>JAUIMM010000358.1:482500-1082500 GCA_031769625.1 Taudactylus pleione
CGAAATATCCCATACACGAAACTGTGAACAAAAAAATCTGTAGCCGTGTATCTTTTTGAGTTTTCAACATAGGTTGACAAATTCAATTATAGCTTTCTCATGTTTTCTTAAAAAAAAATAAAATAAAATAAAACAGGCTCTTTAATTCAAAAAGTTGAATTATTGACTAGAAGATTCCTTTATGTCCCGTACGTGACACGGAATGGCCCTTTTGGGTGGGTTTCTCCCTTTAATTTCTTCTGTTCACATTAGAGACAGACGTGCGTAAGGAGTAGCCTCAGCTTACATTGCCAAATAAAAACCCCAAATATAAGTTATTATATGTTCCTAGTAACTTGGCTTATAATAAAGCGTTCACACTTATAACTACATTCTTCTGGACCTGGACAGGTTTTTTTCTTTTCTATGTTGTATTCCCCGCTGACTAATTAGGTCTTGAAAACGAGAAGAACAAAAAAAAAATAGTAAAATTTATCCCTGGACAAAGAGCAGGACGAGCGAATGGCACAAATCTCAACTTTTTACTCTGTGATATATTGTGGAGCTTTTCCTTTTAATGACTCGCCCCAATTTCACCGTGGGGTATATACACTAAAATGTAACCATCACATCCAGATCTGGAAGTCGCCGATAGCCTGATTTGGCTCGCTGAGCTGCGCTCGTGGGTTTGGATAACAAGTCCGACGACATTTTTATTTTATTGATCACCTCTGCGCTGATAATATAGGAGAAGAATGTTATAGAGGAATTCACGCACTGATTAAGAAATAATCATAGGCACATTTATTATTATAATACACAATCCATGGACCGGTCAACAAGATCATTCTGAAATATCACAAACATTCTCCATATACAATAATACATAGTATAAAAAAAACAAAAAATAAAAAACAATTATTAGAAAAGAGGGATATTTGCTGTGTACACACAGAGCTCTCTTAGTAATTTAGTTATAACATTATCCCCCTCATCTCAGAAGTATCACAGTCCTTGAACTGTAGCTTGTAGTTAGATTTAATGCAGTGATTATGTAGCCAACCCCGTGCTGATAATTATATATGGTGCATACAAGTGTCAGTATGTCTCCAATTCAGGAGATTGGGACACCCCCCTGCACTCATTTTCCAATTTGTAAAGTCACGCTAGGGGAAAGAAAATTTTAAATTTCCCAGAAACCATTGGGAGGCGCCGGGAAAAATCAATAAAACCGCATGGAGATTTTCTCTCTGCGCTAGACATGGTTTGTGATACACCTTCCATGCTTTTAACAATACAGTCTCTTGTACTGGTGTGAGCGCGCGTATCTGAAAACGTCAACCCAATGATGGAAACGGCGCCATTGATTCTTATTTGAGCTATTGTATTGTTTTTGTTTTTATTTTTGTAATGTGCTTTTCATGTGTGAACACGTGCGTGCAAAAGATTGGATTGGTGCGAACGAGCAAACTTCATGAATGACCAGGTTATTTACATATTAATGGCACTCACTTGTGTAGCTAATGCTCATAAAAGACAGAGGAGCAGATATATCAAACTTTGGAGAGCGATGAAGTACCAACCAATCGGCTCCTAGCTGCCACTTTACAGGCTGTATTTAAAAAAAAAAAATGACAGAGACTGATTGGTTGGTACTTTATCGCTCTCCCAGGTTTGATACATTTCACCCCAGGACAAGTGGAGGTGTTGGCCAGAGCAACCAATCAGCTCCTAGTTGTGGGTGCACCTACATTGGGTACAGACGTCTGGGTGCCGGTATCCCGCCCTTCACTCCCACGGCTGCCCGATATGCCAGAACCCCCTCCCCACCACATAGCGCTGCAGGGGATCGCACATCGCAACCCCAGATGAACTGAACTTGCAGTGAGATCTAGAGGTGCAATGTATGATCCACAGGTGCGTGCTCTATCCGCTATCATGCCCATACACTGTACGATATAGCAGCCTTATAGTTCCAATCTGTCAGATCGGCTGCTTTATCGCACCGTGTATGGGCGCCTTTACCTCCATGTCTGCCTGCCGCAACCCAGTCCAGTTTTATTACAGCGGTTGTTACCGATTGTAGAGCGCTACGGAAAATGCTGGCACTTTATACATGTTAATGAATGGATACCTAATGCACAAGACTGCCTTATCTGTATGTCTGATGCAGCTTCTACTGTAGTAAAAAGAATAGTTTGCATGTCGCTACAAAAGTGTCAATTCAATTTAAACCTCTAAGTAGCCCTTTCCAAGTTCTTGCCTAATATTCTACACGACAAGCAGCTGGTAAAATCCCGCGGGCTCTGGAATTGTCGTCTTTTCTGTGCTTACCAGGTTTTTGCTCGCACTGGCTTTAATATTAAGCGAGATGCAAGAACTTTCGTTCAAAAAGCTTCTCTGGACAAGACCGTAAAGAGGAGCCCCACACACTGAATATGAATGCTGTAGGCTACTTCTTTCATGCTAATGGTTGCTGCCACAAGGAACCCCAGGACAGACTCGTCCCTTCCAGTGTATGTAACACTGCTGGGAGAATTTTTAATGCAATGTTCTCTGGCAACCGTCAGGCTTATTTTAAATTCTGTATATTACATACAGTTTATTACACTAGCTTAACAGCATGGTGAATGTGCTCCCCACAACGTTAGTGCTACTTTTGACTGTGGTTCATGTATGTATATATGGCGAAAGAATAATTAAGTTTTGAAACGTTGGGATAATTTCCCTGGAGTTGTGTTTTATTTATACCTGGTGTGTCACTAATGTGGCCAATCCCGGGATCCTGATCTGCTGGATAACTTCATGTATCCTGAAATAGTCTTGTATTTTAATCCCGGGATTGGAAGCTGCAATGCCGAGGTTTCTGGATTAGTCTGCCTCTCACTGCCGCAAACACATTTTCCTTGGTATCTCTGCTGGCTGGCTTCTTTAGATCTTTAGTGCATTGTGAGTAGGAGATGGTCTGTCACTGACTGGGTCCGTAATCCCTGAAATATTGTACATTTTGAGGTAATGCACTTTATAAATATTGTACATTTTGAGGTAGTACACTATACGTATAAATATTGTACATCTTGAGGTAGTACACTATATGTATAAATATTGTACATCTTGAGCTAGTACACTATACGTATAAATATTGTACATCTTGAGGTAGTACACTATACGTATATATATTGTAACTCTTGAGGTAGTGCACTATACGTATATATAGTGTACATCTTGAGGTAATACACTGTACGTATAAATATTGTACACTTTGAGGCAGTACACGTTATGTATGAATATTGTGCACTTTGAGGCAGTACACTATACGTATGAATATTGTACATTTTGAGGCAGTACACTATACGTATGAATATTGTACACTTTGCGGCAGTACACGTTATGTCTGAATATTGTACATTTTGAGGCAGTACACTATACGTATGAATATTGTACATTTTGAGGCAGTACACTATATGTCTGAATATTGTACATGTTGAGGCAGTACACTATATGTATGAATATTGTACACGTTGAGGCAGTACACTATATGTATGAATATTGTACACTTTGAGGCAGTACACATTATGTCTGAATATTGTACACGTTGAGGCAGTACACATGTATGAATATTGTACACGTTGAGGCAGTACACTATATGTCTGAATATTGTACACTTTGAGGCAGTACACATTATGTCTGAATATTGTACATGTTGAGGCAGTACACTATATGTATGAATATTGTACACGTTGAGGCAGTACACTATATGTATGAATATTGTACACTTTGAGGCAGTACACATTATGTCTGAATATTGTACACGTTGAGGCAGTACACATGTATGAATATTGTACACGTTGAGGCAGTACACTATATGTCTGAATATTGTACACTTTGAGGCAGTACACATTATGTCTGAATATTGTACACGTTGAGGCAGTACACATGTATGAATATTGTACACGTTGAGGCAGTACACTATATGTATGAATATTGTACACGTTGAGGCAGTACACTATATGTATGAATATTGTACACGTTGAGGCAGTACACTATATGTATGAATATTGTACACACTGAGGCAGTACACTATATGTATGAATATTGTACATGTTGAGGCAGTACACTATATGTATGAATATTGTACACGTTGAGGCAGTACACATTATGTCTGGTACACATTATGTCTGAATATTGTACACTTTGAGGCAGTACACGTTGTGTGAATATTGTACACGTTGAGGCAGTACACTATATGTATGAATATTGTACACGTTGAGGCAGTACACTATATGTATGAATATTGTACACGTTGAGGCAGTACACTATATGTATGAATATTGTACATGTTGAGGCAGTACACATGTATGAATATTGTACACGTTGAGGCAGTACACGTTATGTGTGAATATTGTACAGTTTGAGGCAGTACACGTTGTGTGAATATTGTACACTTTGAGGCAGTACACATTATGTCTGAATATTGTACACGTTGAGGCAGTACACATTATGTCTGAATATTGTACACGTTGAGGCAGTACACATGTATGAATATTGTACACGTTGAGGCAGTACACGTTATGTGTGAATATTGTACACACTGAGGCAGTACACGTTATGTGTGAATATTGTACACGTTGAGGCAGTACACTATATGTATGAATATTGTACACGTTGAGGCAGTACACTATATGTATGAATATTGTACACGTTGAGGCAGTACACTATATGTATGAATATTGTACATGTTGAGGCAGTACACTATATGTATGAATATTGTACACGTTGAGGCAGTACACTATATGTCTGAATATTGTACACGTTGAGGCAGTACACTATATGTATGAATATTGTACATGTTGAGGCAGTACACGTTGTGTGAATATTGTACACACTGAGGCAGTACACGTTATGTGTGAATATTGTACACGTTGAGGCAGTACACTATATGTATGAATATTGTACACGTTGAGGCAGTACACTATATGTATGAATATTGTACACGTTGAGGCAGTACACTATATGTATGAATATTGTACATGTTGAGGCAGTACACTATATGTATGAATATTGTACACGTTGAGGCAGTACACTATATGTCTGAATATTGTACACGTTGAGGCAGTACACTATATGTATGAATATTGTACATGTTGAGGCAGTACACTATATGTATGAATAGTGTACACTTTGTGCAGTAAACGTTTACAAAAATGGGTGGGGGGTTGGTTTACTATACTTGCTTGTCTAAGCTCTCGTGGGCACAGAGGGCACCGGGAGCAGTTTCCCTATAGTGCTTTGGAAGGCCGGCAGCTTCTAGTTTGACGCACACGCCTATCCTCATATAGCCCTATTTATTGCGTCCTAGACTTTGCTACTTAGCCAAAGCCAAAACACTTATCATAAGTATCTAGTACACTATAAGCATGATAAGTCACAAAATGGAGGAAATTGCGCACAATCCAAGTTAAGCTCTGTGCACACTAAAACGATATCGGCCCAATATGTAGTTTCCGGCCGAATCATAATGACCCATCAGCCGGGATCGTTCAGTTTGTACGGCCAATCTGCTCGCTCCCGTGGTGGTTAGCGATCTCTTCCGGTCGGCCATGCTGCACGGCCAATCTGACGATAACTCATGCTGCGCCGTGCAAGGTGATGAACGACGGAGCAGGAGATCGTTTCGTCCT
This sequence comes from Taudactylus pleione, assembly GCA_031769625.1. NCBI lineage: Eukaryota > Metazoa > Chordata > Amphibia > Anura > Myobatrachidae > Taudactylus > Taudactylus pleione. The sequence goes on from JAUIMM010000358.1 coordinate 488,161, forward strand.
TCGTTACACCATTCTGATATGGACGATATGTCGGCCCTCGGCCGCCATATTGTCTTGGTACACATGGCTCCAGCGTGCACCCAGCTTTAAACAGGCAAGAGACAGGTCCAACACAAGTGACCCTTGCTTCAGCGATGGTAAAATACGCTAATGCAGCAGGACGCCTCGGAGGACAAATGACGCCTGCTGGCGAATGGCATCGCATTTCCGAATGCTGCATCCGAACATACAGCGTTGGGTCACCATCGCGAGAGTCGACCGGTGCGGCAGCCATCTGTATTAGCCTGAGACACTGCTGTTGGAATGCGCTGGCCATCGCTGCCCAGCCCCCGCCCCCAAACCGCCAGAGCGTGTCAATCGTGCTGTGGGTTAGGGGCACGGCGTCCGTAGTCGCAGAAAGAGTCCTGCACGTGTGCAGTGCAGATCTCCGACAGTCAACGTGTCCTGAGATGCAAAATTGAAGAAAAAGTACACAACACACACACACACACACTAAAAACTGTCTCTATATAGTGCTTCTATTTCAGTTTTGAGGTGCCCTAGTACAGCACAGGGAGACAGTAATGCTCTTAGTGATGTTGGGCCTCTATAGTCAGTCAGGAATAAAAGCTAGATGTAGCCTGCAGGATAACGTGGTGCTGCTGGCAGGTCTCAGGCCCAGCACCCAGCTGTGTGAGGAAGTGCTTTTCTTGGGACTAAAGGGTTTTTATTATCTTTAATGCGATGAGACGTGAGCCAGAAAGGTGGATATTTCCGCACTTCGACCTGCTGTTTTGGTGCTGGCTTTGAATCTAGACCGTGCACCATGTTGCGCGCAACCTCTTCAAGCCTCCTCTGCCGCTGTCTCCTCAGACTTCAGCTGATTTGCCGGTTTTGCAATTTGTCGTCCTCCCTGTTAAGCTTCGGAGACGGTGAAAGATTGCAGCAGGAGGCCGGGAGCCTGCGGGCACCGCCGTAGCCAGCGTGGCACTGAGGGAACCAGGGTGCTGATCTGCTGTAATTGACTGGATTTTCTTCGAGGGGGGCTTGGCATATTTTGCCAGGGCACATTATAGCACGTTTTTAAAGACCTTACTCAATTAACCTTTCGCTTGTAAGAGTTTAGGTTACAATTGTTTAAACGCCTTATGTTGAATAGCCTCTTTATCCATACATTATTTAAGTATAGCTCCCAAGGCTTTCACCTAATAAGGTCATCTGTATATTACTTCCATAATGAGAGAAACAAAAAGCCGATTACAGATGTCCTCATACATCTGTCCTTTTTGCGCCATTTGGCACGAGAGACCTGGACTGTACTAATAAGTACTTAATAGTGTAGCACAGTAAGACGCATGCTTTAAGAAAAAGCCGCAGGGCGCACCTAAGTCACAGAGTCCGTGGCGTGCCAAACCGGCGCGGTTAGGGTACAGGCGTATGTGGGCACCTGTGTAATCCCGTGATTCATCCCTGTAGATATATAACGTTTTCATGAATTTGGCACAGCTATTTCAAGGGGTATTTAGTTCCATTCCTGTATAATTTGAAACAAGTTTAAACCAGGGCTGTGGCGTCGCTAACCCAAACCACCTACTCCGGCTTCCCTATTAGTAAAACAGAGGAGTTGCAGGGTTTTGCTTACCGACTCCACAGCGCCAGTTTAAACGTGACCTTTAGACGCTCGTAGACTGTTTGCTCAGTATATGACCCCCAAAGTGCAGAAGTTTACTGTCGTCGGAGAGAGGCTGCTATAATTCTCTTTATCCCTTTCGGATACTGTCCGGACCGAGCGGCAGGATTGACGCCGTACTGAGTGGCAGTTGGTAGTATGTACAGCGCACTTGAATTCCATGGGATAGAAGTATGTAAAATATATCTTTATAGGAGTGCGGTCTTTATAACGGCAGACTGTGTCATTATTCCAGCCAGTACACATGCTCCAGAGCTTCCGATTTTAGAAGCCTACATGTGGATTTCATTTCTTGCCGCACTGAAGGTCTACACAGAGTCACAATATCCCTAATATCTGTGATTTACTTTAGTGCTTTTGTGGCTCGGCCTCATGCCGCTACTGTTGGAGTTATTATCGCAGGGGCGGCAGGTTAATAGCAGCACATGAATGGTAAAGAGGCAAGGAGCAATGTTTGTTTGGCGATTTTCACACTGAGCTAAGGCAGAATGTTAGTGCGTTGATCTCAATTTGTTTTTTTGTTTTGTTTTTTTACTATAACTACCTTACATTGTAGCAATGAATATTCCCGGCTCGTAGAGCCGTTGTGGCCTTTACACACCTGGGAATGAGCAACGACGAGGGAGGTGGGGGGGAGGCCGGGTTAATGTAAAAGATGCAGTGTTTGTATACCTACATCAGCGAAGGGGCTCATAAGGGCCTTTCGCCACCATTAGTAACCGCGTTCGTCTAATGTGACACCGTTTATGGACTGTCTGGATCATGTTTGCGCAGTGCGCGTTCAGCTGGCAGGCTTTCCTGGGAACCGGGGCAAAGATGCATTTTGCCGATTCTAAGGATGTTTGTCGGTCTCTGCTGTGCTCCGTCACCTCTCGCATCATCCGGTGTCGCGCTCAAGGACAAATGTGTGATTAAAGCCTTAAGCCTGTCTGTAGGTTTGTTTTTTTTTTACCACAGGAGGCTGAACCACAATGCAGGTAAGACGTAATATGGATGACCGACGCGCTATATTGGTGAAATACTTATTCTGTGAGAACCTTACTATATTATTGAATGTATTTCCCCCAAAGCCCTGCGCTGCGTAGCGCTAAGGCGTGTCACCAATAAACAATAATATTAATTTAGTGGGCGTTTTTTTTCCAAAAACTGTCGGTGTTCTCTAATCTTGGTGATGGATAAAGCGAGGAAGTTGCTCACATCAGCCAATCGGCATCTTAAGCCTCGTACACACTAGATGATATTTTGAACGATAACAATATCGTTCAAAATATCGTCTAGTGTGTATGCGATAAAAACCACCAGCGATGTGCGCTCCCGCTGGTCGTTTACAATATCCCCAGTCGGCTGTACATGCCCTGCTCAACCCCCCGCCATCGTCCGTCGCTGGTCGGCATGTGTGTATACACTTGCCGATGCCGGTCCCGCCAATGACTATATCGCCGCATACACACACACCGTGTAGTGTGTATGCGGCTTAACTCATTTTTTTTTTCTTGCACAACCAGTAAAATGACAGCTAGAAGCTGATTGGTTGGCACTTTACTTCTCTCCACGTTCTCTCTTTCTAAGGTTTGATCTATCTACCCCTAGATTTCGCGCTCCTGTCTTTTTCAGTCAGTTTTTATAGAAGACATTTTGTTAATTGCCGTACTGAATATGCTGAGCCCGTGCTGTTAAAAATTTTTTGTATTCTGCCCACCGACAAATAATAATAAATTTTTAAAGTTTTGTGCAGCCAGAATAATCAAATTGGGCTCCTTGTTCGCACTTTGAGGTATCGTACCAATATCAAACCATGTTGGGTGTCTGCTTACCTTGTATTACCTCTGTGGGGTGCACATAATAGAGACCCCCATTTATATCCCATTTAGCATGTGCTAAGAGGCTATGTCATCCTTTCAGTATTCAACAAACAGCAGTTACCGTATATACTCGAGTATAAGCCGACCCGAATATAAGCCGAGGTCCCTAATTTCACCACAAAAAACTGGGAAAACTTATTGACTCGAGTATAAGCCTAGGGTGGGAAATGCAGCAGCTACTGGTAGTAATCCCCCCGCTGGTAGTGCCCCCAGTAGTAATACCCCCGCTGGTAGTGCTCCCAGTAGTAATATCCCCCCCCTGGTAGTGCCCCCAGTAGTAATATCCCCCCCCTGGTAGTGCCCCCAGTAGTAATATCCCCCCCTGGTAGTGCCCCCAGTAGTAATATCCCCCCCTGGTAGTGCCCCCAGTAGTAATATCCCCCCCTGGTAGTGCCCCCAGTAGTAATATCCCCCCCTGGTAGTGCCCCCAGTAGTAATATCCCCCCCTGGTAGTGCCCCCAGTAGTAATATCCCCCCCTGGTAGTGCCCCCAGTAGTAATATCCCCCCCCTGGTAGTGCCCCCAGTAGTAATATCCCCCCCTGGTAGTGCCCCCAGTAGTAATATCCCCCCCTGGTAGTGCCCCCAGTAGTAATATCCCCCCCCGGTAGTGCCCCCAGTAGTAATATCCCCCCCCGGTAGTGCCCCCAGTAGTAATATCCCCCCCCGGTAGTGCCCCCAGTAGTAATATCCCCCCCTGGTAGTGCCCCCAGTAGTAATATCCCCCCCTGGTAGTGCCCCCAGTAGTAATATCCCCTCCCTGGTAGTGCCCCCAGTAGTAATATCCCCCCCTGGTAGTGCCCCCAGTAGTAATATCCCCCCCTGGTAGTGCCCCCAGTAGTAATATCCCCCCCTGGTAGTGCCCCCAGTAGTAATATCCCCTCCCTGGTAGTGCCCCCAGTAGTAATATCCCCCCCTGGTAGTGCCCCCAGTAGTAATATCCCCCCCTGGTAGTGCCCCCAGTAGTAGTATCCCCCCCTGGTAGTGCCCCCAGTAGTAGTATCCCCCCCTGGTAGTGCCCCCAGTAGTAGTATCCCCCCCTGGTAGTGCCCCCAGTAGTAGTATCCCCCCCTGGTAGTGCCCCCAGTAGTAATATGCCCCCCTGGTAGTGCCCCCAGTAGTAATATGCCCCCCTGGTAGTGCCCCCAGTAATAATATCCCCCCCTGGTAGTGCCCCCAGTAGTAATATCCCTCCCTGGTAGTGCCCCCAGTAGTAATATCCCCCCCTGGTAGTGCCCCCAGTAGTAATATCCCCCCCTGGTAGTGCCCCCAGTAGTAATATCCCCCCCTGGTAGTGCCCCCAGTAGTAATATCCCCCCCTGGTAGTGCCCCCCGTAGTAATATCCCCCCCTGGTAGTGCCCCCCATAGTAATATCCCCCCCTGGTAGTGCCCCCCGTAGTAATATCCCCCCCTGGTAGTGCCCCCAGTAGTAATATCCCCGCTGGTAGTGCCCCCAGTAGTAATATCCCCCCCTGGTACTACCCCCAGTAGTAGCCCCCCCCCCCCAGTTGAGAGAGACGTAATAATAATAAAAAAAAACACTTACCTGAAACCCCGCTCCTGGTCCCGACGCTGCTACCGGCTCCTCCTGCCGCTTTGCATTATGGGAGAGGTCATGACATCATGACATCTCTCCCATTACCCACTGCAGTAGCCAGAAGATGGCTCCCGCAGTGGGAGCAGCAGCCGATGAGAGTCTGTCAGACTCTCATCGGCTGCTAATTACAACAAACACACAGCTGCCGGGTCCGGCGGCTGTGTGTTTGGCACTGTGTAGTGCTGACCGAACTCCGTCCGGTCAGCGCTACACACGTGGTCACAGAAACACAGTATGCACCGCGGGCCGCTGGTCCTGGAGCATCACTCGAGTATAAGCCGAGGGGGTGCTTTTTCAGCACAAAAAATTTGCTGAAAAACTCGGCTTATACTCGAGTATATACGGTAATTACCAATGGCTGATACTGTATTGCAGATGGCGAGAGCAATTCACCCCTGTTGCCGGCAATGGGGACCCGGTAGCAGCCTTACCGGCTTCAGGGAAGGAGTTTTACAGGCCCTGCCGGGTCCCCACTAGGTGAAACTGTCATGCATATGTGCAGGCTGACCGTCTCATATGACATCGAAGCCGTCAATGGCAGCGTCAGGCTGCCAGCAGACGATGAGGAGGATGTCGCTGCACCTCGCCGGCGAGGTAAATAATGCTGAACGACTGAAATACTAAACAAATTATGCCGCTGGTGATTACTTTCATGCATAAATGGGGCCCATAGTTTGAATGTCAGATGGGAAACACATGAGGTGATCATTTTGGCGTCGGGTAAGTTCTGTCTTTAAACCACCATCTTTGTTCCTCTGAGGAGCAAAAATGAGTTGTAATTTGGGTGGGTGCTTCTAATGCTTTTATTGTGGATGCATCAGGAAGGAGACTGAGTTAAAGAGTAATAAGAGATCCATGTCATGAAGTACCTGTCACCTATACACAACAGAAGCAGCCATTTTGTGGGCCGGGCCTACTTGCAGCTTTTCCATTTACTAAGAACTACTGATTTAGCGGTGATATAATGTATTGGGAAGCTGCCTCCGATGTCACAAGTGTCAATTAAACGCATAGGCGTCTTTCTCCCAAATATTGCTTCAGTCCACAAAATGGCCGCCTCCACTTTGTCCGTAATATGTGCTGCTGTTTCATTATCCAGCAGTTATCCCCCCCTGGTACTGCCCCCAGTAGTAGTCCCCCCCCCCCAGTAGAGAGAGACGTAATAATAATAATAAAAAAAAACCACTTACCTGAAACCCCTCTCCTGGTCCCGACGCTGCTACCGGCTCCTCCGGCCGCTTTGCATTATGGGAGAGATCATGACATCTCTCCCATTACCCACTGCAGTAGCCAGAAGATGGCTCCCGCAGTGGGAGCAGCAGCCGATGAGAGCCTGATCTTGCAAATGCAGGAGCATCTGTAAAGCACAATGAGGCCATTAGAAGAATGATACAACCAAGAAAATCATAACACGCTGCCTTTAGATCTGGCTTGGTTAACCTGCGGCTCTACAGGTGATGTGAAACTACAAGTCCCAGCATACTCTGCCAGTTAACCGTTGTCGGAGCATGCTGGGGCTTGTTTTATAACACCTGGAGATCCACGAGTTTTTCTGGCCTCCATCAAATCTTTACACATTTCAGACAGTTTCGTCTTTACAGTGGGCGGCTGTGGCGGCACCATGCAGGTCACCGAACAGCGATACTGTGCTACATGAGCCTGGTATCCTACTAGCTGGCGTGGATGTAATAGCGCAGAGGTGATAGGCGGCCAGCACAGCTTGATTTTAGTGATGTCAGGGTGCTTTGGACATGTCAGATGTGCTGATTGTCTTGTTTCTAGTCCTACAGCCCCTCATCCTAGTCTGTATTGGTAAATGCCATGCACAGCTTAAACAGTGTGGCTCCAATATATCCTACTTTATATTGCTATGTTCCTGAGCCCCTTTTGCACTGAGATTAAGGACATTAAAGGGGATAGAATCCTGTCACTTGCTGCGTTTGGCTCCCAGAGGGAAATGTGGGGATGAATTTATGGACAGAGGTGCCCATCATTTCTGTGTTACAGGAGCTGTATGTGCAATCTCAGCTAGTACAGATGTGTCCTCGTATACAAACTGCTGCAGTCACACCAAAATTCCCTCTCCGGCGTGCCAGGTCCCGTGCGACTCAGCTTACGCTCACGCGGATGTGCGTCTTCAGTCGCAATAGGACGCTGCTGAGTCTGAAACTAGTGTTCATTCTAGAGGGGCACAGGAGCGGTGTGTCTGGCAGACAAAAGGACATCGACGCACGCATGCGCGCCCAAAATGGGGGCGTGGTCACTGAAAAAAGAGTGCTTATTTTTGAGACGCGCCACCTTTACATCACTGTGGTGGCGTGCCCGGCACTCAGAGATGCCGGATTGCCCACAAGCTCTCCCTGCACGTGCACGGCAGCAATTCACCGCAACTTCTGTGACTCCTCCCCCCTGCAGAAAGCTGCGGCCCTCGGGTAGGGACGGCACCCTGTAGGCTGATTCAGCGGGGCGCTGCCATTAGGGCGGCACCTGGCGGGAACCCTGTGCAGCTTTTCTTTTTCACTTCAAGTTTCGTTGTGCTTCCTAGATGGATTATGACTCTGTTGCGCACAGATATAATCAGTGAAGTCTCGTTAATCGGTTTTGTCGCAGTCGATTGCGACTAAGACTTACATTCAACCAAAGAAAGATGGGAAAAAGACGCTACGCCGTTAAACGTGGCTCACTGGTGCCAGGTGCCTTGTGCCCTAGGTGTATGAGGACACATCTTGTACTTAAATATTTCTATTTAAATTGATTAAATTTTTTGTTTGTCACTTTGGTTATACGTTAGTAAATTTACAAGCTCAGCGTTGACCCTCCTTCTCCGTGTATCACCTTATCAGGGCACTGTATTGATTGGAGCTCTGGCACACGCTGACAGTCTGCTGATTCTCTGGCTGCACAGTGGAACGCTCGCTCCCTCTCGCTGCACCCTTCCCATACAACATCTGCAGTGTCCATGCCTGAGCTGACACCGCGCTCCCTTATTTTAAATGCATTATAAATGTTTGCACGCTGAGTGGCTCAAGTGGAAACCACAACATACGGCGCGAGATGCCGATCACGGCAGCTCATCTTGGCTACAAAGTGCTGGGCTGAATGAGGCATTTAAATACTCCAGCTGTTGAACTACAGGTCACAGCATGCCTTTCCAGCAGTGGAGACCGCATCGACATTTGTTACATAAATCAACTCTGTAGTTAGAGGTTTAGAGAAAAAGCCTTTACCAGTTCACAGATCGGATGACGGGATATGCCACATTTTGTGCGCAATTGTGCCTAGCACAGGGAATGTACATACCTCAGATATGTCCTCATAGGCCTAGTGCATTTAGGGTTGTCTGCTGCATTTTGATGCTCCTTGTTATACTTTTTGTTCCTTTCTAGGACCCCATCCCCCCATCTAGACCCCTTGAAATGACACATTCCTTCCCACCAGGCAGTTCAGCCAAGCTGTTTTTTTATTACCGGAGGATTATTAACGCTTATCAGTAAGATTTAAGAGTGCTCTGTGTTGGGAGTTTATAAGCAGTAATGAAGAAGAGAAGGCAAACAAAGGGACTGTCCTAAATGTTGAACTTGGTCTTTACCAGCTTATGTTCTTGGTAAAGTCCCTTAGAACCATCAAGGTTTTATAATGAATTTACAGCTGCAGCAATATTTTCCATCCACGCTTAAATTAGACGCAAACGTGGAAAATTAATGTTTGGCCCTTTAACTCCTGCAGTAACCTATTGACCTGTATCTAAGCCTTTGGATAGGTATGGCGATTAGTATGTGTGATACGGTGGTACTGTTCATTGGTAGGAGTCAGCTCCTGCACACATTTTGTGTTGGTCAATGGTGGCTGCTTTGAGGAGCTAGAATACACCACTCTTCCAAAAAACGATGGTTTCAAACGTGGAAACGTGAACCGATAATATAGTTTCACATTAAAGTTCACCGTGCAGTCAGCTGCGAGTGGGATGCATTTGAACAGTAAATAAATCAGGCCAAATAAGTGTGTATGTATAATATATATGTATATGTGGCTTATATATGTACACGTGTGTGTATGTATAATCTTACTTGGTTCCAAAATCTACAGATGTGTACCTCTGAGCGCTACAAGTCGCGTTAAATATAACGTGAGCACCGTATGACTCGGTAGCGCAGAGGGTTTTTTTCAGCGACTTTCTACCTTCAAATGCGTTGTATTCGCAAAACCATGCAAATTGGACGCACAAGCAGCTTCTGCTGATTAAAATGACATGCCTATATTCTGTGTGGAATTGTCGGTGTATCTGCATGTGAATTATCATGCTACGGTGTCAGCGACTGCGACACTAACGTAGTATTTCCTAGGCGTTTTGCGAATAAGATGCATTTGAAGGTAAAAAGTTGCACAAAAAAAAACCGCTCGGCGCTACAGAGTCACGCCACGGCATGGCGCGACTAGAAGGGGCGTTTAATGGTCAAGGAAGTAAAGACGTATGTGGGGACACATCTGGATTTACCGACTATAGCATCAACACAGAGAGATGATTGCAATCTGTTAAAATGAGCACCCCTGGGACAGACATTCAATCAGTAACGGAGTAAATAATAGATGCTCTAAACTGAGCATCTAGTACCTCCGGGTAACTGGTGCCAAGTATTGGGTTACTGCAGGCTAAGACGATATTAAATACAATACAAGAGTGCTGACTAAGGCAGGAATATGGAGGAACACACGGAGAGTGCTTGGAAGCTTCAGTTAATATCTGCAAAATTAAACTTTTATCTGTAAAGGCTGCTGCACTGGAAGATGATACTTTATCCAGGTATAACACTGCCTGGACAAGTCCCAAATAATTGTCAGCGTTCCTAATGTGTGAGTGTATAGGTCTGTGTAAAATAAAGGGGGCAGCGGGGGAGGGATGGAGTCAGAATTAGTGGTGTGGACTTCACATCTCAAGCAAAGGGGCCTTGATTGTTTCCCGTATCCCATTGTTCTGTTCTATCAGGTAGCACTCTTCTAGTGTGTGTGCTGCAAACTCCACCCAGTCTCCATACGCACCCTCCAAATAAGTCATTTTCATTGTTATGAGACCGCTTTTGAAAAGGGCAGATGAGAAGAGACCACAAAGGATTATTCTTAGCGCCTTACTGAATGCATGGACAAAAGTTCTATATACTATGGAAAGTTCTGTATTCATACAAAACTAGTAAGGGGGGGTGGGGGAGATGCACATATTTTTTTTCACATTTACCTTCATTTCAAGTTTAGCCTTTTATGTTGATTTTCTACTATATCTCCCTATATCTTACTTGCCTCTCTTTCCGCCTCTAAAGACCTGTCTGCTGTATCCTTTACACTAGAATTCCACCTCCCAGGCTTGTACCGTGGTCGCTGTTGGAGACCTTGGAGGTGCCTCTGGGACAGGCTGCTGCTGCTGCATTCGTCATTCTACCGCATTGACACACAATAGTCTGGCTTGTATTAGAAACTTGATTGCAGACTATAGATAAAACCCTGGGATTAACTTTCCTCAAGCCATAGAAGGCATCACACAGAGATCTGTTATTTTGTGGATGAGTTGGCGGGTCTGTGCAGACTTGGTTAAATGTCAGCGCTGTAATGCAATCACACCTCCTGCGGTAGGGTCTCCTCATTACTCGCTGCCGGGCTGGGAGAGGTGACGATATAGGTCGTTTTAGCTTGTTTTGTGTGTTTTTTTCTTTTTTTGACGCACTCCAGCACTAGCTAATTGCTTGTTTTAAAAGCACTGTTGTCCTTGAAACAGCTGTAGTAAATTCTAGTTACGATTAAATAGAGCAACAGATAATAGTGATTTAATGTTTGGTTCACAAAGGATTGGATTGATCAGCTGAAATGAAAAAAAAAAAAAAAGAAAAAGTGGAATAACATTTGCCTATGAATGCCATAAAATATAAACTTTTTTTTTTCTATTTTTAAAACTGTAAATTGCAGACGTCTGGCTTATGTCCCGAAAGGAATAGGTTGTGGGATAAATAAACTTTTCCTGTGCATATACAACTTCATAACATAACCTGGGGGATTAGTAAGCGAGATCCTGGGAGATAGTACACCCGCACATCAAGGGGACTACAACAGTGACAACTTAAGACACAGCACCACCTACTGTCCATCTAGTATAGCTTCCATGCAAAACGTAAGGGTATATTTACTAAAGTGCGGGTATTTAGAAGTGTTGATGTTGCCCGTAGAAACCAATACTACAACTTCTTACCTTACCACTGCTCATTCTCACCTGGGTACAGCAAGGTGTCGCTAAACGGCTTTATCCATCTGGAAAGCAAAATCTCATTTCTCTAGCTGCTAAACCTTCTAAATAATATACTTGTAGGTTACCTATTGAGAGAGATACATAATATGTGCAATGTGCTTGCTCTCCCCCCGGCAGTACGCTCATGTTTTGTAGGGGATTAGGTGACCCGGCTCAGTCGGTAGGGTTCGGTGCATTCTATCGCCCTGAGAAAAAAAGCCATTGTGCGCGTAATTTCTGCTAATGGAAGTGCGGACGATGGGGACATTTTATTTTCTAAGCAGTGTTCAGGTGGCCGTTCCTTTCAATTACTCCAGAGGATGGATCTTTCACAGCTGTTACCAAATGCAAACAAAGAGTTTCCCTCCCCTGTTGCGCAGATCTTTGTGTCTTCCCTAAGCCTGTGACGGTACTGTAGGGGCCTTTCCAGTGTGGAGTGTAACTGGTTGTGATGCTGATTCCTTGGTAATGTGCGGTAGCTGTGTGTTGCTATCCGCAACCTCAGCTAGTTAATTGTTCTGAGACAATAGGAAGCTGCATGGGGTTGTGCACCTTCTCCTATAAGCTCTTCTCAGTCATTACCTTATTAAGATGAAGGCTGTGTGTGTTTTTGGTAGGTGCGCACCTTAAGGCTCGTCAGTGCTGCCCTGTGCTCCCGCGTGTGCCGATAAAATTACCGCCAGGGCTGGAAGAATTATTGCGCACGTAACAATCCACTTTTTAATATTCCATATTCATGATTAAGAGTTGACCTGTATCCTAAGACTATATTATTTATTAACATTTATATACAGATGTGTCCTCAAACACCCAGTATCATCGCATCACATGGCGCGAGATGTCCGACTCGGCTGAGGTGCTCCAAGACTAGCAGCGCATCGACATTCTCTTTACATTTAGCGTCTTTGGCGCGTTGCAGACGCAGCGAAAAGCCGCTCACAAGCGTACCAGAGACGCTAGGTGGCTTAGGCCTTTAGTCGCACAGGATTTTGTCAAATACACATAAAAAGTCGCAGGTGAAGCGCAACGGAATGTAGTGAGCGGAGAAGCGCAAATGCCCGTATCCGAACACTTACACAATCTGACCCAGTCCCACACAAATGTACAAGTACCCTCAAGTCCCATTGGTCAGTGTATGCTAGCAATGTAGTTCTTGTTGCTGCTGATTGTATTATAAGAATTAGATGCACAATTTGAGAGTAAAAAAAGCTTGGCGCAGCAGTCTTGTTCAGTACCTGGCGCGCTGTGGAGGGGCTATTCGGAGCGACTTGAGCCAGAGCGTGTGAGGACACATTTATAGCGCACATATAGAACCAATCTGCTTCCAACTGTCATTTTTCATACACAGCCTGTAAAATGACAGGAGCTGATTGGTTGGTACTTTATCTCTCTCCACTTGGTCACTCTCCAAGGATTAGTACCCCTATTTGTGAACCCACCACCTGCCCAGAGGTGGCAGCCATTTTGAAGGCTGAACCATTATTTAGAACAGTGGTTCTCAAACTCTGTCCTCAGGGCCCCACAGGTGGAGCTAATTATTTCACTAGTGATTCTGTGAGGAGACCTGGAAAACATGCAGTGTTTGGGGTCCTGAGGACCGAGTTTGAGAACCTGTGATTTAGAAGAACGCTGCCCATCCATTCAGTGACTGCGGCACCCGGCGTTTTGCTAGATTGCGTCGTCATAAATATTGGCTCAGAGCACTCAGTCGCCATCTGATCGCTTTTGTCATTGCATATCCTCTCTCTTATTTTTGAATCCAGTGTCGTCTCTTTATATTCTTTGGACAATTGCTGTTGTAAATTGGCCTCCAGACGGATACAATTTTTATTTTCCTAGCGAGCTTTCTCAGCCCCGCACTTCTCTGTGGATTGATAAAAATAAAATAAAAAAGTGTAGCTGCTTTTATTTTACTGGCCAATAACCCCGATCGGGGCCACTTAGCGGCTTGCCAGTGTTAGCAGCGTGCGGAATTAACGTCCACCTCATGCGCGGGGCTCTTTCACGTGGTAATACCCTTGGCCTATCCACTTTATAGCAATTTCCACTTTCAGCAGTTTCTGCACATTAATGCCCACACAGAGAATTTCGAGCCTCCTTGTAGACACTTCCCATCCCCCCTTCTCTCACCCACCCTAACGTCTCTCCTGAAAATGGAGAATGGATCGCCCTTTGCAACGCAACTACAACTTCATAAGTAGTTTCCTGACGTTCCTCTCCCGAGTCAAAGGCCGACCAGCATCATATTCAGACCGCTTGTTCCTGCCGCATGTTTTCCTTTTTCCTTGAAGATAATCCCACGTCACTTATTATTTTTATTATTATATTTTTGAATTATTATGGTGGAGTTTTTTAACGCGCCATTCTCTCCTCAGCAGCTCTCTGCAGCTTTTTCCACTGCCGACAGTCCATCTTTTAAAATGCAATTTTAAAATTGTAATGGATCTTATGAATGGTAAATAGGATGATCTCGACCTGATCCGTAATGCCTTAGTAGGTCTTGTTATGACAGGATTCCTTACGTTTATCGACCTCCGGATGTCAGGGCGACGCGCTCTCTTTACATTAGGGGGTGACACGTAGGGTCTGCTGCTCGCCTCCCACCCCCCTGCCACAGACACTAAACAAATGCAGAGCAAAGCAGGCTGGAGATGTGTAATTTTCCATCGTCTCTTGCACGATGCGCTCCCTGTCTAAACTGATAACAGAGGAGCGTAGCTTCGGTAGCAGATGTGAGCCCCGAGCCTGCTGCATGTTTTACCAGATGTTTTATTATATTTAAGACCGTCTCTCGCTCTGGTTTATATTTCAAGGTTCCGTATAAACAGATTTCACGTGTTTATCAGCAAGGGCTGAAATGGGGCCCCGTCTGTAAGGTGCGCGTGTCAGCAGTTTCGTGTTTTTGGGAAGCCTGAATTATGCGATCGCCGCGGTGTATATTTTAATTAAAGGATTAGATGTGTGCAAAAACTATTTACCTCATTAAATTAGCCTGCGCGACAGTTAAAATTCAGGAGCAATGGAAATAGGGCACTGAGGTAAAATTAATACTATTTTTCAAGAGTCTGTTTCTTTTCAGCAGAATTTATTTTTTTTTCTCTTTCTGCAGCTACGAGATATTGGAGACTGCCAAATGCAAATGAAAGCAAAATTTATTCCTGACGTGCAAGCAGTGTTCATCGCTGTTAAACATATAAAATGTAAAGTGCACTTGTCATCTGCAATCAGTGGCGGTGGCCATTTTGTTAACTGCACTAAAAGTCCCGTGGATACATAATATCCATTCACAAGGCTCATGTAACATAATTTAGACACAAAGGGCCCCTCAGTACGGTCAACGCTTCCTCAGGATTGGGTAGGCTGCTTTGTCATGAGTGTTCGTTCAGCCCATAAAATGTCTGCCTCTGCTGTGAGAGTGTGCGACTGGTACACTTTTCAAAATTGCGCTCCATCCGAAGGTGGGTATTTCCTTTACAGTTCAACCCCACATACTGCCACTTTTGTCAGCAGACAGCACGGCAGCGTAGGGCAAGGCCTTGGAATCGGTACAAGATGACCATATATCATGGGGTTTGCAGTATGCAGCCGTTTTACCAGATCCCTACCTCCGGTTGTCTCAAAGGGGTCAATCCAATTAGGTGCGAATTAGGCATTTGGAAGTTTCCTAGTAGCTTAATTAGTCCAATAATGACATGTAATTTTTCGTTAGTTTAAGCACCCAAAAGTTAATTACAATAATTTTTTTGTTGAAAAATAATTGTTTTTATAAAAAAAAAAATTCAATTTTTCAAGGTGCCCTCAAAGTACCCCCAAATCACCCTTTATCCTACTTTATTTTGCATTTTTCGCTTAATTAATTTGGGATTAAACGAAAAGTTTGTTTTACAATTTTCTTGCATTTAAAAAAAAAAAAAAAAACACAAATCAGCCATTTGACACCATTTAAAAACCTACAGTAATTTCCTAATGCCCACAAACAGCCGTCTATATGGTCGTACTAACGAAATTATCCATTTTGGGGGGTCCAGGTTGGTCTCCCCACATTTTCATGCATTTCTCGCAAATCTAATTTGGCAGTCAATTCGCACCCCTCCGCTGCAAATAGGCATGTTTAATGGAGAATTCCCGGGAGCGCTCTTCGCTGCAAAGTTTGCGAGTTTCAAGAAACAGACTCGCAATTTGCACCTAATTGGATTGACCCCTAAGAGTGAATAGCGATCACCATCTTTAAATGGAGGAGGGAAGGGCACAGCCTATTTCTTTGACTGCCTCATTAGGAATCGCTGCAATGAACAGATTTGGGGAGTGGCTGCAGGGCCGGCAACAGAAATCTCGGGGCCCGGTACAGTGATGTCTCTGGGGGCCCCACCTTCTCAACACCACTCCCGATCCCGCACATTCTCCCCCCGCAATGTGTGAAGCATGAGAATGTTAACTGAAAGATATGCCAGCCTTTACATAAAGTAGTAATCATTCTTATCTGCCGTCTCTTGCAAGGTCTTATTGGTGTCAGTGCTGTGGATGCCTCAGGGGTAGGAGGGAAGATGTCTGCAGCCAGCCATCCTAAGTACTCATCACCTTCCTCAAATTCAGCCTCCCATCACCATCCTCAGCCCAGAAGCCCCCATCACCTTCCTCTGTCCCCAGCCCCCATCACCTTCCTCTGTCCCCAGCCCCCATCACCTTCCTCTGTCCCCAGCCCCCATCACCTTCCTCTGTCCCCAGCCCCCATCACCTTCCTCTGTCCCCAGCCCCCATCACCTTCCTCTGTCCCCAGCCCCCATCACCTTCCTCTGTCCCCAGCCCCCATCACCTTCCTCTGTCCCCAGCCCCCATCACCTTCCTCTGTCCCCAGCCCCCATCACCTTCCTCTGTCCCCAGCCCCCATCACCTTCCTCTGTCCCCAGCCCCCATCACCTTCCTCTGTCCCCAGCCCCCATCACCTTCCTCTGCCCCCAGCCCCCATCACCTTCCTCTGCCCCCAGCCCCCATCACCTTCCTCTGCCCCTATTCCTCGACCTCTACCATCCCCTCAACACCGCAGCGGCGCAGGCTGCCTGACGTGACCGATGACGTCACGCTGCTTCTTTGCTGACTTGAAGGTCAGGCCCGGGCCGCAGCTGAGCCACCTGGAAAAGCGGCCCCGACTACAAAGGACTCTGAGCTGGGGCTGAGCGGCGGGTATGAGTCCCGGGGTCCACGGCCCGCCTGCTGGAAGAGAGTCCGCCATCTGCAGCCCCGTTTTGAGCTTGTCCGGTTTTTGGGGTACCCTTAGCCCCCCCCCGTCATCGTTCCTGAGTGACTATATAGGAAAATATTTTCTTAGCTTGTTAAGCTGTTTTTAAGCACAATTGAATTTTATTCAACCGATGTTGTGCTGTTACCTAAAAAAGTGTGTGTATATATATATGTGTGTGTGTATGTACTGTCTCACTATACATACATTTTAGCAAGCCTAGAATGAAGTGCAGGGACAGCAGTATAGGTGGATGATCTGTGTACGTTTGTGCATCTTGTTTTATCCACATACACAATAAAACACACCGGTGGCAGCCGCAGCGCCGGGGGACGCGTTTTATCCCCACCTCAGCATTTTTGTATCTTGCCTAGTAGCTGTGTTTATTTTACCGGTGGATATTATCTTAAACATCTACGCGGAGTGGCAGGTTAACAAGTGCGCTTTCCAGCGAATCCTCACAAAATGTCGACATGTCATTACTCATTGTCAGCTCAGCCTTCGCCTGCTAAGCAACCAGAAATCATTTCTGCCTGGTGTTTTCTTTCTGGTCTGGGATGACTGCGTACATATGGTAGTTATTCTTCGTGCAGGGGAAGGGTTCCTTCCTCTAGTCATCCCCAGTGCAGCTGTGCTTCGGGTTTCTCCAGTCCGGGAAGACTGGAGTTATGACATAAATTCCCCGCTGGGGACGAGGTGATGGGCAGCCATGCAGATTTTGGGCCTACAGCTCCCGTCGCTGCTTTCATTAACCTGTGTTGCGTCAGATACTGATTCTGGATTTATGGACTAAAGTTTCCATAGTGTCAGAGTATGAGAACTATATAGCGAGCGGCTCCCTGCAGCAATAGAATAACTTACGCTGGCTTGTGCACTGCGGCCTGACCAACGAACGACCATATCTGTGGCACATTTTGGGCAGGTTGTTTTTTGGGTCAGCACAGGATCACATTGGGGCCCCCATGAATACTGTGCTCATATGCCGTTGTGATGGGTGACAGTCCGATCCCTGGGGACAGAGGTCTGCATAGGGCAGTGACGGGCCTGCTTTTCAGGAATTCTGATGTGCAAAGGGATTAACGTGCTTCCCCTCTATTGAACTCCCAATGCAAACACATTAGCTTTCCCTGTGCTGGGTAACGCCTCAAAACATTTGCATATATATATGAGACCAGTTGTATTAAAGTTTTTTTATTGGCATTTCGAAATGGTGTTATACTAAAATAATACCGTCGTACAGCAGCGCAAGGAGAGTAAATACGGAGAATCACTGCGTGAGGGAGTTTGGCCCAGGTCAGGCTTATATGCGCTGTACTTTCACTGACACATAGGGCCATATTCAATATGGGGCGAAAAGTCAGAGGTCAGACTCGTCGCCCTCATCGCCGTTTTTTGCAGGGATGAAGTATCGGGCGCGTGCCCGCTTATCGCCACATTCAATTTGGATCCGGCAAAAACGGGACCCGGCGGAAAGGTAAGTATGGGAAAGTCCAGTCAATTTGTGGGAAATCATCCTGGCACCCCCCTAAAGGTGGTCTGACATGGGGGGATCACAATGGGTACCCCCGATGAGGCCTGCTGAATGTAAGTTGGGTTTTTAAATAGCTGCGGCAGGTGCATTAATGCGCCTGTGAAGAATAGCATTTATCTCTTTTGGGGGGGAAAAATAACTATGCCCATCAAATTTGGGGTACATGAAAATGGGTGCAAGCATATTTTTAAGTCCCTAAAGTCATTTTTTAAAATTCTTCAAAAATCCACCCGCATTCTAGAAAACACCTGCTGCATACATGGGAACCTCTCCCCTCCCCGAATCCGTTTCGCTAGTTTAAAACTGTTCCCCAATATAATTTTTTTTTTCACCCCCAAAATGTAAGTACATTTTTTGGGGTGTCCTGATGATTTTTTTAAACATTTGGCGAAAACTTATCCCTGTTTTTTAACAGACTTTTCGCACCGGCGAAAAGTCTTTGAAATTGAATATGGGGATAATTGAAACAGACGAAAATGACATCGGCGATTAAATTATTCGCAAATAACGGACTTTTCGCCTCAAATTGAATATGGCCCATAGGGTGTGTGAGGCTGGTGCGTCCAGACAGACTTGGCGCAATATTTGGTCCACATTAAATCCATCAACAATTCACAAGACTTATAGTACATTCATTCCAACACTGGAGGCTTGCATTACAGAGTAGGTAATAATCGCAGCTTTTACTATTTGCAATAGCCGGTATTTTAGCCGTCCGGCCACACGTGGCTGCATTGTGCGGAGATCACAGGTGTATGCATTCCAACACTGGTTATGGATACAGTGAAAATGACATTTTGCGTAGTGTATATAACTAGTATCACTGCGTGCAATCCCAACATATCCGATATCCAGCGCATAATCTGTGAGTTCATTCAGAGCACATGGCGCCTATTTTAGCGAATAGCTATTGACATTTAAAAAGCACCAATAAACTGTCCCTATTGCTTTACAATGAGGTGATGATAATACATCTAACTATACAGGAACAGAAATGGATAGTTACGGCTTTGCTCATAAAAGCTTGTAATCAAATATAAAAAAAAAGGTGGGGGGGGGGGGAACTGGGCCAACATTTGTTGTATGCTACAAACTAAACTGAAAACCCTACTACTAATGCAGTATTAAAGTATACAGCTTGACGCCAGGTTTATTGCAGCAGAGAAGCAAAGTCTTAGAAGTCTGAGTAACGTATTGGTCATTACGGGTTCTCGGTCCCATTTGGTTCTCATACAGTTTCCCAAGTCCCATCAAGCATTAAATCTCACCACACGGTCTGTTAGGGGTATTCAATATGGAGCGAAAACGCTGTTTCTGCGATGTTTTCGCTCGGATGACGTCATTTTCGCCGCTTTTACTTTTACACCGTATTCAATTTGAAAACTTTTTGCCGGTGCGAAAAGTATATTGCATTCGACCCTGCGAAAAAGTATCACCAAGGAATGGGTGGTGAAAAAAAGTGCAGAATTGGGGTTTTGGGGTGCAACATTTTGGAAACCACCCTGCAACCTTCAGACAGTCCCCCAAAGGTAAACTGTGTCAATAAAGTTTTGAAAAATACCTCAGTGGACCCCCAAAAAAAGCACTTTCATTTTGGGGGTGAAAAAAAAAATTGGGGGGTACAAAGTTAAAAACTAGCGAACTACAATCTAGGGGGGTCCCCAAGTATGCCCCAGGTGTTTTTTTCATTGCAGGTGTTTGCAGCAGGTGGATTTTTCACGTTTTTTAAAACTTCACTTTAGCAACTTTTAAATATGCTGACCCCCATTTTCTAGTACCCAAAATTTGCTGGGACTACTTATTTTCATCAACAAAAACTTCTAAATACTATTCTTCACCACCTTTCCAAATCCCCAAAATAGCAGCTATCGAGCCCGTTTAAAGACCCCAAAAACCTTCAGCAGGGCTAATCGGGGGTATCCAGAGTGATCCCCCATGTCAGAGCATCTTTTTGGGGGTGTTAGGGTCATTTCCCCAAAAATCAGCGAAGTTTTCTCTGATTTCACATTCGCCGGGTGCCGTTTTTGCAGATTTCATATTGAATACGGGTATAATCAGGGGCGCGCGCAATACTTTTTCGCCGGCAAAAGCTCCGATGTGCGGCGAAAACTTCGACACGCATAGACGGCGAGGTTTTCGTTTCATATTCAATACCCCTGTGTGTTTTATATTGTGCTGTTCTGAAATATGTATTGCGTCTAATATCTGCAAATGGTTGTCCAGCTGCTCTTGGTTCTCAACTCGCTAGCATGCTCTCATGATATAAATATATATATTATATATAGGTTAGGTGTGTGTATGTAAGAGAGTGATAGCGGCCAAATAAGCTGTTTTTTAACAAAATTATGTAATTAGTTTCTGCATATTTTTATATTTTGCCGCTATGTACTAACATAGTGATTTCAAAGAAATCTCCCGCAAAAAGCTAATTTAGCGCTGCAGACCTCAGTCCCCATTATTATAAATGGATACTACGGTCTGACCTCTCTATGTACTAAACTGCGAAAGGCAAAGGGTTTTCAGAGTTTGGCTCCATTGGTTAATGGCATTCTCAGATGGCGTAAACGACTTTATGCCTACTGAGACACATCGCAGGAGAAGGATCTTACGATCCCCGCCCTCGCAGCCTCTGTCCCCCTCCGGAAACGGACACTGTGCAAGATATAACTCGCAGCCCCAGCAGTCCTCGCGACCGCTGTCCGTGCGTTAGTACATACCGGGGGATATTTTGATTACAGCCATGATGAGATTTTAGCAGGTGCATTAAGCGCTCCCGTCTGCAGCCATTTCTGTGCTCACCGATTCTTCAGCTCCAGATGTGGCAATGAGGCAGATTAGTGTCAGCAGAGCTCTCTCATCCTTCCATTTACGGTGCACCTCGCTGATACAGTAATCCACACCAGCCTTCCGGAGCTGGGCTTTGCAGTCCTCCCTACGGGAGACCTGACCCCGGCGGGTCTCGGACAGGAGGCTTGCAGTACGGACGGCCGCTGTGCGTGTTATTGGATGTGTTAATACAAAGTCACAGTGTGGCGGTGGTGCCGCAGAGAGTCTGTGGCGCTGTCATGGGAAGCAGTACGTGTTTTCCAGCCAGCACATTTGTGTGATCACAGGTCCTGAAAGTGTCTCACTTTCTCTGAGCATGGTGTAAGATAAGTGATCTCTTCTGCTTGTGAGATCGATGCACACACAGTGACCACTGCGAGAGTTCAAGATGATGCTCATTGTGGCTCCAAAAAATAAATTTATATATATATATTTATTTTTTAAATCTAGAGAAGTTTTTCTTTTTTTTTTTTTTAAAGAAAAATGGGCAGTTTCATGGAAAATCTATCAGACAGCTGCTGCTAGAATTTACCTTAAGAAGCCGTCCCCCCCTCCCCCCACAAATTTAAACACACACACCCCCGCCACCCCCCACCTGCTCATTTGCAGTAGGCTAGCATGTCAGTAGGGGGCAGCTTCTCTGTCTAAACAGGTGGTGACTCAGTCCTGCCTGGTAGATTGATATGCAGCGGCGGTAAGGTGCCCCACTATGCACATGACATAGTCATAGCCCTGCCAGTGATTCATGTACAAATATGGCAGTGTCCGGTGTGAAACTGCTGAATGCTTTTCAGAGTAAATTTTTTTTGCCATACAATAATGAGTGACAGTCAGAACGTTCTCCCTCTTCTACGGTATACCCAGTTTCAATTTATAAAATGTCATTTATTTTATTTTTTGCTACGTCTTCACACAACTTTTACAAAATGTACCAGAGCTTGCTGAGAGTTGTAGTGCAGCGGCTTGCGGAATGTTAGATTTTGTCATCTAAATCGCCGCTATCCCCCAGCTTTGTGTGATGGGCGCGTGTGGGTCATCCTCCCCGGCACGCTGTTGTCATTCCAGGTATCCCCTTTCATTTGCTGAGTATGGAGTTACCGTGCGTTCCTGTCCCCCTGATAAGACGGCCTCACGTTAATTACCCAGAAGAACACAGCTCCTTCTTCGTCGCTGCAGTCACAGAGCCAGGGGCACATCCTTTTGTTTCTGTCAGGGAAAACATTTCGATGGCACGGCTTCCTAACCACAAAGGCCCACAAGGCAGAGCTGTACAAATTAAAAGAGCCGTCCTTTGTCAGCACTTAATCATCTGCAAGCGGAGGTGTCTGTAAAAATAAAGTGACTGGGGTGGATAGCATCAACAGAGTGTTTATAGAAGTGCCCTGACATCAGGGACATATATGAGCAAATATTCACTGACGCTGCATGAAAGCCCGGCCACCCCACCAGCTAGTCCTACATTAAACGCCGTGATATCTGCGGCGGGGGAGCCAGAGGGGCCTTGTTCAGCCAAGATGTTGACGTACATTCTTATCCTTTTGTGTAGAGCTCTGACACATATTCTGTGGCACTGGGTTAAGTTGGAGCTATATTATTCATCACCAGGCAATGTAGAGAGCAGGATATAAATCAGCAGAGCTTACACTATAGGAATCTGATCCGCAGGGCTGGGAAATAGCTGGCTGGTGACCGGGGCCACGTATAGTCCGACCAATGCTAGACTGAATCTGACAAATTTGTTTATACAGATGTGTCCTCATACATCTATTGTTTTTGCGTAAAATGGCGTGAGATGCCTGGTGCGAATAAGACACACCGCCACAGGTAGCGATCCCCGCGCTTGTGTACTTTTTTCCAGAATTTTGCCTCTTAGGGCCGTATTCACTTAGCCGTGATAAGTCAGTTTCTGCGGAAAAGTATTGCGAGTGACGTCATTTCGCCATGCAAAAAGTTTACCCGTATTCAATTCCGAAGAGTTTTCCTCGGTGCGGAAACTCAATGCAATGGGACCTGTGAAAAAGTGCAGAACTGGGGTTTTGGGGTGCAAAGCTGCGGGAACCCCCCTGCACCCTTGGGACACATCCCCAAAGGTAAACTGCGTTTAATAAAAGTCTTTAGATCACCCCAGAAAAGTACTTTCGTTTTGGGGTGAAAAAGTCTAAAGTTGGGGGGCAAATTAAAACGTGGACTGTAATGGCTGCGTTTGGGAACCTTTGTGTACTAGGCAGTTAGGATTATATTTTTGTCGCGAATGAATTGGTATAAAGTTGCAGATTGACGCCTATTTTAAAAAGCGCTGTGGCGCAGTCACAAAGCGAGTTTGCTGGGCGCGATTTCATTGTAGGTGCATTGTGGACACATCTATAGGTGTGTAGGAGAAATTCGCAATGATCCGTTTGTTTGGTGCTCAAATGCCCTGAATCTTCCTGTATATAACTACCTCAACAGCCTACTTGGAAAAGAAAGGTGAGTTAGGAATTATACAATACTTATTTTTATATTATAGTACGTATCGTTAATATAGTGGCACTAATTACGCCGTACCAGTCACTGGCCCAATTGAGCTTACAATCTATATTCCCAATCACATACAGACATACTTGAGTTAGTGTTTTTAACGTGTACAATTTGTGGCGCTGGTACCATGGTACCAGGACTTCTACACAAGCCCAGGCAGATGAGGGGAATTCAATTAGGTGCGAGTTTGGTCCCGCAAGGCGGGGAGGGTTAGGTTTAGGGCTCCCGGGGGGGACTTGGGGTTAGGCACCCCCCTGGGGGGTTAGGTTAGGGGAAGGGGGTGTTAGATACCCCCGGGGGGAGGTTAGGGTTAGGCACTCCCCCGGGGAACTTGGGTTTAGGAGGCGGTGCAGGGGGGTTAGGTTTAGGCACATAGAGGAGGGCTTATGGTTAAGCACTGGGGTGGGGGGGAGGGGAGGTTAGGCTTAGGCACCCCTAAGGGAGGGTTGGGGGGGGGAATTAGGTTAGCATACTTAACCTTAATGGACGATCAGGATTTCCACCTCTGTCGGGCTGTCACTGTCTGAACTGGTGAAAAGGTAGGGAAAATGTCACCCCCCCCCCCCCCCCCCCAAATTAAGCATTTGGAATTTTTCAGTCACCTTAATTAGGCCAATAATTACATGTCATTTTTGTAAAAGAATAATTGGTCTCAAATTACCACAAAATACCATATTTGGCGTGCATAATCTAGCTAAATATATTAAGTATTTTGTGGAAAAATAATTGCTTTTTTTTAATCTTTTTTTTTTTTTTTTTAATTATTAAAGTTGTCTCAACTTACCCCCAAATATTTTATTTCTACTTCTTTTTTTTTTTTTTGCATTTTCCATATGATTTATTTTTAAGTAAACAAAATTCTACAGATTTTTACATTGTTTACCTTTTTTTTTTTTTAAATGCACAAATTGCCCATTTGACACCTTTTAAAAGCGTACAGTGCTTTCCATGTGGCCATTTGCCAACTCGCACCTATTTGAATTCCACTCACACCAAGGAAAGCTTCATAAGGTGAATAAATGAATAGACGTGTTGCAGCTTTTATAAAGTTGCATTGTTATCTTGCAATGGTTTGGAAAAGAAAATCATGGTTGAATACATAACCTATGCGTCTTTAGGTTTGCAGGATGTTGCGCTGATAACATGGACCAGTCCGACCAGCTCAGGTCACTGTTGTTTTTACTCAGACTGGTCAGCTGCAGCCTTGTTACTGCATCAGAGCTGTGCACAGAATCCCGATTTCCCTGTGTTCTCAGTGAATCTGCTCAGATGTATCTTAATGCCTACAGCAGATGTGCCTCTTATCATTAAAAATGGATTAACCTTACTGCTGATAACTTTGCGTGGGATTGTTAGTCTCCTAAGTGTCTGTAAGCATTTCCTCAAGCAAAAGGGGGGCGTGAAAGAAATGGTTTAGAAATGTGAGGGATTTTTCTGCGTCGCTCCTGAGGTGGGAGACCCATGGAATGGAGTATCCAGTTCTTGCTAGACAGTGTTTCTAATGAAAGTAACAGCTCGTATTTAAAGGAACGGGATTTGCCCAGTATCCGTTTTGCACCCTTTAGCTGTATTTGCTGCTATTAATGATCAAAATACAAATATGTCGTCATACACCAAGCCTGAACACGCCATGTGGCGCGAGGTGCCTCGCACGATTGATCCTCCATGCCCCGTGTGACCCTGCCAGCCTCGGGCGTCTTTTATGCCCCGAAAATGCGTTGCACTACGATGTACTAAGAAGCACCAGGAGACTCCATCTTTGCAACTTTGTATACAGATTCGGGTACTTGGACGCTCACGTATATAGAAGTATCACACATCAAATGA
Organism: Taudactylus pleione; assembly: GCA_031769625.1. Taxonomy (NCBI): domain Eukaryota; kingdom Metazoa; phylum Chordata; class Amphibia; order Anura; family Myobatrachidae; genus Taudactylus; species Taudactylus pleione. The sequence continues at coordinate 513,493 of JAUIMM010000358.1, forward strand.
ATCAGCGCAGTATACTGGTGTGTCCTAATCGCATCACATCGCAACTAAGACACATTTTCAGGAGAAAAAGACACAAAAAAGACGTCCGCCGCTAGTAGAGTCGCACAGGCCCTGGCACACCAAGAGGGGCTGTTTGGCCCGACTGCAACAAGAGAACACATCTGTACATTCATTACACCATTCACCTGTCCTCCTACATTTGTTTTGCATGTTTAACCACTAAAAAAAAAAAATTCTATGTTCCATTCCCCTGCACGGAGCGAAAAAAATCATCATCACTAGATCGCCTCCATTGATGGCAAACCATTGATAGTCGCTAACTTTCGATGGAGTCCCACAGATCCTATCTGGCTTTTCGGGGAAGCCCCAGTCAAAAGTTTGACAAGTAAGATGATTGGCCCGCTTGCAACCTCTCCTAAAACACATTCTGTCCTGCCGCAGGTTTGCTTATCGTGTAACTGTGGCAGGGTATGCTTGGGATGTGTAGTTCCACAGCAGCTGAGGTACCACAAGTAGCCTACCGCTGCTCCATCGGTTATTTATTGGCAGTGTCTACGCATGCTTAGGTGTCGTGTTGACATACTTGTCAGCAGGGGGTGTATTTATAATGTGTCCAGGGGGCCTGCATCGCACACCCTGCACCCATATTTAGTTTATACTTGCCTATCCGCAGTCTTAAGAGTGCTGCTCTGCAGAGCCGGGCCGACGCTGCAGAGCAGCAAAAATCACAGGGAAAACGGCAGCGGAGGCCTCCCAGTGACTCGCGCATACACAGGAAAGATGTCCCCGGGAATAAGATGTGGGTGCCATTTTCCTGGAGACCCGCTGCCAGAGAGGAGGGGGACCAAACGGAGGCTGCACATGGGGGCCCCCCCTCTTCTATTAAAACCTCCCTGACTGGCAGCCATTTTGTGAGCTGGACCAGTTTTATTGCATTGTGCCTCAGTGAGGTCACCAGCTCCCCCAAAATGGCCGCTTCCACTTTGTGTAGTCCACTTTAATGTAACTATTGCATTCCCATCTTGTTTCACTTGTGTCCGTTCTTCCGTTCTTTAAACTGTGTTTTTGTTCTATTTTTACATAGAGATTAACTTTCTGTTAAATTTAGAGGCGGAAAATGAAGGAAATAATTATCAATAAGTGATCTGTTTGGCCGCACAGCAGCGGCCGTGTCTTCAGTATCCGCGTGAGGCGGACTAGGCACATATTTGGAACTAATTTCGCTTCACTTCAGCGAATGGACATCTTGATGATACAGATCTGAGATACTGCACTCTGTGCCTCTGGCAGCTCCAAATGTAAAACGTGTGGGAAGATAGAGGATAAATGGAAGCAGATGCCGGTTTGATTGGGGTTCTGATTTCTGCCAAACAAAAACTTCGCTGTCCAGCCATAAAATGAGAAACCCTTTCTGAATCATTCGCACAACAATATTGCCATACATACAGTACATACATACAGTACATACGTACGTACATACATACATACATACAGTACATGCATACATACATACAGTACATACATACAGTACATGTAGAGCTAAATCAAATGGGGGCTTTCGTTTTTTTTTTTCCTTTCCGTTTCACTTGCTTTGGTTTCCTGCTCCACCGCTGCGATCTGTTAATATCATACAAAGCTCCTCATTCACAGCCTAGATGAGCGTCCAATGGCTCTATACTCGGCGCGCACGCGTTTTGCTCTCACATGTGATTAATCACTGAACAATGTTTCACAATGATTTATTTATTTTCTTGACCATGAGTTTTATATATTATATGTTTCAGCTGTCACCTACAAAGCGTGAGGGCGACATGTATAGGTTTTCTTTTCACCGTGCTATGGGGCCAGTTGAATTGTTCATCACCTATGCCAGAGCTTCCCAAACTCGGCCCTCAAGGCAGCCTAACAGTCCAGGTTTTAAAGATATCCATGCTTGACCACAGGTGACTGAATTACTTCTCAGTCAATTTTGATTTAACCACCTGTGCTCAAGCATGGATAGCTCTAAAACCTGAACTGTTGGGGAGCTTTGAGGACCCACATTTAGGAACCTCTGACCTATGCTTTCTGTTCTTTTCTGTATATAGGGAATTATCTGGGGGCCCCATTGTTCCTGATTATCCTAGGTGTGTCCCCTTAGTCCAGAACTCATCATGCTTAATATTGACGGTATAAATGGGGTTGGGATCTATAACTGTTAGGTAGGGGATAGATTTTGTGTTTCGTGCACCCTTCAGACGTCGTACATTTGGTAGGCCTGAGCATAACTGAGGCTTTGAGGCACTTGGATCAGAGTCTTTCATTTCCTTGTGGGAGGGAGGGGGGGGGGGGGGAACGGGATGGAGGAGATGTATCAAACCATGGGGAGGGACAGAGTGCCAACCAATCAGCTTCTGTCATTTTACAGGCTGTCTCTGAAATGTGTGTAAGGTTAGTATTGCTGCGCTCCTGTTACCCTTGGGTGCTGTGTGTGTTCCGGGCACTGCCTGGGAAAGTGTGAGGTCTTTTCTTCCTCGTGATTCCCGCAGGTATACAGGGTTATAATATCCTATAAGGCGCTCGCCTAATAGTATCTACAAAAATTAGACTAAAAGTTAATATTTTTATTGTTAGATCAATGTAAAAAAGTCTCTTATTGTGCAAGCGGAATTGGTATGAATTACCGCCGGATGCAAGCCCGGTGGTTCAAATCCCGACAGCGGCTGCCCGACATGGGTGAAAATCCCGATCGTCCCCAGGTAAGTATTTACTAACCTAACCTCCCCCCCCCCCCCCCCTAACCCTCCTTAGGGGTGCCTAACCCTAACCTTCCCCCCAGTGCCTAACCCTAATACCCCCTCAAGTGCCTAAATCTAACCCCTCTCCTTCCCCGCCGCCTAAACCTAACCCCCCGTGGGGGGGGGGGGTAGGGGTGGGTGCCTAGCCCTAAGTTTCTCCCCCCCCCCCCCCCCGGGAGCCCTAAGTCGTCGTCCCCCCGGGAGCCCTAAATCTAACCCTAGACTTAGATGCCTGTCATTTAACCCTCGCCAGGATAAAGCAGTTGGGAAGTCGGCCGTCGGGATTACGTCCGCAGGCTTCCCGACTGCAAACCGTGCAAGCACAGGTAAAATTATGTGAAAAACTATCTTCATAAAAGATCAAATTAAGCAGTAAATAAAACCCGTACATATCAAGTGTTTAAACATAATGATATCATAAAAAGCCACGGTGAGAGAAGGTTCCCCAATATCCCAATAGCCTGCTGTCCTTGTTTGTAAAATACTGTAAGTAAAGAGGTAATGTATCCAGTGCCTTTGTAACACAGTTGCAGTATTTCCGTCCAAGATGTAACAAAGTTGTATCAGTCATCGGTTCCTTTTAAAATGGCTCAGAGCAAGTTTCTAATATGTTTCTTCTGTCTGTCCTGCATTACCCTTGTGGTGGTGAACTCTTAAGCTGCACACACACAAACGATTGAGTTAATGAACGATTTTAGTAAACGATTTTTTACTTTGAAAAAATTAACTAATTTGTTTACTAAAGTTGTTCATTTACTATGTTCATTTAAATGTAATGAACGATTTTTATGAACTACAAACGATTTTTGCATATTAACTTAATGAAAATCGTTGAGTTGACAAGTCTGACTGAACTACAAACGTGAACGCGCATGAACAATAATCGTTCATCGTTTGACTCAAAGTAAACGATTTTTTTAAACGATATCTTTTAACGATAATCGTTAAAAAAATCGTTGTGTGTGTATGCAGCTTTACCGGTTAGCCCAAAGTTGTTAGTATCCGGTTGGTTAAAATTACAGACCTGTAGCCGGCAGTTGTTTCTGCCTCGGTGCGCACCGCTGGTGAGCTCTGTTCTGCGTCGTCCTCTTGCCCGTATAGTCAGCGCTCCTAAAACCCGGCGATCCGGTAAGCCACAGAGTGTACTCTGGTCACCTGACTGACCAGAGTACACTCTGGTTTACCGGATCGCCAGGTTTTAGGAGCGCTGACTATACGGGCAGGAAGAGGGCGCCGCAGGACAGAGCTCACCAGCGGTGCGCACGGAGGCAGAAACAACTGCCGGTTACAGGTCTGTAAGCATGCCCCATGCGGAACACTTGTGTCGCCATATAAATAAAGGATAATAACAATAATGGGAGTTGTAGTACACCAAGGTCCACCCAGACCAGGCCTGGACAACCTGTTGCTCTGCTGTGAAACTGCAAACACCTGGATGGTTGCTAGCAGGTTAGGCAGGGACTTTTAGTTTCACAACACCTGTAGCTCCGCAAGTTGTCCGGCTTGGTCTAGACACTCCTGAACTGTTTGCGTGCACCTGTTCAGCACCAATACCTTACTTTGGTGTCAAAGCCAACTCTTTTTACTTGTCACCAGTGGCATCACGAAATGTACTTCAACGGAGGCAGCCATTTTGTGTGCTTATAAATGCAGCATATCATTCACAGGTACCTAGGGAAATGACTGTATATTGGGCACAGTCTATAAACGGTTTCCTTACACTGTGTGATGGGTTCAGTTGGATAGTTCATTACCTATTCTTTCTGTCCTTATCTGTGTATAGCCGCAGAAGTGAAGAGACAAAATGTATATTGTTTTTTTTCTTTCCCTAATATCCTCCTTTGGCTCGGAGTTGTATTCCATCACCTTTCCAGATATTCTCCTGGAAGGCCCGACTCCGAGATTCACAAGGAGCTGTGCACAGTACATAATACTTTCATTATGGATTTATTCCCAGTTGGGGATTGGGTTGTGCGTTGAATCTGTCCTGAGCCATAGATGAAAGCAGAGCAGGGGAGGGGTCGCGGCGTTGAAAGGAGAAAGCGAACTGGATTTAAACACCTAATCGACGCCAGAAAAACGCAGTTGCGTCTGACAGAAGGGTTAACGATAAACTTATTTGTTTTGAGATTTATGGTTACACAAGGCGGCCATTTTAATGTCCTCTTTTTCTTCTTCTTTTCCAATATAGTCCAGTATCAGATGGAGATGATGCGGAGCCTGCGCCACGTCAACATCGACCACCTCCACGTCGGCTGGTACCAATCCACCTACTACGGCACCTTCGTCAGCCGCGCCCTACTGGACTCCCAGTTCAGCTACCAGCACGCCATCGAAGAGTCTGTGGTACTCATTTACGGTAAGGGGGATATTTCCCTCCCTGCACAGTCGCCTAGCCCTGCTGCGCATTGACATTCCTATTTTCTGCGTTGGTTATACCATATTAGCAATGCAGCGGTGATCTCTCTCTCTCCGAGTGGGGGAGGTGGAGGTTAAACGTCTGAGGTAGCCTGGCAGGCCCTTTTAAGTAAATACCAACTGTATGTCTGCAGCAGCCCAAGCAGCGGCTCAGTCTAGACAGAGTTTCCTCCGCTGTGTTTATTTTTCTTGCTATCAGAGACCTGATGTGTACGCTCTGGAATGCTGGAGAGTGGCTGCTTCATTTTTATCCCTCAGTCTCCTCTCTCCCTTGGTGAAGGCTGGTGGAACCGGACCAGATGTCTAACAAACCTCGATTACTAGAATGTCTGGCTCCGTAATACGTGACTGACCAATCCTAGCGCCATTTGCCAAGTTCTTTCTTTCTCTATTTCTCTTCCATCCCCTCCCCTCTCCTCCCCATTAATACCCCTGACAGGGGCGCACAAGTCCTGCTCTGTTTCCCTGAGCACAAACATTTTTTTTTTCTTTTTTCTGCAGGTTTAATGGTGTTTCCTCAAACTCTCCAGGCCAGATGTTCTGCACTGTATCAGAACCATAGGCAATTTAGCAGCTTTATGGCTCCCCCAACAGCCCCCCTTTTCCCTTAAACGCTCGCTCTGCCGTATCTGGCGGTCCAGCATATAGCTTCCAGCTGAGCAGTGACTGCCGCGTCCTGCGTATCTGTCAGAAAAAATACTAATGAACGCAATCAATCTCCCTCGCTGCCCCCAAATTATTTCAGCATGTTAACAATTGGATTACTGTGAAGTACAAGTTGTTAAAGTATACTTTATGCTGGCTGGAAACTTGACATCACGGGCCTGATGGATTTTCCACTTGTTCTGTCTCTTCTGCCTCGTTTTGTCACCTTTTGTACGCGAATGGGCGACGTTTGGGCATAGACGAGATGGGACGGGTTGCGGGACGTCTCCAGCAGAGCGCTTTTGTTGTCGAGCGGAAACTATATTCAAACTGTTTTTTATTTGTTTTGTTTTTATGAACACACTGCGAAAATATCTGTTATGCTTGTTTTGCTTTTTAGGACCGTTTTATGAACATCTTAATTTGTACGCTTAATATTAAATCACGTGATAGATGATTTTGAAATCCCAGGTCCTGTACGTTCTTCGTCAGCAGGAACAGAATCAGATTTCAGCACTTCTGGTTTTTCTAGCAGGGAGGGTTTAAAAAACGGAATAAAATGTTTTTGGGCCCCTATTTTTCTTTAATCCATAACTGTATGCCGGTAAAGATCCTCTCATCTTAAATATTTGGTGTTTGCGCATAAGGCATTTTTTGGGTGGGGAATCTGTGGCTCCATAATAGTGGCCCATCTTCCACTACACCTGCCCCTGGTATTCCCCACCACATTATAATGCTCAACCGTGTCTCTCAATACGACTGCAGGTGGGGTGACCCTAGTGACCACCTGGAGCTTCCCCCACACCTGTAGGACAGTGTCCTGGTTATTGGATACAGGTGTGAGATGAAAAAAAAAAGAAAAACTGATTTGGTTAATAACTGGTCCCGCCACTGTGTACACTATGGCCCTGATTCAGAACCGGACGCTCTGACAGAGCGCTCGCTCTGAAATCAGGGCCGGCCTGCTCTGTTTTTAGAGCGGCCTCCTGGCCACTCGCATAGCTGTGCGTGACCACCCACAGCTATAGCGAGCGGCCAGGAAGATGGTCGCGATGGTCAAGACCATTGCGACCATCGGGCTTGCGACGAGACCCTTGTGGTAGGATCTCGTGGCCACACGCCCTAGAGTGCTACCAGAGCCGAAAGCACTCCCACTGACATCACTTGTGATGTCAGTGGGGCCGGCCCCAGACGGTAGGCGTTCCCATGGGAACGCCTCCGTCTGGGCAGCCACGCCCCCGGCCCGCCCACCAAAGGGGGTGTGCTGTCACTCAACATCGACAGCATGTCCCCTTTGGTACGAGACCCGGAGCGACGGTTTGCCCGTCGCTATCCGGGTCTCGCGCATGCGCACGAAGGAGCCGGCTCCGTCGTACGCATGCGCACTGCGCCACCATCGACCCGCTTGCGAGCGCATAGCGCTGGCGAGCGGGTCTGAATCAGGCCCTATGTACCTATGTACAGCCAGGCTGTCAGTCCCTGCCTTCCTCTTTAGTTGGGGAAGCCCCAGTGTGCGACGATGCATGGAGGACTTATTTAGTTATATATAAACATTGCAATTCTTTAATTCATATTATGTTACCTCAGTGATCCGCAGCCTTTGGGTGTGTTAACTTAATGGGCAATAGTGGCCAACATATGACATTAATATATATCAAAAGGTATAAATGGATGAGCTAGAGAAAACATGAAGGGTTTATACTTTACTAAGTGTCTCCCATATGCTGGGTTTCACTCCCCTGCACAAATGTGCCCTGTTAGGTGGGAGGAGGTTCTCTAGCTGAGCAGGCAGATGATGACTGACAGACGTGCAGACGCTTTCTGGGTTCATACACCGCAGCTATTACGTCTCTGCTTTCTGTCCTCATCATATCCCGTTAGGATACAATAAAAAGATGCGGAAGGGGTTTCAGCCGACTTTTACCAGATTACAAAGTTACATTTTTCTTGGTAACACCGCTGATGTTTAATGATAACTTATGTAAAATGAGAACTTTACACATTCCACATTTCTATTAAACTTGATTTGGTTCCCGCGTTTGTGTTTTTTAGTATAACTATAACTAATTTCTTGAAACCTTTTTTTAGACAGTGCGCATATGGATATTGCAGTTAGTGATGCCTTATGAGTGTACTTAGCACCTGTCTTCCAGGTAATATATAATATAAGATACGTTACCCAATGTTTTGTGTTTGCATTGTCCGATGTTGAGAACCACCAGCTACTGTGTCTGTTCTCTGCATCCGCACTAACGTACAAAGGGATCTGTCTGTGAGCAGATGCTGGCTGCCTTGGTCGTAAAATAAAATGAACACCTGCTTATGCAGGGCCCCTCATCCCTAAGTGTTCCAGATATTGCACAAAACCTCGCCTGCCGTAAATATTCGCCGTGGAGCAGATTGTAGGTTGTAAAAGCAAACTGCCCAGTAGGTATAACTGCGCCCCATCTGCGCTCTCTCTCACCTCTCGTTCTGCTATCTGTGCTTGCTGACACGGGACGAGCGTCGTTCCCTCGGAGGGAGCCATAATCTCTGTGAACTGAGAAGACGGCCCTGTGGCCATTGTGTTACTGATTCCACATGCTCGGAAGGAAGGCGGAGAGACGGGCGCTTTGTAGCCTGCACGCTGATCAGCACCGTAAGCGTAGTCATTTTTCAGCACCCTGCTTCTCTCCCCTCCTTATCACTAGTAGAAGCAGCAGACGGGTGACATAGAGGAACTAATTGGGGTTTCTTTCTTTACATGGCTGTATAGTTTTATACTCCTGCGATGACTCCGCTACACGTTACAGGAATGCGCAATGTGTTCCCGGCTGTAGGGGTGACCTGGCAAAAATGGGTTACGTCTCCCTGAGCTCCTGATGAGGTGAAATTAAATGCAGCTAATGACTTCTTCTTCAAGCACTGGTGCATTCGTATTGGCCTGTGGTTGTCTGTCTTAGAATGGTTACCCACGCTTGACTGACTAAGTGCGTGTACATGATTAAAAATAAAAACCCAGGTTACAGTACAGATGTGGCCAGTTACATCTTTGCCGCTTGTGCAGTAAATCGCTCTGTGCATGGTGTGAGTCTCGCGCCCGCTACGTATGCAGATGCGGGTCATCGCAGGCGCGATGCGTGCGCACATTTGCAGCGTGATCAGCAACGATGTAACAGGTCGTATTTGTCTGTTACTTTCATCGGGGTACCTGCAGATTCAAGGTAGGCACCAGCAAAGTCGTATTCACCTTTATTGGAGTGCCAGCCCCTCTGCTTTAGTAAATATAACCTACTGTAAGTGTTTATCAAGTTGTAAACAGTCTGGCGGCAGCAGTTGGGTAATTCAGATCGAAGCAGTGCTACGTTGGTAAATTTGAAGGCGGGTTAGTTAGGGGGAGGTTAATAGCTGGACAGTAAATTGCCTATAGATTGTAAGCTTGCAGGCAGTGCCCTCTTCCCACTTCACCTGTGTGTGTTGATGTCCTCAGATGTACAGTGCTAGGGAGTATGCTGGTGGTATAGAAATATATAAAAATAAGGATGTAGAGATGAAGGTAGATGAGAGAACTGTGATATGATTTGGTAATTTGATGCGGGATGTGCAAATACAGGCCTTAATAGAATATAACATTAAGGCAATCAATTTGTGAATTGGGGCAGCAGACTTGCTCATGCCAATAATAGAATGTACAGATATGGGGGGTGTTAAAGAATAGAGGGATACAGTAGCTGGTATTTGTGAATAGGACAGGAGAGCGCCCCCTAGTGGGTGTGAATTAAAGCCCTGATTCAGACCCAGTTGCTCTGACAGAGCGCTCACTCTGAATCAGGGGCGGGCTTTTTTTTTTTTTTTTTTTTTTTTAGAACGGCCTCCTGGCCGCTGGCATAGCTGTGGGTGGCCACCCACAGCTACAGCGAGCGGCCATGATGATGGTCGCGATGGTCAAGACCATCGCGACCATCAGGCTTGCGACGAGACCCTTGTGGGTAGGGTCTCGTGGCCGCAAGCCCCAGAGAACTTTCGGCTCTAACAGAGCCGTAAGCTCTCCACTGACATCACAGGCATTCTCATGGGAACGCCTCCGTTTGGGCAGCCACCCACCCCCTGGCCCGCCCACCAAAGGGGACGAGCTGTCACTCAACATAGACAGCTCGCCCCCTCTGTTGCGAGACCTGGAGCGACGGAGTGCCCTTCGCTAGCCGGGTCTCGCGCATGCGCACGATGGAGCCGCCTCCGTCGTGCGCATGCGCTGTGGGCCACCATCGACCCGGTTGCGAGCGCTCAGGGCTTGCGACCGGGTCTGAATCAGGCCCTAAGTCCTGTGCCAATTCTTACAAGCAATCCCTATAATTATACGAGGGTGATTCAATAAATAAGGCAACAAGATCTCTCATTGCGTAAATATATTCAACTCGTACATGTACATATAATCAATAGTATGGTCTTGGTACAGATTATATTTCCACATAGTCCCCATAGTTGTCTAGGCATTTGTTCCATTGGTACACCGAGGCATCTATCCCGGCATAGAAGAAATGATTGTCAATTGCGTGAAGCCAGGACATGGCGGCTTGCAGAACTTCACCGTAGGTTGCGAATCGCCTTCCACCCAGGTTGACTCCTCAGTGGACCAAAGAGATGGAGACCACTCGGTGCCAGGTCAGGGCTGTAGTGAGGATGGTCCAGTACCTCCCAATGGTAGCGCCGACACAACTCACGCATGTGATTGGCTGAGTGTTGGCTGGCGTTATCGTGCAGCAATAAGACGCTCGTTCACAGCAACCCATGTCGTTTTTTCGACAAATTGCCCTCTGCAACTGGCTCAGGGTGTGTCACATTCGCGGACAGCATTCACAGCATCTCCCTTGGTGAGGTATCTACAATGAACAGGCCCTTGTGGTCCCAGAAACACGGTCGCAGTGTCCTTTTTTTTGCTGATGGAGTTTTTGAATTTCTTTGAAGGTGGGACGATGCGTGCTTCCATGTCATGGATTCTTCTTCTTCATCTCCGGTGTCACCTGATGCACCCACGTTTCACCTGTAACAGTACGCTGCAGGATCTCCACTCCCTCCTCATGGTACCACGTCAAGAGAGACAATCCCATCCTACTGGTTTTGTGAACTTCTGTGAGTTGCTTCGGTTCCCAGCGTGAACACTTTTATTTTTTTTTCCTGTGCCCCAGTTGTTCATGAACGATGTTGTGCACAGCGCCCTCTGAGATGTTCAGTACGTCAGCAATATTAACTATCTGCAAGGCGCCCGTCGTCCTGAATCAGACCTTCAGGGCGGCGCAAATTGGCATCTGTGGTGGACGTGCTTGGCCGGCCAGATGGCTGCCCATCTTGAACATCTGTCCTGCCGTTATCAATGGCAGTGCACCAAACCCAAACTGTTCTGCTGATGCACCCTTTAGATGCAGAATTCTGTTCACACTACGCACCTCATGTTTCCGCCAGCCTCGCCATTTTACAGCTGATGTTGGGACAGTATGACTGATATGAGGCACAGTCTAATGGCCGTGAGGGGAAGCAGTGGTCTACCTGCTCTGGCCTGGTGGGAAATTAGAATGAAATAGAGAACATTACACACGTGAGAGGTCTTGTTACCTTACTTATTGACCCAACCTCATATTTCGGTTTAGGGATGTTCTTGTCAGGGATGATTATAAAACTTGTCGGCCAGCTTAACATATATTGCAGTAGAAGGAACGCAGGTTAGATACAGGAGTGTAAGGGGCAATCATCCGTTCCGTACAGACCCGTTTATACACACACACTTTTAGGAATAAACCGGCAAGAATACACTTTAGAAGCAATAGGGAGATTATAGAACCGTTACTGTCCCATGGAGCTTACTGTCTGATTACATTTTTCATAAAACAACCAGGGACAGTTAGATGAGACTGTAGCTCATCAATCAGGCTGCACCATGAGAGTCAGAGTGCACAATAGGGACAGTTATTCGATTTTTGGTTCAGCCAGTGATACCGGCAGAGCCGTGATGGGCAACCCGACGTACTTTGTGCAGCCTGCAAATCTCAAAATAGCACAAAGCACCCTTTAATTTCTAGACTGTATAAGAGGCATTGCCGATGCATAGTATAGGACCGGGAAGCCGACTGCCTATATACCGGCAGCCAGCTTCCCGACTGTCTTATCCCGGCAAGGGTGAAATGCCGGGCGTCTAGATGTAGACGCCCGCATTTCCCCGACGCCGGGAGACTGGTGCCCGGCATCACGATCGTAGTGATGCCGGGCGCCGCGAGCGGACAGCCGCGGGGGGGGGGGAGGGTTAGGTTTAGGGCTCCCGGGGGGGACTTAGGGTTAGGCTAGGGGGAGGGAGGGTTAGGGTTAGGCACCCCCGGGGGGGACTTAGGGTTAGGCACCCCAGGGGGGACTTAGGGTTAGGCACCCCCCAGGGGGGACTTAGGGTTAGGCACCCCCCAGGGGGGACTTAGGGTTAGGCATCCCCCCGGGGGACTTAGGTTTAGGTAGCGGGGAAGGGGGTGGTTAGGGTTAGGCACTTGGGGGGGAAGTTAGGGTTAGGCACCCCTAAGGAGGGTTAGGGGGGATTAGGTTAGGTTAGTGGACACTTACCTATCCATGATCGGGATTTCCAGCGCTGTCGGGCTTCCGCTGCGTCCCACTCTGCTCCTGTCGGGCTGCTGCTGACGGGAGTCGAAACGCCGGCCATGCGGCCGGCGGTATTTCATGCCCATTCCATAGGACCTGTGTGTGGGAAGATGTATTTCTTACATAAGACTTCAGCTGTTGAGTGGAATCTCGCAGTGTTATCAGATATGTTAACGGACAATGGGCTGGAACGGGGAATATTTCATTTCTGGGGAAGTCTTTGTGTCATTTCTCTATTATAGAGCAATTCACAAACCTACGGCAGTGTGACAGGTCTTTATAACATCCGTATTGGGGTGTATGAAATACTCATGTATTTTCCGTATGATCTGCTCATTGCACCGAGGGCTACCACCAGGGTAGTAGCAGTGCAATTAGATGCAGGGGAGCCGGTGGCCTGGTTAGGTACATTGTGTAAGTTTGCAGCCCCAGGGGCGTTTACAGTGTTTAGTCCTCTATGGAAATCCTGTTCATTTCCCCCTCTCCTTGTCGCATTTTGCACACTTTGAGCCTAGTCAGATTGGTTAGGTGGGAGGTTGAATAAGGATGATGACTGTAATTTCCATACGCTACGTTATAGGTGAGAGCGGTCGTCTCTGAATCGGGCTAATCCTAGTGTTTATTTCTTAGCCCGCACTAGTCACTTTTGAAAAATGAAACCAGTTTCTGCCCTGTGTCGTTTAGCACATGTGTAATGTCACAGTCAGGGTTTCTGGACATAATTTCTACCCATTAAATTAATTTCTTTCCATAAAATACATATTACATCAGTTTTTCTACGTGAGCGGGGAGAGATGGTTACTCCAGCTGGGCCTCAAAGGAGCATGGCCGGTATTACAGCAAAGTAGGAAGGAGAAACCAGTCCTGTTGTTGAGCTGCACACAGAGTGTGATATTGGTTATTACTGGATATGTCGGACCTTTTTAGGTGCGGTTATCTACCCGCTGTGAGCGATCTCGACTCTGGTGATGCCAGAGGGGAAATTAGGTGGGACGGTCTGTACGTATGTCGTGCGGTTCGGTCACCTGTGTGTGGGAAACCTAATCTGCACACTGATCCTGTTCATTTTACAATTGCAGAATTTACCGGCTGGCTGTATTACTACTTAATATGTATTGTATGCAAATAAGGGAATCGCCAATGTGTGTTCGTTAACCTGTTTGCATTCGTATTTTTTTTTTAGATCCCATTAAGACTTCCCAGGGCTCGCTGTCTCTCAAGGCTTACCGACTGACGCCGAAACTGATGGAAGTCTGCAAGGAGAAGGACTTCTCTGCCGAAGGGTAGGTGTGTTGCCTGGGTTCACGGATCTTGGCCGTGGTTTTTGGCTTATGGAGGAGCCGGAAAAGCTGTTGGACCAATCCAATGTAAAGCGATGACCACGTCTAGACTTAAAAGCCTTTCCCGAGGCTTAAGCTGTTTAATGATATGGATTGTATTGTTCGTGTGTGTGGGATTAATTATGAGTTCCTTGAGTTTAGTGTATACGTTCCAGCGGTGCATTAGTCCGTTTCATCATCTAGTCCTCACTATTTTAATATATCAAACTAGCAATAAATAAATTGTAAGCTCATTGATACAAACAATGTTTCCATGGAACTGCTTATGCACCCGAAAAACACTTAATTTTTTTTTTGTCATGGTGTTCAGTGAAGAAAGAGTTAAAGGGCAGCATCTAATTGTCAGATTGTACAGTGACTGGGACCTGGGGCCCAGACATTGCATGTACGCTGGGTTTTTTGCCCATCTTAGAGAATTGTGGCAAGTGTCTGTTAGTAAATGTCCCCCACACTTTGGGCCTGATTCAGAGCTGAACGCTCGCTCTGAATCAGGGCCCTCCTACCTTTTTTTGGAGAGTCCTCATGGACGCTCGCATAGCTGTGGGTTACAGGTTGATCGGGCTTGCGACGGAGACCCTGCGGTAGGGTCTTGCTGCCGCAAGCCCTGGAGTGATTTTGGCTCTATCAGAGCCAAAATCACTCCCACTGACATCACTAGTGATGTCAGTGGGGCCGGCTTGAGATGGTAGGCGTTCCCATGGGAATGCCTCCGTCTGGCAGGCACGCCCCCAGCACGCCCACCAAAGGGGGCGTGCTGTCAATCAACATCGACAGCACGCCCCCTTTGGTGCGAGACCCGGAGCGATGGAGAGCTCGTCGCTCGCCGGGTCTCGCGCATGCGCACGACGGAGAGGGATGAGGTTTAAAATAGACCTGAAGTCAAGCCTTTTAAATGTGTATATATAATTGTGAATACTAATGGTAAATATATATATTGAAGTTGGGTTGGTTATGAGATCCCGGCGGTAGGTATGCCGCTGGTCAGAATACCGACAGAAAGAAGGTAAAACTTACTCTTACCACTACCTCTAACCCTCCCCAGTGCCTAAACCTAACCTCCCCCCCAGTGCCTAAACTAACCCCCCCTAGTGCCTAAACTAACCCACCCCCAGTGCCTAAACCTAAGATCCCCCCCAGTGCCTAAACCTAAGCTCCCCCCCAGTGCGTAAACCTAACCTCCCCCCCTAGTGCCTAAACCTAAGCTCCCCCCCTAGTGCCTAAACCTAAGCTCCCCCCTAGTGCCTAAACCTAAGCTCCCCCCCTAGTGCCTAAACCTAAGCTCCCCCCCCTAGTGCCTAAACCTAAGCTCCCCCCCCTAGTGCCTAAACCTAAGCTCCCCCCCCCTAGTGCCTAAACCTAAGCTCCCCCCCTAGTGCCTAAACCTAAGCTCCCCCCCCCTAGTGCCTAAACCTAAGCTCCCCCCCCCTAGTGCCTAAACCTAAGCTCCCCCCCTAGTGCCTAAACCTAAGCTCCCCCCCCTAGTGCCTAAACCTAAGATCCCCCCCTAGTGCCTAAACCTAAGCTCCCCCCCCTAGTGCCTAAACCTAACCTCCCCCTCTAGTGCCTAAACCTAACCTCCCCCTCTAGTGCCTAAACCTAACCTCCCCCTCTAGTGCCTAATCCTAACCCTCCCCCCCAGTGCCTAATCCTAACCCTCCCCCCCAGTGCCTAATCCTAACCCCTCCCCCAGTGCCTAATCCTAACCCCTCCCCCTAGTGCCTAATAATAACCCCTCCCCCTAGTGCCTAATCCTAACCTCCTACCCCCCTAGTGCCTAAACCTAACCCCCCCCCCCCCCTAGTGCCTAATCCTAACCAGCTTACCCCCCTAGAGCCTAAACCTAACCTCCCCCTACCAGCACCCTAAACCTAGCCTAACACCCGATACTTACCTTCGGTATGCCGGTGGTCGGGATTTTGGTGTCGGGATCAGGACCGTCTGCATTCCACACGCCAAGATGCTGACTACATCCCATTGAAGTCATCCAGCCCCAGAACCTGTGTAATTCATGTTTGTCCCAAATTAAAGGGACAATATGGCAAGTGTGTGTGTGTGTGTGTATATATATATATATATATATATATATATATATATATATATATATAAAAAGAGATAGATAGAGATATATAATATATACATACATTGATCAGCAGTACCATTGAAGTGAATGACGCTGATTACCTCATACACTGGCTCCTGACAAGGGGTGGGATATATCAGACAGTAAGTGTAACAGTCAGTTTTTGGAGATGATGTGTTGGAAGCAGGAAAAATGGCCAAATGTAAGAATCTGAGCTGCTAAATTTAGACGGCTAGGTCAAAACATCTCCAAAATGCCAAGTCTTGTGGGCTTTCCCCAATACACAGTGGTTAGTGTGTACCAAAAGTGGCTCAAGGAGGTGAACCAATGAGCCGGCGACATGGTCATGGACTCCCAACACTTATTGATTCATGTGGGGCGCGAAGGCTAGCTGGTCTGGTCCGATCGAGCAGAAGAGCACCTGTAGCACAAATTGCTGAAAAAGATAATGCTGGCTATGATAGAAAGTCGTCTGAAGACACAGAGCATCGCAGCTTGCGTATGGGGCTAGCAGCAGACTTTGAGTGCCCATGCTGACCCCTGTCTATCGTCGAAAGAGCCTACAATGGGCACGTGAGCCAGCCATTCATGTGGCTGTTACTTTGACACGTACCCAGGCATGGGGACCTCAGCTCGCAGCTTACAGGACTGAATGGATCTGCTGCTAACGTCTTGGTGCCAGATAACGAAGGACACCTTCAGAGGTTTTGTGGAGTCCATGCCTAAGAGGGGGTCATAGCTGTTTTGGCGGCCTAGACAATTTTAGGCAGGTGGTTTTAATGTTCGTGGCTGATCGATTGGTTTGTTCATTGAACTTGGTGTTTGGTTCTAATCGGCTGTAAATGATTTCCCGTCCACAGATTAAAGAAGGCAAGCATCGCGTACGAGCACATGTTTGAGGAGGTTCCTATTACGATCAAGAACTCGCATCTAATCAACGTGCTAATATGGGAGCTGGACAAGAAGGCGCCTGTCGCTGAGAAACACGAGCTCCTCAGTCTGTCCAGCAGGTAAGGAATGAGTAAATCCAGGATATAAGACATCTGTGACTTATATAGAGGCCTTCATGGGCAGGATGATTTGCAGATGAGTTGCTCTTCTATAAAAGTGCCGACGTGGTCTCTTGTTTTTGTTTAGACCCATCTGTACGTTGCCACAGTGTATCTATGTATCACTCTAATAATGCTTGCGATGGTCACCTTCCAACTCACCCGCATAAGTGTGAGGCAACCTGCTATATAACCAAACGTACAGCTGGCTTGTCTTGAGCGCAGTCGGTAGTCCTGGTCTTGCGCAAAGATAAATAGCTATCATCGAGGGCGATTCAATGCGGAGCGAGGTGAGAAGTGCCGGGAAGTTGGTCCCAGAGCTTATTCAATTCATCTCGTAGTTTAGTCCGGCTGCAATCACTTAAGTCTGAGAATGGCAGTTCCCAGCGACTAACCTGGGTGTTTAGTTGCGAGAACCGGAGTCCTTCGCCAAGCCGGCAAACAGGCTCGTGGCCGGCACTTAGGTCGCATCCTAGCAGCCTCAGGATGGTGCGAGAAGAAATCATTTAGCCGCCCAAACAGCGCAGTGAACTGAAAAGCTTCGGGAGCTCCCTCCCGGCGCTATCAACACCGCACGGAATGAATCGGGCCCCATTGTTTCAGTTAACTGTATGTAATATCCACAGATGAATGTGAAAGATACTTTTAAGTGGGGATATTCAGTAGTCAAAGTTAGATCTGCAATTTGAGCACAATATGTGTAGCAAAGCTATTTTTTTTTTTTTTACATAATTACTATTTCGTTGAATAATTATGTTTAAAATAAGTTGTTGCTTTTTTCATGGAAGCAATTCAATTGTTTGTCCGAGATTTTGATGTCCAGCAGCAGCTGAAGATTTTGCGGTCTCCGTCATTCCCCTGACATGCGCCCACCTTATCGCGTAGACTTCTAGACATCGCCTTGTGTTTTATTCTGGTCCTTGGCTGTAGGATGGACGAGCGACCTCAGAGCTTACAGCCAGCATCACTGACCGGCACAAATATCTTCCCTGATTCGTGAACCTTTTATGCACTAACTCGGCAAGGTTATAAGGCTACGGCCGCAGTTCTGCTTCTATGCTTTGTGGTGGTAGCAAATAATGTCGCCACTTGCCAAAGACTCTGCCATTCCCGATCTGCAAAATCAAATCCTGCGCAATGTGTATATTGAATTAAGTGCTCGTTATACAGCCTGTTTGGAAGGACACACAATATATCATCTTATTGGCTTGGAAAAATGTCAGATTGCTGCTATTTCCTCTCGGAACTCTGGAAGAAAATGAATCGCGACCGTAAACCTATAGCGATGGGGACATTAGGCCAGGGGTAACACTTCAGCTGATCCAGTAACATTATAAACCTGAGCTAATATAATGTCATACCACACACCATAAAGCGCCTCCGTCCGCATCTGTGTTCCTGGTTAATGCATAACGTATGGCTCCTCTCTGTGTGCACTAATGGGGGGTAGGATTACTGCATGAAGGGGGGGGGGGACTTATTTTTTATTTTTTAAATTGTTGTTCTACTGGGTCGTGACATTTAATTGCAGACCTCCCCGGCAGCAGTAGAGTTAAGCACAGGCTGTAAATTCCCCATTGAGCGCCTCTTCCCCTTTCCAAGCTGCGCGTCCTCTCGGATTGCTGCGTTTTATAGGCTGTGTTCACACATTCACTGTCAGCGGCCACAGCTCGCGCTGCACCCAACGCAGCAACTGCTACATGTAAGTGGGGAGAGGTTGCGAAGGTAACAGAGGCCGGCTATAGACCGATAAGTACATACAGATATGCAGTGTGTGTATGTAGATTTATGGGTTTAGATATTTATATTCCGTATTTTGGAATATTTGCATATTATAATGAAATATCTTGGGAATGGGACGGAAATATACACACAGAATGCATTTATGTTCTATATACACCTTATACACACAGCCTGAAGGTCTTTTTATACTATATTTTTTATAATTTTGTGTACATACATGAAATTCATTTGTGTTTCATATACACATTATATACACAGCCTGAAGGTAATTTTATACAATATTTTTAATAATTTGTGCCTTAGACAGAGTTTGTGTACATTGAACCATCAAAAATCAAAGGTTTCATTATCTCAGTCACGCCAAAATAATTCCGTATTTTGGAATATTTGGATATGGGAAACTCAACCTGTAGGTAGGTAGATATCTATCTATCTATCTATCTATCTATCTATCTATCTATCTATCTATCTATCTATGTGGGAGAGAGAGCTATGAACACAAATGTGTGTGTGTATTAGATAGATAGATATATATATATATATATATATACACAAACAAATATATCCCCTCTGCGCTAGTTAATAGAACAAAAAGACAAATTTACCAATAGATTTAAATAGCTGCACCTTACTCCTATATCTCTGTTAGATAGTGAATAGAAACCCAAAAGCAAAGAGGAGAAAAAAGGGCGCTTATAATTCAAAATTAAAAGGATCTTATATATAAATAACCACAATTGGTACATTCTATAAATGATAATAATAAACAGTCATAAAAAGAAGTCCTATATAGAGAAGTAGGATGTAATTTCCTTTTTTCACTTAGATATATTGTTCTTAGTGAACTCCTGTTGATCCTTTGTGGAAATTGTGGATACACCGTTCTTTTGGAGTACACGATAATTCTTCGTAGTCTTCACTGAAAGACACCCTCACACCAAAACACATCCAGAAAGAGGGCCACAATGGCCACTACCAGTGAGCAAAAAAACACTTTCTTGATTACAAAAATATATTGTTTTTATTTATGAAAGACTGTAGTGTCTATAAAAGAGCTTACATTCAATTGAAGCATACAATAAATGAAGAACCCAACGCATTTCGTTACTTAGCGGAACTTCATCAGGGGTACATCGATTGTAGCAGTAAACCCACAGTCTCTATTTGTAACAAGGTGGGATCACACCACAACAACCAAGTGATCTCACTATTGTATATGGAAGATGCAATGGTTTAAGCAGTCACAGTTCCCTTGGCAGATTTTTTTAAAATCCGTATACTTGGATGCAAAAGTGCACAAATCTGCATTCCAAACTCTAATCTGGTCTTCCTGTTTTTGTGGCTCACCAATGGTTTACATCTTGTGGTGAACCCTCTTTATATTCACTCTTTTGAAGTCTTCTCTTGATTGTTGACTTTGACACATATGCACCTACCTCCTGGAGAGTGTTCTTGATTTGGCCAACTGTTGTGAAGGGGTTTTTCTTCACCAGGGAAATAATTCTTCTGTCATCCACCACAGTTGTTTTCCGTGGTCTTCCGGGTCTTTTGGTGTTGCTGAGCTCTCCGGTGCATTCTTTCTTTTTAAGACTGTTCCAAACAGTTGATTTGGCCACACCTAATGTTTTTGCTATCTCTCTGATGGGTTTGTTTTGATTTTTCAGCCTAATGATGGCTTGCTTCACTGATAGTGACAGCTCTTTGGATCTCATATTGAGAGTCGGCAGCAACTGATTCCAAATGCAAATGTCACACCTAGAATCAACTCCAGACCTTTTACCTGCTTAATTGATAATGAAATAACGAGGGAATAGCCCACACCTGTCCATGAAATAGCTTTTGAGTTGATCGTCCCATTACTTTTGGCCCCTTAAAAAGTGGGAGGCACATATAGAAACCGTTGTAATTCCTACACCGTTCACCTGATTTGGATGTAATTACCCTCAAATTAAATCTGAAAGTCTGCAGGTAAAGCACATCTTGTTTGTTTCATTTCAAAACCATTGTGGTGGTGAATAGAGGCCAAAATCTGAAAATTCTGTCAATGTCCCAATATTTATGGACCTGACTGTGTGTGTGTGTGTATATATATATATATATATATATATATATATATATATATATATATATCCCGCTGTAGTAAGCATGTAATTAAAATTATTATTTAACCATCCCACAAAATATTGTACCTCCTGTTAATCGCGAAACAAAAAAATGAAGGACTGTAGAAGAATAAAGTCTCTGTACAGTTTGATGGCTAAAGACATTATTTGTCTCCCGCACACTCTGTACATATTCCACCCTCTCGCCGCTCCACGCCTCCGCAAGACCGCCTCTTCCATCAGCCCTAAAGTAATCGTGTTAATAAAGTAATATAGTAGATAAAAATGGAAACCAGTAGGTGATGTATGTAAAGTTGTGTAAGTCAGTCAAAAAATGTATGGATTTTATACATAATCTAACCATCCACATATAATTATCTGGTCACTCTCTGTCCGGGATTAATTGTAACCGCTGGTGTAGACATTACATCAACTGTGTTCTGTCTCCTTTTTTTTAATTTTTTTTTATTATTTTACATTTTTATGTCCTACGTAGAATAATCTCTAACTGCCCAGCGCTGCAGGACGAATAAAGGGACATATTCGAATACACTATATTGGTCCTGGACAATTACTATCCCGTCATTACTATCCATGTATATGCTATAACAGATTTATACTGCAAGAAGTTGGCACATATATTGCAAGCGAAAGCCCAGACCTGCGCGGCTCGGTGCTGTTTCAGTCTCCGTTTTTTTCCCGACGATATTAAATTGTATCTGTCATGTAGTTAAATATATTTTTATTGAAAAGGTGGTTTGTGGAGAGGCAGCGCCCCCCCCCCCCCCTTCCTTTCTTTTTATTTTTTTTTATATAGGACACATTTGAGATATATGGAAAAATAAAAGGGGCCAGCGCACTTGGACCGTACTTATCAGTTACTTCATGTCTCGCACCACATCTGTTTTAGTTATCTGTTTCCAGGCCCTGGTTTCCCTGGTGACGGGAGCAAACACGCCATTACCACAACTTCTAACAATAACTCCCTGTTCCACAGCCGGAGTCCCAGAGATCCATATAAAACCCGCTCAGGCAACTCATTTTCTTTTCATAGTGTGAGTGTCGTAAAAAAGGAGTGATCTATGGCTGTGGTACTCGAGGGGGATTTCTGACTCCTCCGTTCAGGCCCTCGCAGCTTTCTTACTGCTGTGAGGTAAATGCTAGGCCGGGCTGCGTAGGACAGGAAGATGAGCAGGTGACACAGGTCCTCGGTGCTGCCAGCAGAGGCCTGGTGACATGCAAAGAGCCTCATCTCTTAAGACCGCTCTACTTATGCGCCGTCGGTGCCCGCTGTAACTTAATTTCTCCTTGAACTGACATTTTTTTACATTTTTTTTCTTCCCCTGGGCCGTTAATTTGTAATGGTAATAAGGAAAAATCTCCTCCTTATCTGAGTTAAATCATTAATCCTCATTTACAAGGCGCACCTACCCACTATTCCACGTGAGGCAGCACAGTCCCTGTTCTAGTGGACAGTTCCACTTTCCCCATTGCTTGGGGACCTGAGGATAAGTGTCTGCTTTACATCTAATGACCAGGGCATTTTTAGATCGTGCTTTGGCATAATCTCAAGGTAACAAGACTTTGCCCCATTTTCTGTCAGCACTTCGTAGAGGCGCTCCCTCAATGTCCTGATTATCCAAATAGTCACGCGTTGAAGTGGGCACTAGGAGCTCACAAACGTCACCAAGCTATTGGCTGAACATGCAAAATGGCCGCAGTGATGCCCTCTCCTGATTATCGTTACACAAAATGGCTGCCGCCTCTTTGTGCAATGGATGGATATTTTTTTTGGGGGGGCACATGGTATTGAATCCCTTTGTATATTAAAGTTGGTGCTGCAAGTCCTGTAAGAAAAACAGTGGATACCCAGAGAGATGTCAAAAGGCTGTACTATGCCAGACCAGTGTTTTTAATATTAATGACTTATGTACTTTGTAGTACTTTTGTATATGGACGCATTCATTTTACCTCATGTGACCAATGTCTATAATATTTATTGCTCATGAGGTGAGTATATACAGAAAATAAATGGAACATGTATCCTGTTTTGAGAGACCTTAATTCCCTGAAGGAAGATGATTAAATGTTTTCGTGCATCCCAAGTTGATTCTCTTGGACGCACATTGTCCTATTATTGGATGAGACGTATAGACCTGCTTGGAGAAACTCCTCGGTCAGCTCCCAAATCATCCGTTTGGCCCCTAAGTTTCTTACAACATCCACCCTGTATGTTGTGTTTTGGTACTTTTGTGGTGGTCACAGCTGTGCGCAGTCCCTTCTAGTTATTTAAAACATTGGCACGCGCGCCTATTAACGTTTAAAGACGGGAGTAAGTGGTTTCTTTTTTTTAAACAGAAATCGTTTACATAATGTTTTAAATGTCACTGTGAGTAGAAATATAATGGTAATATATCCCATCTTCTCACCAGTCCTCAAGCTTATGGTAGAGAGGCCTCATACACGTTATCTAAGCCAGTTGGCATGTGCTATGTTCTAGTAACGCCCATCAAAGGAACAGGACACCGTCAAACGCTTGTGTACAGCTTTTTTTTTTTTTTTTTTTAGCACCGCAACAGACTCCTAGGAAATGGAGTAGGTGAAGGATACATACGTTTTGTCGATAAGACACTGCCGATGCGGTATTAACGTGATTTATAGCCTGTTAACTGTGTCAGCATAGTAACTTTAAACATAATAGCCACATTTTTAGCTGGATGCATTTAGATGCTTAAATGTAACAGACAAAAATTAAAGTGCATCAACTTTATTTTGTACATTTCTCATGCAAATAACATAAATAAAATCTGTTTTTAGAGATAGATGAACGAAGGACTTAATTTTGAGATAAGGCCATCTTATAACATTCCTCAGCATATATTCTACCCACTGCTCCATGCTTCTTCCTCACTATCTACCCCATCTGTGTCACCCCTGTCTGTCTGCCCCTCCCCTTTAGAATGTAAGCTCTCACGAGCAGGGCCCTCGTCCCTCATGTGCTTCTCTTCCCCCCTACTTATACATTTACCCCTAACTCCCTAATTGGCACCTTACACTTGGTTGCTGACGCCCGGCTGCTTGTGTTATGCTGCAATTTGTATAAACCATGTCCTCGTCCTGCATTGTTTTGTATTACTATTAACTGTTTTTCTTGTGTGCTCACTTATGTACTGTGTAAGGCGCTGCGGAACCTTTGTGGCGCCATATAAATAAAGGGTAATAATCATAAAGCATATAAGCTTATAATGCCGACACGGTTAAGCTGCCATGTCAGCATTTTCATGTCAATATTTTGACTTTCGACAGCGTTAACGTCGCCAATTTGAATGCAATTTATATACTAATCTGCTAAGGTCTGTCCAGTCTCCAACGTGCATGCGCAGTTGGAGCCTGCACAGTGCGTCGGCCCCTCCAACAGCTCCCACTGCAGCGGGCGACGGGACAGACCCTCGCCACAGAGGAGGGGGTTCCTCTGTCCCGCGCAGGTACGAGTAAGTATGCAGCCGCGGGTAGGAGGGAGTGGGACAGGGTACAAGGGGGTGTGACTGGGTGGAGCAGCAAATAGGGGTGGGCGGGGTGGAGCTGCGGGGAGAGGGGTGGAGCAGCAGACAGTGACAGGGCGGAGCAACGAACAAAGCGGGTGGAGTAGAGGACAGACTGAAGTGACACGGTCTATTGCAGGTCCCTTAATAACATATATTTGAATAGCGAATAAGAAAGGGGAAATAGAGCAGCCAATCACATTAGCAGTGATTCATGATTGTCTCTGTATATTTGTAAATCACTTAATCACAGTCCAGGCCCAGTACTGGTCCACATCAAATAGTCCATGTTCTGCTGTAGACAAGGTGAATGTTACATTTTTACAGTGGATGTTTTTTTTTAGATATTTTTTTTCTTTTTATTGTAGCAATTCCATCTCTGGATCAAGGTTCACCCCTGAGCAATTTTTGATTTTTAATTATTTTTAGTACTGATTTAAAATTGAGCGATGCGTGACCAGCAGGAAAGGCAGACCCCTCAGATCCTAACACTCCTCTAGTCCACAAGCCTGGAAAGCACTGAAGCCGTCAGATGTTCGGTGGCTGTCGTGCCGCCCGCCTCCTATTTGTCTCAGTATTCGGTTACATACGCAGCGAGTAATCTGTGTCTTAGACGTCCTTCATTATGCAAGTCGCTCATTTGCGTGTCGGCCAACCCACATCGGGCATCGTTTTCCCCAAGTACCGGACTGTGATCACCTGCCCTGACTCTGCGACTGACCATTGGGTATTCCTCCGTCATAACCCCTTGTTTATTTCCCTGTACAGTAATCACCTGGAAAAGAGCCTCCAGCTCCTAATGGACAGAGTGGATGAAATGAGCCAGGATATCGTGAAATACAACACCTACCTGCGGAACGCCAGCAAGCAGACGCAACAGAAACACCAGGTGGGTGCTGTAGTACCAGGAGGTGGTAACTTGTACACATCCATTGCCCTTCTTACGGCAATGGTATTAAAACCTCTTCCAGCCTGAAGATTTCAAGTTAAATAAGAAAGTCAACATGAGTTACTTTTATTCATTGGGTGCCAGAAGGTGTATGCAGCGCCTTGCATGGGGTAGACCTAATAACAAGTCAACAGCATGAACACAATGACCCATCATATGAGTACGAGACATAGCAGTAAAATCAGACACAGAGTACGGGGTGGAGTGTAGGGTATCTCGATGTAGCTAGAGTCAGCAGGCCATGGTGAGTGGCAGGGGGGCAATGATCCTGTACCCATCCTATGGGCAAGCAGACGGTGTCTGTTACTGAAGGGAGGGTGGTGACAAAAGGCAAGGAGCACTGGTGGTGGGGATAGTGCAAAGGGATAGCGGGCCCAGCCAGGCAGTGTGCATTCCATATGGAAGAAATAAGCTGGGGCGGAGGAGGAGGGAGTGATGGGAGGGATGAAAGGCTTTGTGTTTTGTAGGGAAAGTTTAAAGTTGGGGAGAGTGGGAAGCAAGTCAGACTTTGTGGGGGAAGGAGTTCCAGAAGAGGGGGGCAATTTTGAAAGCGGGTGTGGAAGGATGTGTCCAGAGAGGTGGTCATAGAAGGGGTGGAGGGGGAGGGCGTGTGGACAGAGATGAGGTTGGAGATGTACGCGGGGGAGGAGTGATTAATGAGGAGGGCAGGGTCGAGGGCGTTTGTGCTGTGTTCTGGGGTGATAAGGAGCCAGTGAAGGAGTTTGCGTCGGCTGGGGGGGAGGAAAATGGGATAAGCAGCATCTTTAAAGATATAGATTTGACATGGGGAGAGGTGACACAGAGGCCAGAGAGGAGGAGATTGCAGCAATCAAGGAGCGAGATAAGTGTATGGATGGAAGGGAC
The DNA here is from genome assembly GCA_031769625.1 of Taudactylus pleione. NCBI lineage: Eukaryota > Metazoa > Chordata > Amphibia > Anura > Myobatrachidae > Taudactylus > Taudactylus pleione. Next base: position 539,617 of record JAUIMM010000358.1, read on the forward strand.
AAATCCTGGACATGTTATGGAGGGGGAGATGCCTGAATGTGGGGAATGAAGGAGAGGGCACCTGGGCCAGAAAAGAGGGCGATGTTCTCAATGGAGAGAGGACGGGGAGGATGGCAGGTAGAGGAGCTCTGGAATTGGGGAAAGACCATGAGGTTGGTATTAGCCATGTCATGTTTCAGTTAGTAAAGCAGAGATAACTGGCAATGGGATAAACCTACAGTAATGCCTCTTATCACTTCCAAAACCTTGGTTGACTTAGGCAACAATGAGGGTCAGAAACCGCTTTCGTTAAATTATACACACATATAAGTGCTTTTTACCAATTTTCATGAGAAGATTGTTTCTTTTTGATGACTGGTCCTTGATACCAATCATCCTGGCTTATTTGTGGCTCCTTTTCAAATGAATGATGGTGGTTGGAGTAGAGGTAACAGCCCTGTGTTACCTCCTATATAAATGGTCTTCTGCAATTCAAATGTATTCATCAATTGTGAGAGCATAGCGGTCATGAATTACCTGGGTTTTGTTGTTTGTTTTTTTATTGCTTTGTTTTTGATAGTATATTTTTTGGTTTAAAACTACGATTTTAAGCTGCCCATCCACTACTAGATGCGGGGACGACGGCACGATTATGACGACATAGGGGTGAAGTGCATACACTGAATGTTCAGTGTATGCAGATCAATCATCCCCCGAACATGGCAACCTGACGGTGGTCGTCAGGTTGACCGTCATGTTCGGGCGATGATAGATGTTAAAAACGACCGGCGGGAATGCGCATCGCTGGTCGTTTTTTAACATTTTACTGCCCCGATTTGCGGGCGATTACCAAGCGATTGAGCGATAACGACGGTCGTTATCGCTCAATCGCTAGGTATAATTGCCTAGTGGATGGGGCAGCATTAGCCTCAAAGTTATGTTATCACCTGTTCTTCTGTATTCTCATATAGGGGGAGATGTAGCAAACTTTGGAGAAGTCGCCTATAGCATCCAATCGGCTTCGATCTATCATTTTATAAGCTGTGCTAGATAAATGATAGCTTGCAGCGGATTAGTTGCTATGGGTAATGTCTCCTCGTTATCCATCTCGAAGGTTTGATGCATCTCCCCTGTAATCGCTGTATGCAGTAAAAATGCAGATTTGTGTACTTGTCTGTAGTATGTGGTTTGGGTATTATTACAAAACCTTTATTGTCCTATATAAATATGTAGGAGATCAGTGTGTGGATGGTCCTGTGCAGTAGTAGCAGGTGGAATGTTACCATATCGGATTTGGAATATTAGGAATATTACATTGTCTTCATTGGGAATCCAGGTCCCCCATCGCCTGGTTGCGCCCCCCTTCATCTCCCGAGCAGACGGAGTCTCGCTGGCAGAACATGAACTATTTTCTAGGTTTTCATGCAGGAAAACATCTTTCTAAAGGCACTTAGGAGGCGAGCGAAACGGTGGTCATTAAATATGTTTACAACGTTATCTCGCAGAATATCGCTCTGAAGAATAGAATTTTATCGTATGAAACCAGAGGAAAAAAGGAAAGTGCCGCAGTTGCAGGCTTCATTTATTCCTCACCGTTCTGGTTTATTACAACCGTGACCGTCCCGGACATCTCTTTATCCTCGTTTGGTCAGGAGAAGTTTTATGTTAATGGAAGATAGATATTTTTGTTTTTTCTACTTCAGGGTCCATAGGGTATCCACAGGATACCTTGGGGTATAGGTGTGACGTCAGTCGCAGGGCACCAAAGAGTTAAGCTTTCAGCCTCCCAGGATGCACTAGGTCCCCCTCCTATACCCCGCCCCCGGGCCAAGGCACCCCAGTTTAGTTTGGTGCCCGGCCGGAGTCGGGTGCACCTGTTGGAGTGGGGGCTAGAAGAGCCCCTGAAGCTTATTCTTCATGCAGCTGTGGCTGCACATCTGGATGTACAGCATGGACAGTCAGTCCTGACGTCCATGCTGTCTTCCCTACACCCCGCCGGTACCAGAACGCCGGTACTGATCCGGGGATGCTGGTGGGCGTCTGGGGTCACAGCTAGCGGTGACCCCAGATGCTCCGGACCATGGCCGGATTCAAGGGGGACAGAGGTAAGCAGCGGGGTCCCGCGGTGGGTCCCCGCTGATCACATGGTCCTAAGTCCCCAGGCAGGGGGCTCCCTGGGGACTGGCTGCAGCGTGGAGCCAGGCGACCAACCTGCGCTTCCACTACCCCCTGGGACAGCGGACCGCAGCAGAGCGGTAGCGCTGCGGCGTCCCAGGGGTTAAATGCATGCCAGGGGAGCGCGCCTTCCCTGTCTCACAGCCGGCGCCTCCCCCGCTGCACACAGCCCTCTCTGCATGCTGCCGACTGGTCCTGTGGCAGCGCTCCTCCCCCAGGCCAGCCTCCTCTCTGCTCCTCGGCGGCCATCTTCTCCAGAACGCATGGTGAACGCTGCTGGAAGCGCTGGACGGAAGCATCGTGGTCTGGGTCCCCCCGCATACCTCTCCTCCGCTGTGGTCAGGTCTGTGTATGCAGCGCTGTGTCCTACCAGGCCCTGTGTCTGTGTAGTTGAGTGATCAGCGCTGTTAGTGCAGGAATTGTTATTTTTCTGCATTGTATGTGACTGTGCTAGCGCTGCTGCCTGTAATCTTTTCTTCTCTAAACTGTCAGCTTTATTACTGTCCCTGTTCTTTCTGCTAAAGCCCTTGCGGTGCGGTGCTGCAGGGTGGTCTCTCGCCTATTTAATACTTAATTGGTGAGAGAGGTCACATACGTGGTGCCATCATGTCTGAAAGTGATTTTCCCCTCCGGCTACAGTGTACCACGTGCAAAGTACCGTTAGCGGAGGGGGAGGGTAGCGCGGAGGGCCTTTGCCGGCAGTGTTTGTCCATGGCGCGGCCTATTACGGTTACAGCACCGGTACAGGAGCCGCCCTGGGCTTGTTTCGCTCAGGCGTTAACAGCTTTAGTGGGCCAGTTAGCTCCGCAGCCCGCGTTTACTCCGATGGGTTTGTCCCAGCAGTCTGTGGTGTCGTCACCCATGCAGGGGTTCCCACGACAATTGGTGGTACCCCACAGTCTCCCTATTTCCCCGCTCCCGGGTTCTCAGGAGCCAGCGTGGGTTAACTCCCTGACGAGTTCTGTACAGCACTTGTCGGATGTGTTGCAAGGGGAGTCTGTGATGCGGTCTCATAAAAGGCCGGTGGCGTCTCTGTCCGCTCCTTATGAGGATGACGAAGGGACGTCTGATGATGGGGAGATTCTAGATCCTTACGATCAGGAACCTCTCCATACTAAGGACGCTGATGCTAAGTCCAAAGTATATATTCCTGGACTTATTCGGGCGGTCCGCACAGCCTTGGTGATTGAGGACGAAGTTCCCCCAGCGGCTAAATCTAAGTATGCCTTTTTCAAAGATGTGAAGGGCGATGCCACAGTCTTTCCTCTTTCGGGTCAGTTGGTGGACCATTTAGAGGAGGCGTGGAAACAACCTGGCAAAAGATACCAGCCGCAGAGACGCCTGGCGGTGGCTTATCCGTTCGCGGATAATTATTTTGCGAAGTGGGAATCCCCTCCACAGGTGGATTCTCACGTGACCCGTCTTGTCCGTAGTGCCACATTGCCGATGCCATCCATGTCCTCCCTTAAGGATGCTACGGACCGCAAGGTAGAAATCTGCCTGAAGTCCGCTTATTCCCTTGCTGGGGGGGCAGCACGGCCGGCTATGGCCATTTGCTGGGTTGCCAGAGCGATGGAGCGCTGGGCGGATTCATTAGAGGCTTCTTTTGAATCCGACTGTCCGGCCGATCAGGCGGAGTTGATTGGCAATCTCCGTGATTCGGCCACCTACATCAACGAGGCGGCTCTAGACATTAGTACTCTGGTGTCTAGAATTTCTTCAGCAGCGGTAGCTGCTCGTCGCACCTTGTGGCTGCGATCCTGGAAGGCGGACGCAGATTCCAAGAAAGGTCTGGAAGCGTTGCCGTTTACCGGAGAAGTTCTCTTCGGTCCGGATCTGGATAAGATTGTGGCCACGCTGGCGGCAGCCAAATCTGCCTGTCTCCCGTCGGCCGCTGCTCCTTCTGGTTCGGGACCATCGTCCTTTCGGTCATCTAGGGCCCAGGGCAGGCCCAAACCACAGTCGTTTCCTCGACAGGCTGGCCCTAAGAAATCGGTCAAGCCCCGGAAGCAGGCATGGAGTACCAGACGTCCGGCCCCCAAGCCAGATGGCAAGCCTGCGGCCTGACGGTCCGGGCCTCCCTTTGGGGGATCCCAGGGTGGGAGGCCGCCTGCTACAGTTCGCCCAGTGTTGGTCGACCACTACGACAGACACTTGGGTTCTGGAGGTGGTTTCCCACGGATACGCCCTCTCCTTCCGGCACAGACCCCCGGCTCGCTTCTTCACCACGGGTCTCCCATCAGACCGGAACAAGGCTACGGAGCTGCGGAAGGTATTGCACACTATGCTCCAGGCTGGAGTTATAGTGGCGGTTCCATTCTCCCAGAGGGGCCAGGGTTTCTATTCAAATCTATTTTTGGTACAGAAACCCAATGGGTCATATCGTCCGATTCTCAACCTCAAAGCACTCAACAAGTCTTTGCGGGTCCCGAAGTTTCGGATGGAGACCCTACGGTCCATCATTCTGGCGCTGGAACCTGGGGACTACTTGGTGTCATTGGACATACAGGACGCTTACCTGCATGTCCCTATTCTTTGGCGCCATCAACAGTTCCTCAGGTTTGCAATCAGCAGCGACCACTTCCAGTTTCGGGCGTTACCTTTTGGCCTGGCAACAGCACCACGTGTTTTCACCAAGGTGATGGCGGTCATGGCGGCTTCTCTGCGGCTGCAGGGAGTCCGCATGTTGCCGTATTTGGACGACCTGTTATTGGTGGCAGGATCTCCAGAGCTCCTGTTACGCCACTTGGACCTGACCATTGCACTGCTGCAACGGCACGGCTGGCTAATCAACTGGCAGAAGTCCACTCTAATCCCGTCTCGGAGGATTCTGCATCTTGGAGCCTTATTGGACTCGGGACAGCAAAGGATCTTCGTGACGGAGGACAAGATCTCTGCTTTACAGTCAAGGGTGCGCAGTTGTCTGCACAGCCGCCGGGTGTCCTTACACTCGGCGATGAGGTTACTGGGCTCCATGGTGTCGGTGTTCGACATGGTGGAATACGCCCAGTTTCACTCCAGACCTCTGCAGCACCTGATCCTGTCCAAGTGGAACGGGCTGACTCAGTCTCTGAAGTCCCAGACGATTGTGCTCACCCAGGAGGTTCGCCTGTCCCTTACGTGGTGGTTACAGACGACCCACCTCAACAAGGGACGTCCGTTCTGGGTTCCAAATTGGGTCCTGTTGACAACGGACGCCAGTCTTCGGGGCTGGGGAGCAGTTTCGGGTCCACACTTGTTCCAGGGCAGGTGGACGCCGACAGAAGCGGAGCTTCCAATAAATATCTTGGAACTCCGTGCGGTCTTCAATGCTCTCCAGCAGGCACAGCGGTTTCTCCAGGGTCGCCCGGTGCAGGTCCAGTCGGACAACGCTACCACCGTGGCCTACATAAACAGGCAAGGAGGAACTCGCAGTCGGGCGGCTCTCGTAGAGGTCTCTCGGATCCTGGTTTGGGCGGAGCGCAATCTTCCGGCCATATCAGCGGTCTTCATCCCGGGAGTGCTCAATTGGGAGGCGGACTTTCTAAGTCGCCAGGACGTTCATCCGGGGGAATGGTCCCTGCACCCGGACGTTTTTCAACTACTGGTGGACAGGTGGGGTCTTCCAGAAATCGACCTCATGGCGTCCCGGCACAACAACAAGTTGCCGGTGTACGGGTCTCGCACAAGAGACGAAGGGGCGTCTCTGGTGGATGCTCTGTCCGTCCGGTGGACGTTCCGGTTCGCATACCTGTTCCCTCCGGTCTCCCTTCTTCCACGGGTAATCCGGAAATTCAAACAGGAAGGAGGGACGCTCCTGTTGATAGCTCCCGCGTGGCCCAGACGGCACTGGTTCTCAGACCTTCAGGGTCTGTCCGTGGACATTCCTCTGCGGTTGCCGCTACGACCGGACCTTCTGTCTCAGGGTCCTTGCCTTCACCCGGACCTGACTCGGCTGTCTTTGACGGCGTGGCTGTTGAGACGGCCATGCTGAGGTCCCGGGGGTTTTCCAGCTCTGTGGTGCGTACCATGTTACGAGCTCGGAAACCGTCTTCCGCGAGGATATACCATCGCGTGTGGCATACGTTCTTCCAGTGGTGTCGACCGAGAGGTTATGCACCGCGGGAGTTTCGTCTGTCTCGGATTCTCGCCTTCCTGCAAGCGGGACTAGATCATGGGCTTCGCCTTGCTTCTTTGAAGGTACAGGTTTCGGCCCTATCTGTCTGGTTTCACCGTAGGATTGCTACAATCCCGGATGTGCGCACCTTTATGCAGGGTGTTCTCCGCATTCAGCCGCCCTTTGTTCCACCTGTGGCGCCTTGGGATTTGGCTGTGGTCCTGAGGGCTCTCCAAGGACCGCCGTTTGAACCACTGGGCTCAGTGGATCTTAAATGGCTAACAGCTAAGACTGTTTTCCTTCTGGCCATTGCTTCGGCCAGACGTGTTTCTGAGTTAGGGGCTCTTTCTTGTAGACCCCCTTTCTTGGTTTTTTATGGGAACAGGGCAGTGCTCCGCACTCGGCCCGAGTTTCTTCCCAAAGTTATTTCCCAGTTTCATATTAACGAGGAAATAGTTGTTCCGGCCTTTAACTCACCGGGTCTTTCCGTGGGTGAGGCCTCTTTGGATGTTGTGCGGGCCTTAAGGACTTATGTTGACCGCACTTCTTCGTTTAGGAAGTCGGACGCTTTGTTTGTCCTCTTTGGCTTCCGTAAAAAGGGTTGGCCTGCTTCAAAGCAAACTTTGGCAGCCTGGATCCGTATGGCTATTTCTGAAGCTTATCTTCATGAAGGCCTACCGGTCCCTCCTTCTCTGAAGGCTCATTCCACTAGGTCTGTGGGTCCTTCGTGGGCAGCTCGACGTGGTGCCTCGGCAGTTCAGATCTGCAAGGCTGCTACGTGGTCTTCTGTCCATACCTTCGTGAGGTATTACAGGTTTGACACCTTCGCCTCTCAGGATGCTTCCTTCGGGCGGCGGATTCTCCTTTCTGCACAGGAGCGTCCCCACCCTTAAAGGATACTGCTTTGGGACATCCCCAAGGTATCCTGTGGATACCCTATGGACCCTGAAGTAGAAAATATGAGATATGGTAAGAACTTACCCTTGTTATCTCTATTTCTACGAAGTCCATAGGGTTCCACAGGACTCCCGCCCTGTCGCACCTGTGCTGCAGATGGGCTTTGCTCTGGTCACCGGTTTTCCGTCTCCCTCTGGTGAGAATGTGATTCTTGTATGTGTCCAGATCTTTGTTCTCTCTCTTCCTTCTCCTCCTCCGGCCTATGGCTTGGTAACTAACTGAGGTGCCTTGGCCCGGGGGCGGGGTATAGGAGGGGGACCTAGTGCATCCTGGGAGGCTGAAAGCTTAACTCTTTGGTGCCCTGCGACTGACGTCACACCTATACCCCAAGGTATCCTGTGGAACCCTATGGACTTCGTAGAAATAGAGATAACAAGGGTAAGTTCTTACCATATCTCATATTATTTGAAACGTCAGTTATAAGACCAACCGTGCGATATAACCCCTATTACACAGCGTAACTCTCATTGCTCTTTTGCCTTTAAAAGGGTCTGTAACCTCAAGACTTTATATTTTTTTTCCCCATGGCACATAGGGATTTCTGCGGATCCGTTTTGGTCAGGGGGGGGTGCCTAGTTACCTGTTCCCTATCATATTTATTGATAATGACCTGTACATGTACCCTACCCTTTGCATCTAGGTCATAGCCCTTAGTAGGGAAGGCCATCGGAAGGGCGGGATCTATTGTGCCACCTTGCGGCCATTGTTACATGCCGAATGATTCCATATAAACAGTTGGTTTGTGCCACCAATGGTACCTTCCTGTTCATGTGCATACGTAAATAAAATATTCGGTGCACTGCTGCTTATTCAGCGTTTCTCTTTGTGGCAGGAATTAGATCACCAAATAATGGTAAAAACAAATATGAGTGAAGGAAGCAATATTGGTAACCATTAACAAGAATAGTTTTGTACAGACATCGGCAAGAATCCCGACAGGGGCTCCGTAAGTATGCTAACCCCCCTTCACACCCTCAGCCTCCATTTCTGCGTCCTAACCATCGCAGCACCGTAACCCTAACCCACTCCCCTTTAGTGCCTAAACCTAACCCTCTACCCCTTAGTGCCTAACCCTAATTCTCCCCCGATGGTGCCTAACCCTAATTCCCCCTGTCCACAGCCTAACCTACCCTCCCCCCACCCCTGTGGTGCCTAATCCTGGCCCCAACCCCCCCATCGTCGCCGGTGTTCTGGCCACGGGTCGGGATTTGGACAGCCGGTCTCCCGTGCTCTGGCCAATTCACTACATCCTGATAGTTTGCCTGTATATTAGTTAGTTTGCCCTTACATTGTATATTACATATATTGCCCTTAATTTGGCCATTATTGGGCAGGAGTGAGTGGGAGAGATGGATGATCAGTAATGTTAGGTAGGTATTTATGAAAATTGGTAAAAAGCAGTAAAAAACATTAAGTTTTCTGCTACAGTTTACACCCTGAATGTAAGTGTGTGTGTTAGTTTACACCCTGAATGTAAGTGTGTGTTAGTTTACACCCTGAATGTAAGTGTGTGTTAGTTTACACCCTGAATGTAAGTGTGTTAGTTTACACCCTGAATGTAAGTGTGTGTTAGTTTACACCCTGAATGTAAGTGTGTGTTAGTTTACACCCTGAATGTGTGTGTGTGTTAGTTTATACCCTGAATGTAAGTGTGTGTGTGTGTTACAGTTTACACCCTGAATGTAAGTGTGTGTTACAGTTTACACCCTGAATGTAAGTGTGTGTTACAGTTTACACCCTGAATGTAAGTGTGTGTTACAGTTTACACCCTGAATGTAAGTGTGTGTTACAGTTTACACCCTGAATGTAAGTGTGTGTTAGTTTACACCCTGAATGTAAGTGTGTGTTAGTTTACACCCTGAATGTAAGTGTGTGTGTTTACACCCTGAATGTAAGTGTGTGTTAGTTTACACCCTGAATTTAAGTGTGTGTTAGTTTACACCCTGAATGTAAGTGTGTGTGTTAGTTTACACCCTGAATGTAAGTGTGTGTGTTAGTTTACACCCTGAATGTAAGTGTGTGTGTTAGTTTACACCCTGAATGTAAGTGTGTGTGTTAGTTTACACCCTGAATGTAAGTGTGTGTGTTAGTTTACACCCTGAATGTAAGTGTGTGTGTTAGTTTACACCCTGAATGTAAGTGTGTGTGTTAGTTTACACCCTGAATGTAAGTGTGTGTGTTAGTTTACACCCTGAATGTGTGTGTGTGTTAGTTTACACCCTGAATGTAAGTGTGTGTGTGTGTTACAGTTTACACCCTGAATGTAAGTGTGTGTTACAGTTTACACCCTGAATGTAAGTGTGTGTTACAGTTTACACCCTGAATGTAAGTGTGTGTTACAGTTTACACCCTGAATGGAAGTGTGTGTTACAGTTTACACCCTGAATGGAAGTGTGTGTTACAGTTTACACCCTGAATGGAAGTGTGTGTTACAGTTTACACCCTGAATGTAAGTGTGTGTGTTAGTTTACACCCTGAATGTAAGTGTGTGTGTTAGTTTACACCCTGAATGTAAGTGTGTGTGTTAGTTTACACCCTGAATGTAAGTGTGTGTGTTAGTTTACACCCTGAATGTAAGTGTGTGTTACAGTTTACACCCTGAATGTAAGTGTGTGTTACAGTTTACACCCTGAATGTAAGTGTGTGTTACAGTTTACACCCTGAATGTAAGTGTGTGTTACAGTTTACACCCTGAATGTAAGTGTGTGTTACAGTTTACACCCTGAATGTAAGTGTGTGTTAGTTTACACCCTGAATGTAAGTGTGTGTTACAGTTTACACCCTGAATGTAAGTGTGTGTTAGTTTACACCCTGAATGTAAGTGTGTGTTAGTTTACACCCTGAATGTAAGTGTGTGTTAGTTTACACCCTGAATGTAAGGGTGTGTTACAGTTTACACCCTGAATGTAAGGGTGTGTTACAGTTTACACCCTGAATGTAAGGGTGTGTTACAGTTTACACCCTGAATGTAAGGGTGTGTTACAGTTTACACCCTGAATGTAAGGGTGTGTGTGTTTACACCCTGAATGTAAGTGTGTGTGTTAGTTTACACCCTGAATGTAAGTGTGTGTGTTAGTTTACACCCTGAATGTAAGTGTGTGTGTGTTAGTTTACACCCTGAATGTAAGTGTGTGTGTGTTAGTTTACACCCTGAATGTAAGTGTGTGTGTTAGTTTACACCCTGAATGTAAGTGTGTGTGTTAGTTTACACCCTGAATGTAAGTGTGTGTGTTAGTTTACACCCTGAATGTAAGTGTGTGTGTTAGTTTACACCCTGAATGTAAGTGTGTGTGTTAGTTTACACCCTGAATGTAAGTGTGTGTGTTAGTTTACACCCTGAATGTAAGTGTGTGTTACAGTTTACACCCTGAATGTAAGTGTGTGTTACAGTTTACACCCTGAATGTAAGTGTGTGTTACAGTTTACACCCTGAATGTAAGTGTGTGTTACAGTTTACACCCTGAATGTAAGTGTGTGTTACAGTTTACACCCTGAATGTAAGTGTGTGTTACAGTTTACACCCTGAATGTAAGTGTGTGTTACAGTTTACACCCTGAATGTAAGTGTGTGTGTTAGTTTACACCCTGAATGTAAGTGTGTGTGTTAGTTTACACCCTGAATGTAAGTGTGTGTGTGTGTTACAGTTTACACCCTGAATGTAAGTGTGTGTTACAGTTTACACCCTGAATGTAAGTGTGTGTTACAGTTTACACCCTGAATGTAAGTGTGTGTTACAGTTTACACCCTGAATGTAAGTGTGTGTTACAGTTTACACCCTGAATGTAAGTGTGTGTTACAGTTTACACCCTGAATGTAAGTGTGTGTTAGTTTACACCCTGAATGTAAGTGTGTGTTACAGTTTACACCCTGAATGTAAGTGTGTGTTACAGTTTACACCCTGAATGTAAGTGTGTGTTACAGTTTACACCCTGAATGTAAGGGTGTGTGTGTTTACACCCTGAATGTAAGGGTGTGTGTGTTTACACCCTGAATGTAAGGGTGTGTTAGTTTACACCCTGAATGTAAGGGTGTGTTAGTTTACACCCTGAATGTAAGTGTGTGTGTTAGTTTACACCCTGAATGTAAGTGTGTGTGTTAGTTTACACCCTGAATGTAAGTGTGTGTGTTAGTTTACACCCTGATTGTAAATGTGTGTTACAGTTTACACCCTGAATGTAAGTGTGTTTGTGTGTTACAGTTTATCATAACTTTTTGTTCTCCTGTACACACTCTTCCAGAAATATCACGCATAGATTTTGGTGCTAAGCAGTTTTGCATCAAATCCTATCCATAGGGTAATAAATAGCACGGCGTGCAATGCTTAGAATAATAAGCGCCCATCCATGACGTATAATAAGCAAAACGTTAATATACTGTGCATCACGGAGCAGGTGCCAAGGGAGAGCCCCACAGGCCCCCGCTCAGCCAATTCCTAATTGCTGCCGCAGACACGTACGTTTTCTGCAGCTCCAGCAATAATTCCCATCTCCTCCATTGGCGAGCGCGGAAATAATCAGCATCCATGTCAGCCTGCGAAGCACAGCCGAGCGGAATCCCTCCAGGAGCAGCCCAGTAAAGTAAATTTAAATCATTATTGAAGGTAATTAAAAGATCAAACTTAATTTCGCGAGAGGTGAGGAACCTGTTTTACTGCTCTGTTAGCTGGAAGATCGAACGCAGTCACTGTTATTACCTGTTACTGCTGGCTGGAAGGTTTCAAAGTCGCCCTCTTTTGAAATTGAGAGCTTTTCTTCTTTTTGTTTAAAGAATATAACACACATTGAGGGCTGCGTAAACTACAATTGCTGTTATTTTTATTTTATTTTTTTTAGTAATACTTTCAAAGTTGATTCTTGTCCTTCATTTTTCTGCTTTACAGCAAATTGGTCACATCAATGTCCCTCTGACATTTAAACGATCAGCTCTTGCCTTTAATTTTGTTCTAGAAAAATTACACTTATTGGTTGCTCTAAGACACACCTTGTTTTCTACATTTTCGTGGTTTAAAATTGTCACTCACAGTATGTCGAATTGTTTTCAGTACTGACGTGGAGAGAGATTAAGCACCAAGTAATCGGCTTCTCTGTCATTTTTCTAGCACAGCCTTTCAACTTGACAGTTGGGAGTTGATTGGTTGGTACTTTCTCTCCACTTTATCCCTCTCCAAGATTTGATAAATCCCCCCCCTATGTATGATCAACTTGATTCTGTAAGCATCATAGGAGGCGATTCAATTCAACGTGAATTGAATAGCGCCGGGAGCAATTCAGTGCGCTGTGTGGACGGAGAATGCCGGTTATCGCGCCTTAACAAGGCTGTTAAGGCGCGGTAACCGGCATTCTCTGACCAAAGTGCCCAGGGGGGTGCGAGAAGAAATCCTTAGCGCACCCAAACAGCACGGTGTATTGAATAGCTTCGGGAGTCCCTCCCGTCGCTATTCAATAGCGCGTTGAATTGAATTCCCCCCATAGTTTTTACTGGAAAATCGACCACCTAGTTTCTTGTACTCCCAGTAACTGTTTATTGCTCAACTTGTAGAAATGTCCCATTTACAGGTCCAACATGGTTCCGTTACTCTACTGGCTGCCGATGATTAAGACGTTTTAATAGGGCAATTGGAGAATTGTCGCCATTATCCCCTGGGCTGGTTAACGAAATGTCTTACCGCTTCTGGTTCTCACTTTTAAAAAACAAAACAAAAACAAAGCCGCCCATTATAAACCTTTTGTCTCTGCACCTTTTCAGTTGAAGTTTAGATTTTTTCTTTTCTTAGGTATGTTATGTGTTTCGGTTATGTCACACATGAATCTTCCAAGACCTATGTTGTAAATAACGTAACTGGTCTTCGTATTTCAGTACGTTCAGAGACGGCAGCAAGAAAACATTCAGCGGCAAAGCCGCGGGGAACCGCCGCTACCCGAGGAAGACGTGAATAAACTATTTAAGGCTCCTCTTCCGCCACCTCGAATGGATTCCCTTCTCATTGCAGGTAAGTGTAAATGAATTGTCGCCATCAGTAGCCCAGAGAGTATCGGCCAATTGCGCAAAAGCGTATTAGAAGTAGTACAATGCGTATAATCACAGCCTAATTGCTGGTAGCGGTTACGGAAACCGCAGGAGCACTTTAAATAGTATCTGGCAGGCCATTAATCCCCTGAATTTCATTTACTTAGTTTTACCAAGACTTTCGCTGTTGATGATTATTCAGTGTTTTCTCCTGTGGCTTCACGGAGTGCGTTCAGCAGAGTATACTATTTATTAGACCCATATTTTCCCTCTAGCTTCTATTTTTCTGGCGGAATAAAAGGAGCACTGCAGACGCGTAAATGAAATGGCTTACGCATCCGTGATACTCTGTAAGGTCCAGGGCTCATTTTCTACATGGATGGCCGTTAAGCTGCGATTCGCCTGGCTCGCGCTGAGATTTTATTTTATTATATTTCTTTTATTAATGACAATTTACATTCAGCCAGGAGTAGAAAGCAGATCTCAGCTATGGGGGTCTCCTTTAGCTGTGATTTTACAAGGTAAAATATATTCTCTGCTTCATGCACTTGAGACCCTGGGGTACGGTGTGAGCGAAAATCAATTATTGTGCTGTAATTACATTGTGTATTTACATTCTGTACACTGTTATACAGAGCACTTGTCACCATACAGATGTGTGCTCGGAAAGCTTTGCTGCAGTTGCGTGTCTGGTCCCGTGTGACTCTGCGCCGGGCGTCTTTTCTAGGGATATGCGGGCTCGGATTAGTTTGGTTTTGCACGCCAGGTTCGGATTTTTTCCCTCCAGAAAACGGGACTCGGAAAGAGGCAAAACGTCAAGTCCAGGATTAATGATGTCTGTCCATGAAAGATGACGTTTTGCCTCTTTCCGAGTCCCGTTTTCTGGAGGGAAAAAATTCGAACCTGGCGTGCAAAACCGAACTAATCCGAGCCTCAACATCCCTAGTCTTTTCCCCCCGAAAATGCGTCGTCTTCGCAGTCTAATGCGACTTGGAGGCACCAGGAGACCGTGCTGATTAATTTGATATGTGAAACTTGTAGATCGGTGTGCGACTGAACCTGCATACGGAACCTGGCGTTGAGAAAAGCCGCGCCCGTTGCATCGTAGCACTTCCTATATCAGAGACTCAGTTGCGCGCAGATATATACAAGAGTCTGATATCGAACTAGCGTGGTGTCCTAGTTGCATCGCGTTGCGACGAAGATGCATTTTCAGGCGAAAAAGATGCCCGACGCTAGCTTAAGGAACATGAAACCTGACTGCTCACTAGCACCAGGCCTCTCTCACCACATGGCGTATTTAGGCTAGATGAATGAGGACACAGCTGTATATGTATATACACAATGTAGACACACACACACCAGAACTAATGACACTCAAAGGACTCTGTAAAACCTCTACATAGTATAAAATAAAGTCCCTGGTAGGTGACTGTTCGGACTACTTTCGAGAACCACTGGACGGATTTTGATGCAGTTGTCACTAGTGTATAGAGCATATGTGGAGGAAGGATTAGGTGTATGACACATTAATGTATGACAATAGGGAGCAGAGCAGTGATGATATTAGTGATGTAGCTGTCACTAGTGTATAGAGCATGTGTGGAGGAAGGATTAGGTGTACGATACAGTAATGTATGACAATAGGGAGCAGAGCAGTGATGATATTAGTGATGTAGCTGTCACTAGTGTATACAGCATGTGTGGAGGAAGGATTAGGTGTATGACACATTAATGTATGACAATAGGGAGCAGAGCAGTGATGATATTAGTGATGTAGCTGTCACTATTGTATAGAGCATGTGTGGAGGAAGGATTAGGTGTATGACACAGTAATGTATGACAGAAGGGAGCAGAGCAGTGATGATATTAGTGATGTAGCTGTCACTAGTGTATACAGCATGTGTGGAGGAAGGATTAGGTGTATGACACATGAATGTATGACAGAAGGGAGCAGAGCAGTGATGATATTAGTGATTAGGTGTATGACACAATAATGTATGACAATAGGGAGCAGAGCAGTGATGATATTAGTGATGTAGCTGTCACTAGTGTATAGAGCACTAGTGGAGGAAGGATTAGGTGTAGGACACAGTAATGTATGACAGAAGGGAGCAGAGCAGTGATGATATTAGTGATGTAGCTGTCACTAGTGTATAGAGCATGTGTGGAGGAAGGATTAGGTGTATGACACAGTAATGTATGACAGAAGGGAGCAGAGCAGTGATGATATTAGTGATGTAGCTGTCACTAGTGTATAGAGCATGTGTGGAGGAAGGATTAGGTGTATGACACAGTAATGTATGACAGAAGGGAGCAGAGCAGTGATGATATTAGTGATGTAGCTGTCACTAGTGTATAGAGCATGTGTGGGGGAAGGATTAGGTGTATGACACAGTAATGTATGACAGAAGGGAGCAGAGCAGTGATGATATTAGTGATGTAGCTGTCACTAGTGTATAGAGCACTAGTGGAGGAAGGATTAGGTGTATGACACAGTAATGTATGACAGAAGGGAGCAGAGCAGAGATGATATTAGTGATGTAGATGTCACTAGTGTATAGAGCATATGTGGAGGAAGGATTAGGTGTATGACACAGTAATGTATGACACAAGGGAGCAGAACAGTGATGATATTAGTGATGTAGCTGTCACTAGTGTATAGAGCATGTGTGGAGGAAGGATTAGGTGTATGACACAGTAATGTATGACAATAGGGAGCAGAGCAGTGATGATATTAGTGATGTAGATGTCACTAGTGTATAGAGCATATGTGGAGTAAGGATTAGGTGTATGACACAGTAATGTATGACACAAGTGAGCAGAGCAGTGATGATATTAGTTATGTAGCTGTCATTATTGTATAGAGCATGTGTGGAGGAAGGTTTAGGT
The DNA here is from genome assembly GCA_031769625.1 of Taudactylus pleione. Classification (NCBI taxonomy): domain Eukaryota; kingdom Metazoa; phylum Chordata; class Amphibia; order Anura; family Myobatrachidae; genus Taudactylus; species Taudactylus pleione. Next base: position 555,722 of record JAUIMM010000358.1, read on the forward strand.
GTATGACACAGTAATGTATGACAGAAGGGAGCAGAGCAGTGATGATATTAGTGATGTAGATGTCACTAGTGTATAGAGCATGTGTGGAGAAAGGATTAGGTGTATGACATAGTAATGTATGACAGAAGGGAGCAGAGCAGTGATGATATTAGTGATGTAGATGTCACTAGTGTATAGAGCATATGTGGAGGAAGGATTAGGTGTATGACACAGTAATGTATGACAGAAGGGAGCAGAGCAGTGATGATATTAGTGATGTAGCTGTCACTAGTGTATAGAGCACGTGTGGAGGAAGGATTAGGTGTATGACACAGTAATGTATGACACAAGGGAGCAGAGCAGTGATGATATTAGTGATGTAGCTGTCACTAGTGTATAGAGCACGTGTGGAGGAAGGATTAGGTGTATGACACAGTAATGTATGACAGAAGGGAGCAGAGCAGTGATATTAGTGATGTAGATGTCACTAGTGTATAGAGCATGTGTGGAGGAAGGATTAGGTGTAGGACACAGTAATGTATGACACAAGGGAGCAGAGCAGTGACGATATTAGTGATGTTGCTGTCACTATTGTATAGAGCATGTGTGGAGGAAGGATTAGGTGTATGACACATGAATGTATGACAGAAGGGAGCAGAGCAGTGATGATATTAGTGATGTAGATGTCACTAGTGTATAGAGCATGTGTGGAGGAAGGATTAGGTGTATGACACAGTAATGTATGACAGAAGGGAGCAGAGCAGTGATGATATTAGTGATGTAGATGTCACTAGTGTATAGAGCATGTGTGGAGGAAGGATTAGGTGTATGACACAGTAATGTATGACAGAAGGGAGCAGAGCAGTGATGATATTAGTGATGTAGATGTCACTATTGTATAGAGCATGTGTGGAGGAAGGATTAGGTGTATGACACAGTAATGTATGACAGAAGGGAGCAGAGCATGATGATATTAGTGATGTAGCTGTCACTAGTGTATATAGTATATGTGGAGGAAGGATTAGGTGTATGACACATTAATGTATGACAATAGGGAGCAGAGCAGTGATGATATTAGTGATGTAGATGTCACTATTGTATAGAGCATGTGAGGAGGAAGGATTAGGTGTATGACACAGTAATGTATGGCACAAGGGAGCAGAGCAGTGATGATATTAGTGATGTAGCTGTCACTAGTGGATAGAGCATGTGTGGAGGAAGGATTAGGTGTATGACACAGTAATGTATGACACAAGGGAGCAGAGCAGTGATATTAGTGATGTAGATGTCACTAGTGTATAGAGCATGTGTGGAGGAAGGATTAGGTGTATGACACAGTAATGTATGACAATAGGGAGCAGAGCAGTGATATTAGTGATGTAGATGTCACTAGTGTATAGAGCATGTGTGGAGGAAGGATTAGGTGTATGACACATTAATGTATGATAGAAGGGAGCAGAGCAGTGATGATATTAGTGATGTAGCTGTCACTAGTGTATAGAGCATGTGTGGGGGAAGGATTAGGTGTATGACACAGTAATGTATGACAATAGGGAGCAGAGCAGTGATATTAGTGATGTAGATGTCACTAGTGTATAGAGCACTAGTGGAGGAAGGATTAGGTGTATGACACAGTAATGTATGACAGAAGGGAGCAGAGCAGTGATGATATTAGTGATGTAGCTGTCACTATTGTATAGAGCATGTGTGGAGGAAGGATTAGGTGTATGACACAGTAATGTATGACAGAAGGGAGCAGAGCAGTGATGATATTAGTGATGTAGCTGTCACTAGTGTATAGAGCATGTGTGGAGGAAGGATTAGGTGTATGACACAGTAATGTATGACAGAAGGGAGCAGAGCAGTGATGATATTAGTGATGTAGCTGTCACTAGTGTATAGAGCATGTGTGGAGGAAGGATTAGGTGTATGACACAGTAATTTATGACAGAAGGGAGCAGAGCCGTGATGATATTAGTGATGTAGCTGTCACTAGTGTATAGAGCATGTGTGGAGGAAGGATTAGGTGTATGACACAGTAATGTATGACAGAAGGGAGCAGAGCAGTGATGATATTAGTGATGTAGATGTCACTAGTGTATAGAGCATATGTGGAGGAAGGATTAGGTGTATGACACAGTAATTTATGACAGAAGGGAGCAGAGCAGTAATGATATTAGTGATGTAGCTGTCATTATTGTATAGAGCATGTGTGGAGGAAGGATTAGGTGTATGACACAGTAATGTATGACAGAAGGGAGCAGAGCAGTGATGATATTAGTGATGTAGCTGTCACTAGTGTATAGAGCACGTGTGGAGGAAGGATTAGGTGTATGACACAGTAATGTATGACAGAAGGGAGCAGAGCAGTGATATTAGTGATGTAGATGTCACTAGTGTATAGAGCATGTGTGGAGGAAGGATTAGGTGTATGACACAGTAATGTATGACAGAAGGGAGCAAAGCAGTGATGATATTAGTGATGTAGCTGTCACTAGTGTATAGAGCATATGTGGAGGAAGGATTAGGTGTATGACACAGTAATGTATGACAGAAGGGAGCAAAGCAGTGATGATATTAGTGATGTAGATGTCACTAGTGTATAGAGCATGTGTGGAGGAAGGATTAGGTGTATGACACAGTAATGTATGACAGAAGGGAGCAGAGCAGTGATGATATTAGTGATGTAGATGTCACTAGTGTATAGACGATGTGTGGAGGAAGGATTAGGTGTATGACACAGTAATGTATGACAATAGGGAGCAGAGCAGTGATGATATTAGTGATGTAGATGTCACTAGTGTATAGAGCATGTGTGGAGGAAGGATTAGGTGTATGACACAGTAATGTATGACAGAAGGGAGCAGAGCAGTGATGATATTAGTGATGTAGATGTCACTAGTGTATAGACGATGTGTGGAGGAAGGATTAGGTGTATGACACAGTAATGTATGACAATAGGGAGCAGAGCAGTGATGATATTAGTGATGTAGCTGTCACTAGTGTATAGAGCATGTGTGGAGGAAGGAATAGGTGTATGACACAGTAATGTATGACAGAAGGGAGCAGAGCAGTGATGATATTAGTGATGTAGATGTCACTAGTGTATAAACGATGTGTGGAGGAAGTATTAGGTGTATGACACAGTAATGTATGACAATAGGGAGCAGAGCAGTGATGATATTAGTGATGTAGATGTCACTAGTGTATAGAGCATATGTGGAGGAAGGATTAGGTGTATGACACATTAATGTATGACAGAAGGGAGCAGAGCAGTGATGATATTAGTGATGTAGTTGTCACTAGTGTATAGAGCATGTATGGAGGAAGGATTAGGTGTATGACACATTAATGTTTGACAATAGGGAGCAGAGCAGTGATGATATTAGTGATGTAGCTGTCACTAGTGTATATAGTATATGTGGAGGAAGGATTAGGTGTATGACACAGTAATGTATGACAGAAGGGAGCAGAGCAGTGATGATATTAGTGATGTAGATGTCTCTAGTGTATAGAGCATATGTGGAGGAAGGATTAGGTGTATGACACATTAATGTATGACAGAAGGGAGCAGAGCAGTGATGATATTAGTGATGTAGCTGTCACTAGTGTATAGAGCATGTGTGGAGGAAGGATTAGGTGTATGACACATTAATGTTTGACAATAGGGAGCAGAGCAGTGATGATATTAGTGATGTAGCTGTCACTAGTGTATATAGTATATGTGGAGGAAGGATTAGGTGTATGACACAGTAATGTATGACAGAAGGGAGCAGAGCAGTGATGATATTAGTGATGTAGATGTCACTAGTGTATAGAGCATGTGTGGAGGAAGGATTAGGTGTATGACACAGTAATGTATGACAGAAGGGAGCAGAGCATGATGATATTAGTGATGTAGTTGTCACTAGTGTATAGAGCATGTGTGGAGGAAGGATTAGGTGTATGACAAAGTAATGTTTGACAATAGGGAGCAGAGCAGTGATGATATTAGTGATGTAGCTGTCACTAGTGTATATAGTATATGTGGAGGAAGGATTAGGTGTATGACACATTAATGTATGACAATAGGGAGCAGAGCAGTGATGATATTAGTGATGTAGATGTCACTATTGTATAGAGCATGTGAGGAGGAAGGATTAGGTGTATGACACAGTAATGTATGACAATAGGGAGCAGAGCAGTGATGATATTAGTGATGTAGATGTCACTAGTGTATAGAGCATGTGTGGAGGAAGGATTAGGTGTATGACACAGTAATGTTTGATAGAAGGGAGCAGTGCAGTGATATTAGTGATGTAGCTGTCACTAGTATATACAGCATGTGTGAAAGAAGGAATAGGTGTATGATACAGTAATGTATGACAATAGGGAGCAGAGCAGTGATATTAGTGATGTAGATGTCACTAGTGTATAGAGCATGTGTGGAGGAAGGATTAGGTGTATGACACATTAATGTATGATAGAAGGGAGCAGAGCAGTGATGATATTAGCGATGTAGCTGACACTAGTGTATACAGCATGTGTGGAGGAAGGATTAGGTGTATGACACAGTAATGTATGACAGAAGGGAGCAGAGCAGTGATGATATTAGTGATTAGGTGTAGGACACAGTAATGTATGATAGAAGGGAGCAGAGCAGTGATGATATTAGTGATGTAGCTGTCACTATTGTATAGAGCACGTGTGGAGGAAGGATTAGGTGTATGACACAGTAATGTATGACAGAAGGGAGCAGAGCAGTGACGATATTAGTGATGTAGTTGTCACTATTGTATAGAGCATATGTGGAGGAAGGATTAGGTGTATGACACAGTAATGTATGACAGAAGGGAGCAGAGCAGTGATGATATTAGTGATGTAGCTGTCACTAGTGTATAGAGCATGTGTGGAGGAAGGTTTAGGTGTATGACACAGTAATGTATGACAATAGGGAGCAGAGCAGTGATGATATTAGTGATGTAGCTGTCACTAGTGTATAGAGCATGTGTGGAGGAAGGATTAGGTGTATGACACATTAATGTATGACAGAAGGGAGCAGAGCAGTGATGATATTAGTGATGTAGCTGTCACTAGTGTATAGAGCACTAGTGGAGGAAGGATTAGGTGTATGACACATTAATGTATGACAGAAGGGAGCAGAGCAGTGATGATATTAGTGATGTAGCTGTCACTATTGTATAGAGCATGTGTGGAGGAAGGATTAGGTGTATGACACAGTAATGTATGACAGAAGGGAGCAGAGCAGTGATGATATTAGTGATGTAGCTGTCACTAGTGTATAGAGCATGTGTGGAGGAAGGATTAGCTGTATGACACAGTAATGTATGACAGAAGGGAGCAGAGCAGTGATGATATTAGTGATGTAGCTGTCACTAGTGTATAGAGCATGTGTGGAGGAAGGATTAGGTGTTTGACACAGTAATGTTTGACAGAAGGGAGCAGAGCAATGATGATATTAGTGATGTAGCTGTCACTAGTGTATAGAGCACAACTATGGACTTTATTTTGTACCATGTAGAGATTGATATGAATTATCCGGTTTCTCCTGAAAAATTGATGTACGCCCTGTGTACTGATACAAAATATATATTTTTTCCTTTTTTATTACCATTCCTATTTCATTTATGTGAAAAAACGATTCTTTCATTTCAAATGTGTCCAATTCCCGGTAAGATTACACTTTGGCACGGCAATAAAGCGCAGGGACAGACACGTAACGTGGCTAGAGTTGTCCTGAGTGGAAACTGTTTTGCTCAACTTTACGCGGCCCTTTCACGTCAAAACTAAATCTATTCATGTTAACGACAGGAGGAAAAACGACTAATGTCGTCTACAAGACGAAAAAAAAAAATTATGTAGCGACCTCTTTTGTGTCAACCATTTGAATATCGACCTCTAAACTCTGTCGATTTTAAGTAACTGTCAGCCTATTGACTTTCGACCTGGTGTCGACCTTTTAACTGCCTAACTTATTAATGTAGACATATCAATTCACACACATAACACACCCTGGACCTCATTCAGAGTCTGTCGAAGCGGCCGCACGGTCATACACTACCGATGTTCGCTATACTGCGCATGTGGAAAGTTCGCAATGCGCGTGCGCAAACTAGCCGCTACGATCAGAAATTTCTCTCTCCTTGAACACAGCCAGGTCGGTAGTTTGAGTGACAGATGGAGGCGTTTGTGGGTGGTAACAGGGGAAGGTGCTTGAAAACGGGGGAGTGGAAATCCGAACGCAGGCGTGCCTAATTATGCGAACAGCGTTTTATGGGAGTGCATAATTAACAAAGTAGCGTCATGGCACATGTGACATGGGAGGTTTTTACACTGACATGATCGTAGAGCTTAAGAGAGGGTATGGTCAACCTCAAGCTCTACGACCAGTTCCGATGGTTCCCGATGGTCTCGATTAATCCTTATATGCCCGGAGATGACGTGCAATGCGTACGAGAAGGGGGCGTTATTTGTTGGCTTCCTACCGCTTCCTCCCCTTGGTCGGTCAGCTACCGATCCGAACTTAGGGACGCAACTTGCGAGGGAATCATTTGCATATCCGACCCCTTTTCCCGTACGACCGAGCGGCCGCTTCGACTGACTCTGAATGAGGTCCACTGTGAGCTGCTTAGCTTCTCTAATAACACATTGTGTGGCCTATGAATACTCTTTATAAGGCGCTAACAGGAATTCAAGTTCAGAATGAAGTCTGCTCTTCTGTAAATGAGAGAACTGTAAAGTAGTAATATTTTATTCAGCAATTTTTGTGTCTGTGTAGTAATTTGAGTAATGGCCACGAACTGGGCCCGCAGGTCAGTTGGCCACGAACTGGGCCCGCAGGTCAGTTGGCCACGAACTGGGCCCGCAGGTCAGTTGGCCACGAACTGGGCCCGCAGGTCAGTTGGCCACGAACTGGGCCCGCAGGTCAGTTGGCCACGAACTGGGCCCGCAGGTCAGTTGGCCACGAACTGGGCCCGCAGGTCAGTTGGCCACGAACTGGGCCCGCAGGTCAGTTGGCCACGAACTGGGCCCGCAGGTCAGTTGGCCACGAACTGGGCCCGCAGGTCAGTTGGCCACGAACTGGGCCCGCAGGTCAGTTGGCCACGAACTGGGCCCGCAGGTCAGTTGGCCACGAACTGGGCCCGCAGGTCAGTTGGCCACGAACTGGGCCCGCAGGTCCGTTGGCCACAAACTGGGCCCGCAGGACCGTAATTGTGCCGCAAAGCAGCTTTTCAGAAAATATAATACATACAGATTTTTATTTTTGCTAACACACTTTCTGACGCCTAGTGTATGTTTTTAAGTTGGGGAAAGTTCGTCTCTATCCTGCAAAGGTAGAAATTGGATCCTAATTTGTTTTTGCTGCTAAAACAAGGACAGATCTCAGAAGCAGCAGGAAAATACAAGGACCCTTGCTGAAAGAATTCTCCCTGTGACATAATCTCCAATGTATATACACAAATCAGTGATAATTGCTAGCAACTGTGCCCACTTACCAGAAAACTGACCTCATTGTCCCGAATTCATATGTTAATCGGAAAACCAAATGATGTCACAAGTTCAAAGTCAACAGCCATGGCCGAGTCCGTACCACTAATACGTAGTTATATAGTAAGGCTGATCATAAGGCATCGGTCCATCAAGTCAGCAAGAGTCTAAATGACCACCTTAGTATGACCGTTGCCAGTTTGGCTTCACAGGTGGTAAAGCGCGCGGGGGGGGGGGGGGGGGCGGTAAAGAGTAATCACAGCTTAACTACCTGTACGGTAAACTATCCACCTATGGCCCTGATTCAGGGGTGCACGCTATTAGCGAGAGCTCGCTCTGAAGCAGGGCGGCCGTTTTCTTTTTTTTCCTCGGCCTGCGGGCCGCTCGCTAAGCTGTGGGTTACCATAGAGCAGGAAGTTCACTACTGACGTCACGTGTCAGGAACGCCTCCGTTTGTGCTGCCACCCTCCCCGACCACAAAACGGGGCGAGCTGTCGATCAACATCGACAGCCGTCCTGTTTTGCTGCGAGCCCCAAACCCCCCCAACTTAATGTGCGCACTGACCGACCGTCGACCCGCTTGCGAGCGTTATGTACTCGCGAACGGGTATTAATCAGGCCCTATGTCCGTGGTTGCCAGCTGCTGATGCCTTGTCCCCCATGTACTCCTTAGCCTTAGATTTCTCTGTATTGACCTTACATATATGTATAAATACAATTTAGGGCACCTCTGAAGTGTTTTGTTTCCAAATTATCCCAAGTAAAAAAAGTTAAAAATAAGGAAAAATAATTCTCTTGTTTGCCACAATTAGTTTTCAGTCAGCTTTTTTTTTTTTTCTTTTTCCCCCTTGATGTGGGTCATAGATTTGCCATCAGGTCTTCTGTGTTACATCTCGAGTCTTCGTTAACCACATTTCGTTTTGCGCGTTTTCCTACATTTCCATAATGTATTTTCCGTCCTTGGAAACTTCTCTTTTTTTTTTTTTTATCGCCCGCCCCTCCAATGCGTAACCACCTTACATACAGTTTTATTTCAGTTGGCGTAAGAGGTTACCATATAGTGCGCCGTCGCGGGTGCTCCAGATCTGATACCTGTTCCCAGGAACGGTACTTACCTGTAATGCCTATATGAATGGTCTTCCTGCGTCAGATCAATTTGCTTCATTATGGCAATTTAAATCTGGGCAGACAGAATCGCCCATGATGGCGAGCACAATTTATTTTCGTTCCTGTTCCTTGCCCAGTGGCTTATAAAATGCATTTATTGGTATTTTACATTTGGATTTACTCAATATCGATTTACCTATAATCTGCACAGTTCCACACACCGGGCAGCTATGAAACATATTTTTTTGTTAGACATATTGTTACCTATTCTCCAACCCTCTGCCTTTCTTTATCTTAAACATGTTACATCCATGTAACACCCATTCAAGTGTCCGTTAAATCCACTAGATCATAATTCTCTTCCAAAGGGTAAATTCTGTGTTACCAGTTTTGTTTGGAGTGCTCTTTGCTTAGGTTTTGATACGTTTGATGTTTTCCCAGTCACTTTTAAGCTAACGCGTTTCACCATATCTTCCCACGCACCCCACATTTCTCTTTACTAAGGCTTAATGTCTGACTACATTGCTCACTGCTTGGATCTTCTCGCCTCCTCCGGTGCATAGTTATAAAAAAAAAAAAATTATCTTCCAGAAGTTGTTGATGTGAATTAGGCCAGTTGTGTTGATCAGTTAATAATATTTCTGAGGCTGCCCATTGGGTTGAATTGAATATTGAGAGGGTCTCTATTATATTTTTGCACTTACTACCTAAAGTATTGCAGTTATTGGGTTATAGGGCTACCCCGACATACATGAGCTTTGAACCGGTGAAGTGGTTTACGTTCAAAGCTTTCTCCAGACTGCAGAGGGCGACAGCTGTAATGGATAAAGGAACCAGAGAGCCTGTAGTGCCAGGTGGTCAGGGGCCGTCTTCCTCCATGCCTCATATTCACTACTTTGCAGTCTGGAATTTGCCGACCCAGGAGACGGTATAGCGTGTGTAGAATTATGGAAGATTAAAGGCTCATTCTCTAGGCTAGCAAGGTCACAGGGTCCCCATTTCTTCCCCCTGTAACTGTTTTACATGAAACGCTTGTAGTAAAGGAAATATCAGAGGACCTGGTAAATGTCCTCCTTAATATATTTTAAATAACTGATGTACTGATTTTGTATTTATTTTGGAGCTGGGCAATCGCAGATGTTCTGATCCGCAGGCATTTACTGACAAACTGCTAACTTGGGAAATAATGTGTTCCTTCTTTACAGGTCAAATCGATACTTACATCCAGAATATAAAAGAATTCACCTCTCAGAACCTTGGAAAGCTGTTCATGGCGGAGGCATTACAGGACCAAAGCAACTGAAGCCTCACCCCTCCCCTAGATCCGTTCTCCTGAGACTGAGACTTGTTTTTCCAATGTTGTTCTTTTGCTAAAATAAAGTACACATCTTTTAACATTGCACTAATGGCGTATTTCATTGGTCTCTTTATAAACAAAAAATAGTGGTTGTGCTCTTTTTTCCCCCCCTTATTTATTAGCCTGTTAAACTTTTTTGTTTTTCCTATTAAAAAATGTAATTTGTACAGTGTGTGTTAATCATTCACTACAGTCCCTGCTTCAATGAAGCTGTCTGCGAATTCTCTACCCTACAGAGAGAGACACAATAAGGTTAATTTCATCCAAAGCTAATTAACCTACCAGTATGTTTACAATCTGTCGGATGAAATTGGAGTACTTGAAGGAAACCTGTGCATATGCAGGGAGAACATACAAACTCCATACAGATGGGAGGTCCTTTGTTGGTATAGGACCTATAGCACCAGTACTGAGACTGCTCTGCAAAATATGCAGGTTATGATTAACAGTCACTGAGTTGTTCCTGTCAACTCTGTTAATAAAACCACATGCCTTCACCTCTGCTTCCCTATTGGTTGTCAGTTATCCATTCATAAAACCAGTTCCAGCCTCATTTGTTCCTCCATTGGCTGTATGGTCTCCATTCATAAAGCCGTCTCCAGCATCATCTGTTCCTCCAATAGCTGTATGGTCTCTATTCATAAAGCCGTCTCCAGCCTCATTTGTTCCTCCATTGGCTGTATGGTCTCCATTCATAAAGCCGTCTCCAGCATCATCTGTTCCTCCAATAGCTGTATGGTCTCCATTCATAAACCCGACTCCAGCCTCATTTGTTCCTCCATTGGCTGTATGGTCTCCATTCATAAACCCGTCTCCAGCCTCATTTGTTCCTCCATTGGCTGTATGGTCTCTATTCATAAAGCCGTCTCCAGCCTCATCTGTTCCTCCATTGGCTGTATGTTCTCCATTCATAAAGCCGTCTCCAGCCTCATCTGTTCCTTCATTGACTGTATGGTCTCCATTCATAAAGCCATCTCCAGCCTCATCTGTTCCTCCATTGGCTGTATGGTCTCCATTCATAAAGCCATCTCCAGCATCATCTATTCCTCCAAAAGCTGTATGGTCTCCATTCATAAAGCCATCTCCAGCATCATCTATTCCTCCAATAGCTGTATGGTCTCCATTCATAAAGCCATCTCCAGCATCATCTATTCCTCCAATAGCTGTATGGTCTCCATTCATAAAGCCGTCTCCAGCCTCATTTGTTCCTCCATTGGCTGTATGGTCTCCATTCATAAAGCCGTCTCCAGCCTCATCTGTTCCTCCATTGGTTGTAGGGTCTCTATTCATGAAACCACTTCCAGCCTCTGTATTGTGAGTGTAGACTCATTCACCTTAAGAGGGAGAAATAATAGCTTATTTATTGGCGTGTGGCGCATGTTTTTATATGTAATGAGGCTGCTGCATGTAAGATTGTGTGTGCACAAGTCTAGCTGCATACATTGGATTCATGTGTGTGAGAGGTGAGATTACCTTTTTGCCCTGGCTTTTTATTTGGAGTATTTGTTTTTTTGTGTGTCACCAGCAGAGCGTGTTGGCTGGTAGTTGTCAGACCACCACCTGCTATAAATCCCTGCACATGTGTTAATGAGGATACACTCTGCGCCATTAATCACTGGCCATGACATGCCTATTGTCTCCTAGCTACTCTTACAGAGGTAAACGGGCTGAACCACGGAGCAATGAATCTCCCGGCCCCCTTGGAGACCTGCAGCACAGCAGTGGAGGTCCCTGCATTACAAAGGACACACACCTGGCAGTCCATTATTAATTACAATAATTTAGTCCTGTGGATATTACGAAGTTGTTATACATTTTTAAAGTACATTTCTAAGGGTGCATCAATTTTTTTTTTTTTTTTTGAAGCCATAAATGATTAAAACAGGGGTTCACAAGCTTTTTAGAATCATGGCGCCCTAGAGTATCAGCATTGTTTTCACGGCACCCCTAAGCCAAAACTTTGTTGAGAAATTCAGAATAAAAATGTGGTAGCAAAGTGAAGTAAATTGTGCTTACCTGTGTTCCTTGGGTACAGTTATGTGGTGGTGGACAGGTTTGTGCTTCTGTTTGTCCACATATTTACATTACATTGACCATAAATAATTTGGTGCTGGACCAGTAACCTGAGGCATCCCTGCAAGTGTCCCGAGGCACCCCTGGGTGCCACAGCGCACAGTTTGGGAACCACTGGATTAGAATAAAGTAAGGCTTGTCTGTGCAGGTCTTCAGTGCTTCCATACACTGTAATGTGGACAGCACGGTTGGTGTTGTGGACAACATTACTGTCTCACAGCCCTGAGGTCATGAGTTCAATTCTAGACAAATACACTATCTGTGTGGAGTTTCTATATGCTCCCCAAGTTTACTGGTAGGTTAACTGTTCTAAAAAAAAATAAACCCTAGTGTGTGTGTGTCCATGTGATAGGGAATATAGATTGTAAGCTTCACTGGGGCAGGGGCTGATGTGACGGATTACTACTTTGAAATGTGTGCGCTATGTTAATGAAGCTGTGCTTTATTTGGTAACATTAAAGTTCTAGAACTGTATGAACTATGCGATCAAGTATAGCACTTTATAGCGTAAAAGATGGGTGTTTGAGGCTTGGAGGTAATGGTCTGCTTGTCATTGCCCAGTATGCACGCTGGTGTTGCAGCATGTTGCCTTGAGCTGCAGGGACCAACAATCTGTCATAAGCTGCAAAAACCCTGCAAACTATAGTGTCAACGAAACTGTTGGTGAATTGTGGGCATGCATTACCTGGCTGGTTGCTGGATGCGGAGGAGTTAGTTTGCTCAAAAGGTGGTTTGTTGGAACAAGTAGCTGACATTGGGCAGTACCACTATGTGGCTTGCAATGGGGGCAGCACTGTAATGTGTCAGGTGGTGATTGCCTATGTACTGTGCAGGAGAGTGGCAGACATTTGTTAGGTGCAATGTGGCTATAAAATGAAGCGCCGCCCACTATTTTGCATGACCACACTCACCAAAAATGTTTCAAGAAGCCCATTGGTTATCCGTCCCAAGAATGCTTCTCATTGGGGGGGGGTCAATCTGTTGGTTTCAAAAGTTGGAGGGTGGATTGCTGCACAGCCCCTCGATTCACAGGCAAATCTCCAGATAGGGAAGTGGCGATGGAAATATTGCCCATTCCTGGGGGCTAAGAAGGAGATGAGCGTGCAGGGAGGAATAGCCGTCTAATGGTCCCTCCCAGTAGCAGTAACATAAATAGTGCAGTAGTGGATGAGTAGCATTGCCCTTATGTTTTCTATAACTGCCAATTCAGGATTTGTCAGCTGCATTGGAGGTTGCCATATTTCTTTAAAAGTCCATCACGCATCATAGAGCGAGAGTCTCAAACACATGGGCGGGGGGTTGAATTTATGTTACCCATTCGATAACACTAATAAAACTATATGATGGGGTGGTGGGGTCCCAGAAACATTTTTGTGGAGTCCTGATTTTCAGATGTCTGACAATGGCAGACTGACACTTTGGGACTTGCCTAAAAGAAAAATGGTGTGTACCACTGGTTACTGATACGTTGTATGTGCTTATATTTGTTACTCATATGGCACCATATACATCAGACTACACAATTATATAAGTAATATATGTTTGTTTATATCAGGGGTCAGGGAACTTTTTTACCTTTTACCCCAAAATATATTTAGATACGCCGACGTTATCCCCTTGATTTGAAAGGAAGGAAATCATATAGCAATGCCCCCATATAATGCCCCTGTAGTAGTGCCCCCATATAATGCCCCTGTAGTAGTGCCCCCATATAATGCCCCTGTAGTAGTGCCCCCATATAATGCCCCTGTAGTAGTGCCCCCATATAATGCCCCTGAGATGCCGCCTGTACAAAAAAAACCACGTACCTTAATCCCCGCTCCTGCATCCGTCACCCTCCTGTCCGCCTGGCTGCTCCTCGGAACTATGGGAGAGATGTCATGACGTCTCTCCCATAGTGTGCATGGAGAAAGCCGGAAGCTGGAGTTCAGAAGAGAACTCCATCCTCCGGCTAATGCGGCACTGCAGGGAAAGAGCCGGGCGCCCGCTGGTAATAACATCTCAACGGGCGTCCGTCTTAGAGCCTCCATGCGGCACAGCGGGCATGCATATGAATCGTTCTGTATTATAGAATGATTCATATGCATGCCCGGCTGTCCGTCCATTACCCCCAGGAATTTAATTTTTACCCCATGTAGGGTAATTTACCCCAATTCCCCGACCACTGGTTTATATACTTCAACCATATGTAGATAAATAGCACAATTATTGCAATATCCGTTGTAGCTACAACATACATTTAAGAATTAAATGATTAAAAAAAAACCTCACCACAATTGCATATACCTACAGAATGCAAAAAAAACTAATGGTATATCAGAATAAGATCATCCAAAACTCTAATAAGCACTTCAATCATGAAAACATTTCATATCCTAACATCACAAAGTACTGCTCCCGCCGTTGTATAATACACAGAAACTAAACTTGTGTTATGGGCTTCCCAGCGGGTCCACTGATGAATCCCCAGCACAATGGTGGATACAGGGCTGCGTGTAATCCATGTTGGTAACAAATTGTAGCAATTTATTATTCGCCAGATTGTAGTAGTATTCCACTTGTATAGGCAAATATCCACCACACCTCCATGATTGTCAGCAAAGGAATAATCACACGTGCATATCACCTTTCATGGCAGCGCCACCCAAAACTTCACTGCTCCAAATGGTGCAGAGGCCACTTTAAAGGGATGCAATCAGTAAGCCGACAGTCGAAATGCCGACCTCCGGCTTCCCGACTGTCTAAACCCGGCAGGGGTCTAATGACAGGCGTCAAAATCCTGATGCCTGTCATTTAACCTACGCCAGGAGCCCGACGCCCGGCATATCGATCGAAGGTAAGCCAGGCGCGGACAGCCGCGGGAGGGGGGGGGGTCTGGTTAGGTTAGGGGCTCCCGGGAGGGGGGGGGTCGGGACTTAGGGTTAGGCACCCCCCCTGGGAGGGTTAGGTTTAGGCACTTGAGAGGGGGGGGGTTAAGCACCTCTAAAAGAGGGTTGGAGGGTGGTGGGGTTAGGTTAGTTGGTACTTACCAAAACAGCTGTCAGCATCTTCACTGGTGCCGGTCGTCCGGCGGTATTCCATACCGATCCCCACTTTAAAATGATGCAGTGTGTACAAAGGCTGCCCGTGTAGCCCTGCTGTATTACCCCTTAGCCCAACTAGTTAGTAACAACTTGGACACTGTTCTAAATCCTTGGCAATATAAGCGACGTATAAAGAAAGTGTCTGAGTAGTGCACAAGTACAGTCTGGCTGGTTAATGGCACACTCAATGCTGTTATTAACCCTTAGTAGTCTTGGCCGCAGATATGTAAATTGTCCGTGTGTGATGGTGCCACATAGACGCCATCCGGGTAGCTAACGGCACTCCAAAAAGTTGTTTCAGTCATTAGCTGCAATATGGCATATACACAGACTGCTTATACTTGTGCTGCATCAATGCTCAGACACTTTCTTTATAAGCCGCTTAAATTGCCAAGGATTTATAACCGCGTCCAAGTTGTTGAAATATGCGTAATAGCGGCGAGTTCCCACCAGGCTTAACGGTGCAATTCCCACGAGGGGCGGGGCTTAATGACATGTTATAGGTAAATCCTTACGGATATAATGTGTGTAGTAAAAAGTTGCAAGAGAACTTATACAAGTCTAAAAAAAAAAACAATAGATCAGAGGTGCTTTGCCATCAAGAGTATTTACTGTGCGTATAGGCAGATTGCGTCCACTAGGTGGTGCTGGGGAGCTCCAGGCCGCTGCTCATCATCCCAGAACCATGCCGTCAATACAACATTCAATGTAACCATTTTATTAAGTCTATAAGTACATGTGGATATAAACATGTACCTGTCATTCCAATTCATGCTTTCCTGGGAAAATACGTGTAGAATGGGGGTGGTAATAATATTTTGAAGCTGCTGTGTACTAAAGATGTCAGTCTAATGCTTAACCAGTAACAGACTGCCTCAACATCTGCATTCAAGACAATTCATTCTGGTGGTTGTGTGAGTCAGACAGACTGTGGCAGGAGAGACTGCGCATTGTTTAGGGGTGATATTGCCAATCTCTCTTTGTTTGGTATAACCTCGCTTTAAGAGGGCTGTAAATCAAGTTGTCTCTTATTGAGGGCATGGAGTATGAGGAAATCTGTTCCATTCTTCAACATGTGTGTGAATGTAAGAAACTCTGTAACTAGATACAACGATGTTGAGTGATTAGCCGTTTCCTACTCGGCTTAATTCCCTTTTTCAGTATTAATGGATAAATGCTGCCTGGCTTCCAAATGTCTGGCACGTTTCAACAGTTTCTCACCCCGAGCCCGTCCCCTCCCAAAATGTATTCCAGCAGCAATACCACCCACTGAGCCAATTGTCTAACAATATCCAAGTCGACGTTCATTGATGGACAGCAAAGGGGCAGACCCCTCAAATCGGATAGCCAGGAGTGGAGGTCTTCAGAACTTTAGGTTGGGTAGTGAGCAAAAAAATGAAGGTGTTGCCGGATCTGTGGTCTTTTCAGTTGCACTGTAAATTTTGTAAGTGAAGTTAAACAATTTTCTGTCGCATCTGTGACGCCATTGCGCAAAGGTCAAAAAGCTATGGTGATGGTTCGTGACTGGAGGTTCAGCGTAATGTTCCGGCAGTGATCGATTTCAACATTTCATTTCATACTGATTTTTTTTCAGCTACTGATGGACAAAATGGGGTTTGGTGGTGTGTCTGCAAAAGACGGTAGAGCCGCAAAAGCAAGTTTTCGTTTTACAGGGCAAGATTTTTAGTTGGTCAGGGTTGAAGATTCCATTTTTTTTAAAAAAATAAGTTTTTAAAGCCGCGTCTAACGTTGCAGAGTGCCGCAGTGTTTTTCAGAACCACGAATGGACCTGAAACATCTGCCACCACTAAGGTGGTGTCCACCTTGATTTTAAACAGTCCAAATGTGCTCCTAGGATATAATGCATACAAGCCACAAGTACATTAATGCAGTAATGTACATGTTTTTGTCATATCGAATAAATGAAGCTCCAGCGCCCGCTCACTTTCATGGGATATTTCTTACCGAAATGACGAGAGCATTGTTTTATGAGAGGCAAGAAAAGTGGTAACAGAATGGATGAGCCTTATACGATATATGATGTCTGATTACTTTCCCTTCCCCAGACACAGCAGGGTGCCCCTTATTCCCCACATTCCTGATGGGTCTAGTTACTAAGCAGTGTTAGGAGACAGAGTGAAAAGTGATAAGGTGCCAGCCAATCAGCTCCCAACTGTCATTTTTCAAACGCAGCCTGTGAGATGACAGTTGGGAGCTGATTGGCTGGCACCTTATCACTTTTCACTCTGTCTCCTAACACTGCTTAGTAAATAGACCCCATAGTCTGCAAATCTTTCTCCTGTACGTTAACCCTGTAATTTGCAGGTGAATTAAGTTGTGTGTGCAGTTACTTATGGCCATAAATTTTCCTGAGCATTTATTATTTAGGGGGGGAAAAAAAAATCAGATGCGACTGTGATCGGCGGCACGGCTCACGTGGTCAAGGCGGCAGCCACGGCACTGAGGGGGTTAATCCTTTGTTCTGCAATGCCATTTTCACATGAGCTATCTGAAAGGGTTAATCTAGGCAAGAAAAAAAAAAAACAAATACATTCCCCCAGTACACTGCAATGGGCCAGCAAAATAGGCTTTCATCGTACATGATAGCAATGCAGATATCTCAGTCCGGTGGTCCTACACTACATAGTAATAGCATGATAATGAGGGCTAACTCAACTG
Organism: Taudactylus pleione; assembly: GCA_031769625.1. Lineage (NCBI taxonomy): Eukaryota > Metazoa > Chordata > Amphibia > Anura > Myobatrachidae > Taudactylus > Taudactylus pleione. The sequence goes on from JAUIMM010000358.1 coordinate 573,488, forward strand.
GGGGAACCACAGGATCCTCCAACATGGCACTACAAAGGATCAGCATACCCTCCAGCTACTGGTCCGTGCATGTCTCTCAGAACAGTGATACATAGAATGGTAGTCGCTCAATTAAATTTATTGACCCGTCACAGGTGCATGTAAGGGAGGGGCTGATGACAACACAAAAAGTTCCCCCAGCACACTGCAATGGACCAGCAAAAAGAGACTTAAGCTGGCCACACACTAGACCAACTTTTATCCAACCATCCAACTAGTTGATTGGTTGGAATGAAAATCTGGTAAGGAATGGGAGCAAATGATGATCAGCAATTTGCTCCTAAATGCCAGAAAACAGATGGAAATGGACGTCAGACAAGTTTGTTAAATGTTTGATCTAAACATTTTGTTCAAACAAACAGTTTTTGTCCATTTTCCGGCGTTTGGGAGCAAATTGCTGATTGTCATTTGCTTTCATCCCTTACCAGATTTTCATTCCAACCAATCAACTAGTTGGCTGGTTGGATGTAAGTTGGTCTAGTGTGTGGCCAACTTTACACCCTACATGATAATAGTAATGCAGAGATCCCTGTTACATACATTTGCAAACATATATGCTGTCATGTAATGTAGGCAGGGCTGCCATCAGAAATTGTGGGGCCCGGGACTGAGAAAATAGTCAAAGGCCTCCTAAAAAAAAAAAAAACAATAATAATTAGAGCCTGTCACCACATCAAGGTAGGCTCTATAGGCAAATAACGACAGCAATCCTACCACCTCTGCAGAATGACAAGCATCACTACCAATGTCCACATGAAATACTGTATATACATTACCAGAGGACAGTCACTGTCATACACAATCAGAGCTATCTGCTATATCTGTTTGCTCCTCTTTCTGCCGTATGTACACCTATCTGCAGTATAATGGGAAAGGTTTGCTGCCCCAGCCTAGTATACAGAGCTATCTCTCCCACTCTCTTCCTCTCTGCACCTGGTTCCTCTCTTTTTTTTTCCCCCCTTTTTGCACCTGTCCCCGTCTCCAGCCCCAGCCAGGCAGTACGACTCCCCACTCCTGGCATCCGCATGACAAAACATGACTTACCTCCCTGTTCTCCTGTTCTGTTTGATGCTGTACTTCACATGCCGCGGCTCCTCTCTCTTCCAGCGGTGCGGGCGGCATGACGTCACGTGTGCCGGCTCAAACAACAACAAAAAACAAACTTTATTGAACAGCAGAGTGGGCAGGCGGTAGGACCGGGCCCCATTGTCCCTTGCAACTCATTTTTTTATTGTGCGGGCCACCGGAGAAGTTGCATGCGATGCGCCGGTAGGAGTGGGCTCCTCACTTTTAATTCAAAGAGGGTAGGAGAGTGGGCGGTACAAGCGGACGGTAGGAGCAGACGGGCCCTCCCCCTTTCGGCCGAGTGTCCAGGCCTGGGACTGCAGTTCCGGCAGACCCCCCCCCCCCCTGATGGCGGCCCTGAGTGTAGGACCATCAGAGCAGAGACACCTTGGCGTGGTTGGTGACCATATGTTTGCAGATGTAGGTAACTGAGGTATCTGCATTATTATCATCATCATGTAAGACGTATGTCCCTTTTCCTGGCCCATTGCAGTGCACTGGGGTTCATTTGTTTTTTCTGGTCTTAGCTGCTCCCTTACATGCACCTGTGATGTGTCTATAAATTGAAATGAGCAACCATCATTCTGTGTATCACTGTTCTGAGAGGCATGTATTGGATCAGTGAGGGGTATGCTGATCCTAGTAGTGCGATATGGGAGGATCTTAAGGTGCCTCCAGATGAGTTAGCTCTCAGTTTACAAATACATAAATGTATGACCCCAAGTGGAATTGTCATTATGTAGTGTAGGGACCACCAGGGCAGAGAAGCCTTGCCATGGCTGGTGGCTATCCACATGCTTGCAAATGTATGAGGATGGTTCAGGAAGTTGGGTAACAAGACCTCTCACGTGTGTAATGTTCTCTTTTTCATTCTAATTTCCCACCAGGCCAGAGCAGGTAGACCACCGCTTCCCCTCACGGCCATTAGACTGTGCCTCATATCAGTCATACTTCCCCAACATCCGCTGTACGATGTCGGGGCTGGCGGATACATTGTCAAACCCTGAGGTGCGTAGTTTGATCAGATTTCTAAAGGGCTCATCGGCAGCGGAAATTCATCGCCGACTTGTCAAGGTGTACGGTGATGTCACGGACACAGCTTTGGTTTTGGCGCACTTCCCTTTATAACTCCATTACAGAAATTCAAGATGAGCTGCGCTCCGGCCGGCCGAGCGCGTCCACCACAGATGACAAAATGGCAGAACGCTGCTCCTCAGGTGTCTGTCGCTTCTGCTCATTACATGACCACTGGGACCTGGAAGACTATGCTGGACAGACTGCAGCCACCAAGACTAGGTAAGATACTACAAGACAACCAGGGGCGGTTTGTCGACCGTATCAAGCCTAAGGTAACTGTGTCGACCGTTATCATGTCGACATGCTGTTCGTCGCCAGGATAACTGTTGACTAAACATACCAGAGCCGTACCTACAGTATGGACCACCTGACAATGGCGTTTCAAGTTACGAGCTCAGTGTGTTTATTAGGCGACACCTCACAATGTTCTTTTATAGCCACAGGGAGAGTGAATGCAACCTAAATATAGAGATTACTGTGTACCCAGCAAACCACATTAACATTCCGCACATCTCTGTGTTTACTCAAAAGCCAGGATGCCCGTGGTGCTCGGCCTATCCATAAAGAGCCGGCTCGCAGCTCCCGAACTAGTTAAAAAAAATAAAATAAATAATAATTGTCTAACCGTAAAAAATAATGAATAAAACAGGACACTGGTCCAGTCTTTAGGATTAAAAAATAATATTAATAATAATAATGCTTTTCACAATTGAAGGATATTTTTGTACAACTTCTGTTTCTTTCCAATATACTCCCCCTTATTTTTTTATTTTGCAAAGAAAAAAAATATATAAAAGTTTCAGTCTGCACAGCTGGCAGACTGGTAGCTGAGATCATTGGATGCTATTTCTTCTCATAAAGTACCTCGTTAGTCTGAAATTTCACCCGCTATGTCATTACAGCACATCCTCACTCTCTCTCTATGTATCTGTTGCCCTCTTGTTAAATCGTTTGTCAGGCTTCGGAGGGTGGTGTGACGGTTCTAGAAAAAGCAGGGGAAAGAAAATAGAACTACGCAAGCTCTGCACAAGTCACCAAGCCCCAAACACACACACACACACAACACACACACACACACAAAAATTCAGATCTGAGTAAAAGTAATTTAGGTGTTCCCATTTTCAGCCTCCCGAGAGCCGAGCTGCCTCTTCAGACTCAACTTGTGCGAGGCGGGCAATCGTATCTGAATCCCGCTATAAATTGCATTACATTCCTGCAGTGTGACTAACACAACGGTGAAATTGCTAAGTACTGGCTCTAGCAGGAAACATTCACATTTAATTGATTCTTTCCTTCGTTCTGTGTGTTTCTTTTCACCAAAAACCAACTCTATTTATTTCCATCTGTCAAAAATGATATTTCTACAAATATCTCTAGGTTTCTGTATAAGTGGGTTTATCTGGACAGGTCTGTGTTGTGTGAATAAATTGCAATGGCTTAAAGGGAACGTTTTTGTTTTCCCACTGGAATCTAAGGAGCAAACAATGGACCTCATTCAGAGTCGGTCGAAGCGGCCGCACGGTCGTACGGAAAAAGGGGCCGGATATTCAAATGATTCCCTCGCAAGTTGCGTCCCTAAGTTCGGATCGGTAGTTGGCCGACCAAGGGGAGGAAGCGGTCGGAAGACAAATACGCCCCCTTCTCATACGCATTGCACATCATCTCCAGGCATATAAGGATTAATTGAGACCATCGGGAACCATCGCAACTGGTCGTAGAGCTTAAGGTTGACCATACCCTCTCTTAGCTCTACGATCATGTCAGTGTAAAAACCTCCCATGTCACATGTGCCATGATGCTACTTTGTTAATTATGCACTCCCATAAAACGCTGTTCGCATAATGAGGCACGCCTGCGTTCGGATCTCCACTCCTCCGTTTTCAAGCACCTTCCCCTGTTACCACCCACAAACGCCTCCATCTGTCACTCAAACTACCGACCTGGCTGTGTTCAAGGAGAGAGAAATTTCTGATCGTAGCGGCTAGTTTGCGCACAGGCATTGCGAACTTTACGCATGCGCAGTATAGGGAACATCGGTGGCGTACGACCGTGCGGCCGCTTCGACCGACTCTGAATGAGGTCCTATATGTGTTGATTTATGGTGTGCACCTTTTATCCTCCTGGGGTTGGTGGTGGGCAACTGCTATGGGGCACCTGGAACGAGTAGGTGTTGAAGGAAGTCGCTAGTTCAACATTCGTTAAAAATGAGCACTTGTCCTTGCGATGACAAAGTTCAGCGCGCATTCATCAACGCATCTCGGCTTCCCTACAGCTCTATGCACATAGGTCTTAGGGGGGTTTGGTTGACCGATGTAATTCCTTAAACACGGGGCTCAGGATCCTGGGATATTTTATTGGCGAAGCGTGGAGACATTTTTTAGAGTGTGTATTCTGGGCAGTCGCTGATCAACCACTAGTCTGCAGCCTGGGGCGCTCCTAGGTATAAATTAGCCATAGACATTACTGGGACTAGTCCTCGTTAGCCCCCCTGTTGTGGCTGTTTTATTATTTTTTTTTCTATTCTGCAGTGGTCAGGGAGGGAGGGCGCTCAATGGTTCTGTGGATAGTGATATGATAATTGAATCCTTCCGCTGGGGCCATGCAGCTTTTCAGTCACAGAACAGGTGTAATGTGATGGGTTGAAGCTGTGATCTGATTGGAGGACAATCTGCCCCCGGCATTTTCCAGTTCTGGCTCTGTTCAGCAGGCTGGATGCTGGTTGCCATTGGTTGCAACAGGTGAGGTCCGGCCTGAGTAGGCAAGGCCTTGGGGCTGGATGAGAATAGCAGAAAAACAAAATATTTGCTTGTTTGTTATTGCAGTTGACGGACTCTTCCCTGGAAGAGAGTCCTGATTGCCAACTGGAGCCAAATTAGTGGCCTAGGCAAGATTTTGGGTGGTGCCCTCCCCATGGGATACTGAAAAAGTGTGTGGCTTCACAGAAGGGGCATGGTCTCACTGTGCTGTGGCCCCTTACCCCATTGTGCTGCGCTCCCAGCACCCCCACCCAGCACAGATCAAAGCACAGCACCTATCCCAGCACAGATCAAAGCACAGTAACCCTCAACCAGCACCCCTGTCCCAGCACAGCACCCCTCTCCCAGCACAGCATCCTTCACACCTCTCTCAGCACAGCACCCCTCTCCCAGCACAGCATCCTTCACACCTCTCTCAGCACAGCACCCCTCTCCCAGCACAGCATCCTTCACACCTCTCTCAGCACAGCACCCCTCTCCCAGCACAGCATCCTTCACACCTCTCTCAGCACAGCACCCCTCTCCCAGCACAGCATCCTTCACACCTCTCTCAGCACAGCACCCCTCTCCCAGCACAGCATCCTTCACACCTCTCTCAGCACAGCACCCCTCTCCCAGCACAGCATCCTTCACACCTCTCTCAGCACAGCGCCCCTCTCCCAGCACAGCATCCTTCACACCTCTCTCAGCACAGCGCCCCTCTCCCAGCACAGCATCCTTCACACCTCTCTCAGCACAGCGCCCCTCTCCCAGCACAGCATCCTTCACACCTCTCTCAGCACAGCGCCCCTCTCCCAGCACAGCATCCTTCACACCTCTCTCAGCACAGCGCCCCTCTCCCAGCACAGCATCCTTCACACCTCTCTCAGCACAGCGCCCCTCTCCCAGCACAGCATCCTTCACACCTCTCTCAGCACAGCGCCCCTCTCCCAGCACAGCATCCTTCACACCTCTCTCAGCACAGCGCCCCTCTCCCAGCACAGCATCCTTCACACCTCTCTCAGCACAGCGCCCCTCTCCCAGCACAGCATCCTTCACACCTCTCTCAGCACAGCGCCCCTCTCCCAGCACAGCATCCTTCACACCTCTCTCAGCACAGCGCCCCTCTCCCAGCACAGCATCCTTCACACCTCTCTCAGCACAGCGCCCCTCTCCCAGCACAGCATCCTTCACACCTCTCTCAGCACAGCGCCCCTCTCCCAGCACAGCATCCTTCACACCTCTCTCAGCACAGCGCCCCTCTCCCAGCACAGCATCCTTCACACCTCTCTCAGCACAGCGCCCCTCTCCCAGCACAGCATCCTTCACACCTCTCTCAGCACAGCGCCCCTCTCCCAGCACAGCATCCTTCACACCTCTCTCAGCACAGCGCCCCTCTCCCAGCACAGCATCCTTCACACCTCTCTCAGCACAGCGCCCCTCTCCCAGCACAGCATCCTTCACACCTCTCTCAGCACAGCGCCCCTCTCCCAGCACAGCATCCTTCACACCTCTCTCAGCACAGCGCCCCTCTCCCAGCACAGCATCCTTCACACCTCTCTCAGCACAGCGCCCCTCTCCCAGCACAGCATCCTTCACACCTCTCTCAGCACAGCGCCCCTCTCCCAGCACAGCATCCTTCACACCTCTCTCAGCACAGCGCCCCTCTCCCAGCACAGCATCCTTCACACCTCTCTCAGCACAGCGCCCCTCTCCCAGCACAGCATCCTTCACACCTCTCTCAGCACAGCGCCCCTCTCCCAGCACAGCATCCTTCACACCTCTCTCAGCACAGCGCCCCTCTCCCAGCACAGCATCCTTCACACCTCTCTCAGCACAGCGCCCCTCTCCCAGCACAGCATCCTTCACACCTCTCTCAGCACAGCACCCCTCTCCCAGCACAGCATCCTTCACACCTCTCTCAGCACAGCACCCGCGCTAACCACTAGCCGTTTTCCAGGTGCCCTGTCCACGCAAATTGCCGCTGGCTGTTCCGTCGCTGCCTGTTTACTGTTTGCTGCTGCCCGGCCCGATGGAGCGGTCAGCTGAGCCCCAATCATGGGTGCTGCACAGGGACAGTAGCAGCTGCCATAGTCTCTGCCCAGCCAGCAGCAGGTGCCCCGGCCATGCCTGCCCCAAACCTGCCGGCCCTAGGTGGGCTTGGGTGCCCCTAGGCATTTGCTTAGTTTATCAATGCCTAGGGCCGGCTCTCCTTGGTGCACATTGTGGAGGCCTCCCATTGGGACCTTGCTGAGGGCTGACGGCGGCTTCAGCACAGGAACCTCACCAGTGTCACATTGCTCTGGTCCTCTGCAACACCTGAGGGCCTTCATCCACAAATCACTTTTGCTATTGGTCCCCATTGCTCAAAACCAGATAATAACGGACCATGATAACTACAGTATTAGATGGAGCAGTTGTGAGACTAAAGTTGGGTACACACTGAGGTACAATATTTCGGTCCGGCGCGGATCAGAACAATATATCACACGGATCGTGCTGCGTGTACGCATGATTGCTCATGCATGATGGTCGTTCATCCCTTTGTACCATCTGCTGTGCTGCAGACAGAACAATATGGCGAATGACCAGGTTTCTGCATCTAACAACAAATTGCGCCATCGTACATTGAATTATGCAGTGTACATGGCGCACTTGATGTATCGTTACATCGCATCGCATCTTTGGGTACACATGGTACCCAGCTTTAGCCTCTCCTCAATTTCCTTGCCTGGAAGATCCACTCCATTGCTTTCGGGGACTGTGCCATATGCTTCATCTTATCACAGGCACGGTCTGCCTACAGCCCTCCAGCATTCCTCCAAGAGCTCTTCCTGTTCCCGACTGTGAGTCTGGCCAGGTCTCTGTAGATTCCTGCCACTTAGGATGACAATGGTGCACTTGCGCTGTGTGCCTGTGGATAGGAGAGGGGGTGGCCACAGAATACACGTTGACTAGGAATCGGATGGCAGATGGAAAGATTTCCAATAAGTGGCACTAAAAGGGTGTGTTTGCTGTGAGATTGGGCATTGTCAACACAAATCTCCCCAGGTAAGTCTGTCTCCTATGTTACCACTATATTTTTATTAACATTTATATGGAGCCACAAGGGTTCCGCAGCTCCTTACAAAGTACATAAACAAATAAGCACACAGGATAACATTAACAGTACAAAACAATGTAGGACAAGAAAATTGCTGTGTTAGCGATCATAACACTTCAAATAAGCAGCAGGCCGTCATCTATCAAGTGTTAGGTGCCCTCGTGGGGAGTTAGAAGTAAATGATAGTATATATAAAGGAAGGAAAAGCCCGTAAGGGAAGAGGGGCCCTGCTCGCGAGAGCTTACATTCTAGAGGCAAGGGGCAGATGGGTGACACATAGGGGAGAGACAGGGAGAAAGGATGGAGCAGCGGGTTAGGATGAGAGCTGGAAGGCTTTGCTGAAGCAGTGGCACTTGAGAGCCCATTCGAACATTAATAGAGAGGTGGAGAGTCTGATGGGGACAGGGAGAGAGTTCCAGAGGTGGGGAGCAGCACAGGCAAAATCTTGGAGACTAGATCAACATTTCATTGTTTGTTAATTTATCATTGGGCCATGTAATAAAAGAAGGTAAAATGTGTGTGTTCAGCTCCTGTAAAATATTATAATATGGTGAGGAGTTGTAATGTCTCCATGTTTTCTGCTATGTAATTGCCAGGCAGCGCCTGTCCTCGTCTGTGCCCATGGTACGGTCACTGGGATGCGTTCTGAGTTGTATGGTGGTCTTGAGGATGCTCTCTGTATTTTATGGCAATCCGAGTCTCCCGGCGCGTCTTTGAGGGGGCAATTTGCACTGATTGTTATCATATTGGAACAAATCCTACTGACGTTTACAGATTGCTTAATAGGAATGTTAACGTTGGTGGTGGGGGGAACACTACAAGTCAGTTAGCCTAGAGTGGCCGGAAACCCTTAATCAGGGCCTGATTTTGGGGGGTAATTCTACTCATTGCAAAATAAATTTCTACACCGTTACAAGACTGAGGCCACAGGTGAGTGTGGTGAGGGGTCTAAGAGCTGGCACCATTGGCTTTGTGAGATTGTGTTTGATGAGACGAAGGTCAAACCATTAATTATAGCCAACTTACCGGGCCATCTGGTGAAACGTAAGGAACGTGGTGGATGATCCCTGAGAGTCCGTGGCGCTGAGCAAATAGTGTATTTGCTCATCACGACATGCATCAAGGTTGACATTTGCAACATATGTCCCGGGATTACACCAGGCGCGCGCATGAACGGACATACACGTCGCCAGGTCATAGACGCAAGAAAAGTTTGCCAACAATTGTTTTGGTGGCGATAAAAATGCGCACTGTATTCTGTTTAGTTTAAAATAAATAAAAAAAAACCCTTTATAACACAACAGATATAATCTCCTTGGTAACGAATCAAAGTAGCAAAAATTGATTCTAAAATGCACCCCCAAAACCCTATAATATAGACAGGACGAATGAGGCATCTAGCTAATGCTGGTGACCACCATCAGCATGTATTTAATGACTACTAAGGCCTGGGCTAGTCTGAGGGTCTGCATCAGTGGAGTAATCCACCCCCCCCCCCACTTTCGATGCACACCCCCACCTTGGGACGGCGCTCACAATCCCTGCAAGGAATACATTTCCCATCAGGAGTGGCCACACGCCAGTGTTTCGCCATGCCGCCTCTCTGACACCGGGGCCCATGAGATATTTTGGCAGCCCTGCTGATAATACGCCAACTAGCTTGTTTCCATTTTATTACCTTTTTTCTGCATACACCGGACTGACACTTACAGATTAATTGATTATATCAGCAGTTTTAGTCTGATTATATTTGAGAATCACTTTAACATAGGGAAAAGCACATTGTCTGATTCTGAGTGAAATGATGCAGTGTCCGTGTGCCTTTTGCCAGCTAAAGCTTCTGTCATTATATGTAAATGCCGCCTTCCTTGGCTTACCACCCAAAAAGGGGCGTGGCCATGCTGCCCGAACCCCCGTGACTATTACTTGGGGGAAAGAGAGGGGGGTGAAGAAGGTCCCTGTGTGGAGTGCCGGCCGGCTTCCTCAGTGGCAGGAGCTGAGTGTTGCACTTAATGCTACAGTGCAGCTCCCAGCTCCTGTCAGTGAGGGGGGAGTCTGCACCTTGGTGTCACCCCTCGGCACCCCCCCTTGTGACGCCACTGTACATCATACTTACTACTTTTAATCATCACCTCTCCAGAAGAAGCCTGTAGAAGGGATGCAGCTGACGGCCTCAGGGGTGGGCTCTCCACTTCATTTGGCCCCACCCAGTGTCGGACTTGAGCATGAAGGTCCCACCCGGGGAATGCAGTGGTGGGGGCCCATGCTTTAGGGTGTGGTCAGTTACCACAGAGGATGAGGCCAGCCCTCACAGAGTTTGGACATACATTAGAGACCATGTAACTGACCTTCAAATAGAGTTACAATGTAAAATTCAAGTGCACAGTCTGGAACCTGACATTAGAGCAAGTGGTGGGGCCCACCGGGCTTTTCCCCTGTAACCCTGTGGGCCAGTCCAACTCTGGCCCCACCCCTGTCCTGGCAAAATACAGTGATTCGCAAGTCTGACGGGACGGGGTGAAATGACCGTGCTGTGCACCATTTTAGCCCCGCCCCCTCGCTATGGACCCAAGATTCACCATATTCTTGCCCACTTCACTAGGAAGAGGGCAGGATCCACCTACTCTTCTGGGGGTGCTGGGGACTACCTGAAAAATCAGGAGCTTCCCACAACTTCCGGAAGTGTAGGTTAGTACGGTGTACATCCATGTCTCTGCACGTGCAAAGACTGAGGGACTGATTCAGAGATGGACGCTATAGCCACAGCCTTTGTGCTCAGCAGTTGTGCGAAATTGTGCAAAAGCTGCAGGAAGCGTCTTAAGTAAAATGACATCCCACTGCCGTCTACTCTGATCGGACGCGGCTAACATAGACGCAGCCATCGGACCAAATGCATGAACATCAGGCATCTGAGCCCAGATTACTCAGGATGTCCGGCAAAATTACGCAGCTGGGGCCAGTCAAGCTGCGTAGCCACTGGCTTAGGCACCCCTAGAATACAGGACCGACACCCCCATTTACTAGAACATTCTCAGTCGCCGTCCCCAAACGTCTGCAATATGTAATTTATGCTGTGACCGATGTTGAGGAAATTCACAATGTTACTGCAGCCACGTTACACACAGACACATTCTGCGCTAGACGCCATTTCAGTTTTGTGACACGTCCAGCGACAGCGGCAGCAGCAGGTGTATTACTGGTGCAGCGAGGGAAGTGAGGACTTATTTAGCCAATGCTCTTTACACCACAAAACACTGATTAAACTGTCAGGCCAATGTAAGAATAAAATATTAGCACATAGCTATTGAAAGAGTAATAGATTCTTAACAAGGCGCCGACCACAGTACAGCAAGAGAGGTTTTGTTGGCACAATTTATTCTTGAAATTCACATGGCGTTTCCAAGTATCAATCTTGTCAGCATCACATAGAGATGTGTATAATGCCTCTTATCGTGAGAATAAGGACTTCACAGTGCTATTAAGTCTTAGAAACGTTATTAATCTGCCATTTGCCAAGGCCTAGAATGGCTGCACGGTCCCTTGGGGTTGAAATCTATGACTTTAAATATATATTCAAGAATGTATATACATATGTGTGTGTATATGTGTATATATATAAATTTATATATATACAGTTTGAGTCTCCGATATCCAAAATGCTTGGGACCAGGGGCATTTTGGATAACGGAATATTCCGTATTTTGGAATATTTGCATACCATAATGAGATATCTTGGGAATAGGACCCCAATATACACAGGGAATGCATTTGTGTGTTATATACACCTTATACACACAGCCTGCAGGTCATTTTATACAATATTTTCAATAATTTTGTGGCTCAAACAAACTTTGTGTACATACATAAAATTCAGTTATGTTTCATATACACCTTATACACACAGCCTGAAGGTCATTTTATACAATAATTTTAATAATTTGTGCCTTAGACAAAGTTTGTGTACATTGAACCATCAAAAATCAAAGGTTTCAGTATCTCAGTCATGCCAAAAATATTCCGTATTTCGGAATATTTGGATATGGGAGACTCAACCTGTATATAATTTATGAAGCTGATAGGGTTGGGTCACATGCAAATTATTATTATTATTTTTTTTAAAACTGCATGTAGGGGGAATGGTGCCGCTCTATGTAAAGGGTGACATTTGTCCCCATCAACAGCTGACTCGGGCCCTCGCCAAGCCCCTCCCAACAAGCCAGGGCCCAGGTAATCACTACCCTCACCACCACCTTGGCGCCCCTGTAGGCACCTGTACCTATGTAGATTGAAACGCATTATGCATTTGCAATACGGCTCCTCACACTTAGGGCTATGTCACACCTGCCGGTTGTGAAAAATAGTGGTGGCTGAAAGCAGGTGCCTTCTTTCACATGGCACGGGCACGGTCGCCGTGTTACAGCCGGGAATATCCACTGTGCAAGACTGCTGCCGTGCCGTGTCCGTCCCGTCCCTGCACGCCAGTGGTGTATAGGAAACAATGATTCCTTTCACACACACGGGCTCATGCCGCTGCTTGTGAAAGGCACTGAGTGCCTGGGAAAACCCGGCTGGCTAATGTGAAATAGGCCAACAAGTGGGAACACACTATAGCGGTATATCTGCAGATGATGGTCGTTCATACACACAGAACGACCATCATCTGCATGCTGCAGCGGGTCGGGCCGGCCTGGGGACGGGTAGGGGGCATGGCCTAATCGTGGCAGTCGTGGCCACTCCCCCTTCTGGAAAAAAAAAATCTCAGCCCGGCACACTACCAATGGGGGGCACGGTCAGCGTGATCGCTCCCCCCCTTTGGCATAGTAGACTGCTCTGGCTGCTTCTTTAGCAGCTTCAGACAGTCTCCCAGTGCAGCCCAGCACACAGCAGCGTGTGCTGGACTGCTGTGACCTAAGAGGGAGGGGGAAGCGGTGCCGGACCCGGGTAATTAGTACCTGCCCCCCCCCTTTGCGCCCCCTGTGTACGGGCGATCGGCTGATTGACAGATAGGTCTGCAGACCTATCTGTTCATTGGCTGTGCAGCACAGCCAATGCGATATGTCTGTGAACGACGTCGTTCAGACATATTATCTGTACACACAGTGGCCGACGGAGGTACGATATACTGGTCGATCAATTGATCAGCCAATATATCGGCCAGTGTGTAACCAGCATTAGAGTCGTTACAGACAATGGAGGTGCTGTCTGAGGGTGGGGTCTGCTAGACATACCCCCTGGGTGGTGCTGGACATACATTTTTAGATGGGTATTACCTTTTTAAAGTTTTGTTAAAAAATTGCCAGTTAAGTAGTTAATAACATTGTCCAAACACATAGTGTACATGCTGTCTTATGTAAATGACTTTTCATTAAAGTACTATATTGTGTATGAATGGATCAGTATGTTCCCCAATGTTCCCTTTCTCCTCTCTCCACACCTCCTCCCTTAGTGATTCCATGACCTCTTTTGGGGCCTGATGTATCAAGCTGCTGTTTTCTGAGGGTTACCGCAATACTTGTGGATTGTCGTTAATATGAAACAAGTCTCCAGCAGATATGGAAGATCTCTACTCTACAGCAAGTGCCATAGGATTCTATGGGGCTGCAATGTGCCCATGTGCTGCAAGCTGCGATAGGCAATGTCATCTACGGGCTTTTCCCAAGAATTCCCCAGGTCGTAATAAAGGCTGGGGGAAAGTCCCTGAGCCTTCATGCCCCTCCTAGGCTACGTACGCATGGAAAATCATTGCGACCACATGCATCAAGGCTGTATGGGGGGCAGGACGAGAAGTGGTGGAACCAGGGTCCAGAGATTCATTGGCTCTGTGCCCTTTGCTTATGGACATGTGCAGCTAAGCTTGTGGTGTGCTGTCTACTGACCACACCAGGAATCAGTATGATTTACTACCGGCCGCATGGCAGGGGTGAAGATCTCGAATGCTAATTTAGGTAAGTACCGCTTACCTAATTCCCTACCCTAACCCTCCTTTAGGGGTACCTAAACCTAACCCCCCCCTCTGTCCTCGCAGCCTAAACGTAACATCCCCCTGGGGGCCTAACCCTAACCTCCCCCCGGGGGTGCCTAACTCTAACCCCCCCTTCCCCTAGCCTAACCCTCCCGGGGGGCTGCCTAACCCTAAGTCCCCTCCGGGAGCCCCTAATCTAAGTCCATTTCACCGGTGATCTGCGCATGCGCAGTAGACTCTTGGCACACTCTAGTGCCCAGAGTCTACTGATGCTGCGGTGGCCGTCCAGCCTCGTCAGTCAGCTGCCGGCCTCCGGGGAGAGAGGAGAGGGCTCTGGACGAGGAATGCACACGGGCCCCCTCCTCTCTTAAGACACCCCTGGGTCTGTGTGCTGGGAGCCTGTCTATCCCCTACTCACTGTAAGTCTCCCCTCACTACACTAAGCTTCAGTGTCCATTGATTTTCTTACCTGCATCACTTTGTCTTCTCTTACTGCTGCTGCTGACTGAGCTTCGATCTCTAAACACTGCAGTGCACTTCCTGGTCACATGACACATCCAAGGTGTTCATCGGTGCTCAATGCACGCCCCCCATACTCAGAGGCATGCCTCTATTAGCTCTTTCTGTGCATCTTACTGTCCGTGGTGTGGGCCTGCCCCCAGCTCTGCAAGCAGTGCCTGACTGTACAGAAGCGAGGCTGAGCTGTGGCTGCCTCATCTCTCGTCTACCTGCAATCCCAGGGAGCTCCACAAAACTGGTGAGTGGTTACTATAAAATGATTACAATAAACAAAGAAGATGTTTAGAAGTTATAAATATCTTCTTCGTATTCTAATCTCTGCCTCTCCTGACTGCACATCCCTGCTGTGTACCAAACAGACACGTATACAATTGTTTGGAGACGGATCACTTGCAGGCACTCTTCCCCTGGTGCAAGTTGCAAACTGATGATAATTAGCTGAATGCATCTAAGTCCCTCATAATTCTCACAATGATGCCTCTGCAGTCTATTCGCAGGATTGCAGCGAGATGTTTGGTCTGCGCTACTAAAACATGTTTCCTTGTCAGATCACAAAAGTGAAGGCTACTGTTAGGTTTACTATTGTCTACTTATAAAAAAAAATAAAATCTATAAATGACTCGATGTCTTACCTTCTCCACTACAAAATGTTATTAAACATTTGATTTAACCAGTAGATCTTCCAGGTATAATAAGGAATAATACCTTAAATGTAACGGAGTAATAAAATCAATATTCAGAATACAGTTCTGCTATTTACAATGAGACATTTCCACATATACGGTATGACATCTGGACACACTTAATCCCTTTTTCTTTTAATTAATGCTGTAAAAAAAATCGATCCGATTATGGTGTATAGCATATTCTGATTTCTAATCCGGGGATTTTCCTCTTTCGGGAACCTCTACGCTTGCAATTGCTGCATTTGAGTTGTACAGTATTTTCATGGTCTGTCCAATTTTGTGTCATCAGTTCAAAGCATTTGTTTGTAATTAGTCTTTAAAATTTGTTAATGTAAAAAATATTGAAGTTTTCAAAAACTATCCCTAAAGGAGGGCCCACCCACTGATATCCGCCTCTTTTACTTTTTTTTTTCATTTATTTTTTTTATATTTATTGCCTTAACTGTATGGGTAGAATCTATCAACACCTAACGGGCTGGTAGTGTTTTTATGGCCGATGGGCGAGCACTTTAGAGGCCTGTCTCAACTGGGCGAATTCCAAATAGGGATATGAATTTGGCTTGCTAGCATATGAATTTATGGGTAGAAAGAGTTTATTATGTATGCACTTAGTAGCTGAAGTCATTATTTCATTTTGCCAACGCATTAAATGTCTGAACGCTGCCAGATCAAAAAAAATTCCAAAGAGGAGATTTAAAGTTGTTTTGCAAAATATTCAAAAAAAATATATAAAGAAAGAAAGTAGTATACATTTGGCTACAAGCTGTGTGTTGATGCAGTATCAAATGCAGCAGACTCTCAAAAGTATATTTGAATCAGTTAAATTAATTAATGTGCACAATTCGCTTGGTCAATATTAGACATGTTTAAATTTCAAACCAGTTTGAATTTTTCCTGAAATTCTCTGTTTTGAAGGCCCTGAATATATTTGCTGTATGATTGTCTACAGAATGGTGCATTCCAAAATCATGGCTTTGCGTCTGAGGTTTCGGGGTAAATTTACCACAGGTCTATTCTAATCAATGTTATGTTTAAGGGGCTAAATCGGACATTTACTAACACTTAAAAATCAATATAAAAAAAATAAACACATCGATGTTGATTGATGGTAGATCGATATTTATTTGATTAAGATTTTAATAAAATCGACCTTTAGTAAATATGCCCCTTTAATGTTTTCCATTTGCAATAAAATTTGGTTTACGGTTATTGAAAATATTATTTAAATATTATTTTGTGGAATTTAAATTTATTTTTTTGAGCAATATGAGAAAAAGTAAAAATGATAAAAAATTTTTTTTTTTTTTTCTCGGGAAATTCTGGTGAATTTTTTTAACCAATTTCACAATAGGAATAGAGAACATCTCAAGACAACATCATTGATCAACTTAGCGGTAGATAGAGTACTTTCTTGTATTCAGTCTACGTCTCCTAGTTGTCTGAGATGCCCCAGTCTGTTGTTTGTAGTAGGAGGATAAGAACCTGTGAATAGGTAAATACCTGCAGTCTACAACTGAAAACGTACACTGGCATTAATGATATTATCATTGTATTCTATTTTAGTTTAGTTACTATATAATATAACTAACTGGGTCTGTGCCAAACGCTGGGAATCAACTTACAGTATGCCAACATCTGGCGTCAACACAGCCATCTGTCAACAGTATTTCTTTTCTTTATACCTAATATTTATATTTTTATTTTTTTATTTTTTTTTAAGGAAAAACGCATCTAAATCTTATGTGTACAACATAAGAGTATTCTGAGTAAATGCAATGTCTAGTTCATTGCAGCTGATAGAATAAATATCATTGTGTAAATTATCCGCTGTGTGTTTTTATATTGTACAGGTATCTGCACATATTGGGGAATGCTGATTTCTTTTTACCGTTCTGTGTTTTACCGTGTCTCAAGAGAGGTTACATACATTTGCTTCTTTCTTATGCTGTTTTCTTGCCTTAAGGCGATTGTATTATTACGGTAATTTGTTTTGTTATGTAGTTATGTATGTGTGTATCAAGAGGCGTTTTTCATCTGTATGCTTCCTAATGTCCATTCAGGCATGTTGTGATGGGAGGTGCTGGGTCGCTCCGGGGAAGGGAGGGCGAATATTCAGATAATTCTAGCCATGCACCTAAGCTCACAATGGGATTTAGTTGTTCCGAATCAGAATTAATAAAACAGATTATCTGGTCAATGCCTAGTTTGTGGTTTGGCCTCAAAGCATTTTTCTTCCGACAAAAAAAAAATAATAATTTTTACATGGGCACGTGCATATCGTGAGGTGTAAGGCTGACTAAACCTGAGCATAATTAAACCACAAGGTTGATGAGCGGGGCCCCTTTAAGTTGCCACTTTTTAAATGTTGATGTTTTTTAAATTCACTCAACGGATCAGTTCCTTGCGCTGGATCATGGAGGGATTGGTGTATCCTTTACTGCTAAGACAGTACTAGGTTATTGATTTTAGTCAGCAACTTGCTGTTTGGGGGCCTATTCATCAATTAGTGGGACCACTCTACATTTGGAAACAGCAGTTTCCGCATGTTTTTAATAACGGACCCCTTCAGCATTGCCGATTCGCAGAAGATAAACCGCTGATATCTCCTGTGCACAGTACAGTGCCGATGCAAAGAAAGATTAGTTCAGATCACTCAAGTCTCCTCCACCATGTGTGAACTTAGGGCCTGAGTCAGACCCAGACGCTATGCTGCGCTCGCTCGCATTGAGCGTTTTTTCGCAATCTGCGAATGCGTATGAGTCGCAATGCACGTGCACGAACCAGTCATTGCGATGGGAAAGTGCTCGCCCGTAGCCCGCAGTCGGGCCACTATTTTGAGTGACAGTGCCGTTTGTGGGTGGTAACAGGGGGAAGGTGCTTGTAAACGGGGGTGTGGATGTGCGAACGCAGGCGTGCCAGACCGTCAGAACGGCGTTTAATGGGTGTGCATAATTAGCAAAGTAGCGTCATTACACACGTGACTGGGATGTATTTTAGCCTGAACTGCTCGCAATGTTGTGGTGGGAAAAGGCTACCACAAGCACTGCGAGCAGCTCCGATGGCTCTCGATGTTCCCGATTAATCCTACAACTGCCGGAGATGACGTGTGTTGCGAGTGGCAAAGGGGCGTCTTTATACAGGTGCGAGCGCATAGGGCGGCCGGTCGCTATTACTTAGTGGGCGGCTTTACGCAACGCAGGTCGAGCACATGATTTAAATAGCCGGCACCTTTTAGCCAGCGAGCGGCTGCAAATAGCGTCCGGGTCTGAATCAGGCCCTTAGTTCACGCATATGTAATAATACTGCCAGGTCAAAGCTGGCAGTGTAAGATTTCACTGCTACTAACTAGAGGTGAAAGTAACATTGGACATGGATAGTATTTTTGGAGAATCTCCCACACTGGAGCATTACTGAATCGTTCCGGTAGTTTGGGATCTGTCACCGCAACTCAATGTGAGCCAGATACCTAATTAACGAGGGCCAATCTGGTCTTGATAATATGAACGGGTCATTCTTAGAAATATGGCATGATGTGCGGACATTTAAGGAAGTATTACATATGTGGGATACGGCTCCAACTGTCATTCCAAAAACTGTTCTTTTTAAATAAACTTTATTTATATTGACACTGGCCTCCACACCCTAATCCAAAATGGCCCCGATTTTAGTGAGATTTCACAAAATCATATTTAACAGAACATTTTATCTTTAAATAATATCTGTAATAAAGCTAATGTTTGCAAGTTGTTGTTTGTTATTGTGGCTCCCAGACACTAGGTATCGCTGGGTCCCATAGAGAAGAGAGAGAATGTAGGTAGGGGACTGGTAATGCCACAATAGCCTCCAAGGCCTGCTCTGACAATGGCAAAGAAAGGTGTTTGTACGGATTTGGTACTGGGCTTTTCAAAGTGGGGTCTTTGGGCCTGGTTCAGAAGTGGACACAATGCCGCAAAGTCTTATATCCAAGTTATTATATAACACGTTTGTGTGTGTTACCATGAGGAGTTACTTACACTGTCCAATCAGCAGTAGATCCAGGAGTTTTATAGGTCACAGCCCTACTGATCAGGGAAAGTAGTCATTCTGTGAATGTTGGTGTACAGATCAGCCGTACACCGGCAATAATCTGGATCTCAGCAATGACTCTACCCATATAAAAGGGAAACACCTGTATTTAGGGACGACAATAAGGAGCATATTAACCAATAAGAGAGTGTTATAAAAGTGATGTTTTAACAACGACTATTATTGACCAGTACAGCGCACCTTATCCAGAAATTCTCAGTTTTGTTTTCTTCAGGTGAAGTTGCGCAGAATGAAACCAGAAAAGTTCCAGAGTGCTCCAAGCAGTTCCAGCTGGCTCAGGGCCGTCGGTCAGTGGTAGCAGCTGGGTGTCCCTCTTGTCCTGCTGATCGGGTAATGTGCCACAGACAAATGGTATAGTAGATTTCCTCTACACAAGTTATGTAATTAGAGGGTTACTGCCATCAAACAATTGTCCATGACGAACCTGAAACTTAGGGTTCTGCACCACCAGGGGGAGGGTTAGGATTAGGCACTAAGGGGGGAGGGTTAGGATGCAGGAAGGGAGGGTTCGGGGGAGAAGGGGGAGGGTTAGCATACTTACGGAGCCCCTGTCGGGATTCTGAGCGGCGGGATGCCGCTGTCTGTGTTTTGATGGCCGGCATCCTGACAGCCGGTCTCCCATACCCAACCCGATGTAACAATCTGCTTGTAGTCCCTATATATATTTGTTCGGACAGGTTAGGAAGTTACCGGTAACCGCAGACCAATTTTCTGTCTAAATTGGACAGACCTCTTCCGAATGCCTGAGAGATAAAGTACCAACCAATCAGCATCTGTCAGTTTACAGGCTGTGGGCCTCATTTATCAACTAGTTTTATCACTCAGAATGATAATTGTGCTCCTGTTTGAAAAATGACAGTTGGGAGCTGATTGGCTGGAGCGCCATTTATCATACACAACGAGTTTTGTCACTCGTGAATGATAAAAACTTGTTGATAAATGAGGCCCTATGTTTCAAAAATGACAGGAGCTGTTTGGTTGGAACTTTAGCTCTCTCCAAGACTTAGTACATCTCCCCCAGAGTCATTTATGATCTGAAAATTCTTTGCCGAAGCCTGGATATGTCCCCCGAAGTCCAGGGCCTGGGATTGGTAATCATCACTCCAGAATGACGCCTTGTTCTGCCGGTTAATCCCAGGGAGGTTGACTCTGTTTTCTGGAACTGTGCCCCAAAATATTTCCTGTTGGAGGACAAAAAAGGTGGTTACAGTTCAAATATTTGGAGTACATAAAAAGTGTCTCTCAAGGTTTTTCATGAGCAGTGGCGGCTCTGCCCTTCCCTTCCTGCCGTGCTGCTTTCCAGACCGCAGTGCCCGTGTCTCCTCGCCTGCCAGGTCCATTGCACACACACTAAAAAATACAGGCGCATGCGCGCAAGCCCAGCATCAGCCCCTAAGAGCCAGGTAAGGGTGACGGGGAGGCAGGAGAGTGACTTCCACCTGGTAGTACACACTCTGCTAATCACGCTTCCCTCTGGGACTGCCTGTCCTGTGTGTGTTTGGCAGGTAGGTTGATTGGCACAGACTGCAACTGACAGATTTTCCTGGGGGTCCTGCAGTCCTGCGCCCCTTGGTAAAATCCGCCACTATTCATACAGTATTATTTTTAATACTTTACCAACTTCACGCGCATTGTCATCATTGAGATTCCGGTGGCGGGGGGTGTTGGACCTTAATTCACCTTAGGACGTCAAACACTATCTATGAAATCATCATGGGGGAATTTATGTAACTGATGCTCTTTGGTGCGATTTTTGGGATATTTACAAGTTGGCAGTTTTCTGAAAGCTAAACCCAACTAAAATTGCTGCAGAGACTTCATTTTCAAAGCCAACCCACCGCAAATCGCTATCCCGATTTTCTTTTTCTTTTTAAAAAAATACAGAGCGCTCTATCTTCCGGCTGCACAAAGCGCAGGAAAATCGGTTCATAAAAACGCTTGACGAAGAGGTGAATTTGAAAGCGAGAAAGCTGAAACTGCTATTTCACGTGTCTTACTTTAAAGATTGAAGGGGTCTATTTATTAAGCAGTGTTAGGAGACAAAGTGATAAGGTGCCAACCAATCAGCTCCCAACTGTCATATTTCAAACACAGCTTGTGAGATGACAGTTGGGAGCTGATTGGCTGGCACCTTATCACTTTTCACTCTGTCTCCTAACACTGCTTAGTAACTAGACCCCTAAAACACATCTGAAAAAAAATATACAGAAAAAACAGCCTCTCGCTTTCCTAAATGAGCTATGATACTTAGCATCACTCGTGGACCTCTAGAGCAAGCTTGGACATGTGTCTTATTTAGTTTTTTAACCCTAGCACCCACCAGCCAGGGATACCAGGAAGAGCCCCTGCTACTAAGCAATGGCCCAGGATTCCCTAGGTGTGGGGCTTGAATGTATATTCGGCCTCCCCGACCCCATGTACAAATAGGTTCTCTACAACGGCAGACTCTTGACTTTGCAAATTAATGCAAAATACTTGACAAAGACAAAGATTCTATTCCCAGCTAACTATTTCAGCTGTTTCAGCCATCTCAAGGCAGAGACGGATTTACCGATGGGGTAGGCAGGGTGGTTGCCCCCAGACATCAGGGGTCCCCACATACAATGACGGCTTGGGGGGGAGGTCAGCACTAGTTCATGGTGCCAGGCCATCATCTGAACAGTATGTGCAGGTGGATTCCGATCTGCGATGGTGGGGTTCAGGTAAGTAAAAGACCAATGTGGTCGGTGGATTTAGTGTCCCAGCCAGTGGGTGTCTCTGTATGAATTCCATCGTCTGCGGCAATAGCATAATGATGCAATCACGCTGTGGAAAAAGATTATGCGGTCGCGGCTGCATTAGACTTCACCTAATCAGGCCCTCTGTCTCTGGTTGACTGGAAAGGGAAGATGCTCCTCAACAATGACCTTCACTAATAGGAAGAGGAGAATGATGACGTCAGATATTCGGTCCTGCAATTGTATAACACCCAGTTACTTACTGGTACTACAGCAATGTTATTGCATTCTCATCTTGAAGTTGTAGTGGAAGAAGCTGGTACACAGTGAAAACATAGAAACAGACAAATCTCAGGTGCACAACTCCAAATTATTAATAATATATATAAATGCAATAACATTTTGCAATCAATAGAGGTTTTTAGCATAATCATGGCCAAGGTTATCGGCCTACCCACCATATCCAGGTAACCTCTTTCGGGTAGGTCCCTAACATACTAAGGTTCAAATCCAGAGCGTGGGACCCCCCAAAACCGACCCAGCTAAGCAGCCGAGGGCACCACAATAGTAAGAAAAGTGCAGTGAAAAGAGATAGGAGCAGCTGCAGCTGCATATAAAGAATGAAAATAAAAAAAAGTGAGGTACATATATATTAGACACACAGTGAAGGGTTAAAATGTGTTATAAAGGAAAATGTGTTATAATGCAGTGCCCTGAGACAGACCAACCAACGCAATCCAGGGGGACCCACGCCCCAAAAATGAACCAAAATTGCACTACAGTATATAACTTGTAGGACTTACCTAGAATTGTGCCTACTACAGTGTGCATATACATTACCATACTCCATGCTTTTAAACCAATAAGGAAGAGTGCTAGTCCAGAATGAGGGCGTCTTCTTTCCCTCAGATGTGCAATAAAGCACATTAAATGGAGAATATGGAAAAGATTTCTGGACTGCACAACCTGACTATATATATAATGGGAGGTGCTACCTGATGAGACTTATTGCAGGCACAGAAACAGACAAATCTCAGGTGCACAACTCCAAATTATTAATAATATATATAAATGCAATACAATTTTGCAATCAATAGAGGTTTTTAGCATAATCATGGCCAAGGTTATGGGCCTACCCACCATATCCAGGTAACCTCTTTCGGGTAGGTCCCTAACATACTAAGGTTCAAATCCTGAGCGCGGGACCCCCCAAAACCGACCCAGCTAAGCCGCCCCAGGGCACCACCATAGTAAGAAAAGTGCAGTGAAAAGAGATAGTTAGGAGCAGCTGCAAATAAAGAATGAAAATAAAAAAATTGAGGTACATATATTAGACACACAGTGAAGGGTTAAAATGTGTTATAAAGGAAAATGTGTTATAATGCAGTGCCCTGAGACAGACCAACCAACGCAATCCAGGGGGACCCACGCCCCCAAAATGAACCAAAATTGCACTACAGTATATAACTTGTAGGACTTACCTAGAATTGTGCCTAATACAGTGTGCATATACATTACCATACTCCATGCTTTTAAACCAATAAGGAAGGGTGCTGGTCCAGAATGAGGGTGTCTCCTTTCCCTCAGATGTGCAATAAAGCACATTAAATGGAGAATATGGAAAAGATTTCTGGACTGCACAACCTGACTATATATGTAATGTGAGGTGCTACCTGATGAGACTAATTGCAGGCACCTGAGATTTGTCTGTTTCTGTGCCTGCAATTAGTCTCATCAGGTAGCACCTCCCATTACATATATAGTCGGGTTGTGCAGTCCAGAAATCTTTTCCACACAGTGAAAACATGACAGTAGTCTACCTGGGTGCACCGGGTATATCACATGCCACCCCAGGATCACAGTCCTCACAGCCCCTGAATTGGGCTGGAGCTAAGGGGTGGTCCCCAGCCCTACACCGTATACAGCTCATTATGTTGTGGTGCTCTGTGCCTGGGATGGTGTCCAAAAATTGAGCATGTGCTAGAGAGGTCTCCATGTAGAGAACTCGTCATTCAAGTTTAGGTGATGACCGTAAGACCATAAAGTAATAAAACTGCTCAATTCATTGAAAATAATATAAATATGCATGTGAATTGCTCCAATTAGTCTTAATGAAAGTCTTTCTACGTAACAATTATAATCGCAGAAGATGCCTACTGTTGACAAAACGAAAGCAAACTGCACTGTTCGCGATCGCACCCATCACTTTGGTCGGGGGAAACAGTTTTACGCGGCTAAACCTGACCTCAGTGGGCGCGATCAGCGAGATAACAGGCATCAATTGAATAGCACCCCGCAATCTCCTGTCATTTTAGACGGGAGATCGGGCGTGCTAAAACAATTGAATACTGCCCTGTGTCTGAATAGTGACATTTTGGAGCTGGTTGGTTGGTGCTTTATCTCATTCCACTTTATCTCTCTCCATGGTTTAGTGAAAAGACCCTCCAAAGGGGCATTTTATCATATTTGTGGGCTACCCGCAAATATTAAGCTTCCCCACGTGATGCTTGTAAGCGCAGCAGTTTTTGACGATGTGTCGTTAATCTGGGTAAAAAGGCTAAAGCCAGCGTTCCGATACCAGCGACCTACGCCGTACCCTCCTGCAACTTATTATGCTTAATCCGCGACTTTGAAAATTCTTTTGTGACAAAACTGCCAAGCTATTGTCCGCGGCACACGGTCAGCGACGTTGTGTGTAGCTAGGACGCCATTAAGACATGAAATTCAGGGAAAAGTAGAGATGCCCGGTAAATCCGAATCCACCAGAATTACGCAAATCCGGGCAGATCTGAGTTGCGGTTCTGATCATGCCGTAGTACGGAATTCGCATTTTTAATCAAAATTTTTATTTATTTTTTTAAAACCCAGATTCGAAACCAAAACACTTGAGGGGGGTTATGCAAAACCAAAACACGAAGATGAAACCAAAACACGGGGGTCAGCGCACATCTCTAGGGAAAAGTATGAATCACTACCAGTGATGTAGCATTTACGAGGGGGGGCGCAGTGTTGGCTATCGACAGAAACACAGAAGTCATTTACAGGAAAAAAACACAAGTCACAGTGTGAACATGTACAGTACAACAAATTTCCTATGCAGTGCCCCCAGTAGTGCCCCTTATACAGTGCCCCCAGAAGTGGTCCCCCCAGTAGTAGTCCCCCCTATGCATTGCTCCCAGTAATAGTGCCTCCCGTAGTAGTCCCCCCTATGATTTGCCCCCAGTAGTAGTCCCCCTATGCATTGCCCCCAGTAATAGTCCCCCCATGCATTGCCCCCAGTAATAGACCCCCAGTGCCACCAGTAGTAGTCTCCACCCTATGCAGTGGCCCCAGTAGTAGTCCCCCTATGCATTGCCCCCAGTGCCACCAGTAGTAGTCTTCACCCTATGCACTGCCCCAAGCAGTAGTCCCCCTATGCATTGCCCCCAGTAATAGACCCCCTATGCAGTGCCACCAGTAAGACTTCCTAGGCAGTGCCACCAGTAGTAGTCTCCACCCTATGCAGTGTCCCCAGTAGTAGTCCCCTTATGCATTGCCCTCAGCAGTAGCCCCCTATGCATTGCCCCCAGCAGTAGTCCCCCTATGCATTGCCCCCAGTAATAGACCCCCTATGCAGGGCCACCAGTAGTAGTTTCCACCCTATGCAGTGCCCCCAGTAATAGCCCCCCTATGCAGTGGCCCCAGTAGTAGTCCCCCTATGCAGTACCTCCCGTAGTAGTCCCCCCTATGCATTGCCCCCAGCAGTAGTCTCCGTATGCATTGCCCCCAGTACTAGGCCACCTATGAAGTGCCGCTAGTAGTAGTCTCCACCCTATGCAGTGCCCCCAGTTGTAGTCCCCCCCTATGCAGTGGCCCCAGTTGTAGTCCCCCCCCCCCTATGCAGTGGCCCCAGTTGTAGTCCCCCCCCCCTATGCAGTGGCCCCAGTAGTAGTTCCCCCTATGCATTGGCCCCAGTAGTAGTCTCCCCTATGCAGTGGCCCCAGTAGTAGTCTACCGTATGCAGTGGCCCCAGTAGTAGTCTCCCTTATGCAGTGGCCCCAATAGTAGTCCCCACTATGCATTGGCCCCAGTAGTAGTCTCCCCTATGCAGTGGCCCCAATAGTAATCCCCCCTATGCAGTGCCCCCAGTAGTGTAATACCCCACCAGGTGGTGTAGGCTGGTATTGTAGTGTTCGGGTATCTTACCAGTAGGGATAGTTGGTCACACTCTGTGTTGGCTTTTAGGATGGTTATTTTCACATCAGAGGGGAAGTAGTTTTACTCTTCTCACAATGTATCATACCGACTATTGTCAAGAAAGTTTAGATTTATTAACAGAGTTAATTCTTCTAACAAGATGGAATAGTGCCAATTATTTCACCATCACAATGGTTAAAAAGGACAGTACTGCATCTCCAGGTTAGTAACATACCCATGACAAGATAATGATTTATTGTACTGGAAGTCCTCCGATGACCACCCGTTGGATTTGTCTGACCCAGAACACCAAAGTGATTCAGCGATGCAAAAGTTAATATTCTTGTAACACACTTTTACATTACCCAGTACACTATGGCTATTATTCAAACCAACATAAATGAACTAAAATGGTGCTTAACACCCTATGCAAAGTAATATAATAACCTAAACACTTTAAAGGCAAGTTCCTGTAACAGATTATATCACTACATTACACTTTGGAAATATATTAGTACATTTAATACATCATTGTCCAGCTGGGTCTGTAGAGGTGGTGCACATAGGATGGTTTACTAGTTATCTTACAATTTCTCTTTCATCCACTAGGGGACACTGGAGGTGCTTACGCTGGGGTATAGAGGCATGGATAACTGGAGCTGGCACTTTAAATAATTTAGAAGTGTGAAGCTCCTCCCCCTCTATGCCTCATCAGCCCTCAGTTTAGAAAATGTGCCTCATGGAGCTGGTCACAATCTGCTATGATCCAGCAGCACATATATTTTCTTTTATTTAGGTTTATTTATTTTGTACACTGTTTACACTACATTAGGTACCCTTCGCCACCTCTCTAAAGGTGGGGTCCGGGTACCTGGCGCCCTGTCCTTATAGAAGGCAGGAAGGAGTGCACAGCGCTTATATGAAAAGCACTGACAGCTCCTTATCGCCACAGCACAGTCTCACATGGAAGAAGAGAGAAGTGCTGAATGCAGAGAGACTCCATCGGGGACCACGCAGTGAGTAATCACCTGCGCATCCCCCGGCTCCAGCCCCGCCGCTGCCCAGCGGTTTTACATAATTAGAATGCTGGGCAGCTAATGCAGAGCACTATGCTCTCCCTCTCCCTCCTCCCGCTGATAGCGCGGCACCCGGCTCAGCCTGGTGTGGGGCTGATAAAGTGCGCTACAAACGCGAGCACCTGCTTCCTTCCGAGGCTATCCCTCTCCTCGCTGTTTCTAGCGCGGGGCAGGGGATAAGTGCGAGCGCGGGACTACAAGCGCGACCAGGCGCCTGCTCACCTACCCGCCGGGCTCTCCCTCTCCCCGCTGCTACACGCGGGGCTGCTGACAGGCGCCTGCTCTCCCTCCTTCAGCCCGGCTCTCCCTCTCCCCGCTGTTACAGTAGCGCGGGTCAGGGGATATGTGCGCGACCAGGCGCCTGCTCTCCCTCCTTCCGCCCGGCTCTCCCTCTCCCCGCTGTTACACGCAGGGCAGAGAGGCGGTAAAGCGGACCGCTGTACACGCGGTGTGGCGCGCGGGGGGGGGAGGTTAATGGCCACAGAAGCAATCTTGTAAAGCCCTTTAGGGCATAAAGAAGGGGGGCGGAGCTTAAAGGCAGCACGGGTCTCTCTCCCCTACACGACAAGCGGCTGTATAACAGCGGGACTGCCGCTCTTCATTGCAGCAGATCATACTGCATCTCTATATAGGAGATTGCAGTGTAAGACACAGAAGGCTGGATTCCTCTGCTGCCATTCCTGTGCTGCAGGACAACATCCCCTGATTACATCTCTGGTAAAGAGGCTGTAAGTAACTGGGGTGTAAGTGCAGGGGAATCTGATCTGTGGGAGGGGGGTTTCTCCTCCTCTGTGTCCCACAGCCTTCTTATTTTTATATGTCTGTGTCTTTTCTGTTTTATGCTGCGTTTCTCTGAGTGACTGTGTGTACCATGTCCAACAGAACCAAGGCTTCTCAAAGGCTGTTTGTCTGTTCCAAGTGTAACAACAAACAGACCAAGCCACATGCCACGAGGTCCACATTATGTGATGCTTGTATAACAACGGATTCACAGATGGCGATTACTACCTCTCCTGCTCCGCCATGGGTCCCTGACATGGTAGGAGTTATGTCAAATTTAACATCGGAGTTGGCATGAGGCGCGCAGGTCTCAACCTCCTGGGGTAGCTGACTTCACCAAGTCTCTAGACACCCTGGTTCAGATGCCTACACCCTCCACTTCCTACCAAAGCCCGTCTCACAAGCGTACTCTAATGACGGTTCTCCAGTCAGAAGAGACGGACGTAGATTTCCTCGCCACAGAGGATACCGTAGAGGGTGAATTGGAGGAAGTTTTACAAGAAATTAACAAGACCTGGGTTCAGATCCCACGTCCACTGACTATTTAATGTGTATCCAGAGATGGTGCAGAGGGTAAAGCACCTGTTCTGCATCTGGGCGTAGTTTTCTGTCTAGCTTCCCTTTTCCATCATCCATGATGGAGAAGTGGGAAACTCCTTCTGTAGATGTCTGTTTCCCGTCTCACTAAGAAGACAGCACTTCCGGTGCCGGGAGCTACTGTTTTAAAGGACACTTCGGATCGTAAGTTGGAGACAACACTAAGATCTATATATACCGCAACTGGAGCTCAACTTAGTCCTAACCTTGTTACCGCCGGGGTTAACAAGGCTGTGGTTTGCTGGGCTGACCAGCTGATTTCAGGTTTGGACTCAGGTACTTCCAGAGCAGAATTAAATCTATTAATAGAACACATCCGTGAGTCTGCAGTTTACTTGGGAGAAGCTTCAAAGGATATTAGTCAGATTAGTGCTCGCACGCAGAGCTCTGTGGTTGCGCGCTTGGCAGCGGACGCAGAGTCCAAGCGTGCGGTTGAGGGTTTACCATTCACGGGTGACATGCTTTTTAGCCCGGAATTGGACAAGTGGATATCCCAAGCCACGGGGCGGTAAGTTCTCTTTCCTCCCGTCTACTGCTCCGGTTCTCACCTTATACTGGACCTCATTCCTTTCATGATAGAGCCAGAGGTGCTACTACGCAACCGAGAGGAGGTAGAGGTCGTCCACACACGGTTGCATGTAGACCAAAGTCTAATTCAGCTGAGAAACAGGTGGTATGACGGTTTTCCGTCCCACCTGGGGTCTCCTGCGGTGGGAGCCCACTTGCAAGAATTTCAAGTTCTACAGGAGGCTATCAGGTCTCTAGTAGTGTCATCTGTGTTGGTTCCGGTTCCGGAGCATCAGCGAGGTATGGGGCTTTACTCAAGCCTGTTTGTAGTGCTCAGACCGGAGGGTGCGGTCAGGGCCATCTTGAACCTCAAGTCCTGTATCGTTTCAAAATGGAATCTACAGTCTGTTGTTGCGAGCTTGGAACCAGGGGAGTTCCTATTATCCCTGGATATCAGGGATACTTGCCTCCATTTTCCCATGGGAACCACACCAAGCTTTTCTGCATTTTGCCATATTGAAAGATCATATCCTCGGCTCCCCGCATATTCAGCAAATTCATGGCAGTCATGATCGCTCTCCTTCGATCATCAGGAGTGAACATATTCCATTATTTGGACAATCTGTTTTTTCAGTATCTCTTCTATCAGATCAAGCACAGAGGTTAGTCCAGCTGGTCCTCAGACCAAAGAAGGTGTCAATGCTTCTTTGTCTGCGTCTCTTAGGAAAGATGGTAGCTGCTGTCGAGGCACTACAGTTCGGCTGGTTTCACTCCAGGGCTCAGGGTCTCATCTGCTTCTACAACGACAGATCAGTCTGAGCCCGGTTACCAGAGTGGCCTTCTCTGGTGGACGCAATCCACCAAATCTTTTAGCGGGCCGGAGATTCGGAGTGTGGAACTGGATCATCGTAACTACGGATGCCAGCCTCCGAGGATGGAGAGCAGTAGTCCTCGATTACCACTTTCAGGTTCAAGAGTCCCCTCTAGAACGGAAGTGGGCCTTAAAGGCGTTGGAACTCAGAGCGAACAATGCTCTGATAGGCAACAGAGTTTCTAAAGGGCTCATCCGGTAAGAGTTCAGTCCGACAGCGCGACGGCAGTCGTTTTCATCAACGGCCTGAGTCGCATGGCTATGCGAGAAGTAACTGAGATCTTCCGGTGGGCCAAGAACCAGTAAGTAATCCTGTCGGCGGTATTCATCCCAGGTGTGGACAACTGGGAAGCAGATTACCTAAATCGACAGGAGGTCCAGAATGTAAGCTTCATCCAGACGTGTTCAGCGCACTGATACGTCGATGGGGATGTCCTCAGGTGAACCTCATGGCGTCACGACTGAATTGTCAGCTCAGAGTATACGTGTCAAGAACTCGAGATCCGCAGGCGGAAGCAGTAGCCGCTCTGACAAGTCAGTGGATCTACGACTTTGTTTATCTTTTTCCTCCGATTCCGCATCTTCCTTGACTTCTAAAAAGGGAATAAACAAGAGACAGCCTCTGTAATTCTCGGGGCTCACAACTGGCCTCGGAGAAGTTGGTTCTCGGACCTTCGGTCTCTATTGACAGAAGATCCGTGGTCCTATCCTATGCGCCCTGATCCTCTACAGCAGATTTTGTTTTCATACACCCCAACTTAGCGCAACTGCGTTTAAGGGGTGGCTCTTTAAACCGATATCCTAAGACGCAGTGGCATCCCACACGCAGTTATCCCCACCATGATACGTGCCAGGAAACCAGTTTCGGCTGCGCATGATCATCGCTTCTGGCGTGCTTATATCTTATGGTGTTCCGGTCGGGGTCTTCTGTCTAGGACTTTTCGTTTATCCACGGTTTCTGCTTTCCTTTAGACAGGTCTGGATTCTGACCTTCGTCTAGGAACCTTAAAGGTGCAAGTCTCTGACCTTTCCATTTTCCTTTCAAGGGAAATTGGCCTTCTTTCCTGAGATACTGACATTCTGTAAGGGGTTTTGCGCGCGCAGCACCGTTTCGTACCTCCAATAGCTCCCTGGGATCTAATCTTAGTACTTCTGTTTCTTCAGTCGCCCATGTTTGAACCTTTGGAGGATGTTGATACCTGTCTTGGAAGACGGTCCTCCTCCTGGCTCTTGCTTCAACTCGTAGAGTTTCAGAATGGGGGGCTATATCTGATAAGCACCTTACCTTGTGTTTCATGCTGATAGGGCGGAACTCCGGATGGTAGCCGCTTTCCTTCCCAATATTGTGTCGGCTTTTCATATCTATCAGCCTATTGTGGTACCGTCGTTGGTGGAGGACTCTGGTGGCTCTTCTGCCTTGAATGTGGTTACGGCTTTCCGCAACTATGTTGCCAGGACAGCGTCCCTCCTTAAGTTTGAGTCGTTTTTTTTGTCCTCTATGATGCTGTTCGGAGGGGTTGTCCATCGTCTAAGCAGACTTTGGCACGTTGGATTCGGCTGACTATTCATCTGGCTTATGTTAGTGCCGACCGTCTGCCTCCTTCGTCCATTTCGGCTCATTCCACACGTTCTGTGGGTGCGTCATTGGCGGCCGGTAGTAGAGCCTCCTCGTCACAATTGTGCCGTGCGGCCTCTTGGTCTTCAGTTCACACGTTTGTCAAGTTTTACAAATTGGATATGTTTCCTTCTTCGGCATCCCGGTTTGGCCGCCTAGTTATGCAGGTGCCTCAGAGCGCTCCCGCCCGTGGGGAAAAAACTTTGGGACGTCCCCAGCATAAGCACCTCCAGTGTCCCCTAGTGGATGAAAGAGAAAATGGGATTTTGGTACCTACCGGTAAATCCTTTTCTCTGATTCCACAGGGGACACTGGACGCCCACCTCTGCGCTCTTTGCCTGCCTGTTCGGCTTGTTCGGTATGTTGTGTGATGCAGTTATTGTGTGTTCTTCTCTCCTTTTCTTACTCCGCTTGTTCTCCATCTCCTCTCGGTCTTCATTTTCTAAACTGAGGGCTGATGGGGCATAGAGGGGGAGGAGCTTCACACTTCTAAATTATTTAAAGTGCCGGCTCCAGTTATCCACGCCGCTATACCCCAGCGTAAGCACCTCCAGTGTCCCCTGTGGAATCTGAGAAAAGGATTTACCGGTAGGTACCAAAATCCCATTATTTTAGTATTGTTAAATCCTGAGGGAAGTGGTTTGCTACAACACACTTAACCCAGTTTTTAGCTAAAGGGTTAAGCGATATACAGTCTATGATTGCCTGATATCACACTATTACACAGTCTGTTGTGATATGTAATTCTCAGCTGGTTATATAGGGTGAATGCAGTGAGGAGATGTAACCTGGTACTGCTTGGTCCAGCACAATATAAGTCTATATCACACTTGCTGGGAAGGTATGCAGTTCTTAGCTGAAAGCCTTGAATTGCTGCTATAGTCAGGGCCGGCTCAGGGGTCTGAGCACCCTGTGCCGGCCCAGTAGATAGCACCCTGTAAACCGAAATTGGGGGTGTGGCCTCATTTCCATAGGCCATGCCCCCTGTGTGATGTTATTTGGAGGCGTGCCTGCATGTCACGCCTCCAAATAACGTCAGGCTGGGGGTAAAGCCCAGCCCGCTGGGCTTCCCCCAGCCCTCTGCCGTCAGTGAATGGATGTCGTGCGCATCTGTTCACACTCCGGGGGGCCGGCACCGCTGCACATCAGCGGCGGTGGGGGGCCCCAACCTCCCGATTTGACCACCTGCGGGCCACGGGTGGAACAGCAGGCCAGTACAGAAATCGGTATGTTAGGGAGGGGTGCGCCCTCTATGGGGGATGCCCCTGTGCGACCGCACTGGTCAAACATCGCTAGAGCCAGCCCTGGCTATAGGGAGGGCTGAGGGTTACTTTAGGCTCTTTACCTATCTTGTGCAGTTTTTATATGCAGGTGTCTGCAGTGTATAATCTGGTTTTTATATGCAGGTGGGGCGGTAACAGAAGGAAAACGACAGACCTGACAGTCCGGACCACAGGTGATCGGTGAGCACTGGCTCTCTCTGCTTGGAAATGCTGATTACAGCCAGAGGAAGGCTAATGTTCTCTACTACTTAAGTTCAGTCCATGTTGCAGGGGCTGCAGCCGTCCTCCGTCACTGTCACACTGCTCGCACAGCTCCATTGCCTCAAACAGACCTCTGCACTCCCCTCCCTAAGGTGCCGGCTTCTGCACTCAGATATGGCTCCACACTTGTAGCCTCCGCAGTTAGCTGTCCCTCTGCAGCCTGTACAGTCTCTTCAGCGGGCAATTCAGAGCGCAGGTACAGTGCCTCACACCTTCTCTCACAGAGTCCCTTGCGCAGGTCTGCTCCCTCAGACTGCCGCCTCAGGACCCCCCCTAACTGTCCACCTCAGCCACCTGCCGCTGGTTCTAGCCGGTTCTGTCATGTGACCTGCTGCTGCTCACCACTGCATTACTCACTCCTCATCCTCTGTTGGCTTTGGGTCACCCCAACATAGTAAATATGCAACATCAATTTATATACTTAAATATAATATTTTTGTGATGTCTTGGGGTTAATTAGCTTGGTAGAGGGTGGTTTGGTGCAGTGTTTAGGTGCTTTAATGAGGGTCCACACACAGCTTTCAGGTAAACAATGGAATGGTGCTTTACTTTCAACACAGACAGGAAACAAAATAACAATACACCTAGCCCAATCGGGGCAACTAGCTCACTTCTTGAGCCCTCTCTATGTAAGGTGCAGCTAGTCTGCAAATAAAAGTCCAAAAGCAGCTTAACCCAGCGTCCTGCAGGTTAACCCAGGCTCCGGCCTGGTCTTTAGTCGGCTGGCTGCCACAGCCACACAGTCTGTCTGGGTGGCTGTCCCTGTATCCTCCAGGTACAGGCCCTGGCTTCCTATGCCTGCAGCTTCACAGTCACAGTCTGAGAGTTTTGTGGTCCCCCCCTTGCCTCCTGCAAGGTTCAGACACAGGCCTTCTGGCCTCCCAATGGCTCGCTCAGCTTCACTGGGCTCTCTGACTGGTCTGCCTCATCAGCTCACACCTGAGCTCTATCCACAAGGCAGCAACAGGCGCATCACCACTCAGTATTTCAAGCCTGTGTGGGAGGATCTCTCCAATCCCACACAGAATCTGCTGCTCACCAACGCCATCTCTACACAAAAAATATATATATATATATATAATCTTTCATAGGACCCAGCATCAGTAGGCACACCTAGGGTACCACAGTAGTAGTCCCCCCTATTCATTGCCCCCAGTAGTAGTCCCCCTATGCACTGGCCCCAGTAGTAGTCCCCCCTATGCACACACACATAAAAAAGAAAAAAAGCAACTTGCCTGAATCCCCGCTCCTGCCGATGACCGCCGCTGTCCACTCCTCTGGGCCCGCTCTCGCTCTGCATTATGGGATGGGAGAGCGTCACGACGTCTCTCCCATCACCCACTACGGGGGGAGCCAGAAGGCGGAGCTCATGAGTGAGCTCCAGCCGGCTCCCTCCGTGGACGACGCAGCAGCCAATGAGAATCTGTCTGACTCCCATTGGCTGCTATAACAAACAGGCGGCTGTGTGTAAACTGTGTAGGGCAGACCGCTACTCACTGCGGTCTGCCCTACATTTGTGGCCCGGGGGACCCTTGCGAGGGTGCAACGGTGGCTATGGGCCCCTGCACCACAGTGGGTCCTGGTGCAATGCATCGGCTGCACCGCCTCTAGTTCCCCTCCTGAGCCGGTACCTCTCTCTGAGTGAGCTCCAGCCGGCTCCCTCCGTGGACGACGCAGCAGCCAATGAGAATCTGTCTGACTCCCATTGGCTGCTATAACAAACAGGCGGCTGATAGTCCTGCATGCCTCCCCCGCATGCAGGACTATCAGCGGTGGCAGCTATGCGATGGGGGGGGGGGGGTAAGGGTGCTATCGGCTATGAGACATCTGTAGGTGTAACAATCCCAATGCTACAAATCAATGTCTGTTGCTCAAAGGCCCAGCATAGCTGACTCTGCTCAACTGCAGCTCATAGGGGCCTTTTTCTATTGGCCAATCTGTGTTTTGGGCCTTATATATTGAATGGAAGCCACTTGTAGCAAAGTGATTTCCAGCTATTATACGTGTTGCCTTTAAACCTTCAGTCAGTGGTCTTCCTGCAGTATCTTTCAGGTAAATTAAATTGAACATATGTTCAGTCCTCAGCTATGGTGACAGCTCAATGTCAAAGCGCAGAGCGTACATTTCACAGAGGGTTTAAATGATTTTCTTCTTTGCCGAGAACCTACGTTGCCAGTGATGCCATCACGCACAAAATGATTTTTGTCTCCAGGCTTACTGCCCATTGGAATAAGTTATAACTTCTGTCATTCTGAATTATAATTAACAAATGACCCTTTATTACAGTATGTTGACTTCAGGAAGTTTTAAAAAAACAAAAAACCTTAAAAATGTCAATGTACAAGGTAAAAATTTATGTTACATTTCTTTTATGGTTAAAACTGCGCCTGGGACTTGCCTTGGAAACCAGCGTGAGATGCAGACAGCCTGTTTGGGAATGTTTGTCTTGATTAAAACCTCATCACGACCCTTGGGTAATTATTACATTTGCAGAGAGGATGGAGGTTGCTGAAAATAACACGAGCAGAACCTTCGCTGCTGCAGAGCAGGAAATCGCAACCGCGCATCGGATCAAACCTGTCTTTGAGGCGCCGTTCATTTTGACTAAGCTTCAAATGCCATATTTTATAAGTTTGCCGTCAGCCGCATGAAAAAAAAAAATCTTATTGGTTGGTTAATATTGTAAGCGGAGTTTTGTCCTTTCTCTTTGATTTTGTATACATACCCTCAAACAATCCCGATTTAGATGGGAAACTCCAGATTGCCACACCCAAAAAGGGGCAGGACCATGTGATTTTAGGGGAGTGGTTTAGGTTGTGGGAGCTTTGGGCGGATAATGGATGAGGCCTAAACTGCTCTGATTTCAAATTGGAAATATCAGACTTTATTGCTGTGGGTTTTATATCAGTTTTTTAGGACTATAATCTGTTATAAAGATAATTTATAGAGTATAAAATCGATTGAAATGAACATATCTATGACTACTAAACTTAGTGGGAGTTGTGTCAAACCTCGGAGAGAGATAAAGTCCAGGCTATGGGCCTGATTCAGACCTGCTCGCAAGTGGGTCAATGGTGGCCCAGTGCGCTGGTACCCCGTAGCGAGTGAGACCTTCACTCGCTCCAGAACTCGCTGCAAAACGGGGCGGCTGTCGATGTTATTCAACAGCTCGCCCCATTTTGTAGGCGGGGTGGCTCGTGATGTCAGTAGTGGACTTCCTGCTCTATTAGAGCTGGAAGTCCACTTGGCATTGCGAGTGGTGAGACCCTACTGTAGGGTCTCCTCACAATGCCGATGGTCGTGACAATCACGACCATCTCCTGCCCGCTCGCACTGCTTAGCAAGCGGACAGGAAAAAATAAATTAAAAAAAACCTCCCCGCCGTGATTCAGAGCGTCCGCTCGCAAATAGCGAGCGCCTCTGAAGCAGGGCCTATGTACGATTGTATAAGATTTAAATAAAAAAATGCTGGGTACACACCTGTGCGATCGATGGATCATGCCTGGCCACAGGAACCGGAAGTGACGTCATTGACGACTGTTCCTGCGGCTGCCATATGGTTGGTCAGTGGGTACGCACATGCAGATGTACTGATATATTGGTATTGGCTGTGCTGCCGGGCCGACCTGATATGTTTGTGAACACCCGCCGGTGCACTACTGTTACTGATCTATTGTTCGTCGATCGAATGATATATCGACAAGTGTGTGCCCAGCTTTAGGCTCTAGTTTTATAAGAGGCTTAACTTCAACGATTGCCTGGCTGCCAGCGGTATAGAACTTGCGTCATTGGCGTTCCTTATTTGCAGTTTAAGTTAAAATTAGTATTTTTCAATATTTTTATTTTAACTCCTTTGTTCCTGAGGCTATTTCTAACTGGGATTTTCAGAAAATAGTATTAGTTTGCTTGTTCCTCCTGACATGGCAAATACAATCTACCTGATATGTCCCAAAATGGATTTTTTATTTAATTGAATTTGCTGTGTGATGATTTCTTGTGGTTCTTCTTCCTGCACTAATCTACCAATCCAATAAAAGGGATGTAGTCAGCAAGCCAACGGTCTAAGGGCCTGATTCAGAGCCGCTCGTTCGCTCCGAGCGACGTTCGCACAACTGCGCATGCGTATGGGTCGTAATGCACATGCGCCAACCAGTCATTGCGGTCAGAAATCGAGCGCTCGCAAAATAGCGAGTGCCTGCTAATTTGAGTGACAGGATGAGGCGTTTGTGGGTGGTAACAGGGGAAGGTGCTTGAAAACGGGGAGTGGAGATCCGAACGGGCGTTTTAAGGGTGTGCATAATTAACAAAGCAGCGTCATCGACCATGTCACTTGGTTGTTTCTTAGCCTGAACTGTTCTCATGATTGCGGTAGGAAAATCCAACCACAAGCACTGCGAGCAGTTCAGATGCCTTTCGATGTACTCGATTAATCTAATAAATAGCGGAGATGACGTAGGATGCGAGCGGCCAGGGGGCGTTTTTACCAAATAACGAGCGCATGTTTCGTTCGCTCGCTCAGACATAGAGGCGTCAACAGACCGCAAAGAGCGAGCACTCAATTTAAATAGCCGGCCCCTTTTTCTGAACGAGCGAGCGCAAATAGCGTCCGGTTCTGAATCAGGCCCTAAATACCAACCACTGGCTTCCCGACTCTCTAATCCCGGCGTGGTACTGACAGGCGTCGAAAACTTGACGACTGTCATTAACCATACGCCGGAAAGACCTACGCCCGGCATACCGAATGAAGGTAAGCAGGGCGCGGACAGCTGCGGGAGGGTTAGGTTTTAGAGCTCCCGGGGGGATTTAGGGGTAGGCACTCCCCACGGGAGGGTTAGATTTAGGCTGCGGGGAAGGGGGGGTAGTTTAGGCACTTAGGGGGGGTTTAGGGTTAGGCACTTGGGGGGGAGGTTAGGGTTAAGCACCCCTAAGGGAGGGTTAGGGGGTAGAATTAGGTTAGCCTTAGGACGATCGGATTTTCACCCTTGTAGGGCTGCCATGCGGTCGGCAGTAATGCCTACTACATCCCAATAAGGCAAATAGGATTCTACACCCAAGGTTTTCATAATAAAATCGCTCTAAATTGAAAGGAAATGGATGAAATGGTATCCCAGAAAGGCATACAGTACCAGCTGATAGGTAGACAACTTAATATGTCAAATGAGGGTACCCCTGTATTTATGGAATTCAAAATGGGGGAGATCTTAGCATTAGAAGAACCCCTCCACCTCTGAACCTGTTTCTGTAGTATATGTTGGAAGGCGTGCCATGCTCCCCCGAGTCCCTGCAGCGTCCTGTTGGTTTCACTGAGCCGGCGGTCACTAGGACCCTCCGAAGCCCAGGAAGAAGGACATCTCAGCGCTTCCATGAGGACAGGATGGACTCTGGCACTTTCACCACAGCCAGAGCCATGTCAGTGCCCAAACATAACCGCAAGTACCCGATACCACCACCAATATATAGTAGTATACCGGGGCTACCATCCACTAGTGCATTTGCCCAGCTCACGCCTGGCGCACTATAATGCCCAGCATTGCCCTGACATCCAGGCTGATATATTCCACACAGATTACTTACCGGTGGTACACTTGTGTCATGTGTTACTTGCAGCTCTACCAGGGTACAATAAATCTAAAAACTGGTTAAGCTGTACATTGTATGGAGTCTACAGACTAAGGACTTCATTCAGAGCCGGACGCTATTTGCGCTCGCTCGTTCAGAAAAAAGGGGTGGCTATTCAAATGAACCATTCGCTCTTTGCGGTTTGTTCACGCCTCTAGGTCTGAATGAGCGAACCAAACATGCGGTCGTTTTTTGGAAAACTACGCCCCCTGGCCGCTCGCATCCTACGTCATGTCCGCTATTTATTAGATTAATCGAGTACATCGACCAGCGTATGAACTGCTCGCTATTCTTGTGGTTGGTTTTTCCTACCGCAATCGTGCGAGCAGTTCTGACTATAAAATAACCCAGTGACGTGGTCAATGACGCTGCTGTATTAATTATGCACACCCATAAAACGCCCGTTTTGACCTTTAAGCACGTCTGCGTTCTGATCTCCACTCCCCGTTTTCAAGCACCTTCCCCTGTTACCACCCACATACGCCTCCTCCTGTCACTCAAAATAGCAGGCATTCACTATTTAGCGAACAAACGATTTTCGGCCGCACTGACTGGTTCGCGCATGCGTATTACAATCCGTACGCATGCGCAGTTGTGCAAACATCGCTCGGAACGAACGAGCGGCCGCTTACGAGCGGCTCTGAATCAGGCCCTATCAGCCACCAACCGTTACACAGTACCATCATGGGCGCCGAGGGTGGGGGGGGAGTGGGTAGTGATTACCCGGGCCTGCTGGAGGGGCCCAGGTCTGACGCTGCCCCCTTCCTCCGTGTCAGCATCCCAGCACACGCTGCTGTGTGCTGGGCTGCAGTGAGAGCAGGGAGACTGTGCCTTCTCTGTATGTGGAGTGGATCAAAGAATCAACACTGATCTTGCCCCCCACCCCCACCTGGATTTGCGCCGGGCTGAGCGGCACTTCAAATAGGATTTTTCTTTTTTTTTTTTCTGAGGGGGTGTGGTTAAGCCTCCCATGATTAAGCCACGCCCCCTCAATAGTACTGGGGCTTACTACAGCCCTGAGTACCATAGTTATAGTACCTTGTCCTTGGCAAGTACATGTGCACCTGGTTTTAATTTCACATCTGGAGGACTACTGCATCAAACATATTCCGCTGAGCATATCTCTGACAGCATTACTCTGCTACTACTACAGTATCTGCTCTCACCATGCTACTCTGCTACTACTATCTGCTGTCACCATACTACTCTGCTACTACTATCTGCTGTCACCTTACTACTCTGCTACTACTAAACAAAAAAAGGAAAACGGTAAAGAAGACTCTTTGTTTGGGGGCACACTTTTCCCTGATATATTCAGTTTAAATCATAACTTTTAATACACTTTTATCCTAAAAATAGGCTAAATATAAAAATCATCATATGTTGGACAGACAAAGACATATACATATAAAAAGATTATTAAACATTTAACTACGTTCCAGTCCTATCTGGATTCAAATAGAAAGATTCATATACTGCACAAGGGTAGGTCACAATTGTTATTCTCCTGGGTTTGAGTGACCAGATAAAGTTGAAAAATGGTTTTGGTATACAAAATCTCTGTAAGCATAGGGAGTCAAGTAAGCATGCAATGTTAAATAGACATAAAAGACTAATTAAACATTTAGCAGGGAACTGCAGTAATATTGATAAACAAGTCCTGCATGCCTCACTTGTTCTGAAAGAATAGTATACAGTCAGTCATGAAAAGCACATATATAGAATAGGAATAGGAATCTGCTTCCGGTTATTTGTCCGTCGACATTGAATAATCAGTGAGAGTTCCTTACTCCAATATATGTGATGAATTAGATTCCCTGCATCTGCTGTCAGCTCCAAGATACAGAGCTGATGAGAGTACAGAAAGTAAAGTACAATGACAGTAGTAATACAATAGAGTATAAATCGTATCTATTCCTGGAATGTGTGTTCTACAAAATAATCTCCCTTGGGAGACCTAAAATAAGGGTGATAGTAATTGATAAACAAACATTAAGTATGATGATGTTTGCCATATATAGCCATATATATTAACTCCATTCTGTTAAATACAGTTTTTCCTTAGAAATATCTATTTTATCCCTCCACAATTGTTTTCATTAGTGGGGAAAAGGTAATTAAACTAGAAATTGAAAATTTGAAATAGAAACTCCTCCGTTCCAGTCCTCTATGATTCTGACTCGGTATTTGCCTTTGGCAGTGAATACCTCAGAAACAGTATCCAGAAGGAGGTACTTGGAGGGACAGTCTAAGGCTCCTTTATTGAGGTATGGGGAACTGATTCCCTTACTGAGGACAAACCTCAATACCTCTTGGGGAGAGATAGTGAAAGAAGAGAAAGTAAATACCTGTTTCTTCCATTAATGGAGATTAGCTATATATGTGTATATAATAGGGAGCCGGTTTGTGCAGACACCGGCTTCCATGTGGACCAACGCGCGTTTCACCCCTTAGGCTTGATGTGTTGTACTCTGCTACTACTATCTGCTGTCACCCTACTACTCTGCTACTACTATCTGCTGTCACCCTACTACTCTGCTACTACTATCTGCTGTCACCATATTGCTCTGCAACTACTATCTGCTGTCACCATACTACTCTGCTACTACTATCTGCTGTCACCATACTACTCTGCTACTACTAAACAAAAAAAGGAAAACGGTAAAGAAGACTCTTTGTTTGGGGGCACACTTTTCCCTGATATATTCAGTTTAAATCATAACTTTTAATACACTTTTATCCTAAAAATAGGCTAAATATAAAAATCATCATATGTTGGACAGACAAAGACATATACATATAAAAAGATTATTAAACATTTAACTACGTTCCAGTCCTATCTGGATTCAAATAGAAAGATTCATATACTGCACAAGGGTAGGTCACAATTGTTATTCTCCTGGGTTTGAGTGACCAGATAAAGTTGAAAAATGGTTTTGGTATACAAAATCTCTGTAAGCATAGGGAGTCAAGTAAGCATGCAATGTTAAATAGACATAAAAGACTAATTAAACATTTAGCAGGGAACTGCAGTAATATTGATAAACAAGTCCTGCATGCCTCACTTGTTCTGAAAGAATAGTATACAGTCAGTCATGAAAAGCACATATATAGAATAGGAATAGGAATCTGCTTCCGGTTATTTGTCCGTCGACATTGAATAATCAGTGAGAGTTCCTTACTCCAATATATGTGATGAATTAGATTCCCTGCATCTGCTGTCAGCTCCAAGATACAGAGCTGATGAGAGTACAGAAAGTAAAGTACAATGACAGTAGTAATACAATAGAGTATAAATCGTATCTATTCCTGGAATGTGTGTTCTACAAAATAATCTCCCTTGGGAGACCTAAAATAAGGGTGATAGTAATTGATAAACAAACATTAAGTATGATGATGTTTGCCATATATAGCCATATATATTAACTCCATTCTGTTAAATACAGTTTTTCCTTAGAAATATCTATTTTATCCCTCCACAATTGTTTTCATTAGTGGGGAAAAGGTAATTAAACTAGAAATTGAAAATTTGAAATAGAAACTCCTCCGTTCCAGTCCTCTATGATTCTGACTCGGTATTTGCCTTTGGCAGTGAATACCTCAGAAACAGTATCCAGAAGGAGGTACTTGGAGGGACAGTCTAAGGCTCCTTTATTGAGGTATGGGGAACTGATTCCCTTACTGAGGACAAACCTCAATACCTCTTGGGGAGAGATAGTGAAAGAAGAGAAAGTAAATACCTGTTTCTTCCATTAATGGAGATTAGCTATATATGTGTATATAATAGGGAGCCGGTTTGTGCAGACACCGGCTTCCATGTGGACCAACGCGCGTTTCACCCCTTAGGCTTGATGTGTTGTACTCTGCTACTACTATCTGCTGTCACCCTACTACTCTGCTACTACTATCTGCTGTCACCCTACTACTCTGCTACTACTATCTGCTGTCACCATATTGCTCTGCAACTACTATCTGCTGTCACCATACTACTCTATTACTACTATCTACTGTCACCATGCTACTCTGCTACTACTATCTGCTGTCACCATGCTACTCTGCTACTAGTATCTGCTGTCACCATATTACTCTGCAACTACTATCTGCTGTCATCATACTACTCTGCTGCTACTATCTGCTATCACCATACTACTCTGCTACTACTATCTGCTGTCACCATACTACTCTGCTACTACTATCTGCTGTCACCCTACTACTCTACTACTACTATCTGCTGTCACCATACTACTGTGTTACTACTATCTGCTGTCACCATACGACTCTACTACTACTATCTACTGTCACCATGCTACTCTGCTACTACTATCTGCTGTCACCATACTACCCTGCTACTATTATCTGCTGTCACCATA
Source organism: Taudactylus pleione (assembly GCA_031769625.1). NCBI lineage: Eukaryota > Metazoa > Chordata > Amphibia > Anura > Myobatrachidae > Taudactylus > Taudactylus pleione. Next base: position 616,632 of record JAUIMM010000358.1, read on the forward strand.
CTATTCTGCTACTACTATCTGCTGTCATCATACTACTCTGCTACTACTATCCGCTGTCACCATACTACTCTGCTACTACTATCTGCTGTCTCCATACTACTCTGCTATCTGCTATCACCATACTACTCTGCTACTGCTATCTGCTGTCACCATACTACTCTGCTACTACTATCTGCTGTCACCCTACTACTCTGCTACTGCTATCTGCTGTCACCCTACTGCTCTGCTGCTACTATCTGCTGTCACCATACTGCTCTGCTACTACTATCTGCTGTCACCATACTGCTCTGCTACTACTATCTGCTGTCACCATACTGCTCTGCTGCTACTATCTGCTGTCAAAATACTACTCTGCTGCTAAAATCTGCTGTCACCATACTACTCTGCTGCTACTATCTCCTGTCATCATACTACTCTGCTACTACTATCTGCTTTCACTATACTACTCTGCTACTGATATCTGATGTCACCATACTACTCTGCTACTGCTATCTGCTGTCACCATACTACTCTGCTACTGCTATCTGCTTTCACTATACTACTCTGCTACTGATATCTGATGTCACCATACTACTCTGCTACTACTATCTGCTGTCACCACAATACTCTGCTACTAATATCTGCTGTCACCATACTACTCTGCTACTAATATCTGCTGTCACCATACTACTCTGCTACTACTATATGCTGTCACCATGCTACTCTGCTACTACTACAGTATCTGCTCTCACCATGCTACTCTGCTACTACAGTCAGGTCCATAAATATTGGGACATTGACAGAATTTTCAGATTTTGGCCTCTATTCACCACCACAATGGCTTTGAAATGAAACAAACAAGATGTGATTTAACTGCAGACTTTCAGATTTAATTTGAGGGTAATTACATCCAAATCAGGTGAACGGTGTAGGAATTACAACGGTTTCTATATGTGCCTCCCACTTTTTAAGGGGCCAAAAGTAATGGGACAAACTAAACAATCCTAAATCTAACTTTCACTTTTTAATACTTTGTTGCAAATCCTTTGCAGGCAATTACAGCCTGAAGTCTGGAATGCATAGACATCACCAGACGTTGGATTTCATCCCTGGTGATGCTCTGCCAGGCCTCTACTGCAAATGTCTTCAGTTCCTGCTTGTTCTTGGGGCATTTTCCCTTCAGTTTTGTCTTCATCAAGTGAAATGCATGCTCAATCAGATTCAGGTCAGGGGATTGACTTGGCCATTGCATAACATTCCACTTTTTAGCCTTAAAAAACTCTTTGGTTGCTTTTGCAGTATGCTTCGGGTCATTGTCCATCTGCACTGTGAAGCGCTGTCCAATGAGTTCTGAAGCATTTGACTGAATATGAGCATATAATATTGCCCGAAACACTTCAGAATTCATTCTGCTGCTTTTGTCAGCAGTCACATCATCAATAAATACAAGGGAACCAGTTCCATTGGCAGCCATACATGCCCACACCATGACACTACCACCACCATGCTTCACTGATGAGGTGGTATGTTTTGGATCATGAGCAGTTCCTTTCCTTCTCTTCTCTTCCCATCACTCTGGTACAAGTTGATCTTTGTCTCATCTGTCAATAGGATGTTGTTCCAGAACTGTAATGACTTTTTTAGATGTTGTTTGGCAAACTCTAATCTGGTCTTCCTGTTTTTGTGGCTCACCAATGGTTTACATCTTGTGGTGAAACCTCTATATTCACTCTTGTGAAGTCTTCTCTTGATTGTTGACTTTGACACATATACACCTACCTCCTGGAGAGTGTTCTTGATTTGGCCAACTGTTGTGAAGGGGTTTTTCTTCACCAGGGAAATAATTCTTCTGTCTTCCACCACAGTTGTTTTCTGTCATCTTCCGGGTCTTTTGGTGTTGCTGAGCTCTCGGGTGCGTTTTTTCTTTTTAAGAATGTTCCAAACAGTTGATTTGGCCACACCTAATGGTTTTGCTATCTCTCTGATGGGTTTGTTTTGATTTTTCAGCCTAATGATGGCTTGCTTCACTGATAGTGACAGCTCTTTGGATCTCATATTGAGAGTCCACAGCAACTGATTCCAAATGCAAATGTCACACCTAGAATCAACTCCAGACCTTTTACCTGTTTAAATGATAATGAAATAAAGAGGAAATAGCCCACACCTGTCCATGAAATAGCTTTTGAGTTGATAGTCCCATTACTTTTGGCCCCTTAAAAAGTGGGAGGCACATATAGAAACCGTTGTAATTCCTACACCGTTCACCTGATTTGGATGTAATTACCCTCAAATTAAATCTGAAAGTTTGCAGTTTAAGCACATCTTTTTTGTTTCATTTCAAAGCCATTGTGGTGGTGAATAGAGTCCAAAATATGAAAATTCTGTCAATGTCCCAATATTTATGGACCTGACTGTATCTGCTATCACCATGCTACTCTGCTACTACTATCTGCTGTCACCCTACTACTCTGCTACTACTATCTGCTGTCACCCTACTACTCTGCTACTAATATCTGCTGTCACCATGCTACTCTGCTACTACTATCTGCTGTCACCCTACTACTCTGCTACTACTATCTGATGTCACCCTACTACTCTGCTACTAATATTTGCTGTCACCATGCTACTCTGCTACTATTACAGTATCTGCTCTCACCATGCTACTCTGCTATCTGCTATCACCATACTACTCTGCTACTACTGTCTGCTGTCACCATGCTACTCTGTTACTACTATCTGCTGTCACCCTACTACTCTGCTACTAATATCTGCTGTCACCATGCTACTCTACTACTACTATCTACTGTCACCATGCTACTCTGCTACTACTATCTGCTGTCACCATATTACTCTGCTACTACTACAGTATCTGCTCTCACCATGCTACTCTGCTATCTGCTATCACCATACTACTCTGCTACTACTGTCTGCTGTCACCATGCTACTCTGCTACTACTACCTGCTGTCACCATACTACTCTACTTCTACCATCTACTGTCACCATGCTACTCTGCTACTACTATCTGCTGTCACCATACTACTCTGCTGCTACTACTATAGTATCTGCTGTCACCATACTACTCTACTACTACTATCTGCTGTCACGCTACTACTCTGCTACTACTATCTGCTGTCACCCTACTACTCTGCTACTACTATCTGCTGTCACCCTACTACTCTGCTACTTCGATCTGCTGTCACCATTTTATGCTACTATTATCTGCAGTCACCGTACTACTCTGCTACTACTATCTGCTGTCTCCATACTACTCTACTATTACTATCTGCTGTCACCATACTACTCTACTACTACTATCTGCTGCCACCATACTACCCTACTACTACTATCTGCTGTCACCTACTACACTGCTACTACTATCTGCTGTCACCATACTACTCTGGTACTACTATCTGCTGTCACCATACTACTGTGCTACTACTATCTGCTGCACCCTACTACTCTGCTACTAGTATCTGCTGTCACGATACTACTCTGCTACTAATATCTGCTGTCACCATACTACTGTGCTACTATCTGCTGTCACCATGCTACTCTGCTACTACTATCTGCTGTCACCTACTACGCTGCTACTACTATCTGCAGTCATACTACTCTGCTACTACTATCTGCTGTCACCATACTACTCTGCTACTTCTATCTGCTGTCTCCATACTATACTTCAACTATCTGCTGTCTCCATACTGCTCTACTACTACTATCTCCTGTCACCATACTACTCTGCTACTACTATCTGCTGTCACCATAATACTGTGCTACTACTATCTGCTGTCACCATACTACTCTGCTACTGCTATCTGCTGTCATCATACTACTCTGCTACTACTATCTGCTGTCACCATACAACTATATTACTACTATCTGCTTTCTCCATTCTACTCTTCTATCTGCTATCACCATACTACTCTACTACTACTATCTACTGTCAACATACTACTCTGCTACTACTATCTGCTGTCACCATACTACTGTGCTACTACTATCTGCTGTCACCCTACTACTCTGCTACTACTATCTTCTGCCACCCTACTACTCTGATACTACTATCTGCTGTCACCCTGCTATGCTACTACTATCTGCTGTCACCGTGCGACTCTGCTACTACTATCTGCTGTCACCATACTACTCTGCTACTACTATCTGATGTCACCTACTATGCTGCTACTACTATCTGCTGTCACCCTGCTATGCTGCTACTACTATCTGCTGTCACCCTACTACTGTGCTACTACTATCTGCTGTCACCCTACTACTCTGCTACTACTATCTGCTGTCACCATACTCCTGTGCTACTACTATCTGCTGTCACCATACTACTTTTACTACTATCTGCTGTCACCATGCTACACTGCTACTACTATCTTCTGTAACCTACTATCCTGCTATTACTATCTGCTGTCACCCTGCTTAGCTGCTTCTACTATCTGCTGCACCCTACTACTCTGCTGCTACTATCTGCTGTCACCATGCTACTCTGCTGCTACTATCTGCTGTCACCTACTACGCTGCTACTACTGTCTGCTGTCACCAAACTACTCTGCTACTACTATCTGCTGTCACCATACTACTCTGCTACTACTATCTGCTGTCACCATGCTACTCCTATATGCTGCACCCTACTACTCTGCTACTACTATCCACTGTCACCATGCTACTCTGCTACTACTATCTGCTGTCACCATACTACACTACAACTACTATTTGCTGTCACTATACTACTCTGCTACTACTATCTGCTGTCATCATACTACTCTGCTACTACTATCTGCAGTCACCCTACTACTCTGCTACTACTATCTGCTGTCACCCTACTACTGTGCTACTACTATCTGCTGTCACCCTACTACTCTGCTACTACTATCTGCTGTCACCATACTCCTGTGCTACTACTATCTGCTGTCACCATACTACTTTTACTACTATCTGCTGTCACCATGCTACACTGCTACTACTATCTTCTGTAACCTACTATCCTGCTATTACTATCTGCTGTCACCCTGCTTAGCTGCTTCTACTATCTGCTGCACCCTACTACTCTGCTGCTACTATCTGCTGTCACCATGCTACTCTGCTGCTACTATCTGCTGTCACCTACTACGCTGCTACTACTGTCTGCTGTCACCAAACTACTCTGCTACTACTATCTGCTGTCACCATACTACTCTGCTACTACTATCTGCTGTCACCATGCTACTCCTATATGCTGCACCCTACTACTCTGCTACTACTATCCACTGTCACCATGCTACTCTGCTACTACTATCTGCTGTCACCATACTACACTACAACTACTATTTGCTGTCACTATACTACTCTGCTACTACTATCTGCTGTCATCATACTACTCTGCTACTACTATCTGCAGTCACCCTACTACTCTGCTACTACTATCTGCTGTCATCATACTACTCTGCCACTACTATCTGCTGTCACCACACTACTCTGCTACTACTATCTGCTGTCACCATACTACTGTGCTACTACTATCTGCTGCACCCTACTACTCTGCTACTAGTATCTGCTGTCACGATACTACTCTGCTACTAATATCTGCTGTCACCATACTACTGTGCTACTATCTGCTGTCACCATGCTACTCTGCTACAACTATCTGCTGTCACCATGTTACTCTGCTACTTCTATCTGCTGTCTCCATACTATACTTCAACTATCTGCTGTCTCCATACTGCTCTATTACTACTATCTACTGTCACCATGCTACTCTGCTACTACTATCTGCTGTCACCATACTATTCTGCTACTACTATCTGCTGACATCATACTACTCTGCTACTACTATATGCTGTCACCATACTATTCTGCTACTACTATCCGCTGTCATCATACTACTCTGCTGCTACTATCCGCTGTCACCATACTACTGTGCTACTACTATCTGCTGTCACCCTACTACTCTGCTACTACTATCTGCTGTCATCCTACTACTCTGCTACTACTATCTGCTGTCACCCTGCTATGCTACTTCTATCTGCTGTCACCCTGCTACTACTATCTGCTGTCACCATACTACTGTGCTACTACTATCTGCTGTCACCTACTATACTGCTACTACTATCTGCTGTCACCCTGCTTCTCTGCTACTACTTTCCGCTGTCACCATACTACTGTGCTACTACTATCTGCTGTCACCCTACTACTCTGCTACTACTATCTGCTGTCATCCTACTACTCTGCTACTACTATCTGCTGTCACCCTGCTATGCTACTTCTATCTGCTGTCACCCTGCTACTACTATCTGCTGTCACCATACTACTGTGCTACTACTATCTGCTGTCACCATTCTACTGTTACTACTATCTGCTGTCACCATGCTACTCTGCTACTTCTATCTGCTGTCACCTACTTTGCTGCTACTATCTGCTGTCACCCTGCTATGCTGCTTATACTATCTGCTGTCACCCTGCTACTCTGCTACTACTATCTGCTGTCACCATACTACTCTGCTACTACTATCTGCTGCACCCTACTACTCTGCTACTACTATCTGCTGTCACCATGCTACTCTGCTACTACTATCTGCTGTCACCTACTACGCTGCTACTACTATCTACTGTCACCATACTACTGTGCTACTACTATCTGCTGTCACCATGCTACTCTGCTACTACTATCTGCTGTCACCATGCTACTCTGCTACTACTATCCGCTGTCACCATACTACTCTACTACTACTATCTGCAGTCACTATACTACTCTGCTACTACTATCTGCTGTCACTATTCTACTCTGCTGCTACTATCTGCTGTCATCATACTACTCTGCTACTACTATCTGCTGTCACCCTACTACTCTGCTGCTACTATCTGCTCTCACCATACTACTCTGCCACTGCTGTCACCATACTACTCTGCTGCTACTATCTGCTGTCACCATACTACTCTGCTACTACTATCTGCTGTCACCATACTACTCTGCTACTACTATCTTCTGTAATCATACTACTCTGCCGCTACTATCTGCTGTCACCATACTACTCTGCTACTACTATCTGCTGTCACCATACTACTCTGCTACTACTATCTGCTGTCACCATACTACTCTGCTACTACTATCTGCTGTCACCCTACTGCTCTGCTACTACTATCTGCTGTCACCTACTACTCTGCTACTACTATCTGCTGTCACCCTACTGCTCTGATACTATCTGCTATCACCTACTACTCTGCCACTACTATCTGCTGTCACCATACTACTCTGCTACTACTATCTGCTGTCACCATGCTACTCTGCTACTACTATCTGCTGTCACCTACTACGCTGCTACATCTATCTGCTGTCACCTACTACGCTGCTACTACTATCTGCTGTCACCATACTTCTCTGCTACTACTATCTGCTGTCACCATATTACTCTACTACTACTATCTGCTGTCACCATACTACTGTTACTACTATCTGCTGTCACCATGCTACTCTGCTACTACTATCTGCTGTCACCATGCTACTCTGTCACCAGATGAAAATTAACATTTTCACCTGCAATTGTTAAAATTCAGTTATCGGGCCATTCATCAAGGAGGTAAAGCCAGAGATATCATAGATACCTTACTTACCTTCCTCTTGCGGAATATCCCGCTGTCCTCATACACTAGTATCACAGATATCTCCTACTTACCTTCCTCTCCCAGAATGGCCCACTGTCCCCATACACTAGATCACAGATATCTCCTACTTACCTTCCTCTCCCAGAATGGCCATCTGTCCGCATACACTAGTATCACAGATATCTCCTACTTACCTTCCTCTATCAGAATGGCCCACTGTCCCCATACACTGGTATCACAGATATCTCCTGCTTACCTTCCTCTCCCAGAATGGCCCACTGTCCCCATACACTAGTATCACAGATATCTCCTACTTACCTTCCTCTCCCAGAATGGCCCACTGTCCCCATACACTAGTATCACAGATATCTCCTGCTTACCTTCCTCTTGGGGAATGGCCCACTATCCCCATACACTAGTATCACAGATATCTCCTACTTACCTTCCTCTTGGAGAATGGCCCGCTGTCCCAATATACTAGTATCACAGATATCTCCTACTTACCTTCCTCTCCCAGAATGGCCCACTGTCCACATACACTAGTATCACAGATATCCCCTGCTTACCTTCCTCTCCCAGAATGGCCCACTGTCCACATACACTAGTATCACAGATATCTCCTGCTTACCTACCTCTGGCGAAATGGCCCGCTGTCCTCATACACTAGTATCACAGATATCTCCTGCTTACCTTCCTCTTGGGAAATGGCCTGCTGTCCCCATACACTAGTATCACAGATATAATCTACTTACCTTCCTCTCCCAGAATGGCCCACTGTCTACATACACTAGTATCACTGATATCTCCTGCTTACCTTCCTCTCCCAGAATGGCCCACTGTCCACATACACTAGTATCACAGATATCTCCTGCTTACCTTCCTCTCCCGGAATGGCCCACTATCTCCATACACTAGTATGGGGACAGAATTCATCAATCTCTGAAAATGTTATATTTTCGGAGCTTGACTGCGGGAGTATTCGCCATTTTCATGAATAGGCCCTTTAATGTGAACTGCTGACAGCAATTAAATCTGCCCGGTAGATACTGTTGTAGCAGTTATCCTGGTTATGGTGACCTGAAAGTTGGGAAAAATGTTTGTCAGCCGGTGGTGCCCTGATTACAACAAAACACTTCTCCCATCACTGACAGCTAATTTCCAGCTGTAATGATTTGTCCACAGAATTTTTTGTCCTCGGAGCTGTCCCTAGATTTCAATACTGATCAAGTGCAATTCCTTTCCTACTAAATACAGCATGCAAATCATTGCTCTGATCTCCGCCACGTGCAGTTATTTATAAGAACGGCCAAACACAGTGACGTTATTACACGCCTATAGCTGGAGACTGTAGCACAAGCAGAGGCTCCACAATGCAGAGATCAGTGTTTGCAAATCACGGGCTGATCTATAGTGTTTGAAGGAACAATATAAGTAAAAGAAAAAAAAAATAAGACTAAAGAGTTTCTGACATTAATGTCATTAGCTTAATAAGGAGAGAAAAGTCATTTCCGTGCGCTCTTTAGTTAGTATCGTAACATAATACTTTTAAGAGCTCCCAGGATCCTTATCTCAATTTGCTTTTGTAGAAATAAAATGAAAATAAGCATTGTCTGATTAGAACAAAGGACAATATCATGGTTCACAAAATACGTCTTGTTTCGGGGAAGTTGCGTGCTAACTATATTAAAGATGGAGTCAGTTGCAGCATGAAGGTCACCTCTTACCGAGGCATTATTATGTACATGCTAAGAGGTCTATGTACTCAGCCTTGGAGAGAGATATAGTACCAACCAATCAGCTCCTAAATGTCACTTTGTTTTCGGTTTGTGTTTGAAAAAGAACAGTTAGGACTAGGAGCTGATTGGCTGGGACCTATCTTTCTCCATTTTATCTCTCTCCAAGGCTTAGTGAATATACCCCACAGACCCCTAAGGGGTCTAGTTACTAAGCAGTGTTAGGAGACAGAGTGAAAAGTGATAAGGTGGCAGCCAATCAGCTCCCAACTGTCATATTTCAAACACACCCTGTGAGATAACAGTTGGGAGATGATTGGCTGGCACCTTATCACTTTTCACTCTGTCTTCTAACACTGCTTAGTAAATAGACCCCTAAGTCCTTTATGTTATGAACTTAGAAACAAATGTAAATTTAGAGGAGGGGTAAGAATAAGATGGTAGAAGTGAATAGTAAACAGTGCGAGCGAGAGATTCCCCGTTGTTTTCCCAATACCGGTAACTTGGTTGGAGTACTGCACATTATACCACAATAAAGGTTCTATATTTATTTTGTAATTTCAGCTGTGTTAAATTTCACTGTTAATGGAATTCTTAGGAGAGTCTATTATTACCTGCCTTCCTGGCATAGTACTAATATATATATATTTCATTGAAAATGATGACTTTGGTGTAATGTTTTGCAAATAGAACAAGATGGGCTTGTTTAATTTATTAAATTTTCAGAGCTCTGCAAACATCAAGCTGGTTTCTCGGGTGTTCACAGGAGGATTCCAGACAACAGAGCACAACATATTTTGCGAATCCTTAGCATTCATTTGTTTTCTCATATATACACTTGGAAAGAGACTTTTGATTGAAAAGGTCTCCATAATATATCTCATTATTATCGCTGTTAGATTGTGCTTTGCAGCGTTGTACAGTGTCTTCGTACAAGAGGGATATATACAGGGGCAGATTGGCAGGTATTTTTGGCAGGAAGAATCCCGGTGGGCCGAATGGTTGCGGGGCCGCTTTTTGTGAGGCCCCGCCCCCTTATTTACGTCACCCGCCGCCGCCGGCCCCCGGACTTTCACAGGCACCCGGCTGCCTGTCAGCTTTGTCTGGCCCCTGCCTTAGCCTCTCTCTCACGCGAGAAGAGAGGCCAGCGGCACCCTATTTAAACCATACTTGTCGATAATCAGCTCCAGTCTTCCAGGAGGGAGATGATTGTCGGCTAATAGCAGGGGGCGGGGCTGGCCATTGGGGGCAGAGCCGGGGTGGGGGCGGTCATTTGGTGGCACACTGGGGGCGGGGACGCACGATCGCTTCATCGTGACTCCGCCCCCTCTTCACAATGCTGTTATTTTCAGCATTGTGAAGCAGGGGGCGGGGCCACGATGACGCGAATCGCGTCACCGGGCCCCCCGCTGCGGGGGTTTCCGTTTTATTCAGGGGGGAGGTAGGGAGGGTCGCAAGCATCCGGGAGGCTTGCGCTTGCCTGCCTTTCCAGGGGGCCGGGAGCGGCACCCGAAAATCGGGAGGCCCCCGGCCAAATTGGGAGGGTAGGCAAGCCTGATTTAAACCCGCCCAACATACTGTCGGCGTCACACGCCGCGGAAGATCCAAGAGAGGAGGAAGGTGGCGTGGACCCGCGACCAGCGGCGGGGCACAAAGGGAAGGAGCCGGTAAGCTGCAGCGGAGGTGGGGGGGCCGCGCAGGCAATCTGTTAGCCTGATCATCTCCTCTCCACTCTTCCCTCCCCAGGTTGTGAAGTGTCAAGTTTAATTTCACAGCCTGGGGAGAGAGTGCAGAGCGTAAAGGAGACAATCTTTGTAGCTGCAGCAGGGGCAGGCAATGGGGCTGCGGGTGACAGCGGCGTCAGCACCGGTGGATCCAAAGGGGGGGGGTGATAAGGGTGATCACCCCCCAGCCCCCGTACACACAGGCCCAATTTCCAAAAGTCCTGCCCACTTATTGTGTGCTGCTGCCTGTCAGCTGCTACCTGGGGGCACTGTATAAAGGGGCTGCTACTTGGGGACACTGTATAAGGGGGCTGCTAACTGGGAGGGCAAGGGCTAGGATCATGTTATTCCCCTACTCTGCACGTGTGACGTCAGCGCTGAGCGCGCTTAAGAGAGGCTGTCAGTGAGGAGCCTTCAACCACCATTAGGAGGAAGAGAAGATTCAGGTAAGTGAGGAAAACACACAGGAAGGGAGGGCTGAGATTATGGAGATCCACAGATGGCGAGCTGACACTATAGACTAGAGACACACAGAGGGGGGGGGCTGACACTATAGACTAGAGACACACAGAGGGGGGGGCTGACGCCATAGACTAGAGACACACAGAGGGGAGGGCTGACGCTATAGACTAGAGACACACAGAGGGGAGGGCTGACACTATAGACTAGAGACACACAGAGGGGAGGGCTGACGCTATAGACCCGAGACACACAAAGGGGAGGGCTGACGCTATAGACCCGAGACACACAGAGGGGAGGGCTGACGCTATAGACTAGAGACACACAGAGGGGAGGGCTGACGCTATAGACTAGAGACACACAGAGGGGAGGGCTGACGCTATAGACTAGAGACACACAGAGGGGAGGGCTGACGCTATAGACTAGAGACACAGAGGGGAGGGCTGACGCTATAGACTAGAGACACACAGAGGGGAGGGCTGACACTATAGACTAGAGACACACAGAGGGGAGGGCTGATGCTATAGACTAGAGACACACAGAGGGGAGGGCTGACGCTATAGACTAGAAACACACAGAGGGGGGGGCTGACGCTATAGACTAGAGACACACAGAGGGGGGGGCTGACGCTATAGACTAGAGACACACAGAGGGGGGCCTGACGCTATAGACTAGAGACACACAGAGGGGGGGCTGACGCTATAGACTAGAGACACAGAGGGGGGGCTGACGCTATAGACTAGAGACACAGAGGGGAGGGCTGACACTTTAGACTAGAGACACACAGAGGGGAGGGCTGACGCTATAGACTAGAGACACACAGAGGGGAGGGCTGACGCTATAGACTAGAGACACAGAGGGGAGGGCTGACGCTATAGACGAGAGACACACAGAGGGGAGGGCTGACGCTATAGACTAGAGACACACAGAGGGGGGGGCTGACGCTATAGACTAGAGACACACAGAGGGGAGGGCTGACGCTATAGACTAGTGCCACACAGAGGGGAGGGCTGACGCTATAGACTAGAGCCACACAGAGGGGAGGGCTGACGCTATAGACTAGAGACACACAGAGGGGAGGGCTGACGCTATAGACTAGAGACACACAGAGGGGAGGGCTGACGCTATAGACTAGAGACACAGAGGGGAGGGCTGACGCTAAAGACTAGAGACACAGAGGGGAGGGCTGATGCTATAGACTAGAGACACACAAAGGGGAGGTCTGACGCTATAGACTAGAGACACACAGAGGGGAGGGCTGACGCTATAGACTAGAGACACACAGAGGGGAGGGCTGACGCTATAGACTAGAGACACACAGAGGGGAGGGCTGACGCTATAGACTAGAGACACACAGAGGGGGGGCTGACGCTATAGACTAGAGACACACAGAGGGGAGGGCTGACACTATAGACTAGAGACACAGAGGGGGGGCTGACACTATAGACTAGAGACACACAGAGGGGAGGGCTGACACTATAGACTAGAGACACAGAGGAGGGCTGACACTTTAGAATAGAGACACAGAGGGGAGGGCTGACGCTATAGACTAGAGACACACAGAGGGGAGGGCTGACACTATAGACTAGAGACACACAGAGGGGGGGCTGACACTATAGACTAGAGACACGCAGAGGGGAGGGCTGACGCTATAGACTAGAGACACGCAGAGGGGAGGGCTGACGCTATAGACTAGAGACACGCAGAGGGGGGGGCTGACGCTATAGACTAGAGACACACAGAGGGGGGGGCTGACACTATAGACTAGAGACACACAGAGGGGAGGGCTGACGCTATAGACTAGAGACACACAGAGGGGGGGGCTGACGCTATAGACTAGAGACACACAGAGGGGGGGGCTGACACTATAGACTAGAGACACACAGAGGGGGGGGCTGACACTATAGACTAGAGACACACAGAGGGGAGGGCTGACACTATAGACTAGAGACACAGAGGGGGGGGCTGACACTATAGACTAGAGACACACGGGGGGGGCTGACACTATAGACTAGAGACACAGAGGGGGGGGCTGACACTATAGACTAGAGACACACAGAGGGGAGGGCTGACGCTATAGACTAGAGACACAGAGGGAAGGGCTGACGCTATAGACTAGAGACACACAGGGGGGTGGGCTGACGCTATAGACTAGAGACACACAGAGGGGGGGCTGACACTATAGACTAGAGACACAGAGGGGGGGGCTGACACTATAGACTAGAAACACATAGAGGGCAGGGCTGACGCTATAGGCTAGAGACACACAGAGGGGAGGGTTGACACTATAGACTAGACACACAGAGGGGAGGGCTGACACTATAGACTAGAGACACACAGAGGGGAGGGCTGATGCTATAGACTAGAGACACACAGAGAGGAGGGCCGACACTATAGACTAGAGACACAGAAGGGGGGCTGACACTATAGACTAGAGACACAGAGGGGGGGCTGACACTATAGACTAGAGACACACAGAGGGGGGGGGCTGACACTATAGACTAGTGACACACAGAGGGGGGGGGGCTGGAGACACCTAGGCGATTGTGCAGGAGACACACAGAGGACGGTAGGACTGCTGGTATTATTAGAAGAAAAGACTGGGGGACGGACAGTAATCTTCAGTAAGACAACAATTCAAATGAAACCATATTACTGATGCAAATGGTACCAAATTAACAAATATATTTTATTAATATTAATTTGTTTGATAAGGGAAACTCACATTTGTCCTGGCCAAAAACTTCTGTTACTAAGGGGCCTATTCATTATGTTAATTATCAGGGTCCGAACGGACCCGGATAATTAACATTCCATCTCGCTGCGAGCGCCAGAGCAATTCATCATTGCTCCGGCGCGGATACAGCTGATCCAAAAATCAGCTGTGAGACAAGTGCAGTGAGCAGTGAGACAAGTAGCAGTGAGCAGTGAGCAGTGAGACAAGTGCACATGAGTGACCTACATGTCACAAATGCGCACAAGAGCCCTGACGTCCAGCAGAAGGAGCCGGACAGGGGGGGAGGGATCCAAAAGGACCCCTCTTCACAACCCGGACCTGTTTCCCTGCAGTTAAGCTCTGAAATTATTGTATTTTTGGAGCTTGATAAATTCTGTCACCATACTATTGTATGGGGTCAGCGGGCCATTCCGCAAGAGGATGGCCTGATATCTCCTGCTGTACCTTCTTGATGAATGGCCTGATAACTTAATTTCTACAATTGCAGGTGAACATGGTAATTTTCATGTGCTTTTGTAGAAATTAAGTGATGATGAATAGGCCCTTAAGTATTATCTAGTTGAACTACTGTTGCATGATGGTGACATTGGCTTTATTGCTACACAAACAGGTTGTTTCCAGACCATGTGATCTCCTGCATGAATAGTGGCTACCGGCCTGTCCACTATCAATTTCTTCAGAGGTTCCCCATTGCAGAGAAATCATATAGGTAAGAAAATGCTCATTCACCTGCTGTGTTTATTCACTTGAAAGAGGGGCTGTGGGCATGCACATCAGCTCCTCGAGCGGTGAGTATGCCCCCAGCATGATGAAAATGGCAGGGAGTGGCTTGCGGGCATGGCATATCATGTGAGGCCACACCCCTTTCTGTGAGGCCACACCCCTTTCAGCGAGGCCACGCCCATATTTTTTTTTGCGCGCACACGGGGCCTCTTTTTCAGATTTTTCCAGGGCCACTTTAAATTCCCAATCCGCCCCTGGATATAGATATATATATATATGCATGCAGACATGAAAATAAGGGATAGGGATTACCCTGCTTGTGAGAGAGCTTACAATCTAGTATACAACTTTGGATGTTAGATACCCTACTATAGTGCCCGTCTATGCCTTGGGTCACCACAGGCCTTACAGCAGTGCAACTGGTATGTGAAAGTTTATAATTTTTAACATTTAAAATCTGTTTGCAAAAGAGATGGATGCGCAAGCTTTGGGCCTGATTCAGTAAGGATCGCTATTGTAATTGCAAGACTTCAAAACCATCGGTAACTTAGAGTACCATTGCAGGCTCACGCACACTACCACAATACCACAAGCTCTGACCTTACTCAGGAATTGCTAACCTCATCGCACGCAGTGACTGCCCAAGCTGCGTATGGCATCGCAATGGCTATTTTATGCACACCCCTGCAACGGCGTTCAAGCGCATTGGCACATCTGCGTTTTGCCGACCAACCTCCTCGTCACCACCCCCAAACGGTACTTCCTGTCGATTGCTCTGCGATGGGCCTGCGTAGTCACTGCGATCGTAGTCCCGGTCGCAGTGGAGTCTTCGCGCACGCGCACTGCGATGCATTTGCATGGGCAAAGCGCAACGATAGGCCAATTGCATGCATAATTGCAGCTGCGATTGGTAGTGAATCAGGGCCTTTGTGTGTATGTATATATTGTAAATGTATATATATGGGATGTAGTTATGTTCCTGGCAGTCGTCACTGTGATCACTAGTCACAATCCTGGCGCCAGCATCCTGACCGCTGACATTCTGACGGTAAGTAGTAGGGTTAGGGGGAGAGTTAGAGTTAGGCTGCGGGGTGGAGGGTTAGGTTTAGGGGTAGGGTACTTACCAGTAGCTGTCGGCATTCTAACCCAGTCGGGATGCTGGTGTTGGGATTCTGAGCGCCGGCAGCTGATGTGGTGGAAGCAAGGAAAATGGGCAAGCGTAAGGATCTGAGTGACTTAGACACAAGCCAAATTGTACTGGCGGGACTGGGCCAGGGCTTCTCCAAAATGTCAGCTCTTGCGGGGTGTTCCCGGTATGCAGAGGATAGTATCTACTGAAGTGGTCCAAGGAAGGACATCTGGTGAATTGGCAACAGGGTCATGGTCACTGATCTGCGTGGGGAGCGAAGGCTAGCCTGTCTGGTCCTATAGTCACAGAAGAGTTTCTGTACCATCATTTGCTGACAAAGTTAAAGCTGCGTAGCCACAGACCAATCAGAATGCCCACGCTGACCCCTGTCCACTGCTGAAAGCGCTGCCGATGGGCATGTGAGTGTCAGAACTGGACCATGGAGCAATGGAAGAAGGTGTCTGGTTTGATGAATCACTTTTTCTTTTACATCATGTGGACGGCCTGTTGCCTGGGGAAGAGATGGCATCAGGATGCACAATAAGAAGGCAAGCTGGCGGAGGCAGTGTGATGCTCTGGAGCAATGTTCTGCTATGAAATCTAGGGCCCTGGCATTCATGTGGATGGTGCTTTGACACATACTGTACCACCTACCTAAACATGTTGCAGGCCAAGTACACCCATTCATGGCAATGGTATTCCGTGATGGCAGTGGGCCTGATTCAGCTTGGATCGCAGTTGCTAACTTGTTTGCAATTTTGTAGGCAGGTCTAAGGTGAATATATGCAAATGTTGCATTCGTAATGCCGTCGCACGACTAACATACAGATGCCCTCTGCCTACGCTCACAATCATAACACCGTCCACACATCGAAGGACATCGAACCCACACCCAGCATTGTGGCAGGGCAGACAATACTCACAAATTGCTAACTTTCCAGGTCACGTGGAAAGCTGAGGCTAATTTATGCACGCCCATGAAACGGCGTTTATACAGGCACGGCTACGTTTCCCCGACCACCCCCCGTCACCACCCCCAAATGCTCTCTGCCTGTCAATCAATCTGCTAATGCCCTGCGTGGAGTCCGTGGTGTACGTGCATTTGCAATGGCGAGTTCATGCTTGCACAGTACGCAACAATCGACCGATTGCGTACACATTAGCAACTGCGATCCAAGCTGAATCAGGCCCAGTGTCCTCTTTCGGAAGCATAATGTGCCCTGCTGTACTGCAAACATTGTACAGGAACGGTTTGAGGAACATGACAAAGAACTCAAGGTGTTGAATTGGCCTCCAAATCCCCCAGAATCCTCAATCCGATCAAGCTTCTGAGGGATGTGCTGGAAAAACAAGTCCGAGCCATGGCCGCACCTCACAACTTACAGGGCTTAACGTCTTGGTGCCAGAAACCACAGGACACCTTCAGAGGTCTTGTGGAGTCCATGCCTCTATGGGTCACAGCTGTTTTGGTGGCATGAGAGGAACCAACACAATATTAGGCAGGTTGTTTTAATGTTATTGCTGGTCACCCTCATGTTTATACAGTAGCTTTGAAATTAGGAGCAATCAGCTCATAACTGTCATGTTACAGGCTGTGTTTGAGAAATTACAGTTAGGAGCTGATTGGTTAGTACTTTATCCCTCTCCACTTTATCTCTCTCCAATGCTTAGTACATCTACCCCTGTGTCTCTTACCACCCTCATCCAAACCACAGATATTGTAATTAATCTTCCAGGTGCAATTATATACCCCACATCCTTGCTTCCCACACTTTCCATAGTCTCTCTAGCATTCCCCCCGACACGCACACACTATCTTAGAGAAATCAAATTAATATAACTATTTAACTGATCATAGATGATCACACTACATAAGAGGAGGGTAGACAGTGAAGTCGGGGGAGCAGAGGTAGAGGTGATGGTGGGCCAGGGAGGCAGATGCAATGACAGTGCGAGGAAGGTGAGCTCCCCGAGAGAGGAGAGTCTGTTGAGAGAAAGGAGCCTGCACAGATCATCCTGGTCACAAAAGGCTTCTGATTCACTGTGAATTATAACCATGTCATGGCCAGGATCATCAGCACCTGCACCCCCTAATTGTGGCCCTAGCAACGGTGCCCCGGTGACCTTGCTGCAACACCAGTACCTAGGCGAAACTAGACATTTACTAATGGGTTGCTCCCAGTTTCAACCACAGAAACTTTCACTGTAGTGCTGACAGTTCATATTATGCCACATTGAACTAAATGAATTGGTGGAGGCCCTGGGGGCATCCTAGAACCTTGAAACTTTAGGGTTTGTGAAATTAATTTTAAATATCATGAAACAGAGTAGAGCCATAGGAGGAGAGCATGAATTTTAAATGGCGTGAATGCCTGATGTCCTCCAGTACTATTCAGCTGTGCTTGAGCTTTTCTGAAGTTAGTGGGTGAGCTTAGAGTGCCTGAGTAAGGGAGCAGACTGGCACAGCCTGAGAGTGACAGCCTGGGCAGCAGAGACAGGAACGGAGGAGAGGGTAGAGTTGTAAACTGAGATAACTTGCTCGGGGCAGGAGAGGGTGGAGTTGGGAGAAAGGAAGGTATCCACTAAGGTGAAGAAGAGTGCAGGGTCAACTGCAGCAAAGTTGGTGCGTGTAACCTTGTGGGTGAAGGTGGAAGGGAAACGCCAAAGGAAAATTAGATGTGTTCAGCGTAAAGGGGGTGGAAATTAGCAGGAAAAGACCAGGTCAAGTGACTGCTAGAGTCTGAGGGGGAGAAGATTTATTGGGTGAGGTCAAATAAGTGACGGGAGGGACCAGTAGGTTGTAGATGACCACGACAATAAGGTGAATTGGGTGGAAGATTCCGATAGAGTGGACCTCAAATGGAGGAAAAGGAGTGGTGAGGTTCTAGCAGTAGGACCGGGAAAGGTGTAGGTGAGGCACCCAATAGCCAGCAAAATGGGGGAAGTGGTAGCAGATGGGGAGAGCCAATCACGGATAAAGGACAATTTGATACAAACCGATCTAGCATTCCAGAGCGCACAGGAGAAAAGGAAGGGGGGATGGGGTTGAGGTTGACTGGTTGGATGGTGCACTGAGATGGTTCAGGGGAGTAATGGGAGAGAGTGGGGTTAGAACATACGGCACGGTGCAGAGCCAGTAGAGGAATGGAGGTGTGCCAGGAGTGAGGTGAAGATGTTATAGAGGGAGCAAATGAGGGTGGGGTGAAAAGCGAGAGATAGGTATAAAGAGTGTGAGAAAATGGGGGAAGAGAGAGTTAATAGTAAAGGGGGATATGAGTACAGCGAAAGAGAGGGTGATGAAAGAAGGGAACCACTAGAGGAGTAATGGTGGGACAGAACAAGGGAGGTGACAGTCAGTACATTAGTGTAGGATAATCACAGGGCATGCTACCAGAGACAGTACTA
The DNA here is from genome assembly GCA_031769625.1 of Taudactylus pleione. Classification (NCBI taxonomy): domain Eukaryota; kingdom Metazoa; phylum Chordata; class Amphibia; order Anura; family Myobatrachidae; genus Taudactylus; species Taudactylus pleione. The sequence goes on from JAUIMM010000358.1 coordinate 636,106, forward strand.
GATATACATTAGCACAGGATGATTGCACTGCAGGATAACAGGACAGGTTTTCAGAGACAGTACTAGATATACATTAGCACAGGATGATTGCACTGCAGGATAACAGGACAGGTTATCAGAGCCGGTATAGGGTGCTGGGATGGCTGGGGGGTGAGTTTTTCAAAGAGTCAGATTAAATAGAAGGCTAAAAAAATGTCCATAAAAATGTCAAGACCACCCCCGCAAGCCTCAAGTCTCCCTCACCCCTCTCCCATCATACCTGTGTCATGTACCTGTAACTAGTGACTCTGCCTTCATGCAGGCCACGCTCCCTGCGTGCATTTCTCCTATCTCCGGTGCGGCAGCCTGAGCCAAGTAGGGTAGTTCCGACTCCCAGAGCAACAGGTTGTCACAGATGGGTTAGAGCAGCAGAGAGGGACGGTTAGGTCTAAAGTGAACCGGGCTGAGGGACCTCTGACATCACAACCATGTGACCCGCGATGGTAGGGGGAGGAACAAGGGACCCAAAGTGTACCCTCGCGGGATCACTTTGCTCGCCATGCTTCGGGCACGGTGGGCTAGCTTTGCTCACCACAGGTTACTAATCCCACTCTCCACTCTATGTCCACTTGAATAGTAAAACTTCAAGCTCACTGGCCTTGCCCCTTCCCCTGGCATAAGAGGTTATTCTACCAACTCAAATCTAGCATTATCCGGAGAGGGCTGAACCGGGAAGCAATGACATCACTGGCACCGCTCTCTGCTGTGAAATCATGACCTTAACAGCGCTGTTGGTGGAATCCCAACCAGCTGCATCAGGCTAGGCACTCTCCGACCTGGGTGGCAGAGCTGTCAGCAGACCAGCCAAGGCTGCGGGTCCATTCGGCTGCAAAGCCGGTAGTTCCTCCCTGCTGCGTTACTGGCTGCTGCAAGTGCTGCTCTGTCCTCAGCTCCTGGCAGGTGCGATCATGTGACATCACGTTTACAGCGTGCCCACTGAGCAGCCTGAATGTCAGGAGGTGGAGCTGCTCAGCGCACGGATGCGGCATTATAGATTTTTTTTTTCTACATTTACAGCAATTCTAATTGTAACCACCCCATAGTTTTGCCTATGCACCATTAGGTCATCCACTGATTGACTACTGGTTGGTTTAGTTATGTGAATATTCTAATTCTCTGGCTACAGGTCTACAGGTTGCTTTAATGGTGGCACTTGGACAGACGCTGCAGGGTATGTGCTCTGAAATTAACTTAATAGGAAATTAGGAATCAATTAGATTATTATCAAGGATTTGGTAATCATGGTCACAAAATAGTATTTTCCAGGCTGAATCAATAGGTCTCACTATGGTAGGCTATAAAGACAACATTGGTATTCACTAGATGTTTTTAATTTAATCAGAATCTTATTAATGATTTAAAGTTCTGCACAGTGTTATGTGTCCATCGTGGCAAACAGTCACATGGCACATGATGTAATGAGCAGAGAGGCTTTGGAACAGCTATCTGAGCTCTGCTTGCTCTGTGTAATGATAACTTATCCCCCTCCTCCCCCCTTTGCCATCACATATGCTGAGAGCCTTTTGCAGCCATATTTTGACAACCCCATACGGATGGCTATCGACCATAGATGATTTGTAATCATCGATGGTTTATGGCCAATGTTGAATGTTTTTCCCATCGATGGGGGAGAACTAGATGGTTTCCCTCCATCGATGGAAGAACATAACCGAATATTTTTTTTTCTTTACAAGTTACCGGGATACGGTGCATAGCTTCGCCCCGCAACACCTGCGAAGCCACTCCACCTAGTTCTGATTGGTCCATGGGCCAGTCAGTCATAGAACAGGGATGACCATCAGTTGGTGAAGCCATCGATGGTCATCCATTGCATAGTTTGTTACCATCGATGGTAACCATACTGATGGCCGTCTCTACAACCACATGAGGGATTTTGAAAATGTGTTGAGGAACAAATAAGATTATACATGCTTAAAATAATTATAAACCTTCTACAGTATGTGCGAATGCTGCAGAACTAATAATGGCGTTTGACTATTGACTTGGCTCATGTTGTATCTATCTGTGTCAACAGTCTTTGCATTGCCTAAATAAATAAATGATATCCTTCCCTAAAACCACTAAAGAGACATATCAGCAGGACGGGGCAATGCAGCTGACTGTCATGCAAACCGCTTAGCAGCGAACGCATATGGTGTACCTATAGTACATAGGCCATTTAAGGCGTTGTACATCTTCACTTTTATAAATAGCCTCACTGAGCAATAGATCAGGCTCAAGCTGAGGAAGGCTGATCCCTTTTAGAGACAAGATTTCTGAACATCAGGTCAGTCTGAGAGAGACCGCGATGGCAGGTTCAATAAATATTTGTAGTGAAAGATTCTAGATTGACTGTCGTTTTCCTTTCATCCTCCGTAATTATGTAAGTATGAAATTAGAGTTCAATTATGCACGGTTCCAACATCCTATTTCGGCTATAAACGGCTCCGTCATTTTACTTTTGTGTGTCTGAAGACTCTCACTAAACCATGGATTAAAGGAAAGAACGTTTTTCCACATCACGCCGTGTATTTTGCTCCTTGCACAGATCGTTCCCCGGCACACAAAACGACCTTTATTTTCCGAACTTCTGCCTATTTTGGATTTTCCTTTTGTTTATCTTATTTGGTTTGATGTTTTTTGCTCCCCGCTGAGTGTGTCCTTTATCTTGTAGTACATTGTGTTTAGGAGGATTTGTATTGTTTAATCCTAACAATCTTTACTCCACGTTCTATGATTTGACGTGTTATGGCTCTTTTTATCACGTCTGATCAGCCGGACTATAATCGACTGTCCGTATCAAAGAAAATACCTCTTGGGATACATTAAAGATGGGCTTTGAAGTTTATATGAAGTACTGACGCTTTCGATATGCTCAGAAGTACTTTTTATGCATTTTAATGCTTTTCTAACAGCCCCTCAATAACACTCAAACCCCCTGCCACAATTTCCTGGGTCCTTGAATGTGCCGCGTTTACCAACCTCGCTAATCGGTCTCATGTGATCAGGCAATTTTGCGCAAATGTAGAACTTGAACACCTGGTACCAGGCCAAACTACCGGATATGCCAGTGTATGCACCTTTATAGCTACTGGCAAACCCCTGCTCTAAGCGCTTAATATACGCTCCCACCCATATGCCATTAATACAATGAATACACTTACAAACATAGCACTATGGTAGGAAATACTGTTTTTGGTACAGCAGAAATGTAAACATTTCCTTTATTATGGCAGAAGAATAACTACTGTGCACCGTAGAGGACCATGCCCATCATAAACTGCACAATACCGTACATTCTGAAAACGCCAGTTTTGGGAGTTATTACTTAATTTTCTGATTGATCCATCCCACCCAGAGCATTATATACTACCCTATAACCTCACATGCCGCCACGTATAGCTTTATATTTCACCATAAAGTCTTATACACCACCTGATTCAGAGGTGGCCACGGCTGCATCTCTTGGTGGTCATCCATCTGTGCAGCGTATCAAGAGAGGAGGGGGCCCGTGTTCAGTCCCCGTCCGGGGCCCCCTCCTCTCTCCCCAGCTGCTGTCAGCGAACTGACAGCAGCGGTAGACTCAGGGCACTAGAGTGTGCCCGCTGTCTACTGCGCATGTGCAGAACACTGGGGAAATGGCGTGGCGGACATTTTCCTGGTGATTTTCTACTGCACATGCTCAAAACGCCGGGAAAATGGCCACGGCGCCCATCTTCTGGCGTTTTGTGCATCGTTGAGGCACCCAACGCGGTACCTCGGAGAGTTAAGTGTTAGAGTATATGGGTGCAAGGCAGGGTTGCCTACCTTTAGCATTCTCTTCCCGGGAGAAGCCCGGGTAAGAGATGCAGCAGGGGGCCGACGGGGGCGGTAAAATTGCCGCGATTGGGCACAATTTACATAGGGGCGGGGCCAAATGCTGTGATTCATGCAGAATCACATCTTAAGCCCCGCCCCCTTCACGGAGACCCGCTATTGCCGCGGGTATTCTCCTAATTCTGCCCACTTCACTAGGAAGTGGGCAGAATGCAGGAGAAATGCCTACCCTTCCGGGGGTGCGGGGGTTTACCTGAAAAATCGTGAGCCTCCCGCGAAAACCTGTGAGGGTAGGCATGTATGGTGCAGGGTGTGTGGTGTGTGCCCCCCTGGACCCAGGGACCCCTGTGCACCTCACACCCTGCACCCATTATAAATACACCCCTGCATCTGTGACTTTATGCAAATGGTGTAACAAAGCCCTTCCCTGGTGTACACCAGGCGTATGAATGGGCAAGGGCTGAGACGCCCACTTTGAGTGTCTGTAGATGATGCCGTACCACCTGGTGCGTCTTTAAACTCCACCATCGGTCGCCCTATGGCAGGTGCAGATTTTCCATCTGGATACTTCCTCAAAGGTGAACGACTAAGCGCCTGTGTACGTAAACACTACAGCGACAGACCTGCTACACACCCATAAAACTTACCATCTCCGTGCGTCCAACACATTTCCAAGACAATTCTGATCCCATGCTTCTCAATCGCAGCAGCGCCTTTGTGCGTGAACGGTGTAATGCATGTGCTGTAGGAGGTCTTAGGGATTTTTGCGTATGCTCAGTAGTAAATAACCACACTCAGCTACGTGAACATCGGCAGTGTGTGCGGCAGGGAATCCGTCCCATACTGTCCCCACCACCTCTCTACACAGCCTGACACCATACTACAAGAAAGTACAGAAGTGCGCTGCCCATTTTTGCTGGATTTGGATTTGGCTCTGATTCGTTGTCCGATTTTGGATTTTTCTCAAAAATTTACAAAAAAGCTAAAATTTTTTTATTCGTTCCTAGATTATTATTAACCTCAATAACATTAATTTCCAGTTAATTACAGTTAGCTTTGACCACCTCACAGCTGCGTAGAGTCCTACCAGTTTTTCGCACACACTCTGGTAATACAGCGTACTGGGGTGCAGTGCACAGTAAAAACAAATACTTTTTTTATTATTTTAAAGTTTTTTTGCTGATAAATATGGAGTCACATTGTTAACGCAGTGGGTGGGGTCTGCAAAGTCAGGCCCTGATTCAGAGCCGGACGCTCTGACCAGAGCGCTCGCTCTGAATCAGGGGCGTCCTATTTAAATTTGGAGCGGCCTTTTGGACGCTCGCATAGCTGTAGGTTACCACCCACAGCTTATGCGAGCGTCCATGATGATGGTCGTGATGGTCAAGACCATCGTGACCATCGGGCTTGCGACAAGAACCTGCGGTAGGGTCTCACTGCCGCAAGCCCAGGAGTGATTTTGGCTCTATCAGAGCCCCAGACAGTAGGCGTTCCCATGGGAACGCCTCCGTCTGGCAGCCACGCCCCCAGAACGCCCACCGAAGGGGGCGTGCTGTCAATCACCATCGACAGCACGCCCCCTTTGGTGCGAGACCCAGAGCGACAGCTTGGCTGTCGCTATGCGGGTCTCGCGCATGCACACTACGTAGCTCCCTCCGGCATGCGCATTTGGGTACCATCGACCCGCTTGCGTGCGTCCTGCGCTCGCGAGCGGGTCTGAATGAGACCCTCAGTGCAGCACCACTGTGATGGAATTAGACTCAATAGACTAAGGGGACTGGACACAGCTTTCCACTTAGATGGACAGCACAGCTCCTTAGAGATAACAACATCCCCAGCAGCAGAGCCTCTTAGAAATGGACAGCAGCACAGCCCCTTAGAGATGGACACCTTAGACACTTAGAGATGGACCCCTTAGAGATAAACACAGCCCCACTTGGACACCACAGAGCAGAGTGCAGCATGCAGAAGCGCGACTGGATTGGAGTGAATGGCGTCGAGTCTCGGCCATGGCACCTTATAAGAAATCAAAAACCCTAGAGAATCCAATGCCGGGAGGCTGACATTCGGCCTGGCGGAAAACCAAAAGCCATCTCTACAAGAAAGTATAAATGACTTTTCTCCTGATCCCTGATTGGCTGAAGTCCCGTAGGAAGCACACGTTTAGGGTCATGTGACTGATACAAAATTAATGTTAGAGTTGTAGTTCTTCAATACATTTTATTTATTTATTTCTGGTGAGAATTCACCATTTGGGGCCATGTAATCCGGCAGGTGTGGTATTGGAATGATAGGACATACTTGTACTAAGTAAACTCGGGCCAACAATTTGTAGGCTTACCATATTAAAAAAGATCTCAAAATGAATAGCACAGTAAGCAAAAGCTATAATCCTGACATGCCCAAAAAGCGCGCAGACTTTGCTAATATCCTGGCCGTTCTCTAGGTAACTTTTTGGTGTTGGATTTAACAGTGTTTCGTCTTTGAGAACCAAACTGCAGTCTGGAACACAGGGCTCGGTTCAGACCCGCTCGCTAGATGTGTTCGTTTGCTAGATGCATATGCAAATTCGGCAAGGCAGGCGATCGCACGGCAAGGCATTAGCATGCCCACATTAGCGTGCGATCACTTTGTGTATGCAGACGCCCACTTGCGCACGTCATCTCCAGAAAGTGTATGCAACCATCGGTAACCGAGTACCATCGGAAGCGATCGCAGCACTTGTATTGACCATACCCTGCTGCAAGCACTAGCGAGCGCTTGAGTGTAAATTTCAACCAAGTGACGGGTACTATGACGCTGCGTCTTAATTATGCACGCCTCTGAAACGGCGCTAAGACGCTCAGGCACGCCTGCGTTCGCACCTCCACTCCCCCGTTTCTAGCGGCCAGCCCCTATCACCACCCACAAACGGTTACTCATGACACTCAGTCTGCCAGGCTGTCTTCCCGATCGCTCGCACTAGTTTGCACAAGCGCACTGCTATGCGTACGTATGCGCAGAATGCAAATATCGGCTGGCTGCGTGTGAACGCAGCCTAGCGAGCGGGTCTGAATCGGGCCCCCAGTTCTCACGTAAAACAGAAACATCCATGTATTGTATCAAACATACAGTATGTTTATCATTTCGCAACGTGAAGTTGTATGTGATTTTGTGTTTGTCCATCGATCTGTAAGTCATGGGTGGAGCAGGTAGGTGGCGCTGTGTGTTCAGGGAGACTCAGGGGAACCTCTAGAAACATTGTTACAGATCAGCACTGCAAATATGGTTTAAAATAGGAGCCTTTAAAATGTATCTTTATAAATGCCTGCCATTTAGTCAAACTGTCATGGCAGTCATTATAAATGACCGCAAATATGCACCTGGTATAGGAATGGTGCAACATCTCTGTTTTACTGTAACAGCTGCTTTCCTATTGAGAAGCCCACTTACTAAATTGCATCCTATGTAGCCCTGTCCTTTTATGTAAAGAATGAAAAGTCAGCTTGAGAAATTTCCTCAAAATTAAAAGCAGTAAGATATCTGGGGTCTATTTACTAAGCAGTGTTAGGAGACAGAGTGAAAAGTGATAAGGTGCCAGCCAATCAGCTCCCAACTGTCATCTCACAGGCTGTGTTTCAAAAATGACAGTTGGGAGCTGATTGGCTGGCACCTTATCACTTTTCCCTCTGTCTCCTAACACTGCTTAGTAACTAGACCCCTTTAAGTGGTTGATGTATCAAACAGTGGAGAAGAGGACCGGTGGAGAAGTTGCCCATAGCAACACAGCTGCTACCTATTATTTTATAGAATGTACTTCATAAATGCTACCTCAAAGCTTATTGGTTGCTATGGGCAATTTCTCCACTCATTTCATTGCTTGGTACATCACCCACTGAGGGGTGATGTGCGCTGAATCTTATCACCTGGGCTCCTCCCCCACTTCACATTTCCAGTAATCGCTGCATTGCGTAGCAGGGGGCGGTGCTATGTTGACACAATCGCAACATCACACCCCCCCAGACCCGCCCATCTCTGTCGAACCCTGCAGCCCACAGTGCCGATCTCCGAGCCAAAAGGTGGTAAAGTATGGCGCAGTTTGCAGATATCCGCATTTGCACTTGCGTCAGACACAATTTCAGGCTCTGTCGATGCATTGTGCAGGGCTGTACTCATCTACTTACCGTGACTACTGTATTCTTGTTTAATGCTGCGCACAATATGCGTTTTTGTTTTACATTTTGTCAGTGTACAGCTGCTACGGCATAGTAATACGTTTATTGCTTACAGTTCTTTTATGGTCTGATAGTCCAATATTGTTTGCAAATTCTGGGAAACCTACCTATGACTACACTATTTGCCCTTACTGTGATCACATGATGACCCTCCTGCTCCTGTGATTGGTTAAAAAGGGGCCTCATTCAGAGATGGACGCAAAAGACAACACAGGAGCTTCTATTGGCGGACGTCTGTCTGAGAGTTTATACAAATGGCATACAAACTCCTTCTCTTGTGTACATTTGCACGGCCGAATGTGCAATGACTGAGACCCCCACTTTTAGCGCCCACACGTGCTGTAATACCGATGGGTACGTCCTTATACGCCACCATCAGCTATGTGGCAGGTGCAGAGTCTTTGTCTGACCACGGGCTTCTGTGCGCAGCTTTGCCCCTGTGAAGACAGCCATTTGCATTGGCACATTCCACGACACTCCCATAATATGCTCCCTGAGTGCAGCACTAGCCACTGCCCAGGAACACCCATCACTCAGGGTAACGCTTGTGCCGTAGAAGGTTTCAGAATTTTTCACGCGTGCGCATTTACAAATAACCGCTCAACCGCTTGAATATCGGCAATGCGTGCAGCTCTGGATCAGGCCAAAATTGCTACAAGACCCGTCCGTTCATTGAATATGACGTGTGCCAGTTTGCTTGTTGTGCGTTTTCTGTGAGCGGCAGTGTTCTGCAAGCTCCGATCCTGTACCCTCATTTCAATGAAACATCCTCTACAGGGCCAGCTGAGCATGTGTGAGGAATATAGGGCAGACAGCCTCAGGCCTTATCTGCAGCTTATTACAATACTGTATGTACTTTATCATTGTAATCGTATGCACTAAAGCTGTAAGCAATCATTGCTGCTGCGATGGACAATTACTCTTGTGCGACCAAATTTCACTTTGACGTAAACATCTGATTTTTCTTGCAAATAATTAGGTCCATGGGGGACACATACATTTGTTGCTGCAAATTTGTAGTGACAGATTGTTTTCTTTTTTTGAAAGCTGGAGGCTGGGTATAGGCTGTTTATTCCTGCATTTTAAAATGTAATATTGAACTTGAATATCTGAATCATCATATATTACTACTAATGCACTGTATGTATTAAAATGTGCGTACAGGGCTGGAGTAACCATTAGGTAAAATAAGCATGTGCTTAGGGAGGGATCTTGCCACAGAAATATTTAATTGCCGGATTAACCATGGACCATATGATGAAAAACTGCACGCGGTGCAGCTGAACCTGGTTATACAAAAAGGGGCTATATACAATAACAATAATAATGGTAAAATAGTCATATTAGAGGTTAATGATAAACATTAATCTTGGGCAGGGCCGTTACTAGGGTAGTGTGACCAGCGCCATGGCACAGAGCACCGCAGGGCAGGGGGCGCTGTTTGGGCACTGTCAGTTTTCCTGTTTATTATCATTCTCACTTGTAGCTTCCTCTTCTGTTATCCCCAGCATCTCCTGGCCTCTCCTATCTCTTTCCTGGCCCTTCCCCATGAGGCCATGGTCCTTTTTCAGGTGCACTATCTTATGTCCCTATTTTAAAGAATGGGGGTGGGGGGCACCAATGCTCTCTCTGGGACAGGGCACCAAAAATACAACAAACTTAGAATCTGGAAACTGGTAAAATGCCACACGGTCGACCGAGGCTCATGCGTTCTCGCCTTGGTCATGTCGTCTGTCCCGTTCAGTCGTCCAATGAGAGTGAGTGCAGCAGCCCTCAGTACAGTGTTGCCAGATGGGTTATCTCCAAATTTGGAGGTTTTTAAAGGCGCTGGTGAGAATTTTGGAGAAAATTGTATTTTTTTTAACAAAATATATATGAGGGCACCAAAATCTTTTAAGTGCTTAGGGCCTCTAAAGGTCTTAGGACCTCATTCAGAGGCATAGGCAAACGCAGGGGGGGGTTTCCGTCTACCTGGAAACCCCCCTCCCCAGCACACACCATGACCACAATAGAAATATTAATATAATAGAATGTTACTAGTGCTGTATGTTCTTCTCAGTATCACAAATGAAATGATTAGCACCAACTGTTGATCTTTTAAAATGTGTCAGCCAGTAATAAATATACCTGTGTACCAACTAGGAGATGTGGAAAACATGCACTGTCCAGTACATAAGGAGACCGATATGTACATATATGTCCAGGGCAGTGCTAAGTTCTTCTGCTGCTCCCTCAGTTTCCCGGACTTGCTCCAATGCTCTGGATTGGTGCCCACATCTGAAAAAAAACATTCTGCTCAGACAGGATGGACCTACTGCTGCATCTAATGGCTTACTGTGATTGCTGGTCCTGTATATGCTGGAATTATGCAACACAATACACTTTGTATGTAATACCCCTTTTACACCAAAATCCCGGGTCCGACCCTGGAATTTGAACACTGGTCAACTCGGCTTAAGACCCCGTTTACACTGCAACTTGACCCGGGTTATTCCCGGGTTTGCCCCGTTCACACTGAACCCGGGTAATCCCTGCTTTTCTCTATAGAAGTCATTAAAAATGGTCTGTTTTAAGGTCTGACAAAGATGGTCACAAAAGGCAACAAAAGAGAGGGGTGGGGACTGCTTACAGCATTGCTACAGGCTGCTGTTCTGGCTGTGGCAGGCTGTGTATCAGCCTGTGTTTGTGGCTGCTGTCAGGCTGTGGTGCAGGCTGCTGTTCTGGCTATGGCAGGCTGTGTGCCTGCCTGCTTTTGTGGCTGCTGGTCAGGCTGTTGTGGTGCAGGAGGTTAGGCCAGCAAGTGATGGCTTCATGTGCGTCTCTCTGCAGGGCACTGACAAATTACATCATCTGCCAGTGCCCCAGAAGCTCCAATCAGCATCTTTCAGAGCTATCTGGGTCAAATAAGCAGGGTAGCACCTGTTCACACTGCCGCATGACACGGGAACAACCCGTGTTCAATCCTGCTCTCAACCAGAGTAAGATTCCCGGGTAAATCAACCCGGGAAATTTTTTCTGGGAGCCGTTCACACAGAGCATCGACCCGGGTCGACCCGGCAATAACCCGGGTTATTCGGTTGGTGTAAAAGGGGTATAACATATTAAAGCTGGATAAGTGCTAATTATGCCCTGTTCATGGACAGGCCACACTCACTCTAAAATCAAGCATTTGGAAACCCCCCTCTAGAAATCCTGCGTTTGCCACTGAGAGTCGGTCATAAGCGGCCGCTCGGTCGTACGCATCCGATGTTTCCAAACCACTCATGCGTACGGTTAGTTGTGCGCATGTGCGTACGAGACCTTGCGATCCAAAATGCTGACGATCGTACGGCTTACGAGCAGGAAGTGGCTTCCGAGAGTTGACATGAGAGTTGACATGAAAGGCCGTTTGTGGGTGTTGACGGGGGTGGTGGTCTAAAAACGTAGGCGTTCCTCACCGTTTTCAGGGCGTACATAAATTACCTGCTACGACCGACATAGAAGGTCGGAAGTAATAAAACGTCACTCTGCAGGTTAGAGGCCTGGCTGATCGTATAGCTTGAGATTCGGTATGTGCTCTCTCAAGCCCCAGAGTACAATCGATACTATCGAATGTTACTGATGTTAGGAGTGATGTTTCTATGTTGAGCCACACAATGCAAGCAGCTAATAATCGTTTGTTGCAGCTAATAACACTGCTAATTGGCATGTAATTGATTCAGCTGCGTTTGCATTAGAGAATAAGAATAAATATATTTCAGGGGGACGGCTTATTCTATGCGTTTTTTTGGTAATTTTTAGAGTAATTTGCACACAACACAAGCGGCCGCAACCATCAGAAGAAAATTAACATACAGCGACTGACCACGACTGACAACGATTGACTCTATCGCCAGCTATCACTCGTTAGCTAGAGGAGGTGCTTTGTTCACGTATGGGCGTCACTTTGGTTGCGATCGCCCAGCCGTGCGATTGTTTTTCTTTCTGATTCTCGATCATTAGGCGTACGACCGAGCGGCCGCTTATGACCGACTCTGAATGAGGTCCTTAATCCGGTCCTGTGTGCATATTGTCAACAGCGGCATCAAGTCTTACAAACAGGGGTCTTGTGCGGCTTTCCTCATTTGGGGATGGGGCAGCAATGATGTCATTTGCCACATTATACCTCCCTGGTTCTCTCACCTCTTACTTCCCTTCAGAGGAGAGAATATGAAGTAGACGAGTATGTTATGTCTATTGTATCTTTGCCCCCTCAGTCATCCTTGTTTTTCTGTCTCCCTAGACGTGAGCCTATATCGCCTTCTGGGCCTGGTGAGACTTATTCCCCTTTTAGATCAACAAGATTTGTGTCTAGAAGTCTGTGCGCTACAGTCACGGCCATAACTAGGGCAGTGCGAGCGGTGCCACGGCGCAGGGCTCTGTAGGCTGCACCGTTGCTGCCCAACGGTCATTTGGATGCCACAGGCACTGTCAGATGCAGCTGCCCAGATCATCCTGAAGATGTTCCGAGCACTGCGGCACTTCCAGGTGCTGGCGGCCACGCCCCCTATGCGTAACATCATGATGCCATGTGCAAAGGGGAGGGTGACGGCACGGGGCACTGCTAAGCCCTGTTACATCCCTGACTGCAGCATTGCTAACACTTATCACAGGAAACCCAGAGAGGATCCTGTAGGGCACAAACCATCAGCGTCAGTAAATTTACTGTCAGTTAATTAAAATGAATTGGCAGTAACTAAATATCAAGGTCAGTAAATATATTACACCCTACTGACGCCACTAATCAACACGTTATTCAATAAGCCTATTGCTTGGGCAATACGCATGATGTTTCTGCTTTATTCTTATATAGTGGCCACCCCCATAAATTGCCCCCAGTAGTGGCCACTCCTATACAGGGCCCCCAGTAGTGGCCACCCACCCCCTAAATTGCCCCCAGTAGTGGCCACCCATATACAGTGCTCCCAGTAGTGGCCACCCCCATAAATTGCCCCCAGTAGTGGGAACTCCTATACTGTGCCCCCCAGTAGCGGGCACCCCCTCAAAAAGTGCCCCCAGTAGCGGCCACCCCCTATTTCAGTGCCCCCCCTGTAGTGCCAGGCTTACACACACACACAAACACACACAAACAAAAAAAAATTCAACTTACCTGATCCCCGCTCCTGGCGTGACCGCCGCTGTCCGCTCTGAGTCCCGGATGCTCTTCTACTGCATGGGAGAGATGTCATGACGTATGACGTCTCTCCCATCACATCCTGCGGGGGGAGCAGTGAGAGTATCCACAGGACACTGGAGAGCAGGAGAATATCCAGCAGAGTATCCACAGGAGACCCTGGAGAGCAGGAGAGATTCTAGCAGATAATCCACAGGAGACACTGGAGAGCAGGAGAGATTCTAGCAGATAATACATAGGAGACACTGGAGAGCAGGAGATATTCTATCAGATAATCCATAGGAGACACTGGAGAGCAGGAGAATATCCAGCAGAGAATCCACAGGAGACACTGGAGAGCAGGAGAATATCCAGCAAAGTAGCCACAGGAGACACTGGAGAGCAGGAGAGATTCTATAAAATAATCCATAGGAGACACTGGAGAGCAGGAGAATATCCATCAGATAATCCATAGGAGACACTGGAGAGCAGGAGAGATTCTATCAGATAATCCATAGGAGACACTGGAGAGCAGGAGAATATCCAGCAGAGAATCCACAGGAGACACTGGAGAGCAGGAGAATATCCAGCAGAGAATCCACAGGAGACACTGGAGAGCAGGAGAATATCCAGCAGAGAATCCACAGGAGACACTGGAGAGCAGGAGAATATCCAGCAGAGAATCCACAGGAGACACTGGAGAGCAGGAGAGATTCTATCAGATAATCCATAGGAGACACTGGAGAGCAGGAGAATATCCAGCAGAGAATCCACAGGAGACACTGGAGAGCAGGAGAATATCCAGCAGAGTATCCACAGAAGACACTGGAGAGCAGGAGAAATTCTAGCAGATAATCCATAGGAGACACTGGAGAGCAGGAGAGATTCTATCAGATAATCCATAGGAGACACTGGAGAGCAGGAGAGATTCTATCAGATAATCCATAGGAGACACTGGAGAGCAGGATAATATCCAGCAAAGTATCCACAGGAGACACTGGAGAGCAGGAGAGATTCTAGCAGATAATCCACAGGAGACACTGGAGAGCAGGAGAATATCCAGCAAAGTATCCACAGGAGACACTGGAGAGCAGGAGAGATTCTAGCAGAGTATCCACAAGAGACACTGGAGAGCAGGAGAGATTCTAGCAGATAATCCATAGGAGACACAAATATAAAATATAAGAAACAGTGCTATGAATGAATTAATGTACTCTAATAAAATTTAATAATCATAATATAACACTTTTAAAACTTGTATAAAATATATAGACCAATTGTAAACAAGAAAATGTATATATTGTCTTCAGGTTAGTTGGAAAAGATTTAGTGCACGAATAAAGTTCATATGTCCACAAGTTTTAAGACAATGTCCAATTATGTAGACTTGTTACCGGTTTTGTAAGACAATTGGATGGGGTCCTTTAATTAGCGGAGGGTCCAGAGTTGAAACAAATCCCAGCGCAGATGTACGGGCTCCCAGTCTCTGGTTCTCCAAGTCAGATGTTGGTAATTTCATATGGATGGGCTTCTCCAAATAAATCCAACACCTGGGTCCCAGCAGCTAACGCATTTCGCTGCTATATGGCAGTTTTGAAATAGCGAAATGCGTTAGATGCTGAGAGCCAGATGTTGGATCCAGTACAATTCCTGGTGCTAATAATATAGATATACAAGGATTAGGCCACTGCAGCTGCAAGTAATTAAGGTCTGGTTAGGACCTTAAAAATCACAAAATGCACAAGAACAACAGTAATTACTGTGCTTGGTGTTTTTTATTGTTAATTGGATTTGTTTAAAATAGTTTTGATATCACTCATAAACGTGTAAAACTAAAACAAATATAACAGTTTAGATCTTAGAAAGACAGCAATAAATATATAGACATCTATAGAGGACCATATAAATACTTCTCAAGCATATAGTAGTCTATTTAAAATCCACACTTTGCACCAGACTCCTGTATAATCATTAGCAAGATTGCAACATAATTGTTAGTTTGTCTTTTTGTAATGCATGTAGCAAATATGTTGCCAGTCCTCGAATTCTAAAGGTTAGTAAGCCAGGCAAGGCAGTCAGTTAGTAGACAGCTGTATATAAATAATCAGTCATATACTGGTGTCCCAGTATCAGTATATATACTATAATTTCCAACAGGTCTCCTTTTCTCTCCTATATAGTAGGGGTGAGCAGGTTAGGATTTCTGAAATCCGAACCCCCCCGACCCCCCCCCCGATCCGAGGCCGATCCGAGTCAGGCTCGACTTTTCCCGCCTGACTCGGATCTGAAATCGAGGCAAAACGTCATCATCCCGCCTTCCGGGTCTCGCGGGTTTTGGATCCTATATAAGGTACCCGCGTCGGCGCCATTTTCTCACTCGGCTGTGGACACTGAAGAGGGAGGGTGGGAGTTAGGGCTGGCTGGGCTGTGTAGTGTAGTGCAGTGTAGTGTTGTGCTGTGCTGCTGTTGTCCATAGGGGCTGTGTCCACTCCTTCAAAGTCCATAGGGGCTGGCTGGACTGTGTTGTGCAGTCAGTTGTCCACTCCAAAGTCCTGTGCAGTGTCCCAGTCCTAAAGCGGTGCTCTGTCCATCAGGGGTGCTCCCCCCAAGTGCAAAAACAATATATATTTTCTGTGTTTGAGAATTGTGTGCACTGTGGCTGCACGTGCATCAACAAAGGAGCAGCGCCAAGAGTGCGCCTGTGTCCCATAAGTAAAGGGCCAGCTGGCTTGTCCGTTAAAGGGTGCTGTAACCCCCAAAGTACACTCCAAACAAAATAAAAAAATATTTTCTGTGTTTGTGAATTGTGTGCGCAGTAGCCGCACGTGCATCAACAAAGTAGTGCCAAGCGTACGCCTGTGTCATAAGTAAAGGGTCGGCTGGCTTGACCGTTAAAGGGTGCTGTAACCCCCAAAGTACACTCCAAGCAAAATAAAAAAATATTTTCTGTGTTTGTGAATTGTGTGCACTGTGGCTGCACATGCATCAACAAAGGAGCAGCGCCAAGCGTGCGCCTGTGTCCCATAAGTAAAGAGCCGGCTGGCTCATTTCTTAAAGGGTGGTGTAACCCACAAAGTGCACTACTCTCCAGCAAAAATAAAAACATATTTTCTGTGTTTGTGTGCGCCTTAGCCGCACGTATATATCAATATAACATAAATGGAGGCCCAAACTTTCTCAGATAAAAATAAAATAGGGAAAGATCAAGAACCACTTCCTCCTAGTGCTGTAGCTGCTGCTGGGAGTTGTTCATCATCCCAGAGAGGAAGTAGGAACAGCAGTCATCCTGAAGCAAAACGTATAACTGAGGCCTTGACTGCTATGTTGGTGTTAGACGTGCGTCCGGTATCCGCCATTGGTGCATTGAGATTTAGACAATTGATGGAGGTAGTGTGTCCCCGGTTCCAAATCCCGTCTAGATTCCACCTGCATCCTCAAAGCAGCAGCGACAAGCGTGCATCTGTCTGTTAAAGGGTGGTGTAACCCTCAAAGTGCACTCCACAAACAATAAAAAAATTCTTCTTTTTTTTTCTGTCTTTGTGAAATGTGTGGGCTGTAGCCGCACCTGCATCCTTAAAGCAGCAGCAACAAGCGTGCATCTGTCTCTTAAAGGGTGGTGTAACCCTCAAAGTGCGCTCCACAAACAATAAAAAAATTCTTCTTTTTTTTTCTCTTTGTGAATTGTGTTGGCTGTAGCCGTACCTGCATCCTCAAAGCAGCAGCGACATGCGTGCGTCTGTCTGTTAAAGGGTGGTGTAACCCTCAAAGTGCGCTCCACAAACAATAAAAAAATTCTTCTTTTTTTTTCTGTCTTTGTGAAATGTGTGGGCTGTAGCCGCACCTGCATCCTTAAAGCAGCAGCGACAAGCGTGCGTCTGTCTGTTAAAGGGTGGTGTAACCCTCAAAGTGCGCTCCACAAACAATAAAAAAATTCTTCTTTTTTTTTCTGTCTTTGTGAAATGTGTGGGCTGTAGCCGTAACTGCATCCTTAAAGCAGCAGCGATAAGCGTGCGTCTGTCTGTTAAAGGGTGGAGTAACCCTCAAAGTGCGCTCCACAAACAATACATTTTTTTTTTTTCTGTCTTTGTGAAATGTGTGGGCTGTAGCTGCACCTGCATCCTTAAAGCAGCAGCAACAAGCGTGCATCTGTCTCTTAAAGGGTGGTGTAACCCTCAAAGTGCGCTCCACAAACAATAAAAAAATTCTTTTTTTTTTTCTGTCTTTGTGAAATGTGTGGGCTGTAGCCGCACCTGCATCCTTAAAGCAGCAGCGACAAGCGTGCGTCTGTCTGTTAAAGGGTGGTGTAACCCTCAAAGTGCGCTACACAAATAATAAAAAAATTCTTCTTTTTTTTTCTCTTTGTGAATTGTGTTGGCTGTAGCCGTACCTGCATCCTCAAAGCAGCAGCGACATGCGTGCGTCTGTCTGTTAAAGGGTGGTGTAACCCTCAAAGTGCTCCAAAAAATAAAAAACAATTTTTTTAATGTGTTTGTGACTTGTGTGCGATGTAGCCACACGTGCATCAACACAGTAGAAATGCCAAGCGTGCGCCTGTGTCATAAGTCAAGGGCCAGTTTGGACATCTGGTCCGGACTGAAGGACGTACCAACAATTTCTGACAAGTCTACTGTCACTGCATATGATACTGTCCTCAAAGCAGCAGCGACAAGCGTGCATCTGTCTGTTAAAGGGTGGTGTAACCCTCAAAGTGCGCTCCACAAACAATAAAAAATTCTTCTTTTTTTTCTGTCTTTGTGAAATGTGTGGGCTGTAGCCGCACCTGCATCCTCAAAGCAGCAGCAACAAGCGTGCATCTGTCTGTTAAAGGATTACATCGGTGACAGCATCCAAGTAGGCATGTCAGACAGTCCGTACATGTACTGGCAGGAAAAAGAGGCAATTTGGAGGCCCCTGTACAAACTGGCTCTATTTTACCTGAGTTGCCCCCCAGCCAGTGTGCACTCTGAAAGAGTGTTTAGTGCAGCCGGGAACCTTGTCAGCAAAAGGCGTAGGAGGTTGCTTCCACAAAATGTGGAGAAGATGATGTTCATAAAAATGAATTATCAACTCTTCCAGGGAGACCGGCCTCCAGAACGTACAGAGGGACCTGTGGTGGTGGATTCCAGTGGGGACGAATTAGTAGTCTGTGAGGATGAGGATGTACACAACACTAAAGAGGGTGAGGAATCGGTGAATGAAGAGGATGAGGACAACATCTTGCCTCCGTAAGAGCCAGTTTGTGCAGGGCCAGATTAGTTGCCAGCTTGTTTTGTGGGGGCCCAAACGAACCAATCATTTCAGCCACAGTCGTGTGGCAGACCCTGGCGCTGAAATGATTGGTTTGTTAGAGTGTGCATGTCCTGTTTATACAACATAAGTGTGGGTGGGAGGGCCCAAGGACAATTCCATCTTGCACCTCTTTTTTTTCTTTGCATTATGTACAGTTTGGGGCCTAGTTTTTCAAACTGCCATCCTGTCTGCCACTGCAGTGTCACTCCTAGATGGGCCACGTGTTTGTGCCGCCCACTCGTGTCGCTTAGCATAGTCATCCATCTACCTCGGTGCAACCTTTTGGACATAAAAACACTATTGTGAGGTGTTCAGAATAGACTGGAAATGAGTGGAAATTAAGGTTTTTGAGGTTAATAATAGCATAGGAGCAGAAAAATCAACACATTCTGTGATTTTAGCTGTTTTTAAGCTTTTTTGAAAAAAAATACAGATCCAAAACACAAAACCCAGAACCCAAAACACCGAAGGGTGGTTTTGGCAAAACCAATCCAGATCCAAAACACGAAGAAAGATCCAGATCCAAAACCAAAACACAAAACACGAAAAGTGGCAGGTGCACACCCCTACTATATAGATAGATAATGAAACAGTCAGTTACCATTGTCCATATCAGCCAGCTCGCTATATTTACCTATAGGTAGTGTTCATTTTCCTGATCCACTGTAACAAGCCTGGTCACGCTATGGGAGTTTGTGAACAGGGTAATCTGTCCCTGCAGGAAGCAGTAGCTAAGGTAACTGAGAGATCATGGACCAAATGTAATAGGTCACGAATTAAAGTAAAATTTCAACTCGCACCTTCTCGCATTTTTAAGGTGTGAGTTGGTGCCCGGACTCGCAAATGTAATAGGCTGTGAACTTTTCAGCCTCTACACTATGTGAATCTATGCAATTTTTTCCCTATGTAAATAACTTTTTCCCTATGTGAAGAATTTTAATGCGATTAGCATTAGAATGTGCGAGTTATTCAGAGGCCATCACAGATCAGTGAGATCCGTGAAGGCTTCTGTCTGTGTGTTTTTTAAAAAAAGACGTGCACCCCCTCCCCTGAAGCATAGCCAGCACTGGGCTATATAAAGAACATCTTGTTCTAAAAACACAGGGTCCAAATGCATAGGGGGCCCCTGTATATTATGTACCAGCACAGGGCTTTTTGAGCCAGTCCTTGTGGAAAATACAGGGGACAAAACGAGTAGGGGTCCCCTGTAATTTCCATAACCAGCATCGGACACTTTCTAGCAGGGGGGTAATGCCACAGCCAGGGAAAACTTTTTTCACCGGTTTCCCTGGCCAAAGCATTACCCCTGGCCACTAGTCAGCCCAGGTTGGGGATCCCTGGAGAGGTGGGGACCCCACAATAAAGGTGTCCCCCTCTCCAGGGCACTCAAGGCCTAGTCTGATAGCCCGGTGCAATCCCCGACACCTCGTGGCCGGTGGGTGCCAGGTTGATAGTGTAAATGTGTTGTGGGGAGTCTATTTTTGGAGGCACCAGACACACCGGAGGCACAATGGGGACGCCTGTAGTGCGACCTCCATTGGGGAATGTTTACTAACAAGGACTCGCTGCGCCGGAAGTAGATGCGAGTGTGATCAGACGTCGTCACTTCCGGTACGCGACCACGAGTATGCCGCTGATACAGCTTGAGGCGTTTTTTAAGAAGATGCAACTTAGATTGACAAGATAGGTGACCTATCAGTACAATGGATGTCACACTAAGCCCATCCTATTAAGGAAGGTAAAGAGTACTTAATGTATATACATTGAGGATTTGTATATTAATGTTGGATTAATGCGTGATATCATGGCAGATGTCGAACTAATCTGGATAGAAGATTCCTTTTAAGATTTTACATTATTGTTTTTTTTTTGGTATGTACGCCAGCCACCTAATTACCTGAAGGGACGAGGTTACTGCTAGGGCTACTTAAAGCCAGGATAACCATCTACCAGTCACACTTTGAGGAAGGCTGAGAACTGAAACACGTTAGTGTGACTGGTGAGGACCTGGACCACTGGGGTATTCAGATAGAGACGGTGAGACTTCGTGTGTTAGGTGCTCCTATCCGGATTACTGGATCACTGTTCCTATGATTTTTTATCCCGCCTTGGTCTGAAGGCCCCTTCTGGTACATGGGCATTTGTATTTGTTTGTTTGTGGAAAAAAATCGTTAAGAATTACACTATGGTATATATCTTCTCTACACATTGCCTTTGAGGAACCATGTATTATTGGAGGGCTCCCAATTGAGGGCGCACATCAACCTTGAAGGAAAATTGAAGAAAGACGGACACCATAAAACCCAGATGTAAGGATATTTGAATTTTTGGTATAACACCCCCATCCCCCTTAGTGTCTAATCCTAACATCCCCCAGCCACCTACCCTTACCCTCCCGGTGGCACCTAACCATATGTTCACTAACCCTATGTTCACATGGCGTCATTCTGAGGACCGTGACATGGTGCCTGTCAACATGTTGACGCTTGTTGACACTTGAATGTTGCCCTGGTTACTGTTGACCATCTGGTTGGATGCCCTGTTCCTTTATGGAAACAAAATAACAGACGTCACTAAAACCCCATTGTAGTCCATAAACGCAGACCTGGTGCGTGTATGAAAGGTCTTCATTTGTTCAATCTTCGTCTGGTTATGCAGTTAAAGAAACTTTATCCACCGATCTCCCTGTTAGCAAATACCTATCGGATCAAAGTAATATTCCATATGGCTACCTCAAGTGCGTTTGTTCCCTGATGCATGTCATCATTTCTACATGACTGAAAACAAGTGAATGAACCCAAGCAGTAAGTTTGTGGTGCGAGATTACTGAGAAAGGAGCTTAGCTGGCTTGTTATCGTCATCTCAACAGATGGTATCATATAAATGTCTGTGGCTCTTTTCTTCCTTTTGGGACCTATTAGAATAAATGTACTCTGGAGCCCATGGCAATAACATAACAGCTGAGAAATGATACAGAGGAATTTTAACTGAATGTCCAGTCTATGAAACCTTTGTGTTTAAATTAAATCCATGTCTGCCTTAAAGGAAATACTAAACTTAAGACGCAAAATTAAAATTCATGTAGCAGGTATTAAAAATTTAATGTAATCCCAGCCTGACTTTTCAGTGTATCGTGATTTAAGAGCATTACATAAACTCAATTTACGGTGAAGTAATATTAAAGGGGTGACTGGACCCTGGGTAACTAAGATTCTTTATTATAGCATTTGGGTGAAATCCACCTCAGGCATGTCCAACTGACGATAAGGGGCCTCCAAGCCATTAATGGTGGCATCCAGCTTCCCAGACAACTTTAATGAATTCTGTTGTGTTGTATTATAGTAATGGTCCACGGGCAGATACAGTAGTTGTGGCATTGAGTCTTAATTATGTGTACAGTATATTTATTGAGTGCACTGATCTACCTTATAAATAGTAAACTAGAAATCACTTTTCTGTAACTGTTTGTTACCTATGCTAATCCATTGCTGGGTATATTTACTAACCCACCGCTTGTTGGCCCTGGCTGGCCTGAATTTTGCATATTGAAGTACTTCCGAGCTCAGGGTTGAGTTTTTCCACCAGACTCGGATGAATCCAAAACTAGGCAAAATGTCATCTACCTGGCATCAGATCTCATGTGTTTTGGATTGTGTTTGCCATTTCACACTGGATGCCGGAGGGTTAGGGTGGGCTGCAGCACTAAGTCAGTGTCCGAGAAGGGCTGTGGGGTGCAGCTAATCATTGCTGTGGCAATCTGCGGGCTGCCTGCAGCACTAAGTAGTCTGTGTCAGTGAAGGGCTGTGGGGTGCAAGCACTACTGCTGTGGCAGTGTCAGACTGAAGAGCTGTGGGGTGCAGTAGTGTGAGGCACTGTGTTAAAAAACTAAAATAAAACTCAAATAATAATGTTTATTAGGTGCCAGTGTGCCATCATTACTATAAGCACAGTGAGTCACAGTAGGGTGTGAAAAAAAAGAAAAAGAAAAAAAACTTGTGTGTTGTTCAGAACAGGTATTGTGTTGTAAAATAACAATGTTCAGTAGATGCTGTGCCAATTTTAATATAAGTGCTGTGAGTCACAATGTAACCTTGTATTATTTGTTAAAGAAAGAAAACTTTTTTTGTTCTAAAACTCGTGTATGTTCAGGCAGTGCACTGTGTTAAACAATAACATTCAGTAGATGCAGTGCCACCATTACTAAAATCACTGTGAGTCGATATGGATCACGATCAGTTGATAGAAAAGCAGAATAAGCAACCAAGTACTAGTGCTGCTGCCAGTCATGATGATACTAGTACTTCAACATCTACTAAAGCGTTTAAGACAGAGCACCTGAAATCAAAACAATATTTCACAATGTTAAAGAAAAAACATTACCTCTAATATTAAAGTGAAAGTTTACTGCTGAAAAGCATAAAATTGGCAATATGCCATTCACCACATGCAGTGGCAAGGAATGGTTCAGTCCTTTGCCTTTATTTGTGAATGGTGGTTCTAAAACTGCTGTTAGACAGGCATCGTCTTCTGTAACCTGACATGGTGATGCAACACCTTCTCATTCAGAGTCTAGAAGATTAGTCAAATGTAAAACAGGCAAATCAGTGCAAAAAAGCACTAAAGCTGAAGAACATACTGTGTGTTCAGAAACATCTATGGGTGTCCACGAGTGCTATGCATGAGTCTGACATTTCTGATACTGTACTCATAGAGTAGCCTCCTTCTACCATTTCTGCACCCTCTGCAAATGTGGGAATAAGCAGCACAAGTAAAGATGGTGACATAGAAATTAAGGGTGCTGCTGTGGAAGTGCAACAGGATGAGGTGGATATTTGTCTAGCTGACACCGTTAATGAGGATGTTGATGATGTGGTTTGTGTAAGTCAGGCACCAGTGGCAGCAGTTATTGCCTGTGATAAGAAGGCCATTGTCATGCCTGGGCATAAGACCAAAAAATCCCCCTCTTATGTGTGGAATTATTTTTACACAAATTCTGACAACAATTGTCAAGTCATCTGTAGCATTTATAAAACCAAAGTAAGTAGTGGTAGGGGCATTAACCATCTAGGAACCTCCTCCCTATTACATCATTTGCAGCGAGTTTTTGGAAAAAGCTGAAAAATCTGGTAAAATGATAACAAGCTAGATCCCGGCAATGCAATCTTCACCACCCAACGCCTTCATCATTAATCTCATTAATGATCGGAGGTAGTCCTCCAGCATCCAATTTGTGAAGGCTGCCTCCTCAGCCTCAGACTACATCTCATGAGCCATAACTACAGTATATAAGACCATCCAGTTTTCAGATTCATGCTCCAGAACCCATTTCAACCAGATACTCCAGTTCAGCTCCACAAACAAACACACGTGTGACAGATACAAGGCCACATCTCTATTTTAATTTTTTAATTATTAAATCAATCCTTTTTTTTACATGCCTTCCACA
This sequence comes from Taudactylus pleione, assembly GCA_031769625.1. Taxonomy (NCBI): domain Eukaryota; kingdom Metazoa; phylum Chordata; class Amphibia; order Anura; family Myobatrachidae; genus Taudactylus; species Taudactylus pleione. Next base: position 660,041 of record JAUIMM010000358.1, read on the forward strand.
ACATACTCCACCTCCATTTTCCTGTACTGCCCTCAAGCCTCTAAACTAGTTCCCCTCATACTCAGACTCTCTGGTGTACCATATAAATGTACAACAGTTGTTGTTACTGAATTAGGGAGGGGGATGGGGAGTAATATGGCCTGGTTCTCTTGCAACTCTTGTCAGGAATCCTTAGCTAAATTAACAACAACATTGTATTTTATGCCATTTTTTCTTTTCAGTTGCTCAAAAACAGATCTCACAAGGCCATGTCCCAAATTACATTTTCATAATCAATCAATCAACCAACCAATGCTGTACTGGTCTTCCACTACATACTCCACCACCATTTACCTTTACTGCTCTTAGACCTCTGAGCTAGTTCCTCTCATATTCAGACTTTTTGGTGCACTTCATAAATGTACTACAGGGAGGAGGTGGGGTAGTATGGCCGGATTCTCTTGCAACTCTTGTCAGGAATCCTTGGCTATATTAACAATAACATTGTATTATTTTTTTTTTATCAACTAATGCTTTACCTGCCTTCTGCTACATACATGCTCCACCAGAAGCCGCGTTTACCAAACTCTGCCATTACAGTCAAGGTTTTAAAGATATCCATGCTTGAGTCCAAATGGTTAAATCAAATTGACTGAGGTACCAATTAGGTCACCTGTGCTCAAGCATGGATATCCTTAAAACCTGGACTGTAATGGCGGAGTTTGGGAACCTCTGCGTTAATGGAAAGTGGTTCTAGAAAAAGCTCACACTTGGCTTCTTCAAAATATCTTTCATGTAGTCTGTAACATTTTTGAGCATAAGAGATTTTATTTTATTTTCACGATACAGTTGAGAAGAAATTAATTAGTCACAAACTGCTTCCTGGAATTGAAGATATTCTCAGGTTGTCAAAAATCCAGATAAATACTCTGTATATGGTTATTAATATAGGAAAGGTAACAGCCAACGAATTAGCCCACGGCACTCAGTGGAGTGGATTTATTATCCAGTTCCTAACTCATATTTATGACATTAATAAATGTTATGTAGGGTTTGGGTATGATATCCAGGCGACTGAATAGCTGCCGGTTCAAATCCTGTCACCGGAAGCCTGACTGTTGAAAATCCCGACTATGGCTGGTTAGTATCCTAACCCTTCCCCCCTACCCCTCCCTTGGTGGTGCCTAACCCTAAACCCCCTTCCCGCACCCTAAACCTAACCCTCCCGGGGTAGGGCCTAACCCTATCCTCCTCCCATGGGTGCCTAACCCCTCTCCTCATGACCTAACCCTCCCGGGGTTGTGCCTAACCCTAATCACCCCCTAGGGGTGCCTAAACTTAACCCCGGGCTAACACTAAAGGTAAAATACCTATATTGTACAGAGCTCACCCTTAGCAGATGTATAGTACTTAAATGGTGTATTGAATGAAATGAAAAGATGGTTGCCAAATATACGAACAATCGTGGATTTATTGGATATTGAATGTAATGATTGTCCACATAGAATACTCAATGTCCTATGCAAATGTTAATTAGATCAAAACAAAACGAAACAAGATTAAAAAATATTGTAAATGTAAACAAAAAACACAAAATCATAAATTGAAATCAAAACCAAAACCACATCAGCAAGTGTCCAGCTGAAATTAGTGTGGTTCTCCTAATAATAAATGGCCCCTGGAGTGCTAGTATAATAGCTATAAACAAACTGTTATACTCTACAAGCAGTAGAGTGGTAAATGGTGCTGATATTGTGGCCCAGATATGGTGGACTTAGTAACGGCGTCCCGCTACTAGTCCCTGGAAGGTAGAGCAAAAGAGTTCGTGGTGGCTGCTTGCGGTGCCCGGGTTCCCTTCAGGACGGGACACAGCAGCTGTGCAGCAGTGTGGCAGGGATCCCTGGCAGGCAAGGCTGACGGAGTATAGGGTCAGTGCTGCATGTGGTAACTGCGACACCGGGTCCCGACTGCACGTCTGCCTGTGTCACCTAGAGATGGAGTGGCCCAGCATCGACCGTTGATCTTCGCCGGGTATCTCCTCTCCCAAACGGGACTCACCTGACTCTTGCCGTGTCGCTGCCGGTCTCCCTCTTCTGTCCTCTGCAATTGTCTGCACAGTCCTGGCGTCAGCACGTTTCCTGGATGTTGCGCGCTCGTCGTTCCTTCCGGGTCACGTGACCGCTGAGGCCGGAGTGGTGTAACTGGAATACTGGGTAGTGATTACTTCGATAGGTAGATGGAAGATGTGGTAACGAATGCTCCAACGCGTTTCGGCTAATGATGGCCTTCCTCTAGGAGTAGTGTAATATGTTCTTAGTGGGGAGGGAGTTTAAATCTTCATGGCAGTCCAACCCCCAAATGATTGATGGGTTATATCTCAATGCTGATAGGTCTTCTAGTGCATGCATGTGATTTAATGGTAAATTCAAGTGTCAGTTAGAAAAAATGTTAATGAGGTAAACAGTGACAATCGTTCAGCTGGATTCTCGAAAATAAATGATGCAGAGTGTCTGCTGTAATTAATCTTTCTTGTCCTTTTACTGGGCGATACCGTAGCACAAGTTCCCAAACATATACTGATGGTTAAGTCTTGGTGCTATGACTCTGTCAGGTTGTGGTATCCAATATTGATATACGTAGATACTGGTTAATAATTGATCATTAAGCATTACATTGTGCTGTATTATGGTGCTAGTGAATGTTAACTTATGTGGCCTTGATGTTAATGTACAGCTGCAATGTTAGCGACCGTCTAATTACTGGAAGTGGGTGCCCAACACATCTGGGAAGGTATAGATACGTCTCTTAAGGTGTCACGAAATAATGAGTGACAGAATTGACGTTATCACATAAGGGTGTTACGTGTATCTAAGTAAATTTAGGTGATCATATACATACATATCTTATGAAAATTAACATATTAAAGTGATTGCTTGATGAATCAACTGTGGTTCTATCATAAGTTCCATACAGAGAGTTGGCCCTATATATTAGCAGATTAGTAGTCTTGAATGGAGATTATACTGATTTAATAAACTGTTTCATACGATATATATTTATGGATAAATGATGGACTTAACCTCGTCTAAATTTAGTCCTTTCGGTACCAAAGTATCCAGTATAACCATGTATCTCAATTCTTCTTTGTTGATCTGTCTAATAAAGTCCCCTCCCCTCCAGTTGGGTTTCACATGTTTGATTCCTATGAATTCTAGATGTGTGGCGTTGCTTTGATGGAATTCTTTGAAGTGTGCAGACAGGGGATGATCCTCAGTACCTTTTTTGATGTTACGAATATGTTCATTCATTCTAATTTTTAGTTGTCTGATTGTTCTCCCCACATATTGTTTCTTGCAGGGGCATGTTAGTAAGTAAATGATTCCTTTGTCGTGGCATGATATGTGGTCTTTAATCGTGAAAGTTAGATGGTTGTGGGTAGATGTTATTGTTTTGGTGGACTAGTGCTAGTCTTATTGGTCAATCTACAGGCTTGGCAAGTTCCACAGTAGTAGAAACCTCCTCCTAGTGGAGCACCAGTTAAAGTGCTCTGTGTCGGCTCTTGGGGTTTGAAGTGGTTCTTGACTAATTTAGTTTTACAGTCCGCTGCTTTCCGAAAAACTATTTTGGGTTGAGATGGTAGAATACTGGAGAGTGTTTCATATTGTAAAACGATTGGCCAATGTTTCTTAATGATCTTTTTAACTCTGTTCACCTGACTTGTGTATTGGGTAATGAAGTAAATGTCTGTCGACTCTTTGTTAGTAACTGCTTTGGTTTTATAATGTAGTAGTGGTTCTCTGTCTGCAATTTTTGTTTCCTGGAAGGCTTTGCATATGGATGCATCATCATAATTCTTCTCTAATAATCTTGTTCTGAGGTGCTGTCCCTGGGTATCAAAATCGGTAATGTTGGAGCAATTTGTTCTTAACCTTTTATACTGTCCTATAGGAATGCTTTTGAGCCAGTTTGGGTGATGACTGCTGGTGGCGAGGATAAAGCTGTTGACATCAACCTCTTTGTGGAATGTTTTGGTGTGTATTTGATTGTTGTTGATAAATATATGTAGGTCTAAAAACTCTATTGATGTTTTACTGAATTTGGTCGTGAATTGCAGGTGTAGATTGTTATGATTTAAGTAGTTCTGGAATGATGTAAGGGAATCTAAATCCCCCTGCCAGATGAAGAAAACATCGTCTATGAACCTAGTCCAGAGGACGAGGTTTGCGCCAAACTCGCTGTTGGACCAGATGTAATTATCCTCCCAGTGGCTCATGAAGAGATTGGCATAGCTTGGCGCAAACCTCGTCCCCATGGCTGTTCCTGTGGTTTGAAGGTAGTATTCATTGTTAAACCAAACATAATTGTGCTGTAGTATGAACTGTATACTTTTGGTGATGAAGTTTTTTTGTTCGATGGTCATTTCGGAGTCTTGTATTAAGTAATGTTCAATGCTGGCCACCCCTTGTGAATGTTCTATGACGCTGTAAAGTGAGGTAACATCGCTGGTGGCTAGCCAGAGTCCCTCGTTCCACGGTATGTTTTGAAGTCTGTTCAAGATGTCAGTGGTGTCCCTTAGATAGGATTTCTGTAATTTCACATATGGTTGTAGATGTTGGTCAAGGTATTGGGACAAATTGGATGTGAGTGAGTCTATGCCAGATATGATCGGTCTACCAGGTGGATTTGTGGTACTCTTATGAATTTTTGGTAAATAATAGAAAACTGGTATTTTTGGGTATGGAGTGTCTATGAATGAATGTTCCTGGGGTGTTAGTATTCCACTGTCTAGTCCTTCTTTGAGGAGTATCCTTAATGCTTTCTGATATAGTTGTGTCGGGTCTTTAGGTAATTTCTTATATGTGGTTGGATCGTTCAATATTCTACTGGCCTCAGTGTTGTAATCCTGTTTCCTTAGTATAACTATGCCCCCCCCTTTATCCGCGGGCTTCACTACTATATCCTGGTTCTTGCTTAATTCTTTGAGTGCCATGTGTTCTGCTCTGGTCATATTGTCCTTTGTGTGTTTTTTCTTCTGGTTATATAATGTCATAAGTTCTTTCTCTACCATGCTGGTGAATGTGTTGATGTAGTCCCCTTTCATATGACTGGGGTAAAATCTAGAAGCTGGTTTTAGATCAGTATGTCTGTATAACCCTAAATCTCTGACCGGCTCAGAGTGGTGTGGGGACTTTCTGTAGTGTATTCTGTTCTCTTTAATGTGTGTTTATTACTGTGTAATTGTGTCATATATTCTTGATATGTCAATCTGAGTTTCTTGTAAATGGGGGTTGTGTTCTTATCTTTATTCCTCTGAAGAGGTATCCTTCGTTTATTGTTTGTGTTAAGGGTTGTTTGATTAGGTTTCTTTATAACAGGTTTTCTGATACCAAATTTATCTCTAAGGATTTTACTTTTTTTTGTGGAGATGATCTTATCCTCTCCTTGTCTGATTTTTTGCAGTGAAATACTCGTTAGTGTTTTGAATTCTTCTTCTTGTTCATAGGGTGTTAGAAGAGAATTGAGTTCACTAATTTGCGTATCAAGTTCTTTGAGTTCTTGTGTTTGTGTATCAATAAGTAAGCCCAAAAGTTTCAAAGAGCATTCAGTGAGAATACTATCCCATGTGTTCATGAACGTGGTGTTATCATTATGGTGGGCTGGAACTTTTTTGATTTTAAGTCCTTTGGGAATGGTTCTATTGTTTAGGTACCAAGTCAGCGTTTGTGTATCCCACCAAAGTTTGTTCTCTTTCACTGTAAGTTTCTCTAATTGTATAAATGTTTTAAAGAACTGTGTGGTGGTAGTTGGTGTATTCGATGTAGTATCACTAAATTGGGAGAATAAGTTATGTGCCCTATTTTCCCTATTAAGTCTATTTTCAGTGAGTCCCATTAGTGTATTATTAGATGGTTACTCCTTGCTGCACCCGTTTGAGACAATGATATCTAGATACTTTTACAAAATGGTAAACGGGTAGCGCACTGGAGTGATTGTTTCTGCGGTGGGCGTGCAGATTAGTAAAAGAGATTGTCCAGTTCTCTGATTATGCTAAAATACATATATTGTACAGCGCTCACCCTTAGCAGATGTATAGTACTTAAATGGTGTATTGAATGAAATGAAAAGATGGTTGTCAAATATACGAACAATCGTGGATTTATTGGATATTGAATGTAATGATTGTCCACATAGAATACTCAATGTCCTATGCAAATGTTAATTAGATCAAAACAAAATGAAACAAGATTAAAAATATTGTAAATGTAAACAAAAAACACAAAATCAAAATCCAAAATTGAAATCAAAACCAAAACCACATCAGCAAGTGTCCAGCTGAAATTAGTGTGGTTCTCCTAATAATAAATGGCCCCTGGAGTGCTAGTATAATAGCTATAAACAAACTGTTATACTCTACAAGCAGCAGAGTGGTAAATGGTGCTGATATTGTGGCCCAGATATGGTGGACTTAGTAATGACGTCCCGTTACTAGTCCCTGGAAGGTAGAGCAAAAGAGTTCGTGGTGGCTGCTTGCGATGCCCGGGTTCCCTTCAGGACGGGACACAGCAGCTGTGTAGCAGTGTGGCAGGGATCCCTGGCAGGCAAGGCTGATGGAGTATAGGGTCAGTGCCGCATGTGGTAACTGCGACACCGGGTCCCGACTGCACGTCTGCCTGTCACCTAGAGATGGAGTGGCCCAGCATCGGCCGTTGATCTTCGCCGGGTATCTCCTCTCCCAAACGGGACTCACCTGAATCTTGCCGTGTCGCTGCCGGTCTCCCTCTTCTGTCCTATGCGATTGTCTGCACAGTCCTGGCGTCAGCACGGTTCCTGGATGTTGCGCGCTCGTTGTTCCTTCCGGGTCACATACTTACCTTTGGGATGCCAGCGATCGGGCGGTCAGGATGCCGACGCCATATCTTCATCCATCGGGATCTTCGTCCTGTTTGGGAATCCAGAGTGGGGATATCGTCAGCCGCCATCCCTTCCACCGGCATCCTGACTACATCCTGTTATGTAGTGCAGGTCAGATTGCAAGGGCATAAGATATACACTCAGTGGCCACATTATTAAGTACACTTATACAGAACTGGGTAGGACCCCGCTTTTGTCCCCAGAATCATCGGAATTCTCTCTGGAATAAGCTTAGCAAAGTGCTGGTAACTTTCCATAGAGATTATAGGCCCTCATTCAGCAGAGCATGGCGGTGCACTGCTGAATGCAGATTCCCGATGATCGGTTTCACACAGTTGAACTGGCTGCATGAAACTATCTGGGCGAACATTTTTGCCACGAATCTGCCACATCACAAAGGTGACTGTGGAGTGTGGATGCCATTGAAATACATTGAACACATTGTCGTGCTAATGAATCCAGCTTGAGATGACGTGTTATATTAAAAAAAAAAAAGCCACCTCCAAATTACAATGGGTTGCTTCTTTAAAATGATCTTTGAACGTCAGTATTTAATAGAATTATATAAAAACTGTTTCACATTCACAATTATTTTAAATTAGGTTTCCACATGTAAAGCTGGGAATAACTGCTGGGGAGACTAAAAAAATAAAATCCCTATTGCATCGAAAAAACATCCAGATTACGTTTCACCATTTGATAAATGGGACCCTAAGGGTCTCATTTAACTAAAGTTAGAGTTTTTAGAAGTGGAGATGTTGCCCATAGCAACCAATCAGATGTTAATGAACACTTATATAGCACCTTCTAGCAGATAATAGCTAAAATCTGATTGGTTGCTAGGGGCAACAAATACCCCTAAGTCTATAAGGAGTGAGTGCAAACAGACAAAACAGCTCCTGCTCTCTTAGGTGCTACCTTGCACTGACAGCTAGTTTGCCCAGTAAAATAATTTTTTGTGTATGGTCCAGGACTTCCTTTTTCCTCCTGTGTGCAGACATTTATAACAGCCCCTTATAGTGAAGGAGCTGTTGACATCCAGGCCCATGTGATTAATCCTGGCATTTTGATTCGCTTAGTTTTTCGTATGAAATATTTGTAAACTTTTTTTTTTTTTTGCTGAAATTCATAGGGACATAGCTAAATTATTTTCCTTATGTCTAATTTAAAAAATGTACTTGGACCTCATTTCAGGTTATATAAATTACCTGCTGACAGGTACATAGCAACTGGATGTATCTTATTATACTCAATGTAGTTTATATGAACATTTGGGGCAAGTCTGCAATGTTAATACTCACTATAAAAATGCCAAGGCTAGTCAGGGCCCTGGAATGTTCAATATATTTGTTTGGTTGACTCTTGCCCTGAAATAAAACAAAATGTTCTTGCTATTACATATTTAAACACTTTAAATAAACTACTTTTTTGAATAAAGAAAAAAAAATGAGGCATTTATTAAAGTAATTTCTGTATACTAAAAATACTACTAATAATTAGGTGTTATTCATTTGTTAGTCATCTTAACATTATTATTTTTCCATATTATTTGGTTTCGTAACTTGAACCTAAAAAACAATTCTTAAACTGATTTATATATATATATATATTATATATATATATATATATATATATATATATATATATATTTTTTATAAATTACTAGTCAAAAAAACCTTGACATATTTTGAATCCATTAATTATCTATTATTTTTTAAGAATACCCCCTGTATTTTAGATTATAAGAATGGATTTATGTATGGATTGTTAACTTGCTCTAAGTGAAGCTATATATTCGTAAATATTTTTGCAAATATATGCCTCACTGCAGACTTTCCAAGGTCCGCGTGGAATCAGCATCTGAATCCAGACTCTAAATTATTAACTTAAAATTCCTTGAGAAAAGGACAGTCTGTAACCTAACTGTTAATGGGAGCAATGCCTCAGTCCAGGTGTGACATTGAGAAGAGTCACCCCGCATATATATTACACTACATTATATTAAATGCTCATTCATATGTTTGTGTTTGGCTACAATTGAATTTCATTTTAAACTTTTTCTTTTTTATACAATTGGATTAGTTCCTCTTTTCTGTAGGCTCCTGTCAGCCCTCCCTCCACCCCCCCTCTCGTATAATAATTTCACATGTACTAACCTTTAAAGGTTTTCCCTCCTGGAGAGGAAATATTAATGTAAAAATATTAGAAGACTGGCAACAGCATTCATAGAAAATATTAAAAACCCTTTATTTGAGCCAATGGCTACAATTAAAAGAAATACAATGTTTTAGGTGGTACGGTGCCCATTTCCAAGTAAAAAGTAGGATCAAAGAGCATACAGAATATAAAAGAACAGACAAGTCTTTAATACTTTAGCGTCTACCACGTTAATGCATTCTATCGAGTCACACATGCCCATGCTGCTGGGAGAGTGGGTAAACCTCTCGCCACTTCTCAGGTGGGCAACCCAGAAGGAGATCAGATCAGGGAGGTAGATAGGTAGGTATATAAATGAAGTCACTATGACTGAATGGTTCTGACATTCACACAGCATACAGTTGGTGTTTATTATTTTCAGAATGGAACAGAGGGGCGTATTTATAATGGGTGCAGGGTGTGCGGGGTGCACTGGCCAGGGGGGGGGGCCGCACCGCACACCCTGCACCCATAAAACTTACCTCTCCAGAGTCCCATGTCGGCTCCGGTGTCTCCGCCTGTAAAAACAGCTGGAAAATGGCCGCCGCGGCCATTTTCCCGGTGACCTGTGCATGTGCTATAGACTCTGGGCCCACACTAGGGCCCAGAGTCTATTAGTACGGCGCTGGCCGCGCACCGCTCAGTGCGTAGCCGGGCTCCCTCCTCTCTAGAAACGCCCCTGATGGAACAAATAGTTTTGTTGCAACAAAATGATGCTTTCTATGCAATAGAATAGGTGTCTGCCTTTGTTGCATGTGACAATATAATTCTATACATAATATAAGTAAATATAAAATTAGAGAAAAAATACTTTAGACCTCATCCACTTACCCCAACACTTTCTTCCTCTGCAAAGTACAGCTGATTAGTGTCACATCAAGGGCCTGATTCTGAGTCTTGAGCAAAAGCGAATGCAGCAGCGTCTATTGGCGGTCACCCATCTGTGAGTTTATGCAAATGGCTTACAGACACCGCCCCTTGTGTACATCAGTGCAGCCAAATGTGCAAGGACTGAGGGATCCACGCTTAGCACCCGTGCACGCTGTAATACTGATTGGTGCATCATTATACACCGCCATCAGTTGCACCATCGGAAATTGCCCCTTATAGCAGGTGTAGTGTCTCCATCTGACCACTGCCTCCCATGCTTGCAGCCGTGCGTCCGTGAACTCAGACGCTTGCATTGATACGCCCACAATACTCCCATAACACGCCCACTGTACGGAATATTTTTGCATGCCCCACTAGCCACCTCCCAGTCCCCGCCACACTACCGATACCATCTGAATTGATCGCAACAGCCATTTTGTGGGTACACTGAGTAACGCACGCGCCGTAGGAGATTTTACAATTTTTCCCATATGTGCAGTTGCAAATAATCGCTCAACTACGTGAACCGTGAACGTCATTGGCGTATTGCGTGTGACTCTAGATCAGGCCCTAAAATTCTTGGCTGATGCCCGATTGCCATGGACATTTAGAGAACAGTCTGTTCTGTAGCCATGTGTGAAAGAGAGAATGTGTATTAGATGCACAAGGCTGGATCACCCATTGGGTGAAATGCGCTATAAAAATAAAAAGTGTATTATTATCAGGCCCAGGCAAAGACAACAACAAAAATTATACTGAGCCACTGGGGCTGATGAAGAGTTAAAATAGAGCAAACTGGCGTAGCAGTAGCATAAAACACTAGTGAGCTGCTTGTGGATTGTCTGATTGGAAGTCTACCACTGTTGGCTGATGATTTGGGGAGTTTTCTTCATTACTTGTGCAGATATTATATTTTTATCAGATTTATTTTTGTATTCTTATACATGAAGAGTTGTTAAAATGAAGAGCACAGGAGCTTTGCAAACCTGGCAGATATGTGACTGCACACAGCTTCCAAAAGTAGCAACTTTTACGCCTGTTTATTGTGGTCTCGACTCGGACTCGACTCGGCTGATATGAGAGCCCCCCCTTCCCCGTACAACAGTAAGTTGCTGCAATTAGCTTGCTGAACTATCAGGGCGGCTGAGTGTGTGTCCCCTCCCCCTTAACTGCAAATACTGAGCAAATGCTAGGCTGGCGTAGTCATGTTGGGGGATAGCTACAGAGCTACGTTTGCATAAAAATAATCTGCTTTACTTTCCGCTGAAATTTGGCTCTGTTGCACTTACAGTAGGTGGTATTTACTAAGGTGCTTGTTGAAGCAGAATGTGTGCTAATTGGAGAAGATCAGCTCACATAGGGGTCTATGTACTAAGCCGTGGAGAGAGAGAAAGTGGACAGAGATAAACTACCAACCAACCAGCTCCTAACTGTCATTTTTCAAACACAGCCTGTAAAGTGACAGTTAGGAGCTGACTGGTTGGTACTTTATCTCCGTCCTCTTTATCTCTCTCCAAGGTTTAGTACATAGACCCCATAAGTCGCAGCCAACAGATGCAATTTCAAAAATGGTGTGTGTATTACATGGGATGGCCATTGACCATCGATAGATGCAAACCATCTATAGTTTGCATTCGGTGGCAACGGTTTTTATTAGTCAATGGTGAAGGTCATGGCCACACCCCATCATAGAATATATGGCATCTTGGGTCCCTGGTGATGCCTACCTGGCAAGACCACCCCTACTCCTGACATTAATGTGTACAGCTGTTAAAGGCCTAGCAAAATATAGCGGCTGCAGTGGTACTTATGAGGATAAATTGTGTGGGCCAATCTATCCTATCTATTCCTTACTGCTCATCTTCCTCTTACCTATGGTATCAAAGTTGAGATGTTAGAGAACTTAAAATATTTAGAAGAGTTTTTGTGGGATACCTACCAAAGCTAGCCCTTTTTCCCCCATTTAACCGTATGGACTTTAGCTGATTTTAAACTGATGTGAATCTGAAAATCTGAAATAATTAGCAATTCAATGCAGCCAAACGTCCAGGGCCGTTACAGAGGGAGCATGGCTATTCCCCATCAAGTGCTGTTTGGTTTGTGTTGGCTCGCCAAGCCGGGCATGGCTGTATGAGAGGGAAGCAGTTAGAGATAAGGGCAGGGGTGAGAGAGGGAAGCAGTTAGAGATAAGGGCAGAGGGTGACAGAGGGAAGCAGTTAGAGATAAGGGCAGAGGGTGACAGAGGGAAGCAATTAGAGATAAGGGCAGGGAGTGCCAGAGGGCAGCAGTTAGAGATAAGGGCAGGGGGTGAGAGAGGGAAGCAGTTAGAGGTAAGGGCAGGGGTGAGAGAGGGAAGCAGTTAGAGATAAGGGCAGAGGGTGAGAGAGGGAAGCAGTTAGAGATAAGGGCAGAGGGTGAGAGAGGGAAGCAGTTAGAGATAAGGGCAGGGGTGAGAGAGGGAAGCAGTTAGAGATAAGGGCAGGGGATGAGAGAGGGAAGTAGTTAGAGATAAGGGCAGAGGGTGACAGTTAGAGATAAGGGCAGGGGTGAGAGAGGGAAGCAGTTAGAGATAAGGGAAGGAGGTGAGAGAGGGAAGCAGTTAGAGATAAGGGTAGGGGGTGAGAGAGGGAAGCAGTTAGAGATAAGGGCAGGGGATGAGAGAGGGAAGCAGTTAGAGATAAGGGCAGAGGGTGACAGGGGGTAACAGTTAGAGATAAGGGCAGGGGTGAGAGAGGGAAGCAGTTAGAGATAAGGGAAGGAGGTGAGAGAGGGAAGCAGTTAGAGATAAGGGTAGGGGGTGAGAGAGGGAAGCAGTTAGAGATAAGGGCAGGGGGTGACAGAGGGAAGCAGTTAGAGATAAGGGCAGAGGGTGACAGAGGGAAGTAGTTAGAGAAAAGGGCAGGGGAGAGAGAGGGAAGCAGTTAGAGATAAGGGCAGGGAGTGACAGAGGGAAGCAGTAAGAGATAAGGGAAGGAGGTGGGAGAGGGAAGCAGTTAGTGGTGCAGGGGGTGAGAGTGAATCAGTTAGTGAGAGGGCAGCAGGCAGTGAGAAGTGTGGGGGGTGAGAGGTGCAGTGGGTGAGATGGAAGCAAGGGGTGAACATGAAGCATGGAGTGAGAGGTGTAGGGGTTAAGTAAACAAGAAAGAGACACAGGTCATCAGACACAAGGGAGAGTATATAGGGGGTAAGGGCTTATTTATCATTGGGGGCCATACAGAAGTAGCTGCATTACTTAACTCTTCCCATTGCTGGCTTCTGCTCATGTGTGACCCATGGTCACACATGCGCAGAGCCACTGGGGAGGCAGTGAGAAGGCGGTGGAGGGAACCTCATGGATCCCTCTTCGCATACCCGGAACTCCTTCCCATAGGAATGAGCGAGACTATGAGAACATGCGCCATCTAAGGATGGCATTTGTTCTTGTAGGCAAACTCCAAAAACTTTGTTTTTCTGAGTTTGCTGAATATCAGGTGATCCTATCGGACCCCTGATGATGAATGGCCTGGTGACTTAAATATGCGGAAACTAGTGTTACCTAGAATGAAGATATGGACACATGAAGAGAGTGACAGATAAAGGAAACAGATAAAAGAAAGCAGAAGGGACACATGGAAGACAGAAGAGAGAAAACTGTTCAATATACATTGCTACATAGTGCAACTAAAATTAAACACATCATCAAAATCCCTAACACTTTTGTGGGGGTGGAGAGTCAAATTTCCATACCCCCACCTCTAAATTCCCACTTCGAGCACTGCTAATGGAAAACAGCCATTTTAAAACATTTTCAACAACGTTACTACTCATATGTACCTACTCTCCCGGAATTTCTGGGAGATTCAGCAATTTTGGGGAGTCTACCCATGAACTCCCAGAAGGGCGGGTCATCCTCCTTCATCACACCCGCTTCCTAGGGAAATGTGAGGGAAGTCAAGGCATGATGTTCGTGATTTCTTGGCAAATCACATCACCTGGCCCCCCGTCCCATCTGTGTGATGCCGTTACCTACACCTCCTCCCCAGGAACTGTCTCAGGGAAGATTAATAAGATAAATAAAATTGTCAAGTATGTTACTGCTCTTTGTAGTGCATTGGTGACCTATGTCTTCAAGGCTATGGCCATAGGGCCTGATTCAGAGCCGCTCGCTATTTGCGGTCGTTCGTTCTAAAACAAGGGGTGGCTATTCAAATGAAGTGTTCGCTAATTGCGGTCTGTTCACGCCTCTAAGTCTGAACGATCGAGCAAAACTTGCGGTTGTAATTTTGAAAAATACGCCCCCTGGCCGCTCGCATCCTACGTCATGTCCGCTATTTATTAGATTAATCGAGCACATCGAACAGCGTATGAACTGCTCGCTATTCTTGTGGCTGGTTTTTTCAACCGCTATTTTGCGAGCAGTTCGGAGTAAAAAAAAACCAAGTGACGTGGTCAATGACGCTGCTGGATTAATTATGCACTCCCTTAAAACGTCCGTTTTGACCTTTAAGCACGCCTGCGATCTAATTCAACACCCCCGTTTTCAAGCACCTTCCCCTGTTACCACCCACATACGCCTCCTTCTGTCACTCAAAATAGCAGGCATTCGCTATATATAGCGAACAAACGATTTTCGGCCACACTGACTGGTTCGCGCATGCGTATTAAAATCCGTACGCATGCGCAGATGTGCGAACATCGGTCAGAACGAACGAGCGGCCGCTTACGAGCGGCTCTGAATCAGGCCCATAGTCCACAAGCTGGTCCTCTCTCTGGCCACCAAGGCAGGCTGGAAATTCTAGTTCCACAGCAGGTGTAGAAACCATGGGGGGAAATGTATCAAGCTTTGGAAAGAGAGAGACAGTGGATAATTTGCCCAAAGCTACCGATCAGCTTCTGTTCTAACTGTCATTTATCTAGCACATATTTGTAATGACAGAAGCTGGTGGGTTCTCTGTGCAGCTTCTCCATTGCATCTTTCTCCAAGGCTTAAAACATCTCCCCTGTAGCCTAAGGTTAATTCAGCTGGCTGAGCTGTTTGATCTACTGTTCTTCATTGTGGAATAAACTAACATTTTTACAATATTCATTATTAATTTAGATAGCGTATCAAAGGGAACATACTGTATGAAATATTAATTATGTTTTATATTTACATTTGTGAAACAGTCTGTGAATAGAGAGCACAATTACAGTGAATACCTTTTGCCTCATAACTACAGCCTGTAAGCCTGCATCCTACACTGTATCCTCAGGCAGTTTAATGACAGATCTCTCTCAAAGGTTACAGCGCTAGGCTGTCTATACACCTGGCAAATAACTTTCCTGACATCAGCAA
Organism: Taudactylus pleione; assembly: GCA_031769625.1. Classification (NCBI taxonomy): domain Eukaryota; kingdom Metazoa; phylum Chordata; class Amphibia; order Anura; family Myobatrachidae; genus Taudactylus; species Taudactylus pleione. The sequence continues at coordinate 675,312 of JAUIMM010000358.1, forward strand.
TAAATGTGTGGCTTTTTACTAAATAACCGGAGTTATAAAGAACTTTGATTAAAAAAAAAAAAGACAAGAAAACAGCTCAGGAAACTTTGAAGCTGGTTCTAGGGAAATGTGTGCCTGATTCAGACCTGGTCGCAAGGCTGCGTTCGCATGCAGCCTGCCGATGTTTGCAATCTGCGCATGCATACAAGACGTAGTGCGCGTGCGCGAATCAGTCGCTGCGATCGGGAAGCGTTCGCACCCTGGGACTGATTCAGACCCGGTCGCAAGGCTGCGTTCGCACACAGCCTGCCGATGTTTGCAATCTGCGCATGCGTGAACCAGTCGCTGCGATCAGGAAGCGTTCGCAGCCAGTACACAGACGCTCCGCAACCATAAGTGAAAGGACGTGCCGTTTGTGGGTGGTGACAGGGTGTGGCCGATGGTGAAGGGGGTGTGTTGGTGCGAATGCAGGCGTGTCTGTGCATCTGAGTGCCATTTCAGGGGCCTGCATAATTAAGACGCATCGTCAGCATACACGTCACATGGCGGAATTACACACAGCAGCACTCGCAGTGCTTGCGGTAGGGTATGGTCAGCCACAAGTGGTGCGTATGGGTCCGATGTCAGCCGATTTTACCGATTTGTTTAATACACTTCCTGGAGATGACGTCTTGCTAGCGATCGCGGGATTTGCATACTTTTACTGCCGATGGCTGCGTGCGAATGCAGCCTTGCGACTGGGTCTGAATCAGGCCCTGTCTTTCTTTTCCTTAAAGTAAACCCAAGTACCCAAAAATTATTTTGACAGGTTGTGAAAAGTAGGCAGCTGTGCTAATGTGCATTTCCTTTCATTTTTTTTAACCTGAGCATCTTTAGTAGAAATTAATTTGGAATGTATTCACTACACTGTGCCATATTTCTGGGATTGCCTACTGTGTGACCAAGCAAAGAAGGGGAAAGTGCTTGATAAGGGGAGGGAGGGTGGATATACAAAATATAAAATGTATCACAGAATGGAAATTGGATTTTCATGAACAGCATTCACCTTTACCCTTTCTCCTACCGTTTAATATACACACAAATATGGTATATATGGAGTCTACAAACTACATTCTAAATTAGATATTTAGGGGGTGCAAAGTGCAATAAGTAAACATTGGAGCTATGGGTGGGGATGTACCAGTGGAACAAAAAATTAAAGGTAGTCTTGAGCAAAACAATTAACCTAATAAAGTCTGTGAATCTATTAAAAGCTAATTTAATATAACATAATATAAAAATATTAATACAACTGTAAGATGAATAAGCTACGTATTAGTTTCCCGTTATGAGATGTAGAGTTGGGGATCGGAAACATTAATTATTGTAGAAGTGTTCTCCACAATGAATCCCATAGAGGTATGCTGATAATAGATCAAATAGCTTACTTAATAACTATATCCAAATATTTCCTGAGTAGTAAATAAAAGAACAATCACACAGTGATAGTGCATATTTAATTCTCAACACTGACGCGTTTCATGTGCAAATTCATCAGGAGAGTGTTTAACCATCCCAAAGAATGGATCTTAAATAACAGCAGTAATTGTAAATAACTTTAAAGCAACACATAACCAATATACAGTATAGATAATAAATAACTAATTTAATTACTTGGTACAGTGCTGAATCAATCGTATTATAACACTGAATGGACATGATCTTAACTTGTAAAGCATTCGGACCATGGCAGAAGTCTTGCAGGCTGGACTGAGAGAGTGTTGACAACTTGACATAAGGAGTAGAGGCACAGGTCAGTAGACATGAGAGTACTTTGTGTTGCAGTTTGAGATACATGGAGAGTTTTGTTATTAATCACTTTGCAAGCGAGAGTGAGTAATTTGAATTGGATTCTGGAATCTATAGGGAGCCAGTGTAAAGATATGTAGAGCAGATAGTTGCAGGAAGATCAATATTGAAGCAGAATTTAGGTTAGATTAAAAGGAGGCAGATTGCTAAAAGGATGAGGTTGCAGTAGGCAAAGTGGGAAATAATGAGAGAATGGATTAAAGTTTTTTAACAGAGAGAGACAGCAAAACAGAAGGAGTGGTTGTAAAAGTAGAATATAAACCAGGAAACGTCTGTTACATGGGCCGATAGAGTGAAGTGTGGGCAGGAGATGAGGGTGATTAGCTAGTTCAAAAGTGACCGAAAGGTTGATGAAGATGGAGAAAAGCCTCTTAGATGTTGCTGCAAGTAGATTATGGATCATTTGTCAGAGGGAAGTCACAGTGAACTAATGGGCGAACAGAGAGTGGAGAAGGAAGTTGAGCAGAGAAATTGAGATATGTGGTTGAATTTAACACAATTAACTAATTTTTTTTGTTGCAGAAGGGAGCACAAAAATAAGTCATAAGTTGGAGGAAGAGTCAATAGATCCTTTTGGATTTGTGAAATTAGCACAGTTTTAAAGTAGAGATGTGCAGGCTCGGATTAGTTTGGATTTTCCTGCCAAACTCAGATTTTACCCACCAAAAATCGGTTCTAAGAAACAGGCAAAGCGTAATTTTTCATGGACAAACCTCATCTTTCCTGGACAAAAGTTCATGAAGGATGATGCTTGACCATGAAAGATGACGTTTTGCCTCTTTCTGAGACACGATGTTTGGCGGGAAAATCCAAACTAATCCGAGCCTGCACATCTCTAGTTTAAAAGTGGATGGGTATGTGCCAGAGGTGAATTGGCCGATGGAAGAGGTGGGTATGCACTGAGGGAGAGAAAGCTCAATAGTTTTGCGGAGATAAGGTCAATGGTACAGATTGTTGGGTGAGACGAAATGATTGTCCTCAGTTAGAAGATGGATTCAGATCGGGGAGGATTGTGGAGTGCAGAAGGTAAGTAAGGGTTTTGCAAAATCAATTTTCAATGCTTTTTAAATATAGTTTTAAAATAACTTTTCAATTTTTTTCTGTTTGTTTGTTATATAGTTCAATTGTGTTTTTAAGCATGCTGTTTTTAGTGTATTTTTTCAACCATGTTTGATAAATACTTTGACAAAACCACTTTCATCATCCTATTTTATCAAAGTAGCAATGCTAATTACGTTTATTATCCCGGTGACATGATCAATCACACACTACCTCTAATTCCAGGAACATTCAAATAATTAATCATTCATCTTCAACAACAGAAAGCACTGGCAATTTTCTACATTCAAAGATTGTCAGTAACGCAATGACATAAAAAATGAAATCTCATTTCTTTTTTTTTTTTTTCCTGTTTTTTTTTTTAAGCTTCTTTTAAGATTTACCAAAGCGCTCTGACAAACTTATGTAATTATAATAATTATTGATCCAGCTTCTACAATCTATTGTTGCTCTGATTACTGTCTCCAGCCTGTTTTGAATCCCATCTCTCCCACTGATCACCTTGATGTATTGCTGTAATTTACCGTACATACTGATGCAAAAAGCATTTGATGGTGTTAATCCTCTTATAAAGCCGCATTCCACTAATGTTTGATTGACGCATTGTAAAAATGTGACCTGAACAAAGACGTAACATCAAATCAATAGTCTGCTGAAATATTCATTCTTTCTGATTGTATAAATGAAAAAATATTGCCCATGAGGTTCTTGATATGTTTTTCCAGAAATGTGTAATTTTAACGTTTTAACGACCGTCTTCTTCAGCAGCTTGCCCTTTGACTATTGCAAGCCTGATAAGGAGTTTAAGGTGCCTCTGTAACTTATACCAAGAGGAGGAAGCCATTTTGGGGGTAGTACTAATATTTGTTAGAATGTAACCTATCAACTTGCTCGGAAGCAGTGACATCACTAAGGATTTATCATGAGGCACAGGTTCCTATTGAATTGATGGCTTACATTCTTATAAATATTGGTTCAACCTACAAAATGGCTGCCTCCACTCTGTACATGTCAGGTTTTTTTTAGACATATTTCATTAAAACACACAAAACTGTGAAACCTTCATTGAAGAAAGAAGATTCCAGATTACAACTGTAGACTATCAAAGGACCACTAAATAATGATGTTCTATAAGCAAACCTTTCTGAATACTGGGATTTATTTTAGATGTGTCCCACTGACTAGTGTATGCATCAAAGTGTGGGTGCTTTTAGTGAAGAGGAGTGGTGGGCACAGGGGTACTGAGAGGGAGATGGTGAAGGCCTGTCCAGGAGGCTCAGCCATGTCCCCAAGATAGTGTGGCCAAGCTTCTACAGTTAGGAAGCATCTACAAGGGCCCCGATATTCAAAATGGAACATGATGATGACCTAACACACATGGCCACACCCACTTTAAGTATGGAGGCACAGAATATGTCATGGGGTTCCTGGGTTCTTCGGCTTACAACTTCAGGAACCATAGTTTTGCGCAAAGTCACATGTAATGTAAACTTGTATAATAAATTTGTTGTTTATTAAAACTGAGCTATAGTATTGTAGAGCCCAAAGGTTGGGTGCCATTGTAGGCAGTGGTGTGAGAATGATATGGGGGTAGAAGCAAGGGAAGGAGAAGTACATGAGGGAAGAGAGCCCTGCTCATGAGAGATTACAGTCTAAAGGTGGGGGGCAGACAGACCAGGGTGACAGAGAGAGGAGAGACAGTGAGCAAGGAGCATGGGTCAGCGGGTTAAGATGAGAAATGGAAGGCTTTGATGAAGTACTGGGTCTTGAGAGCCCATTTGAAATTTTGTAGAGAAGTGGAAAGTCTGATAGGAAGAGGGAGAAAGATCCAGAGGTGAGGTAGCGCACGCAAAACCTTGTAGGCGAGAGGCAGTATTCATGGGTGGAGCAAAGTGGGTGGGAGTGTGAAGGGAGATGAGGTCAGTGATGTAAATAAGAGATGATTGGGTAAGGTCCTTGTAAGTTAATATGAGACATTTGAAATGAATTCTAAAGAGGAGGGGAAGCCGGTGAAGGGCTTTTAGGAGAGGGGAGAGAGATGTAGTATATTTAGAGAGGAAGATGAGCCAGGCAGCAGCATTTAGGACAGCGGAGACTGGTGGGAGTCAGGTAGGACAGAAAAGAGGAGGGTGCAGTAGTCTGGTCTGCAGATGACCAGTGAGTGAATGAGGATCTTAGTTGCCTCCAAGGTGACAAAGGGTCTAATCCTGGCAATATTTTTGAGTTGGAAACGATAGGACTATGAGAGGTGCTGTTTGTGTGGTTTGAAGAAGAGGAAGGAGTTGAGGATAACTGCAAGACTGCGCACTTGCGGGCTACAGGATGTGGTGGTGGTGGTGGTGGTGATGTCAATAGATAATGAAATTGTAGGAGGTGAGGGTATTCGGGAGGGTGGGAAGATGATCAGCTCAGTCTTGGACATGTTAAGTTTAAGAAAGCGCTGGGACATCCAAGAGGAAATAGCAGAGACAGTTGGATATAGAAGTGAGATTAGAGGGGGAAAGGGTCAGGGGAGGAGAGGTAGATTTGAGTGTTATCAGCAAATTAGGTTTTTGAGCTGTGCAAGGTTTTCCAGATTCCTGACAATCAACTGAAAAGTCCACTTGTTCTGATAAGTTCATATAATAACACAAAGACGAAGGTCAACACCAGGAAGTAGGTATACAGTACAGGATATATATGTACATTTTTTTATGGTAGATCTCTGTTAAAGTTGATTGTGAGTAGCTTGAGAGTGTCTGGACATTGAAAAAAGTGATCCAGATGTTGGACCTTCCTTCTTGTCCGAACTGTGCTCATTGCACAACAAAGTGACTGAGCCAAAATCCCTGGTGTGGTATAATAATGTGCAATCTCTGGAACTATTGATGATTGCAATCCACAAGCATCATCCAACCAAGCCGAACAACCTATAGCAAATCTGCAAGGAAGGATTGGGCAAAGATCACTCCCAAATAGTGTGTAAAAGTCATAGAAACTTACGCCAATAGACTTATAGCTGTTATCACAGTAAAAGGCAGTTCTTTCAAGTATAGACTGCAGGGGTTGAATACTAAATATGCAAGCAGCTTATTTTTTTTTTATTTCATTTACAGACAAATAATGAATTTTGACTTTTAAAATTGACTTTAAAAGCCTCCTGGTTTGCAATAAAAAACACTGTCTGGATCAGTCATTTGTTTTAAAGGGCAATCAGTTAACTTTATTTGGGGGTTGAACACTTTTGCAAACCACTCTATATGGTCAGAACTAGAGATGTGCGGTTCGGTTTGCCAGAAATCCGAATCCACCCGAATTTCGTGAATCCGGGTAAATCCGAGTCGCGGTTCTGATCTCCTGCAAAGATTCGGGTAAATCCGGGTCGTGGTTCTGATCTTTTTGCGGTTTGGAATTCGGATTTTAAATCTGAATTTTCGGGTTTTGGATTGCATAAATTTACATGATTTTAGCTGTTTTTAAAACTTTTTATCTATTTTTATTTTTTAAATTCAGATCCAAAACCAAAACACTTGAGTGTGGTTTGCAAAACCAAATCCAGATCCAAAACCTTGTAGAGATCTAAAACCAAAACACGGGGGTCGGCGCACGTCAGAACAGTACAAAAAAATAATTGTGGTGGTCTTCCTTTAGCAGAACCGCTGCAATTCGTGGGCGATCCCCTGCTCCGTCCACATATTGGGTGGGATCCTGCAAATTATGCATAGAAGAGTTTTTGCCAAGCAAAATAAAAACTTCAGCAACCGCTTAGATCAGACTTATGCAAAAAAGCCGATTCCGTTGGCACCATTGGAATTTTGTGGTCATTTAGGATTTCCATATTGTTATTACAATAATTTTTTTCAGAACGACCCTGGTACTCTATGTTCACATTGTTATCTCATTCCAGACATAAGTAAATAAGGAAATGTAATTCCCATTTATCTTATACGTGAAGCATTCGGAGAGAAGTATATTTTTTATGTGCAACCATAAAATTTATTGTCGTTTCTGAGAGATGACTTAAATGCTGATTTTGCAGGATCCTTATTGCAGTATGAAATGGTTGCAGGCTATTGGCTGGGCAGACAGACAAATCCATTGTTCAAAACTTTCCGCTAGAGATTTTAACACTTCATTATCTTAAATGCCAAAGTGTCAAATGGAGCAAGTGATTTCTAAGATAAAGCAAAGACATAGCCAGAACACACAACACACTGTTGTTTAGTTACTGGGGGGAAAGGATGAGGGGGGAATCACACTGTGAACTGGTTCTCTGCAGATAATGTAAGTTTTTGTAATATATAAGAATATCACACAGCGCATTGATAGAATTCAAGGTCAGCCTGAGAAGGTCACAGAAACAGCTTGGCTCACCTTCTGCAACTCTTTACGGGAACCTGGAGGATTTCTGTGCAGTGCTTGCAGCACATTACAAAGGTTATATTACAGAACTACACTTAGTTATCATCACCCGTGGCACAGTTATTTCTAAATGTATAAAAGCAAAAACACACGAAAAAAAATTGTGTACATTTTACAAAAAAGAAAACAAGAACGAGCTGAGGGCTGTATAAGCACAAAGCTATATAAGAGGCCTCATTTTTTGTAATTGGATAGAGGTTAGGAACCTGTTGCTAGGTAGATTATTTTGTTCTTTTATATTGATTGGTCAAAAGAGTTAGCCTATGGGTATGGTTTGGGGCGTATGCCTTTAAGGGGGCTATTTAAGGAGAGATATGAATTTGGTCCAGCCTCTTTTCAGTTTGGAAGTCCCACCCACCCGCCGAAAGCTTTTGATTATATCTGTTTGTCTGTCTTACTAAACTTTTAGTAAAGTTAAGCAGAGCCAGAAGGCAGGAAGGCGCTACTAGCCATGTGGCATAAGTGGTCGTTGTGGGGCACTGGCCCTTTTGAAGGACGACGGGTGTACTACCCTTACGGGAAGAGAGAGGGCACTTCCTTATGGAGGGTCCGTACTATGCTATAGTAAAGGGTGTAGAGTCCTTCACATCGCGGGTTATGCCTTTGTAGAGGGGGGGGACATTTTAGTTGTCCCCCAATTTTTTAAGAGAGTCAAATGGCTAGAGCTGGTTCTTGGTAGCGTCCTTCTTTGCCACCTTTATTGAATTAAAATTTGGTCATTACAATTAATAAATAAATAACGATCTTTACTCCAATGTAGTGGTGCCATTGTCATTATTTTTAGTGTTAAGTTAGAGCTTAATGGTTTGTATACAAGGTTTAATTGCAATAAATTATTGGACGCCTTATTGCACTTCATTCATATACAAATGCCTGGTATATAGCTGGTAAGTGGTGTCCTGGAGGGACATTGTTGAAATGAACATGTCGGCATCTGTAGGAGCCAAAGGGTTATGCTACTGGAAGGGAGGGTTAGGGTTATCCTGTTTTGAATATTGGGCCTCTTGTGGATGCAGATAAGAAAAAGATAACGCTCTGCGTTTGGTGCTTGTGTGCAGTAATTAATATTAAATTGAAAAACACTACAGCCTTGCGGCTGCGGCCTGAGCGCTAAACTAAAGCCAACAAAAAAAAGAAATTAAATGGAAGGAAAATGATGCAGTGAAAGGTAGGAATTGGGATAAGGATGGGGAAGGATTGAGACTGGGGATGAAAGTAAAAAAGTAAAAAGCCAGAGAATTATAAACAATTGGCCATGTGACCACAATGATTATAGCTTATTTGGGAGCGGTTGGGGGGCCAATTGCCAGTATGGTCCGGTGTTTTGGGGCGCTGTCTCTAAATGACCCTATTTGGGCTAGGACAGCTTCTTTCTTCTGCAGGGTGGTGTCTAGCAGTAATGCAGAGCCGCGGCTGGTACTGATGACGTCAGACGCCAGGAGTATTGTGGCATCTAGGTCCCGTTTGCCTTGTTTTCTGCCCTTGTGTGGCCCCTTCTTCTGCATCCACCGGCGCTTATTTGTTCTGGAGGTATTTTTATACTGTAAAACTTTATTGAAAAGAACGGAAGTGCCCGGAACCGGAAGTCCATTATATAGCGGTAACCACATGTTGGTTAGGTTCCATGGGCTCTCAATGTGGATGCGCTTGTGGAATGGAGGTGGTCACACCATATTGGGGCGTGACTAAGCCTTCTCATCATGCCCCAAACAGGCTTGGGTAATTTGTACCCATCCCCCCCTACTCTCACTTATGGTGACTGCAGTTGGGAGGATTATCTCCCTTAAACTGGTGGATCTTGGTGCTATCAGTATTTTATTTTCTAAAACAGACACATAAATGACAATCTAATGGCCAAGAATGGGCTAATATTCAAATAAATGGATAGAACTAAACTCTAATACCCCTTTCACATCGCCAAAATAACCCGGGTTATTCCCGGGTTGTTGCCGGGTCGACATGATTTTAAAATGCACCAAAATGAATAACCCGGGTCGACCGACCCGGTATTTCAACCCGGGTTATTTGGTTCTTAAATGGTACAGACCCGGGATATTCAACCCAGGTCTGAGAAAATAGTGCTGATAGGCTTTTTCCAGTCAGCTGACCAGCCTGCACACAGAGCACATGTCTCTGTATTTACATTACTGTCCTGCACTGCACACTTTGGGCCTGATTCAGACCCGGTCGCAAGCGCTGAGCGCTCGCAACCGGCTCAATGTTTGCCCACTGGGCATGCGCACGACGGAGCCGGCTCTGTCGTGAGCATGCGCGAGACCCGGCTAGCGACACGCGCTCCGTCGCTCTGGGTCTCGCACCAAAGGGGGCGAGCTGTCGATGGTGATTGACAGCTCGCCCTGTTTGGTAGGCGGGCAGGGGGGTGGCTGGCCAATCAGAGGCGTTCCCGAAGGAACGCCTGCCATTTGGGGGTGGCCCCACTGACATCACTAGTGATGTCAGTGGTGTGATGTCAGTGGTGAGCTTCCGGCTCTATTTAGAGCCGGAAGCTCACTGGGGCTTACGGCCAATGAGACCCTACCGCAAGGGTTTCGTCGCAAGCCCGATGGTCGCAATGGTCTTGACCATCGCGACCATCAACCTGGCCACTTGCAATAGCTGTGGGTGGTCACCCACAGCTATGCGAGCGGCCAGGAGGCCGAACAAAAAAAAAAAACGCCCTGATTCAGAGCGAGCGCTCGTTCAGAGCGTCCATCTCTGAATCACACTTTGCACACTTTGCATCTGTGACATGTGCTCTGTCGGCCATGATTTCTGCACTGCAAGCATTCCCCAGCCCCTCCTTTTTCTTTACTGAAAACGTCATCATAATTGTGAGCCAATAAAATCCTTTAAAAATTACATCACACTGTTTTAACATGTGCAACTCGGGTTGAGTTAAAATGTTATTATGGCGATGTGAAAGGCACTGACCCGGGTCTGACCCGGTAACCACCTGGGTTTCTAATGTGAAAAGGGTATAACTCAGTCCATAGGTAAATATCTCATGTCTACCACAAATACTTGCTAGGATTGAATCTTTTCCAGTCCTCCAGCGCCCATTGTTTGCGACCCTTAGTCCACTCCACATAGGTACCTATGATGTCCCAGTTGTTGTTGTTGTTGTTAGGAAAAGCACCAGGAAAAGGAAGCCTGAGGTTTACAAAAGAGTGTGAAAGCAAAAATGATGGCGTTTAGGAAATACAAGCAGACTCAAAATAATAACGACAAAGAGGTAGCCAGAAGGAAGGAGGCTAAGGTGATTAGGCGTGCAAAGGCAGAAGCTAAGGAGAAAATGGCCCAGTCAGTAGTAAGGATACTGGATTTAAACCTCTATACGCTCCTACCTATACCTTCTAATATTGACGCTATTTGCGTACGCAGTCAAACAGTAAAATAAAGACTTTAAACCTTGAACATGTGTTTCCAAAGCACAAAGTATTATTCAAGTAAAGTACAGTTAGTTACACGCTGTGATCTAAGTACAATTTAACGCAAAGAATTATACAGACCCAAGATACAGTTATACATACGCACGCGCTCTGGACCAGATACCGGCATCAGCAAGAAACCTCCGTCAATCAGCAATCAGCAAGAAGACTCCAGACTGGGGTCACAACACACACATTTATACCCTTACAGAAACAGACAACACAATAGAGAGGTTTGTTGCTGATCCCATTGGTTCCCCATCACGGTGCGTTTGTTACAGGACATTTAACAGGTTGATTCAAATGGACACAGGTCAGCCTCCAACAGCTTATTGTCTCCTCTCTTCCCCCTGCATGCAAATCTAGGCTGTTGGTTTCACAAAATACATTTTGGTGCTTATATCTCTACGGACCATAAGTTGAGAATGCATGTTGCGATCTTCACACCGATGATACCGGAAATCTGTTGAGAGAGTGCAGATCAGTATAACACCAAACACGGCTTACTTATCATGTATTAAACCTTAGATACCAAATAGCCTTTATTTCACAGCATTTGTAATAAATGGATAAAACTTGAATCTTATACTTTAAAGCTATGGAATCTTTTATGTGGGCGTGCATTGTGTAAGTATTAGGGGTTTGGGAAAAGGTGCTAGTTAGGTTTATCTGATTTGGGGCAGATGTGCTCGCATGCAGCTAATAAACAGCGTTCGCATGCAGGATATTGTGCATTCGCTAATGTGCGTCATGTTAACAGAGCAACTGTGCGTAATGTGCGGTGTTTATGCATATGGATGGATTTTTATATATATATATATATATAAAATTCCTTACTAACATTTCTAACTGCAATGCAATGTGTTATTAGTAATGAGATTCACTCTCAAACAGGGTGGAGACCCCCAACCGAACCGTGCTGGTGACAGCCTGTCTGATAGTGACTTTAAAAGAGCAGATTTCTTACCATTGTTCATTCAGTCAAATTCAAGTGTCTGGGCCATATTACAATTGCCACAGCTACTCCTGTCCACATGTGGGGTCTCTCCCTTTACATGCAAAAACACCCACAGTTCCTGGTGTATTGTCTTTTCTAATTACTTTTCTCAGGAGACTGTTTCTCTAGTTGTTTTGGGATTTCTCTATGCAAGGTTGTCCCCAGAATGGGCCAGTCATGGCTTCTAAAGGGATTACCAAAAACATTGCCATCTGTACTTAGCTCGTGAGTTGTAACTTAAAATGGCGTCGTGCAGATTCTTATTTTTAAGATGGAGTTTGGTTTCCATTCGCAAGATGGCATCGCTCCAAGGTAATTTTACACTGATTCTGTCTCAGCCACTAAACCAGCTTCGACAGTAGATAAAGGGGGCAAAACTTTTTTTAAGTATATAAGTGAAAGGAGGAAGTCAAATTGAGGAATAATAAGACAGAGAGTGAGTACATGATCAAGGGAGACAAAGAAATAGCAGATCATCTAAATAATTATTTTTGTTCAGTATTCACTACAGAAGGAGAGGGGAAGGGGCCACAGTTAAGTTGCAGAGGCATTTATAAAAATGATGAACATGAAAGTACATTTACAGAGGAGAGGGTCCTAACATAACTATCAAAACTGAAAGTGAATAACTCAATGGGGCCGGATGAGATACATCCAAGGATACTAAAAGAGTTTAAAGGGGTCCTGGTAACACCATTAACAGAATTATTCAACCAGTCGCTAGTATCAGGAGTGATTTCAGAGGACTGCAAAGAGCAAATGTAATACCACTGTACAAAAGTGGAAGCAAAGTAGAAGCAAGTAACTACAGACCAGTGAGCCTTACATCAGTAGAAAGAATTGTGGAATATCTTGAATCCAACAGCTTACAGGATCCCTAACAGCATGGGAGATCATGCCAAACAAATATTATTGACTTTTTTGATTGGGTGACAAAAGTAATAGATCAGGGGGGGCATAGATGTAGCCTATCTAGACTTTAGTAAGGCTTTTGAAACAGTCCCGCATGGCAGAATGATAAAAAACTGGAAAGACTGGGATTGGATTCTATGACTGTTGAATGGATAAAGATCTTGGTTGCAGGGTAGGAAACAGAGAGTTGTAGTATATGGAGTGTATTCGTGGTGGAGTACCCCAGGGATCTGTACTTGGGCCAGTGCTTTTTTAAAATCTATGTTGGTGATATTGCAAATGGTTTTGAAGGGAAAGTATGCCTTTTTGCAGATGACATAAAAGTATGCAACAGGGTAGACATACCAGGAAGGGTAAAATGAATGACTGAGGATCTCGGTAGACTAGAGGAATGGCCAAGAACATGGCAACTACAGTTTAATGTAAAAAATGCAAAATCATGCACTTGGGTCTTAATAACCTAAAGGCTAAATATAATATCAATGACACTATAATGGAAAACACAGAGGAGGAAAGGGATTTAGGAGTCACCATTTCAGATGACTTGAAGGCAAGCAATGCACCAAAGCAATGAGGAAGGCAAGTCAGATGCTTGGTTGCATAGGGAGAGGAATCAGTAGTAGAAAGAAAGAAGTGATGATACCACTGTATAGGTCATTGGTACGTCCTCATCTCAGATACTGTGTTCAGTTCTGGAGGCCATATCTCCAGAAGGATATAGATACATTAGAGACGGTACAAAGAATGGAAACTAAAATGGTGCATGGCCTACAGCCTAGAACTTACCCGAAAGACTAAAAGATCTTAATATGTATAGTTTGGAATAGAGAAGGGAAAGAGGGGACATGATAGAAACTTTCAACTGCATAAATGGTTTTATCAAGGGACAGGAGGGAAGCATAATTCAAAGGCAGAGATGTACAAGAATACGAGGACATGCACTGAAACTGGGGTGAGGTAGGCTCAGGGGAAATGTTAGGAAAAATTACTTCACAGAAAGGGTAGTGGATAAATGGAACAGCCTCCCATCAGAGGTGGTTGTAGCAAAGGCGGTGGAACAATTCAAACACGCTTGGGATAGGCATAAGAATATCCTTAAGAGAGACATAAGGAGCAAATAGGGTTGAAGTTGCCAAAAGGATAAATTAAAAGGAGCAGACTAGATGGGAAAAGTGGTTCTTATCTGCAGTCAAATTCTGTGTTTCTGTGTTTCTATATTCCTTCTTCTACACACTGACCTATCAAGTTAATCCTTTAGTTGCTTTTCATTGTTGCAATGAGCTGTTGACTATAGACTGACTTGCAGAAGTTATAAAAGCCTCCATTGGCCCTATTCATCAATGATAAGAAAAGGATTAACTCCCCCAGTTTCTCTCCACTGACCTTCCCTACCTCATCCTGGGGAACATTAAGATCCCGATTGATGATCCATCCAACTCTGCTGCCTCGAAACATCTCTCCCTCTCCACCTTGTTTGGCTTCTCTCAATCTGTAAACTTGATCGATACACTCCCCCCTCAAATGAATGGCTGCTCTCAGACCATATCTTCACTCACTTCGCTTTGCTTCATCAAACTCCCCCCCCCGGGTATCTCAACCCACTGCCTCCTTTCCTTCTGTCTTTTTCCATCCTTCTGCTCCCCCCACTCTCCTAAAAATGACTCTTATGGGGTGGAATATTGAGAAGCTTGACACTAATTCAGAGCCATAACTAAGGGTGTGTGACTGGTGCCACTGCACAGAATTTAAGTGCTCTGTGGGTAGAACTGTCACTGCCCAAGGCCCTTGCTTCTGGCTAGCAGAGAGCCTGGTACTATGGCACCCTGCAACCAGAATTGCTTGTGCTAAGCCGTCCAGCGCATCCTGTGGATGCTCCAGACAGGCACACTGCAGTCTATGCAGCCAAAAAGGCATCCAGAGGACACTTGGTCAGCACTGCACTTACCGGTCCTGCCCATTTTGCGCGTTCTCTCCTGCCATGACCCAGCTGTTTATCTCTATAACCATGCCCTCACCACCGAACTTAACTTGGCTGCACCAGATGTCACTAAAGATATAGGACAGTCCTATCATCAGCCATGGCACTCCATTCTAACATGCTATGTCCAAAAGTGTTCTTGTCCTGCTGAGCTCCTCTGGGGGAAATTGTGATAATTTTCTCCCATTGTCTCTTTATATAATTATGTCACTGCACACTATATTTATGTATTTACTAGTATTTTTTACCCATCATTTACTGGGTCATTAGTGTGGCCACTGTATAGCCTCACCCCCCGTGTCTCTCCAGCCTCATGCCCCTTTGTGTGTCTCCAGCCTTGTGTCACCCTCTGTCTCTCCAGACCCATGTCCCCTGTGTCTCTCCAGCATCATGCTCCACTTGTGGCTATACAGCCTCATGCCCTCCCTGTGTTTCTCCAGCCTCATGTCCCCCTGTGTCTCTCCAACCTCATGCTCCTCATGTCTCTCCAGTCTCATGCCCCTGTGTGTCTTCAGCTTCATGCTTCCCCTGTTTCTTCAGCCTCATGTCCTCTAAGTCTCTCCAGCCTCATGCTCCTTGTGTCTCTCCAGCCTCATGCCCCCTGTGTCTCTCCAGCCTCATGCTCCCCCTGTGTCTCATAAGCCTCATGCCCCCTGTGTGTCTTCAGCCTCATGCCTATACTGGGCTACTCTTCAACATTATACAAATAGATATCAGTTATAATTTATCATTTTTTTCTTGCACATTATTCTTTTATATCACCACATCCTCCATAGTACTTATAAAATATAATAAAGCTACAGTTTCCTTATGTAGTTTACGGGCCGTCACATATATATGTTACAGCTATGGGCTTGAAGGCCAAATACTATTACAACATACTTTATCATTATTATTATTTTATTATTATCATTTATTTATATGGTGACACAAGTGTTCTACAGCGCCTTACAAAGTACATAAACAAATAGGGGACCAGCGGCTAACAGTGTGTTTGCCTGGTGTGTTAAATGGGGATCAGTATGTAATACCACCGGATGCATGGCCGGCGGTTCTAATCCCAACAGCAGAGGCCCGGCAGGGGTGAAGATCCCAATTGCTAATTTAGGTAAGTACCCCTAACCCTACCCCCTACCCTAATTTAGGGGTGCCTAACCCTAACCCCCCCTAGTGCCTAACCCTAAGCCCCCTTTAAGTGCCTAAACCTAATCCCCCCTTCCCTGCAGCCTAACCCTACCCCTCCCGGGGGGGGGTGCCTAACCCTAAGTCCCCCCGGTAGCCCTAAAACCTAATCCACCCCCATGGCTGTCCACGTCTGACTCATCTTACCTTCATTCGGTATGCCGTGCGTCGGGCTCCCAAGGTAGGTCTAATGACAGGCGTTGGAATTTTGACGCCTGTCATTAATTTGACAATCAGGAAGCCGGCGGTTGGCATTTCGACCGTCGGCTTCCTGACTGCATTCCGTTAAATGCAAGTACTCTAGGATCGTAGCGGTTTAATGGTGTATGTCTCCCAAGCAAAATACTTCAAAAACGAACGTTTTCATTGTCTCAGTGTAAAGAACGCACAATCCCTGGTTTTATTTAGTGACATTTTACTGAGTCCAAACAAAGTTAAGAGCTGACAATTATTACATTTTCTATGCAGCGCTCTGTATGTAGATGAAAGAGATGATGAATAACACAATGGATTTGTTTACCTGAAAGGCATATTAGAGCCTATAGTTACATGTCTGATCTGGTGACAAATCTCTGCGCTCTGCCCCGCCTCTGGGTGTATCTCCGCTAGTGATCAATCGGCCTCTCTTTAGTCTGTGACAAGTTTTATGGCCAAAGCATCTATTTAATTTGTCTGTTTAATCAACGTATATAAAGTATTTTAATGTAACCCTTGTTAGTCTGTAACCGGGTCATGTTACTAATTTCTTTGCGCAATTCCCTTGATGCGTGCCGTGGAGAGAGATAAAGTGCCAACCAATCAGCTTCTAACCATCATTTTTCAAACACAGCCTGTAAAGTGAGTTCGGAGCTGATTAGCTGGTACTTTATCTTTCTCCAAGGCTAGACTCTCTCCTCTCTTTATCTCTCTCCAAGAATGTTGGAATGAATGTTGACAAATCATACCACAACCAGCAAATAAATCTCTGTGACACCAACTATCAAACATGGAGGAGGAAGTGAGATAGTCTGGGGCCTCTCTTACTGGATCCTGCGTCATCGGCTTGCACAGTGAAACTAGTGCCCTGAGCCAAAAGAGCTTTCCAGATGCCAGCATGCTACCAAAGAGGGATCCAAAGACTTCCCTACAGTGATTACTGTAGCCTGTAGGCTAAAAGGGCTAAGGCCATGTAAGAATGGTGTTTGTTAATGGAGCTAAGCTTTTCAATGCTTGATATATTGGACCTGACCACAGTCCCTATTGACAATAATGGGGACTGCTGTCTGGAGAGTTAGTTTGCTTAAGGCAGGAGATTTCTCTCAGGTATCCTGCATCCAGGCTTCGTTAAATGGGCTTATTTCTAGAGCAAGCAAAAACTGTCAGTTCCGCATAGTTATTGGAGAGCTTAGGTTAATTTGGAGGGTCTGTTAAAGGGTCCAACTCATGAGTTGTGCCATGACTCCTGGTTACCTTCTACATGAGTATATATATATATATATATATATAATTAATATATTTTGTCGCACTTAACAATTGGGACATATGGCTTAGCTGATAACTCTGGCCTGTCCCACCAATAGCTAGCCACATGTTACATACATGTTTCTGTATGAATAAATCACTTTAGAAATTAACCACCCATGATGCATCTCCCAATGGTTTGGAATGGCTATTTAAAACCTTTAATTGGTAAAATAATGATAAAATGTTACAACAATATTTGCTTTCCTTTTTATTTATTCCCAAATAACTAAGTGAATTTAATTCCCAACAACATGTGTGCACATAAATAATAGTAATACATTCACATATTTATGAGTCACTTCAAATTGTCTTTTTCCTGAAAGGCTTTTGCAATTTTTGTTTCTAAAGAAAATAATGTGTGTGTCTATGACACACACTGGGAGAAGAGCCTGTGCATCACACCGGGGAAGAGCCTATGAATCACACCGGGGAAGAGCCTGTGTATCACACCGGGGAAGATCCTGTGAAACGCGCGTCGGGCCACGTCATCAGCAGGGGTCTCTGTGCGCACGGGGACTCCTCTCACCACGAACAAAAGCTAACAAGTGGGCGTTCTCTCCTTGCTCCCCGCTGACAGGTATCTTCTCTATTTCTCCTTTCACTAGACTCTCAGCAGCTGCCGCCTTTGGAGTTTCACCCTGCAATGCTGATGTAACAGGGTGACTACATTGCCCGCACTGACAGCAGAGAAAGTACTATTATCTTTTTTCACTGTGCCGCAGAACAGGGACTCTCATTACCAGGCCTATGCATTAGTAAGACTGGTGATAGCAGATCTCTGGACTGATAAGTACACAGGTACTGTTATTTCTACCTGCAACTATCTGTATAAAGGAAATGACAATTCAATTGTCTATATACTGAGAGATGCCTCAGAAACTTGTTTCCCAAATATAGGGACAGATTAATGAAGTACGTGGTTGTTACTGTATCTGGGTGATCACAATATTGACACAGTGACTTATACATGATTTATTATATATATCAAGAAATTTGTTTTCAATATATGTGATAATTTTCGCCATTTATAATTGGTTTGATGTTTTACATCAATATAGGAGATTAATTATTAGATATGTTATATTACATTACAGATTATTAATTTTGAATTGTTGATTTTTGAATATTAGCATTTTTTTCCTATTTATGAATTTGCTGATATATTTATCTATTTATTTTGTTTCATTTTTTCTTGTTGGTGTAATAATTTATTATCTATAATATTTGTACTTGCACATGTCACTTTATGGACATTTGTCATATTTATCATGGATAATGGTAAATGGTTGTTGAATGTGTTATAGAAGTGCCTTGCATCATTGTGAACTTGACAGGCGGATACTATAAGCATTATAATGGCAAGATATCCATCATTCTATGTTAAGGTTTGAACTCTTTGCACAATTTCTTCGCATAGTGCACTTTAATAGATTAACTATTTAGATACCCTGGAATATAAATCAGTTTCTATGCACAGGTGGATTTTGAACTAATTTACTGTCATTTTATTTAATATATTGTCATGTTTTTCTGTTGCCTATTGAATGTTAATTATTTTAATTATTTTTTAATAAAAGTTAATTTTTAATTTTATTAAATTTCCATTTTTGACATAGTGTGCCCCATTTATGAGAGTTTTCTTTCCCCTCTCCCCCCTTTTTTTGAAGTTCAGATTAATAACTCTTAGGGAGCACCTCTGTCTACGTAGGTGAACACATATTTCTTTTCACCTTCATCTATTCCTCATTATTTAAATTTCCTTTATATTAAGATCAATAATTTGCCTCAGTGCTGCGTCGCCTTCTCCTTCCTCATATCTCCCCTTGTTTTCATTAGACAATGGGGAAGAGCCTATGAATCACACCGGGAGAAGAGCTTATGACAATGGGGACAAAACAGAAAAGGAATATGCAGCATGGCAATATTAATGCCATAAATGTATACAAAAGAGAAAAACTTTTGCTATCGGCGCTAACAATAAATACTGCAAATTTATGTGTGTGCAGCAAATAAAACAAAGGGGATTTTGTCATGATTTGATCTAAGCATTTAAGCCTGCAGCCCAGCATCAAGGGACCCCATTTTTATGCAGGTCCCTAACACTAGCATAAATTTGCAGTAGGGGTGTGCACCGGCCACTTTTCGTGTTTTGTGTTTTGGTTTTGGATCTGGATCTTTCTTCGTGTTTTGGATCTGGATTGGTTTTGCCAAAACCACCCTTCCGTGTTTTGGGTTCTGGGTTTTGTGTTTTGTATCTGTATTTTTTTAAAAAAAAGCATAAAAACAGCTAAAATCACAGAATTTGTGGGTTTTTCTGCTCCTATGCTATTATTAACCTCAATAACCTTAATTTCCACTCATTTCCAGTCTATTCTGAACACCTCACACCTCACAATAGTGTTTTTATATCCAAAAGGTTGCACCGAGGTAGCTGGATGACTATGCTAAGAGATACGAGTGGGCGGCACAAACACGTGGTCCATCTAGGAGTGACACTGCAGTGGCAGACAGGATAGCAGTTTGAAAAACTAGGCCCCAAACTGTACATAATGCAAAGAAAAAAAAGAGGTGCAAGATGGAATTGTCCTTGGGCCCTCCCACCCACCCTTATGTTGTATAAACAGGACATGCACACTTTAACAAACCAAACATTTCAGCGCCAGGGTCTGCCACACGACTGTGGCTGAAATGATTGGTTCGTTTGGGCCCCCACAAAACAAGCTGGCAATTAATCTGTCCCTGCACAAACTGGCTCTAAGGAGGCAAGATGTCGTCCTCATCCTCCTCATCCACCGATTCCTCACCCTCTTCAGTGTTGTGTACATCCTCATCCTCACAGAGTATTAATTCGTCCCCGCTGGAATCCACAACCACAGGTCCCTCTGTACGTTCTGGAGGCTGGTCTCCCTGGAAGAGTTGATAATTCATTTTATGAACATCATCTTCTCCACATTTTGTGGAAGCAACCTCCTACGCCTTTCGCTGACAAGGTTCCCGGCTGCACTAAACACTCTTTCGGAGTACACACTGGAGGGGGTGCAACTCAGGTAAAATAGAGCCAGTTTGTACAGGGACATCCAAATTGCTTCTTTTTCCTGCCAGTACAGGTACGGACTGTCTGACATGCCTACTTGGATGCTGTCACCGATGTAATCCTTTAACAGACAGACGCACGCTTGTCGCTGCTGCTTTAAGGATGCAGGTGCGGCTACAGCCCACACATTTCACAAAGACAGAAAAAAAAGAAGAATATTTTTATTGTTTGTGGAGCACACTTTGAGGGTGTCACCACCCTTTAACAGACAGATGCACGCTTGTTGCTGCTGCTTTAAGTATGCAGGTGCAGCTACAGCCCACACATTTCACAAAGAGAAAAAAAAAGAATATTTTTATTGTTTGTGGAGCGCACTTTGAGGGTTACACCACCCTTTAACAGACAGACGCACGCTTGTCGCTGCTGCTTTGAGGATAGTATCATATGCAGTGACAGTAGACTTGTCAGAAATTGCTGGCACATCCTTCAGTCCGGACCAGATGTCCAAACCGGCCCTTGACTTATGACACAGGCGCATGCTTGGCGCTGCTACTGTGTTGATGCACGTGCGGCTACATCGCACACAAGTCACAAACACATGAAAAAAATAGTTTTTTATTTTTTGGAGCACTTTGAGGGTTACACCACCCTTTAACAGACAGACGCACACTTGTCGCTGCTGCTTTGAGGATGCAAGTGCGGCTACAGCCCACACAATTCACAAAGACAGAAAAAAAGAAGAAGAATATTTTTATTGTTTGTGGAGCACACTTTGAGGGTGTCACCACCCTTTAACAGACAGATGCACGCTTGTCGCTGCTGCTTTAAGGATGCAGGTGCGGCTACAGCCCACACATTTCACAAAGACAGAAAAAAAAAGAAGAATATTTTTATTGTTTGTGGAGCGCACTTTGAGGGTTACACCACCCTTTAACAGACAGACACATGCTTGTCGCTGCTGCTTTGAGGATGCAAGTGCGGCTACAGCCCACACAATTCACAAAGACAGAAAAAAAAAAGAAGAATTTTTTTATTGTTTGTGGAGCGCACTTTGAGGGTTACACCACCCTTTAACAGACAGACGCACGCTTGTCACTGCTGCTTTAAGGATGCAGGTGCGGCTACAGCCCACACATTTCACAAAGACAGAAAAAAAAAAAGAATTTTTTTATTGTTTGTGGAGCGCACTTTGAGGGTTACACCACCCTTTAACAGACAGACGCACGCTTGTTGCTGCTGCTTTGAGGATGCAGGTGGAATCTAGATGGGATTTGGAACCGGGGACACACTACCTCCATCAATTGTCTAAATCCCACTGCACTAATGGCGGATACCGGACGCACGTCTAACACCAACATAGCAGTCAAGGCCTCAGTTATACGTTTTGCTTCAGGATGACTGCTGTCGTACTTCATCCTCATCGCTAGGGACTGTTGGAGGGTCAATTGTTTAGTAAAAGTAGTGGTGTTCCTACTTCCTCTCTGGGATGATGAACAACTCCCAGCAGCAGCAACAGCACTAGGAGGAAGTGGTTCTTGATCTTTCCCTATTTTATTTTTATCGGAGAAAGTTTGGTCCTCCATTTATGTTATATTGATATATACGTGCGGCTAAGGTGCACACAAACACAGAAAATATTTTTTTATTTTTGCTGGAGAGTAGTGCACTTTGTGGGTTACACCACCCTTTAAGAAATGAGCCAGCCGGCTCTTTACTTATGGGACACAGGCGCACGTTTGGCGCTGCTCCTTTGTTGATGCACGTGCAACCACAGAGCACACAATTCACAAACACAGAATTTTTTTTTATTTGGTTTGGAGTGTACTTTGGGGGTTACAGCACCCTTTAACGGTCAAGCTAGCCGGCCCTTTACTTATGACACAGGCGCACGCTTGGCACTACTTTGTTGATGCACGTGCGGCTACTGCGCACACAATTCACAAACACAGAAAATATTTTTTTATTTGGTTTGGAGTGTAATTTGGGGGTTACAGCACCCTTTAACGTTCAAGCCAGCCGGCCCTTTACTTATGACACAGGCGCACGCTTGGCACTACTTTGTTGATGCACGTGCGGCTACTGCGCACACAATTCACAAACACAGAAAAAATATTTTTTTTTTTAGCACTTGGGGGGAGCACCCCTGATGGACAGAGCACCCCCTGGACAACTCTACAGCACCCCTTTAGGACTGGGACACTGCACAGGACTTTGGAGTGGACACAGCCCCTATGGACAACTGACTGCACAACACAGTCCAGCCAGCCCCTATGGACTTTGAAGTAGTGGACACAGCCCCTATTAACAACAGCAGCACAGCGCAGCACAGCACAACACTACTCTGCACTACACTACACTACACAGCCCAGCCAGCCCTAACTCCCACCCTCCCTCTTAACTGTCCACAGCCGAGTGAGAAAATGGCGCCGACGCGGGTACCTTATATAGGATCCAAAACCCGCGAGACCCGGAAGGCGGGATGATGACGTTTTGCCTTGATTTCAGATCCGAGTCAGGCGGGAAAAGTCGAGCCTGACTCGGATCGGCCTCGGATCGGGGGGGCTCGGGGGGGTTCGGATTTCAGAAATCCGAACCCGCTCACCCCTAGTTTGTAGTATTTATTGTTAGCGCCGTTAGCAAAAGTTTTTCTCTTTTGTATGACAATGGGGAAGAGCCTTTGAATCACACCGGGGAAGAGGCTATGCATCACACTGGGGAAGAGCTTATGAACCACACTGGGGAAAAGTCTATGTATCACACTGGGGAAGAGTCATATATCACACTGGAGGCATAGCCTATGAATCACACCAGGGAAAAGTCATGAATCACACTGGGAAAAGAGCCTATGATACTGGGGAAGAGCCTATGAATCACTCTGAGGAAGAGTCATGAATCACACCGGGGAAGAGCCTATGAATAGGCATAGAACAATAATTATAGTTGAAATAAAAACATATTTTTTCAAGTATTTATATTGTAACATTTGCTAAATTTTCATAGTTTTAGAGGTAAAGATTACCCTCAAAATGAATATAAACAGCCAACTGCCCCAAATATCACTACCACACCCTAGCTGAAGGCTATAGTACACCCATGCCATTCTGGAATGATCAGGACCTGCTAGGAAAAATGATTGAGGCATCGGAAGGGCTGAGTTTTCCCTGAATGGCAGGAGTTCCTAACATTGGACCCTTGAACTTTGCTTGTTGGCAAAGATAAATAAGGGCAGACTAGATGGGCCAAACGGTTCTTTAATGCCGTCAAATTCTATGTTTCTATGTAAATAATTAATCTTATCAATATTAACCATGCTGTAATTCATTATGTGAATACTAATATAGTGTTGACATTGCTGAAATGTCGACATTATGAATTTAGTCTAGTGATAACCATAAAGGTGTAACCTTAATGCTAAACTTAAGCTTAATACTAACCCTATGCCTAATGGTAAACCTAAGCCTAATGCTAACCACAACCCTAATGGTAACAATAAGCCAAATGCTAACCCTAACAATAAGCTTAAAGCTAAGCCTAATGCTAACCCTAATTGTAGCCCTAGGCCTAATACTAATGCTAACCCTAATGGTAGCCCTAGGCCTAATACTAATGCTAACCCTAATGGTAGCCCTAGGCCTAATACCAATGCTAACCCAAATGCTCACACTAACACTAACCCTAAGCCTAATGCTACCTATAACGCTAACCCTAAGCCTAATGCTAACCCTTATGCTAATGCTAACCCTAAACCTAATGCTAATCCTAATGCTAACCCTAAACCTAATGCTAACTAACGCTAACCCTATGCCTAATGCTAACTAACGCTAATCCTATGCCTAATGCTCACCTAATGCTAACTCTAAGCCTAATGCTAACGCTAACCTTAACACTAACCCTAAGCCTAATGCTAACGCTAAGCCTAATGCTAACTTTAATGCTAACCCTAAGCCTAATGCTAACCCTATGCCTAATGCTAACTCTAAGCCTAATGCTAACTTTAAGCCTAATGCTAACGCTAAGCCTAATGCTAAACCCAATGCTAAGCCTAATGCTAACGCTAACCTTAACACTAACCCTAAGCCTAATGCTATCTCTAAGCCTAATGCTAACTTTAATGCTAACCCTAAGCCTAATGCTAACCCTAAGCCTAATGCTAACCCTAATGCTAACTCCAACGCTAACCCTAAGGCTAATGCTAACTATAATGCTAACCCTAAGCCCAATGCTAACCCTAAGCCCAATGCTAACCCTTACAATAACCCTAATGCTCACGCTAACCCTAAGCCTAATACTAACCATAATGCTAACACTAACGGTAACCCTAAGCCTAATACTAACTATAATGCTAACACTAACAGTAACCCTAAGCCTAATACTAATGCTAACCCTAATGGTAGCCCTAGGCCTAATACTAATGCTAACCCTAATGCAAACTCTAAGGCTAAGCCTAATGCTAACGTTAACCCTAATGCTCACTCCAACGCTAACCCTAATTCTAACCCTAATGGTAGCCCTAGGCCTAATACTAATGCTAACCCTAATGCTCACACTAACACTAACCCTAAGCCTAATGCTAACCCTAATGCTACCTATAACGCTAAGCCTAATGCTAACTCTAACCCTATGCCTAATGCTAACTCTAACCCTATGCCTAATGCTACCTCTAACACTAACCCTAAGCCTAATGCTAACCCTAATGCTAACACTTATGCTAATGCTAACCCTAATGCTACCTCTAACTCTAACCCTAAACCTAATGCTAATCCTAATGCTAACCCTAAGCCTAATACTAATTCTAACCCTAATGGTAGCCCTAGGCCTAATACTAATGCTAACCCTAATGCTCACACTAACACTAACCCTAAGCCTAATGCTACCTATAACACTAAGCCTAATGCTACCTCTAACACTAACCCTAAGCCTAATGCTAACACTTATGCTAATGCTAACCCTAATGCTACCTCTAACTCTAACCCTAAGCCTAATGCTAACCCTAATGCTAACACTTATGCTAATGCTAACCCTAATGCTACCTCTAACTCTAACCCTAATGCTAACCCTTATGCTAATGCTAACCCTAAACCTAATGCTAACCCTAAACCTAATGCTAACTAACGCTAACCCTATGCCTAATGCTAACTAACGCTAACTCTAAGCCTAATGCTAACTCTAAGCCTAATGCTAACTCTAAGCCTAATGCTAACCCTATGCCTAATGCTCACCTAATGCTAACTCTAAGCCTAATGCTAACTCTAAGCCTAATGCTAACTCTAAGCCTAATGCTAATGCTAAGCCTAATGCTAAACCCAATGCTAAGCCTAATGCTAATGCTAACCTTAACACTAACCCTAAGCCTAATGCTAACGCTAAGCCTAATGCTAACTTTAATGCTAACCCTAAGCCTAATGCTAACCCTAAGCCTAATGCTAACTCTAAGCCTAATGCTAACTCTAAGCCTAATGCTAACGCTAAGCCTAATGCTAAACCCAATGCTAAGCCTAATGCTAACGCTAACCTTAACACTAACCCTAAGCCTAATGCTATCTCTAAGCCTAATGCTAACTTTAATGCTAACGATAAGCCTAATGCTAACCCTAATGCTAACCCTAATGCTAACTCCAACGCTAATCTAAGGCTAATGCTAACTATAATGCTAACCCTAAGCCCAATGCTAACCCTAAGCCCAATGCTAACCCTAAGGCTAATGCTAACCCTTACAATAACCCTAATGCTCACGCTAACACTAAGCCTAATACTAACCATAATGCTAACACTAACGGTAACCCTAAGCCTAATACTAACCATAATGCTAACACTGACGGTAACCCTAAGCCTAATACTAATCCTAATGGTAGCCCTAGGCCTAATACTAATGCTAACCCTAATGGTAGCCCTAGGCCTAATACTAATGCTAACCCTAACGGTAGCCCTAGGCCTAATACTAATGCTAACCCTAATGCAAACTCTAAGGCTAAGCCTAATACTAACCATAATGCTAACACTAACGGTAACCCTAAGCCTAATACTAACCATAATGCTAACACTAACGGTAACCCTAAGCCTAATACTAACCATAATGCTAACACTAACGGTAACCCTAAGCCTAATACTAACCATAATGCTAACACTAACGGTAACCCTAAGCCTAATGCTAACCATAATACTAACACTAACGGTAACCCTAAACCTAATGTTAATGCTAACCCTAATGCCAACTCTAGCGCTAACACTAAGCCTAATGCTAACCCTAACCATACCATTACACTAACTTCACACTAAATCTAATGGAAATGTCGACTTAATGTTAATATCAACATTTCCAATGTTGACATCTTGCAGGTGTTGACATAACTTCATTTGACATTTTAACCATGTCACCACCATCAATGTTGTCCTTCCGTTGTCGACATTGCGAATATCGACACTCTGATGGTAGATATGCTGACTGCATGCAGATAACTAAATACTAAAATGTAATTGTTGTACCTAGTAAAACAAAAGTAATTTAAATGAACATTTCGAGGTTGCAAAAATTGATCTAGGCAGAGTTTATTTTTTGTTTTAAAAAAACCCTTGTATTTGAAAAGCATTTCACTGTGGTTTTATTAAAAAAACAAAATTACAGTAGTACTGAATTCCAAAACGTTTTTTTCTTTACATAGAATTTTGCAAAGTTGAAGAATTCCACATTTGACTCAACTGATTGACCCAACTCTAAACATGATAATATTATGATCATTTGGTAAGTCGCCAGGCACTTCAGCTCTAATTAGCAAATGACCCTCCATATATTTTATTAACCTTTATAAATAATACTTAAATAGTACTTATAATAAGTATTCCAATATTATTTTACGATCCTATTTAACTTAAATCATAGTATTAATGTACCATTTCTTCAAATAAAATGACCATAATTATTATGCATTCCATGGGCACTTTCACTTATTGATAAACATTAATTATATAGATGACTATTATCAATAAAAAGTAAGCATTTTTCTTTACCCACTACTCTGTCCACACCAATTGCCATTCTGTGCAGAGCAGCGGACTAGCAGGGGCGCCGCGAGTGGGTGGTCTGCTGCCAAATCGGACCATTTGCAGATGCATGTAGCCTTAGTGAGATTGCACTGCATTATGTGTTCTGTGCGCCCCCCCGTCCCTCTGAACTACCCCTACATTCTACTCCTCTTTCACTTAGCTTCCTACACAGAGCCCTAACTCCCAGGAGGAGGCAGAACTCAATGTAAGTAAGGTCCCCCCTGCCTTCCATTGCCACCCTCTTTGTTTGTCCCATTCTCTGACTGTGTCTCTGCTGCCCATTTGTGTGTCTGTCACCATCTTTGTGTTGGTCTCATTATCTCTAACCTGTATGTGCACCTATTTCTCTGTATGTGTACCTGTGTTTCTGTCTCCCCATGTGTCTTGAAAAAGTTCCCATTATCTAGGAATGAAACGCATCAAACTTAGACCACACCCTCTTCAAAGCTTCCTGGCTATGGCACTCGCCATCATCACCAGGCGACCTGACTGCTACTATCAACAAGCAGAACCTAATGACAGCGCTCCGGCTAACAGAAGATGGATATCTCAGTGCGCATTGCCTTCCAAGCTGGTTCCAAACAGCCTGTGGTATACTCTGTGGTCTCGATGGGATTCAGGTACATGTCGGCATTCATAATGTTGACATGGCGCAATATGTCAAAAAGCACCTTGTCAACATCCTCATAAAGATAACATGTTTACAACTTTGACATCTGAAAAGCCGCCATGTGAAATGTTAACATCCCCGGAATGTCGGCAGTTAGGGATAGGTGCTGCCAGGAGGTTTAGGGTTAGGCTGCGGGGGGAGGGGGGATTTTGGCACATGGGGATGGTTAGGGGTATGGATTAGGGGTGAAACACCAGAACCACTGTTCATCAGACGTCTGCACCAGAACTACTGCACACGTAACCTCTTGGACCCGGAAGAAGACTCTGGAGCTGCTGGAGCTGCCGAGACCAGGTAAGTGACCTGGGCCACCAGGGACGTTGGGTCGAAATTCTCTTGTGTCGACATGACATTCATGTAGACATTATGGGCGGGATGCAACAATGTGAGAAATGCGATCAAACCCCCGAAAATGCTGTTTTTGGGAGGTTTGACCGAATTTCTTGTATGCACCAAGCCCCGGAATGCGATGGCGTTACCCTATAGAAGCATGTGCAGAAGGACACCAGAGGGACTTCTAGGTCCCTCATTCGCAAAGGACAGCTCTTACCGAGAGAGTTGTCCTTTGCTGTCTCCCTTCATGCATACCGTAATTAACGCCGGCATGCATGTGAAGAGTGTCAGGATGTGGCATGTTGACAATTTCAAAATTCAACCTGATGTATGTTGACATCATAAATGTCGACCTTACATACCACACCCGGGCTCTATACATCCTGTTGGACTTTTGAATTATTTGGAGGACTAATTTCTATATATATTTAGGTTCTGTTACCAGCTTAACAGCCTTCACCCTATTTGTGAGTCTTAAGGTGGGTATCAGATGACCCACGATGCGATGGACGACCCAACCGACGGCGGATGTGATGAACGACATATCATGCGGTCCATACACACTGTGCGATCTGGTGAATGAATGCACGATATGTCGCTCACTTGCCGCATCCAAATGCATGGGGTCGTTCATCCCACTGATAGACTGAGCAGAAGGTACTGCAGATCTGTAGATGCAATGAACAACCCTGCGGGAGCGCGCAAGGGCCGACATAGCGGGTCTCATTTAACAATCTGCATGATATGTCGGCACAATCCACTGGATCGGGCGACATATTGTCTAATGTATATCCCCCCTTTACTAATCCATGTTCCAGCTTTACTAATTCTGCCTACAGATGTATTCTTACATGCAGTGGCATTACAAGGGGGGTGTGAGATGCACCAGGGTTTCACCCGCCGAGGGGTGACACCAAGGTGCAGGCTCCCCCTCAGTGACAGGACCCGGGTGCTGCACTGTAGTATTAAGTGCACACAATCCGTACCTCTTGTACTCCCCCCATCACTATAAGAAACACAGGACCACGAGGGTTCGGGTCACGAGATCACACCCGCTACCTGTGTGGCCACGCCCCCTTTCTGGCGACGCCCAGCTGCACCACACACACAGCATCCCTCACCGCACCGGGTGACACCTCAGGGAGGTGCACCACTGCTTACACGTGCCAGGTCCTGTGAGATAATGTTAATTTACTGGTCAGGTGACAGCTGCATGATCTGAGAGAGGCAGGATGGGAGCGGGGAGAGAAATATTCTAAAGCATGGCAGCCATTTTGGGGGAAGGCAACATGGTTCTTTCTAGCACAGGGCAGCAAAATGTCTAGTTACGGTTCTGGTTATTATCACAGGGCTTCCCCTGTTATTTTTTTTTTTTTTCAGTTGAACGTTTGTAAATTTGAAGCAGATTAATTTCCCATTACAAGTATGAGAAAAGCGATCTGCTTACTAAAAATAATGCAAATTTAAGGGCTTAGAGTAGTTTTTCACAAAAACTGCTCCAAAAGTCCTTCAATACACTTGTGTGATACTAAAATAATGTGAAACGGGTGTGAAAACATCAGTTTTTGAATTATTTTAGTAAAAATAATATTGATAAATAGGGCCCTAGGTCTTGAAACTACAAAATAACAGTCTAGGTAGTAATCAGCACCATTCAATTTTCTCACTAATTGTTCATATTTGCTTACTGTATATACAGTAAAGGAAGGGAAGGGAGTTACAATGGAGAGAAGAGGAGAGTATCGTTTCTAGGAGCAGTGTCGGATTTGGGCATGAAGGGCTCACCGGGGAAAGGCATTGGTAGGGGCAATTGGTAGACAACATGGATATTAGTGCATGGTCTGTTCATCCATGGTCCTGCTCTACCAGGTAACTGACTCTGTAATAGAGTAACAATGTATAATTCAAGTGTACTGCCTGAAACCTGACATTAGAAGAAAAGGTGGGGCCCTCAGGCAATGGGGCCCACCGGGGATTTCCCCTGTACCTCTGTGGGTCAGTCCGACCCTGTCTAGGAGTCACTATCTGTTCTCCACGTGAAAGTAGCCTGGCCTGGGATCAGGGCTGGCTCCAGGGTTCGGAGCACCCTGTGCCAGCCCTTCAGAAGGCGCCCTAACATCGCGCGTGGCTTCGACCAACTTTGGGGGCGCTGCCTAATTATCATTGGTCACACCCCGTATGTGACGTTATTTTGAGGCGTGCCCGCATGGCACGCCTCCAAATAACATCAGGCTGGGGGTAAAGCCCAGCACTCCGTCACTGGCTGGGCTTCCCCCAGCCCTCTCCCGTCAGTGAATGGTTGCCGCGCGCACGTGCGCGGCTTCCATTCACACTCCGGGGACACTCAGGGTGTCCAGCACCGCCACACAGCTGCGGTGGTGGGGGTCCCCAACCTCCCGATTTGACCACCCGCGGGCCACTTCGGCCCGCGGGTGTAACAGCGGGACAGTGCTGTCCCGCTGAAATCGGGATGCTGGGGAGGGGTGCCGCCCCTCTACGGGTGGCGCCCTTGTGCGATCGCACTGGTCGAACACCCCTAGAGCCGGCCCTGCCTGGGATTTGTGGTGACCTACTAGAACTTACCAGTTGTACATCCTGGATAGAGAAAACATCATCACCGACTTCAATTTGTTGTAAAGAGCCGGAAGGATAAATTTTGTAATCTGGTAAAAGATACAGGGGTCTATTTACTAAGCAGTGTTAGGAGACAGAGTGAAAAGTGATAAAGTGCCAGCCAATCAGCTCCCAACTGCCATCTCATAGGGTGTATTTGAAAAATGACAGTTGGGAGCTGATTGGCTGGCACATTATCACTTTTCACTCTGTCTCATAACACTGCATAGTAGATAGACCCCATGGATTTATACCAAAGGCTAATTAAAAGGTGTTGTTTGAAACCTCATAAGGAGAGGAGAGAAACCATTTGTGAAAACTACTCTGAAGAGTAATGCTGCCCATCCACTAGGCGATTTTGACAGGCGTTTGCACGATAACGACGTTATCGTGCAATCGCTTGCAAAGCGTCCGCAAATCGGGCTCTTTATAGTCGGAAACGACCAGCGATGTGTGCGCCTGCTGGTCGTTTCCGACATCAATCATCGTGCAAACATGCTGGTCAGCGACAACGTCAGGTTCAGGATGTTGCCAGATGATTGATGAGCCTGCACTGAACAACTGCTCGTTCAGTGCAGGCTCATCACAGACATAGAAACGTCAGCACGATTACAATGTCGTATTCGTGCTGACGTTTCTATGGTCTGCTAGTGGATGGGCAGCATAAGGGTGGGTACACACCTGAACGGCCATCAATCGTGCTGATGTTCATGGCGATTTAAAGATTTAATGAACGACGGAACGATCACTGTTCCGTCCTTCATTAATATGTACATCCTCACATGTGATATCGTGTGATTGGCCGATATTGTTATGTACAGTAAAGCTAGGTACACACTTGTACAATAATTCCTTCGACTACACTTACGATCAGAAGTCCAAAATCGACACGCCGATTAGTGCGTACACACCTTTGCAATCTAACTTCTGATCCGCGATCCTCACCTGTCAAAACCATCTGCTGAAAATATTGTTATACCGGTGCACTCTACAGATATCTGGCACCACAATTAGCATTGTGGGCTGGAAAAGTGCCGGGCTGAACAGCAACATACAGCAGGAGAACTGGAAGCCTCACCATTTCTGTACGGTAGCGCTGAGCGTAGACTACAATCTGTTAACTCCTCCATCATCAGTTTAAACCAAAACAAAACAGCTGATGCGTGTTGTATTGTTGCCATGGTGACAGCACTGCAAACAATTAGAAAGAAAAAAAAAAGAGAAGCGAGAAGTGTAGTTGCTGGACCAAAGTTTGGCTGCAGAGGCACGACTCCTATTCCCATATTGACATATTGAATGGATACAGTGGTCAAAAGTTCTGTACTACTGTTTATTGTTGTGTTTCTGTCTTGTAGAGCATTTGCATTTTGAAATACTTTTGTATACATACCAGCATAATTATTGAAAACTTAGGTCATACTTGCCTTCCCTCCCGATTTGGTCTGGAGCCTCCCGAAAATCGTGTGCCGCTCCCGACCTCCTGGTAAGGCAGGCAATCCTCCCGGCTGCCGCCCACCCCTCCTATCCCCCCCGCAATTACCTTTGAAACCCCCGGTGACATGATTCATGCTGATTCGCGTCATTTTGACCCCGCTTCCTGCTTCACAGTGCCTGTAATATCGGCATTGTGTAGCTGGGGCGGGGCCAGCCCTGCCCACAACTACTCGTAGTCTAGCCGGCCCTGCCTACTTGTGCTGGCCACGCCCCCTGTCATGCCGATCTGGCTGCTCCCTCCCGGAAGGGGCAGTGCAATATCGTGAGCAATTTCCCTTGAACTCTCCCCGGCAGTCCAGGACACGATATGGTGCTAAAAAGTGTCCAATCTGACTAAAGATCTATCTTGCACAAAATCTAACTATTGCACCAAATCATGTATGAGATTGGCAAATTCTACCTGCAGCAGGCAAGATCTGAAGATGCGATGAACGACCAGCGGGTATGCGCAACGGCATTGTGATCGTGAGTGGACACTCGCGATTTGGACATATTTTACACGATTTGTCGTACTAATGCGTCAAAATCGGGCGAATAGTATAAAATATTGTCTAGTGTGTGTGTACCTAGAAATAGCAAGTAACTGTGCATTTTGTTAAAACCATGCTGCACTGCAGGCGGGACAGATGTAATACATGCAGATAGATTTAGATTTGGGAGGGGCGTGTCCAATCGGAAATGTAAATTGCAGAGTAAAAATAAAGCTGTCCAGCATTTGTGGGCCACATACAAAAGCAGCCAGTGTTTACCCCGCATGCAAGAAAATATGTATGTATTTACACCGCTTGCATTGCAACATCGTTTTTACAGATAGTTACTTGCTCTATCTTACTCTGGGTCTGATTCAATAAGTGACGCAATTCTGCGTAAACGCACGCACCACAGTTGCTAATATCAGCGGTGCTATTTAAATGTCTGCATTCACGTTGCGTACGCAGCTTGACAAAAGGACGCCCACTTCCCCTTACTCACATATTACTAGGGCAACATAGCGAAACGATCGGTAACATCAGACCCATGCGCACAGTTAAGGAAGCCCAGACCTCACTCAGGAATTGCTAACTTCTGCGCACGCTATGAGTCTTCAGGCTGCATCTGGTAGCGCAGTGGCTAATTTATGCACGCCCTTACAACGGCGTTGAGATGCACTGGCAGACCTGCATTCGCGCGACCCCCCCCCCATTACCACCCACAAATGGCACTTCCTGTCAACCATTCTGTAAAGAGTCTGCGTAGCCTCTGCGTCTGGCTTGCGCACGCATGCTGCATATGCATGCGCAGTGCGAATTAATCGACCGATTGCATTTGCGTATACGCAACAGCACAACTGCGTTTTTTACTGAATCGGGCCCTTTGTTCCCAGGCAGACAGGCAGCAGATCTGAGAAGCCGGCAGTGTGCGCACTACAGTTCACTCCTGAATCTCTCTCTGAATAAGGCCCATAGATTGTAAGCTCTACTGGGGCAAGGGCAAATGTTCTCTATACAGTGCCATGTAAATTGGTCATGCTACAGTATATAAACTACAGTATAATAATTATTTAGAGCATAACAGCAATTAAGTTATATAATACCTGGATTCTTTTTTTATTCTAGACATTATATTGCATAATAATGTCCCACAGACGATTATGTTATTATAATTATTGCAAAATAGAGATGTAAGAGGAGAAGACAGGTTCAATTGTCCAAGCAAACCCACTTCATTAATTGCACCAAGCTGTAGAGACTCGTCATCCAGCAATGAATGGGAGGCTCGGGGTGATTTTTGCACTTGTGAGCCTCCAGCTGGGAGTTTGTATCTGGGGATACGTACTAGTCCTGATTATTTCCTAAAAGGAAAAGGGAGAAGATATTATTAAATAGGACCTGATTTACTGAGCATAACTGCACAGTGTGGTCGTCTTATTGCCTGATTAATCGCGCAGGTTCCAGCTTCATTCTGCGGAGAAGCAGATTAGTTCACCATACCTGTTATGGCGGCGTACACTGCGGTGGAAATCGCACGGTTCTTTTGCCTCCTTTCCGGGTTCTGTCATCAATAATAAACTTGACGAACAAACCTGTGATCTTTGGAGGACTCGTTATGTGTTGCATTCATTAGTGCAGTAATTATAGCCAGATAATGTGTTAAATGGAAATTGCATCTCTGAGTAATGAGTCATGACACAAATCAGACTTTAATAATTTTATATATATATATATATATATATATATATAATTTGCAATCATTTTAAATGAGAGAAACAGATGTTGAAGATGTGTGGAGTTAAATTACAGTCATTAGCATTATATTATCATAATTACCATGCAATGTCCTGGCTCATTGGTCCATGGGTTAAAGAGGAATTACTGTACCAGGCAAAAGTTCTGCAGCAATTTTAGGTAGATGTTTATGTTTGAACTAAAGGCTGGATTAGCACGGATCGCAATTGCAATTATAGTACGTATGCAGATTGAGCGATTGTTAGCCATTGTGCATTACGCACGCAGACAGGAATCCGCGAGTGATAGGCCGTGATTGTTTGGGGTTGGTGACGGGCAGCACCGTATCAGGTCGGCAGTGCGCCCTGTGCTGCACTGCTGCCCCACTCTCTCCCCCTGAGCGCATACCTTTTTCTGCCAGGGGGTGGGTGGAGGGCGGGGATCTTCATCGGCGTTGCTCTACGAGCGCCGGGCAGCACTGCAGGAGGTCTCTTCATGCAGAGCTCCAGAGCCGGGCAGTTTGCGGCCAGTGGACTACTGTGCGTAGGCAGCGGCCGCACTGCCCCTACAGCCCTGGTGACGGGGGAGTGGTAGCAAAAATGCAGGTGGGCCTGTCCGTTTGAATGCCGTTGCATGGGCGTGCATAAAATACCCACTGCTGTTGCATACGCAGCTTGAGCGCCCTCTGTGTGCGACGAGACTTACAATTTCTGCAATGGATCAGAGCTGCTGTAAGATGTTCTCCGATGTTACCAATGTGTACGCAGGACTGCGCGGCATTACGCATGTGAGAAAGCAGCAGTGGGCGTCTCTATGCCGGCTGAGCTATGGCAGGTATTAGCATATTGTCGTAGCTGCATTGCGTGGGATTACACAGCTGCGATCGCAATTGTGATCCGTGCTGAATCAGGCCCTAAATCCATTCTTTTAACATTAGCTTATTTACGTTGCTGTTATTTCTTTAATATAATCAAAAACATCCACCTATACATTCTTTTTTTAAAAACTGTCTTTTCCAGACCATTCTCTTTAATTTGCAAACAATTATTTTAATTGACATTTATTTTATTGACCCCTTCTGCATGGATTTACAGAACTTTCAAATATCCATTTTCATTTACATACATAAATATCTGGCTAATTATTTCATCCCCCCCATCCCCCAAAGTTTTCGTATCTCTTAAAGTTTTTTTTCTGTGCTTAATTAATCATGTCTGACATAAAGCATATTCTGAACATAGGAGCTCATTCAGACCCGCTCGCTAGCAAGTGGCCGCTCGCTGCAGACGATGTTCGCTAATGTGCGCATGCGTGTAGTTCACATGCGTGTAGTTCACAGTGCGCGTGCGCAAACTAGTTTGAGCGAGCGGAATGTGCTCGCTCGCCCTGCCATGACAGCCCAGTGGAGTGAGTGACAGGAGAGGCCGTTTGTGGGTGGTAACAGGGGCAGGGCAGTAGTAACGGGGGAGTGGAGTTGCGGACGCAGGCATGCCAGAGTGTTTCAACTTCATTTCAGAGGCGTGCATAATTAACAGGCAGCGTCATAGTACATGTCACCTGGTTGTTTTTTACACTGAACTGCTCGCAGTGCTTGCGGTAGGGTACAGTCAACCGCAAACGCTGCGGTCTGATCCAATGGTTTCCGATGTTCCGATGGTTGTATATACTTCCTGGAGATGACGTACGCTAGTGGGCGGCTAAAGACAGGCTGGTGGGTGTCTATAAACACAAAGTGATCGCTCGCCAAGACATAGTAGGCGTACTTATGCCTTGCCGTGTGAACAGCTGCCTTGATGTCACTTAGCTGAATTTCCATATGCTGGGAGCGAGTGGCCGCATCTAGCGAGCAGGTCTGAATCAGGTCCATAGTTTGAGCTACTTTTCGGGACGCGCTATGACAAAAAATTCAGCAGCTTCTTTGTCTGGTCTCTAACGTGTGTTTGGTCCTCTTAACATATGTCCATGATGTCCCTTCACCTGAGATCACTGGAATTCTGCCTCTGATCCTTAATGTGGTTGTGTCAAATTTAAATCTAATTCACACTAATCTGGCTTGTAGTCCACCAAGCAAAAAATTTAATAGAGGATTCGGCAAATGATACAAAATGTCCTAGATCTGAACCCACTATGGCACTAGCAATTGGCAATGGCTGCAACAAGGTCCCTCCACCTGGACTCTCGGTTTATAATGCTTCTTCAGTTTATGCCCAGTTTTGCCTATTCTCGCTTAATCGGTGCCTGATGAGTTCATTTTAATCCTACCTCATTTTAGTGCTCCAATGTCCCTTCGGAGCTTTCTCAACCAGCAATCAATTCATTTTGACCCTATCCTGAGGGCCACAGTTGTGGTAAAAGACTAACCTGCTACTCTACAACTTATCTGCTTGCTCCTCGTCCTTTCCATCTTACCATTCAGACAAGGCACCATGAGCATAGATCAACATATCTTACTATCCCTGAGGCTCAAAGTTGCCATAGAATGAGGCTTTAGTTGCAGCCTACTGGCAAAGTCCATTGGCATTCGATATGCACGTTGGCATATTGGGACCACTCTTGATGATTCATCCCTATGACAATAAGGGGGGGGGGTCTGCATTTCGTGAAGCATCCAGGACCTCATTCAGAGTCGGTTGAAGCGGCCGAACGGTCGTACGCCACCGATGTTCGCTATACTGCGTGCGCAAACTAGCCACTAAGATCAGAAATTTCTCTCTCCTTGAACACAGCCAGGTCGGTAGTTTGAGTGACAGATTGAGGCGTTTGTGGGTGGTAACAGGGGAAGGTGCTTGAAAACGGGGGAGTGGAGATTCGAACGCAGGCGTGCCTAATTATGCGGACGGCGTTTTGTGGGAGTGCATACGGTTTATGGGAGTGCATAATTAACAAAGTAGCGTCATGGCACATGTGATATGGGAGGTTTTTACACTGACCTGATCGTAGAGCTTAAGAGAGGGTATGGTCAACCTTAAGCTCTACGACCAGTTTCGATGGTTGCCGATGGTCTCGATTAATCCTTATATGCCGGAGATGACGTGCAATGCGTACGAGAAGGGGGCGTATTTTTTTGTCTTCCGACCGCTTCCTCCCCTTGGTCGGCCAACTACCGATCCGAACTTAGGGACGCAACTTGTGAGAGAATCATTTGCATATACGGCCCCTTTTTGCGTACGACCGTGCGGCCGCTTCGACCGACTCTGAATGAGGGCCACAGTACCATCCACAAATTGGAAATCTCAAATGTTCCAATAGCCATATTATATAGTGCTATAAAGGGAAGTCTCACCCCTGGAAGTTCCATCCAGTTTAGAACTACTCCTATTTCCCTGTAAGATGGTGCTTTGCACAAGGAGGAAAATATTTTCTTTGTGATTTCCAAGGCCTTTAACTCTGGAGGTCATTTGTCCGGAATCCCAACTCAGGTCAGGTTTTCACTTCCAAACCCATGGCAGAACTTCGATGTCCTGTCTGGAGAAAGTTCTTCTCATGCCGCCGATGCTGAATGCGTCATCCATGGAAATTCTCTTGGTTCTCCCACTCATTAGTTTCAGCGCTATGAGATGTATTGTGAGCACAATGAGACCCTGCCATCCTGATATTCGCCATTGACCTATTGACCTAAGGACTGAGTATATCATTTGATACTTAACCAGAGCTGTGTCTGTATACCATTCAGGTATACAGACATAGGCGTATACTTACTAAAGGGGATGTAGTGATGAGACCGGCAGCCGCATGGCCACCGGTCTCAATGCCGACAAAGGAATTCCCGGCAAGGGATGTAACATAGGGGTTGAAATACCAACGCCTATGTTAATCCCGACGCCGGAACGCCGAGGCCACCAGCCCGAATGAAGGTAAGGCTAGGGCGCCCTTAGCATTAGTTGCGATGGGGGAGGGTTAGTATTAGGGAGTCTAGTGGGGTTAGCGTTAGGTTTGGGGGGTGGGGGAGATTAGGGTTAGGCACCCCTAGGATGGAGGGTTAGGCACCACCGGGGGAGGTTAGGTTTAGGGTGCAGGGTGGGGGGTTAGGTTTAGACACTTAGGGGGAGGTTAGAGTTAGGCACCACAAAGGGAGTGTTAGGGTTAGGGGGGTGACAGGGGAGGGTTAGTATACTTAACCTAACCCATGTCGGGCATCTGCTGTCCCGTTCCTTACTAAAGTACTGGTTTTTAGAAGTGGATATGTTGCCCATAGCAACCAATCAGATTCTACTTATCATTTATCTAGTACCTTCTAGAAGATAATAGCTAGAATCTGATTGGTTGCTATGGGCAACAACTCCACTTCTAAAATCCCGCACTTTTGTAAATTTACCCCATAGACTGGGACTGGAATTTCATGCAGAAAACTTCCTCTCTTGTAGGCGCAGGATGCTCCCTTATCGAGAAGAAGAATTTCAGGCCTAAACCCTGCATTGATTACATAGGTGTTAACAAAAGCTCTATCAAAATGTGTAATTCACTTCCCTTACTATATGAGCTTTATGATTAAACCCAATGAACATTAGTGTATAAAATACTTGATTTATGGGAAGTTTAGAATTCGGGGCCTGATTCAGACCCGCTCGCGAGCGCTATGCGCTCACAAGCGGGTCGATGGTGGCCGAGTGCGCACGCGCACGACGACAAAGGGGGCGTGCTGTCGATGTTGAGTGACAACACGCCCCCTTTGGTGGGCGGGCCGTGGGAGTGGCTGCCCAAACTGAGGCGTTCCCATGTGAATGCCTCCATTTGGGGGCGGCCCCACTGGGTCACGAGTGATGTCAGTGGGAGAGATTTCGGCTCTGTGAGAGCCAAAATCTCTCTGGGGCTTGAGGCAACGAGACCCTACCACAAGGGTCTCGTCACAAGCCCGATTGTCGCGATGGTCTTGACCATCGCAAGCATCTTCCTGGCCGCTCGCTATAGCTGTGGGTGGTCACCCACAGCTATGCGAGCGGCCAGGAGGCCGCTCTAAAAAACAAGAAGGCCGGCCCT
The DNA here is from genome assembly GCA_031769625.1 of Taudactylus pleione. Taxonomy (NCBI): domain Eukaryota; kingdom Metazoa; phylum Chordata; class Amphibia; order Anura; family Myobatrachidae; genus Taudactylus; species Taudactylus pleione. Next base: position 714,965 of record JAUIMM010000358.1, read on the forward strand.
GATTAAGAGTGAGCGCTCTGTCAGAGCGTCCGGCTCTGAATCAGGGCCTCTGTCCTGATAGACAAAGGAAATGACAGGAAAGCAGTGAATACTTGGAATAGGGGTTCTCTTTAATGAACCTGCAGTGTTTCAAAATGTTATTAATGCCATTTACTTTGTTTTGTCAACAACTGATTGATATTTTAATCTTCTTATTGGCCCTGTGACGGCATTACGACTCTTCTGAGATGATGGTGAAAATCTGCTTTTGATAAATAGCCATATCCATAGTTTTGGGATATAGTATTTGCTCCTTTGCATTTCAGAAGCATCCTAAGAAGGTTTTTACTTTCCTGAATTGGCCTCAGCCTCTAAATCTAGAAGATTGTTGATTTTGTGACCAACTCATTAGAAACTACTCTTCTAACTTACATAAATTCACTTTCCCGGAGGCCAGTTCCTTCATGCATCTCCAGTTGAACCATTTTGCCACCTCCTCAATATCACCTGCTATGACTAAAAAATTTTTTTTTGGCTGTATATGAGAAACTATGCCATTTTAGTCCATTGTGGTCCCATAACAAAGTGATTATTTTTTTGTTCTTTATAATCTTTTGCTATCCTCAAATCAAACCCCCACCCCAAAATTTGAACTTCAACGAAAGGCCTCTTACAAAGTCTTACACATGGTGCCTGGTCCCTAATAGGCTTCACAAAATGGCTTCACATCCCTAATAGGCTTCACATCTATTTGATGTTAGATGGGTTGGGGGGGGCATACTGTATGTACCTTTCTCTAGATGCAGCGGTCCTGCCCTAAAACCATGGCCAATTGGGATGAAATATCAGATATAATATGCAACAACTCCTTTACTAAGAAAAACCTGGTCCTCCAATAACTGGACTAGACAAGAAAAATATTATCTAGCTTTTCAAATTAGTACTATGTCTAGATTCTTCTAGCATTTGGCTCCCAATAGAGTATGGCACCTGGACGCATTGAAAAAAATCAATAATACATTTCATAATTTTTCACAAACATGGTGCCTATAGTATCATTACACTATGTAGCAAGTCCTTCCCATGGCTCCTCTTCCAATGAACTGTCTAGTTCCAGTGATCCATTGATGTCATTCTATTAGAACTCTCATAGTTTTCGTACTTCTCTTTTCTATACGATGATATACAATCTCTATTTGCATTACTTCTCTTGCCTCCGGTGGCCACCACTCTTCCTTCCCACGCTCACTAATCCTAAAATGTAATTTGCACTTTCATTATACTGAGACCCTTGCAATTACATGCTCAGTGCTAACAGGGCCTTCCGAGCTCCTGATTGGCTGTGTCTTATCTTGCAGATAAGACACAGCTACTGATTGCCTGTCCAGCTGTTAACTAGGCAGACAGCCATCTTTAACTCATTGTGGAGTTGGTCATGTTTTTTTTTCCTGCAAATTCCGAACTACTGCGGATGAATACAGAAAGGAGGGTACAGCTCAGTATGAAGTTAGAAAATTACTTTTTCATTTATTAAAGGAATAATTTTTTTAAAACAAAAATACCAATATAATTATTATATTTAAATTTGTTTTAAAACTTGTACTTATATTTCACAATAAGGGAACACAGTTATACTATTTTTATAAATAAGAGGCACAGATTTTTTTTTTTTAAATAAGGCAACAATTTTTTATTAGTTTACTGATGGGGCACTTACTTTTTTTTTAAAATGTATGGGCACATATACAGTCAGGTGCATAAATATTGGGACATTGACAGAATTTTCACATTTTGGCCTCTATTCACCACACAATGGCTTTGAAATGAAACAAACAAGATGCGCTTTAACTGCAGACTTTCAGATTTAATTTGAGGGTAATTACATCCAAATCAGGTGAACGGTGTAGGAATTACAACGGTTTCTATATGTGCCTCCCACTTTTTAAGGGGCCAAAAGTAATGGGACTATCAACTCAAAAGCTATTTCATGGACAGGTGTGGGCTATTCCCTCATTATTTCCTTATCAATTAAGCAGGTAAAAGGTCTGGAGTTGATTCTAGGTGTGACATTTGCATTTGGAATCAGTTGCTGTCGACTCTCAATATGAGATCCAAAGAGCTGTCACTATCAGTGAAGCAAGCCATCATTAGGTTGAAAAATCAAAACAAACCCATCAGAGAGATAGCAAAAACATTAGGTGTGTCCAAATCAACTGTTTGGAACATTCTTAAAAAGAAAGAATGCACCGGAGAGCTCAGCAACACCAAAAGACCCGGAAGACCATGGAAAACAACTGTGGTGGATGACAGAAGAATTATTTCCCTGGTGAAGAAAAACCCCTTCACAACAGTTGGCCATATCAAGAACACTCTCCAGGAGGTAGGTGTATATGTGTCAAAGTCAACAATCAAGAGAAGACTTCACAAGAGTGAATATAGAGGGTTCACCACAAGATGTAAACCATTGGTGAGCCACAAAAACAGGAAGACCAGATTAGAGTTTGCCAAACAACATCTAAAAAAGCCATTACAGTTCTGGAACAACATCCTATGGACAGATGAGACTTGTACCAGAGTGATGGGAAGAGAAGAGTATGGAGAAGGAAAGGAACTGCTCATGATCCAAAACATACCACCTCATCAGTGAAGCATGGTGGTGGTAGTGTCATGGCGTGGGCATGTATGGCTCCCAGTGGAACTGGTTCCCTTTTATTTATTGATGATGTGACTGCTGGCAAAAGCAGCATAATGAATTCTGAAGTATTTCGGGCAATATTATATGCTCATATTCAGTCAAATGCTTCAGAACTCATTGGACGGCGCTTCACAGTGCAGATGGACAATGACCCGAAGCATACTGCAAAAGCAACCAAAGAGTTTTTTATGGCTAAAAAGTTTTAATGTTATGCAATGGTCAAGTCAATCCCCTGACCTGAATCCGATTGAGCATGCATTTCACTTGATGAAGACAAAACTGAAGGGAAAATGCCCCAAGAACAAGCAGGAACTGAAGCCATTTGCAGTAGAGGCCTGGCAGAGCATCACCAGGGATGAAACCCAGCGTCTGGTGATGTCTATGCGTTCCAGACTTCAGGCTGTAATTGGCTGCAAAGGATTTGCAACACAGTATTAAAAAGTGAAAGTTAGATTTAGGATTGTTTAGTTTGTCCCATTACTTTTGGCCCCTTAAAAAGTGGGAGGCACATATAGAAACCATTGTAATTCCTACACCGTTCACCTGATTTGGATATAATTACCCTCAAATTAAATCTGAAAGTCTGCAGTTAAAACACATCTTGTTTGTTTCATTTCAAAGCCATTGTGGTGGTGAATAGAGGCCAAAATATGAAAATTCTGTCAATGTCCCAATATGTATGCACCTGACTGTAAATATATATATATACAGAGGCGTCACTAGGGTTGGTGTCACCCGGTGCTGTAACGTATGGTGACACCCCCCCCCCACCTCCCTTCGCAAAAAAAAATAAAAAATTGGTACCAAAGTGCGCATCTCCGCAAACTCTCCGCCCTTAGCAGTCACACTGTGCTCCTCCCCATAGGTGAAACTGGACAACTGGTAGGGTGGTCCTAGTACTATGCAGAAATTGTGTTACTGTTTCTTGACAGTTTGTCACTCAGTCTCATGACTAGTGTGGCCAATCCCGGGATTGGCGGGTTCCCAGGATATAAGACCACTCTCACTTGTTCCTTAAGTGACAAACAGACCTCCCACATGCCCCGTCATTGCCATTTAAATCTTCCCATGTCATCAGCAAAACCTTACATGCCCCTTAATTGCCAAACAGACTCCCCCACATGTCCCTCAGGTGCCAATTAGGTTTTAACAATGAAACTCTTTTTTAAGAGATAAAATATCTGAAATCTGTACATTGACTTCAGTAATATGTTTGGCCTTTCAGAAGAAACAAAATAAAAATAGAATACTGTGATCGCGCTAAGTGTAAAAAATTTGTGGGTCCCAGTAACCCTTCACTCTAAAATATTGGGGTCCTGCTCCACTGTTTCTGGATGCCATCACAAATTATGCTATGAGCTCCCCTTACAGTATGCCTCCCCACATAGCATCAGAACACCCCTCATGCTCTACACATAGACCATGGGAAGTCACACTCATATTTTCAGTACGGAAAATGCTTAAAATACATTGTCTTGATCTCAAATAGTCAACAGGTGCAGCGCTGGAGTCAGAGAGGGATTTTTTAACAGTGCTAGGAGTGGGGTCAGGTAGCAATTGGGATAGGGGTGGTTAAGGGCATGCAGCAGTTGGGGTAGAACTGAGGGCTAAACAAGGGAGCAGTTGGGGCAAGGAGGGGCTAGATGGGGGTAAGTGTGTGTGGCGGTTGGGGTAGGAAAGGGGAATAAGGGTAGATAGCAATTGGGGGGAGTATTTGAGGCAAGAATGGGGTTAGGATATATAGCAGCTGGGGCAGTGAGGGGGTTATAGATAGCAGCTGGGACACTACTGGGGCAAGGAGGGGGATTAGGGGCAGGCAGTGTTGTGGGTAGGGAGGGGGTAAGGGTAAATTGCAGCTGGGGCAGTACTTGGAGCAAGGAGGGGGTTAGGAGCAGGCAGTACCTCCTTCCTGCTGGGAGATCCAGGCCATTTCACTAGAGCTATCTCATCCAGCATGAGTTGTAGCCTCCGCTTGTCCCTCAGCACCTGGGTGTACATCTCGGGCTACCTCCTAACCCAGCCAGTGTACACCTCTGTGAGAGCTGGCTGAAAAAGTCGGGATGGAGTACAGGTTGCTGGAGTGGCCAGGCACCACCAACATGATGTGGACAGCAACACTGCTGCTGCAGCCGGGAGACTCACGGGGAGGGCGATGGGGAATGTGTGCAGGAGCCAAGGAGGAGGATACAGAGGGGCTGCTGGAGAGTTGTGTTCAGATAGAGTGACGCGTATGGCAGGCATGGAGGGCGTCTGACCGCCCATACACACAGCACGATGGACAGTTGTGTCTGCAGATATATCTGCTATCGGATGTGCAGCGCAGCCGATGCGATATGTCTGTGAAAGACGTCGTTCACAGACTAATTGCTGGTACACACTGGCCGACGGGCACAAGATATATTGGCCGATCAATTGATCAGCCAATATATCTGCCAATGTGTAACCAGCATTAGGCTGCACATGGATGAGTACTGGCCAAAGTGTCTTTTCCCATTTGTAACTATACAAATAGAGGGTCTCATTCAGAGCCGCTCGTAAGCGGCCGTTCGCTCGTTCTGAGCGATGTCCGCACATCTGCGCATGCGTACGGTTTGTAATATGCATGCGCGAACCAGTCAGTGCGGCCGAAAATCGTTTGTTCGCTTTATAGCGAATGCCTGCTACTTTGAGTGACAGGAGGAGGCGTATGTGGGTGGTAACAAGGGAAGGTGCTTGAAAACGGGGAGTGGAATTCAGAACGCAGGCGTGCTTAAAGGTCAAAACGGGCGTTTTATGGGTGTGCATATTTAAAACAGAAGCGTCATTGACCACGTCACTTGGATGTTTTATAGCCAGAACTGCTCGCAATATAGTGGTAGGAAAAACCAACCACAAGAATAGCGAGCAGTTCATACGCTGTTCGATGTACTCGATTAATCAAATAAATAGCGGACATGACGTATGGTGCGAGCGGCCAGGGGGCGTCTTTTTCAAAATTAAGACCGCAAGTTTTGTTCGCTCGTTCAGACTTGTAGGCGTGAACAGACCGCAATAAGCGAACGGTTCATTTGAATAGCCACCCCCTTTTTTCTGAACGAACAACCGCAAATAGCGTCCGGCTCTGAATCAGGGCCAGAGTTTTAAGCAGCTAAATTACCTAAAAAGCACTAATCAGATAAAGTCATACTCCCCTAATTCATGTCAATACAAAAGGTTCAACTAAGTCACCACATGATATAAAATGCAGTTAAAGTTTGGGTCTCCCATTAGCACCTCATGGATGCAGGTTTCATTACTGTATTTAACTGTCTGCTTTGGACCCTTGCAGATTAAATGCCATGCAGAGACCCTCCCCCACCCTCTTCTGCAGCTGCAGAAACGAATTACTTACCTTATAGCTTGATCCCCTCTGCTCTCCTCTGCATCAGTGGCAGGCAGCTGTCAGTGTCTATCTATAGAGGAATCCTCCGTTCCCCCTCAGCGTTCTGGCTCTTCACAGGTAGAGTCAGTCACACAGAGACCGCGCATGCCGTGATGTCATCACGTCATGCCGCGCACGTGACCCGTCACCAGCCGCCGAATGCCTGTGCACTGTAAAACAGGCAGGCGGAGCTTGGGAGAGCGTGGGAGCTCCGCCTACTACTCCAAGGTAGTAGGCAAACTTATTCCTCCTGAGTCCCGACCAGCTTTTGGTTTCACCCGGCGGGGTCCACCCTCCCCCTAGCGGCAAGCAGACTGACGGATAATGGCGGTAGTGTGGGGTGGCGGCAGCGCGTGCATGGTGTGCGGGCAGAAGTGTTGCGGCGTGGAGGGTGTGCGCGCTGTGGACATGATTGCGTTGCTTTTGGTGTCACCCTCTAGGAGGGTGACACCAGGTGCGGCCCGCACCCCTCGCACCCCCCTTGTGACGCCACTGTATATATATATATATGTGTTGCAAATGCCGGCACTCCACAAGAATGACAAAGACTATTGGTACCCCGGTGCCCTCCTGGGGCCACTCACGTATCCTGAATGTAGACAGTTGATGTAAGGCGGCACTCGTGGGTTTTTTGGAAAATAACAGTCAGAGACACTAAGTCTGGTCCAACGTTTCAGTCCTTCCGGACTTTTATCAAGAACACAAACAACATACATGTATGACATACCTTTATAGCCAAGTCTGCCCGGTAAACGCCACCTTCCACGTGCGTCTGCTAACTCCCCGCCGACGTCATCACAGTGGGACTAGGAAGTTGCCGCGTCACCGTCGCGGCCAGATGACGTCACCCGCTTCCCGTCTCCTAGACAACGCCAGTCGGCAGAGAGAAACACTGACCCACGAGCAGTAGCGAAAAACCTGGGCTAACTAATTATACATGAACACCACATTTAAAAACACATAACATCACATAACAATGGTGCCCAATCCTTAAGCTCCACCAAACATGAAATCCCTATCATTTAATGACACCACTCCTACGGTAAAAAACAACACAAACATTACTAAAACACCTCCAGCAAGCACCACAGAGATGAGATAAAAGCAAAAAAGAAAAAAAGAGGAAAAAAAACATAAGAAAAAAAAAGAAAAAATTAAAGATCAGAAAAAACTCAATTAACTAGAGAAATGTACATGACCCACTAGAAACGTATCCCTGGGTGTGATTCAAAGTGCAAAACTAGAGATGCAGTCAGAAAGAGTATGACCACATCCATCCTCAACTGAAATACTGTGTGTTATGCAAAACAGATCACAAACATCTGAAATTATTACACACCTAAAAAGTATTATGTGATGTTATGTGTTTTTAAATGTGGTGTTCATGTATAATTAGTTAGCCCAGGTTTTTCGCTACTGCTCGTGGGTCCGTGTTTCTCTCTGCCGACTGGCGTTGTCTAGGAGACGGGAAGCGGGTGACGTCATCCGGCTGCGACGGTGACGCGGCAACTTCCTAGTCCCACTGTGATGACGTCGGCGGGGAGTTAGCGGACGCACGTGGAAGGTGGCGTTTACCAGGCAGACTTGTCTATAAAGGTATGTCATACATGTATGTTGTTTGTGTTCTTGATAAAAGTCCGGAAGGACTGAAACGTTGGACCAGACTTAGTGTCTCTGACTGTTATTTTCCAAAAAACCCACGAGTGCCGCCTTACATCAACTGTCTATATATATATATTTATATATATATATATATATATATATATAATCCAATAGAATTAAACAGGCGGCACTCCAAGGCTGGACTGTTTATCTCTAGGAAGGGGGTCCACACGTTCGTCCTCCTCTCCCTCTATAGTGGTCCAAAGGTGAATAACTTGGTCCAATTGGACAAGAGAGGGTAGAGCATAGGTTCGATGTATGCTGTGAATGTCCATCCAGCAACTGACATTGGTAGGGCAATCACAGTTTACCTTGGTCAAAAAGGGACTGTTTGATCGATCAAGGGTTGCAGCAATGGCAGAGTCTGGTTGTGTCCATTCTGATTGGGTGACCTAAGGCAAACCAAATTCCATTTTCTTAGCAGGTCTGATAGGTTAATAATTACCTTTTAGACCTACAATTTTCAATATACAACAATATAAAGTGGTGATTCTCATTGAATAGGGGCTCATTACCCATGGGATAAAGAGTTGTCAGACATAAAGATCCTGTATTTTATTTAAAAAATAAATAATTGTTTATTGTAAGCCTAGGTAGTGTCCTGCTCTACTGTCAGCCCTTCCTAATAGAGAGATTAATTTATAATATAGCCCTTGTAATCAATTGGTTTGGCAAATGGAGCATTTACCGCCCTGAGGCTTTAGGCAATTGCCTTGACTGCCTTGTCCTTGAGCTGGACCTCAGAAAGTGAGCCCCAATAATAGATTTTGATGTGGCCTAAAGTTAGTCATACACTGCCCAATCATGGAACAGACGAGCCGTCATGGACAGGTGAGGAGAAGACTGCCTGAGAGTTGGAACGCCTCCATACACTACACAATGTATGGAGGCAATCTGCATTCACATGCCCGTAGGTCGCAGAATTACGATTGGGTGGATTGGGAGATCCAGCCCATTTGTTAGCCACTTTAAGGTTGAGAATGATCATTATACCAAACGTTGAACAATAATTGTTAAAAAACAGTCATTTAGTTGGCTGGCTTGCATGATTATTGTGCAGTGTGCGGGCAGCTTAAGCCTTCAGTAAACACCCAACACCAGGGCCAGACTGGAATTTTAAAGCAACACTGACATACAAAGCAGACCAAAACATATTTGTGTCCAAGTCCAACTATCAGTGTGCCTAATGACTGTATGAAGCACTATGGGCCAGTCACTGACGCTAGTGGCTACTTTATTGAAGCTGATATGCAAGGCCCAGATGAGCCTGGGCAACTTTAAAATAAATAAATTAATAAAAAGGTTTGGGTACCAAGACCAGTCACTGATACTATAGGACTCACCAAATGCCAGAAAAGTCATATTGCAAGTTCAACACATATAATATGTACTATAAAGCAGGGCCGAAACTAGGATATCTGTCACCTGGTGCAAGGCAGCAATTTTGCGACCCCCTCCTTTCCCGTACCTGGATTTTGTCCTTGCTCCTCCATAAGGCAGTGCATTAGTCAAACGTCCCTGGTATAGTGACTTATATTATTCCACACACCATAATGCCCATTACACATTATGCCACACACTGTAATGCCTATTACCAAAGTGCCACTTACATATTTGCACGACACCATTTTATGCCCCACAGTAAGGCTTCTAACTACTTTAAAATTACCTGCTCATTGTCAAGAGTTTCATGCTCGTTGCCAGGGGGTTACATCCTCGTTGCCAGGGGGTTTTATGCTCGTTGCTATGGGGTTTATGCTCGTTGCCAGGGGGTTTCACGGGAGAAGATGCAGCTTTCAGCATCTTCTCCCAGCACTTGCGCTGGCCTAACAGACACTAGAGGTCCAGTAAGGACCTCTAGCATCTGTCTCCTCCTTGGCGGCGGCCATTTTTGGATGGCCATTTTCTGAATCTGCAGCCCCCAAACTACCGTGTCAGCCCTTTTTCAGCCCCTGCATTCCGGCACCCGATGCACGTGCACCTCTAGCCCCCCCTAGTTACGGCCCTGTATAAAGTGAGGACATTAATATGTATATCATGTTTTTGAAATTAAATTTCAATTTTCAATAAAAATACAATTCGAAATTAAAATACAAAGGGCATCAACAAAAGTAAATAAATGAAACTACAGTATATTGTGTTAGCTGAATGGTCTGTGCAAAATAAATGAACGGTTGTATCTGTATGACCTTTACATTAGTGTTTGCATATGGAGCACGACTCACAGCTGTGTTATTAAAAGCATTAAATAGTACTGTAGCAGCTAACAGCATAAAGCTGATTGACTACAGAGGCAGGACCTTGTCTATCCCTTACATTGAGCCGGCTAGTAATGTAGCCTGACTTGTAGGGAAGTTTTCTACTGACAAACATTCAAGGCTTTAATATTTGCCTCTCTCCCCCATCCAATCATCTGACTTCAGTTACTGGAAAGCTCTTCAATACACGTAGAATGGGACAAGACTCATGGGGCCAAATGTAAGAGGGTGAGAGTTTAAAAAATGTGAGAGTTTCTCACACTTTTTAAACTCGGTCAATATAATAGAGTCCGAGAACGTGCAAACTCGCATGTTTTTCAGACTCCAAAAACTCTCCTCCAGATATTTTCCCATTTTGAAGATACAAGTCGACCAATGTAATAGTGTAAGAGATTACTGCTATACTGTCACATTTTCTCGACTCTCACCCTATTACATTTGGCCTACAGTGATTGGTCAGAAAATGACGCAATAGTTGAGTGCTTCCTCCTGCATCAGTTTTTTTTTGAGAAATCCATTACCGATAGTGGAAGGTGCTGAGGAGATTGAATAAGTTTATGCAGTAAGCTGTCTGGAAATTCCCCGCTCACCCCCAGTATAAGCCTTCTCCCTTCCCATTCCCACCCATTGAGCTGCATGCACTTCTTCATTTGCTGATGCAGGAGGAAGTGCACAGTGACACTCATTGATCAAGCACTGTGTAACTGCTTTGTGTAAGGTGCTAGTGACTGAGGTTAAGGTGGATGATTTAAGCGAGCTTGCCTACTCCCCAGGAATGCCTGCAAGATTGCTGGATTTTGGGGAGTCCCCCAGATTCCTTGGAGAGTATGTCACCCTCCAATATCCCGCCCACTTTGCATTGAAATGGGCGGGATGGAGACGTGACGAAGTAATTCACAGCAAATTCCTTCATCGTGGTCCTGCTCCCTCTATGTGATGTTACTATTCATGGCTATGTGCTACTGGTGCGCTCTACCCCTCATAGTAGTCACCTAAGTAGGTAGGTATGCATTATAGGCTGGGATGCCTTGATGTGAGCTGCTTAGTAAATATAATGTTACCTATTGCCCACTCTTTTCTGCCACTTCCAAATAGAATCCCTATAGAATTAATACATGATGCTAGGTGTGCCGTGAAACACAGGGGCAAGGCCCCGTCTAAGCACTCCGGCTGGGCAGAGCACCGGGAGGTAGAGCTACTCAGCCTGGCATTCACATTATCCCAGAAGGTCAGTATGGCCATGCATAAAGCAACCACAGAGGTTTGAGGTGTGGTTCCCTAAAGAATACCCATGGCCTCATGCCTCCGTGAAGTTCTGGGCTGCATTCTAATTAGTGATTCATTCGACAAAATGGCTGTTTCCGCCATGTGCAATCAGTGGGCTGACTGCTGTGATGATGCTGGAGGTTAGTTTAGGTCAGCGCTGCCTCTATAATAACATTTTTTGCTTAATACAGTACTTTGGTGTTCACCAATCTCATTGACACTTTAATACATAAGAAAATATATATACAAAATCAACAAAGTGATGATAAGAGAGGGGGAAATCCCCCCCCCCCCGCTCACTGCACTCTTTTCATTATAAGGTACGACTTTGATAAGATACAGAAAGAAAGAGAAAAGCGCCGTTTTATAGCAGAGTTAACACAAACCACAATTTGAAAGCACTTTTTGATACTTTAGAACCTTGACAGTCTGGCATATGTAACATATCAATACGCACATAAGCATTACGACACCCGGCTGATAAAATGGTCTAGACATAAACTTGAGATTTTACAAACGTTTAAGATAAGTGCAAAACGTATTTTCATTTACAAGAGATTCGGATCGTGACCACCTGCATTCCCTGCAGGAGCATTGGAGCAGGAAGTACCCCTGATGTAAGAACGGGTCTGACTATGCCGGCTATAAATTAATAACAGATTTCCTATCCTCTATAAAGGATTTTATCTGATCTAATATAATGCTTTCAAGGGCATTTCTGTTGTTACGACCATAAAATATGACCGCAAAGCGGGGCTCTTAGTAGAAGGCTTTTAGCCGACTTGTTTGGTAAAATCTTATAGTGAACGGTAACAAGCGACAAAAATACTGTATAGACTTGAAAGGGAAATCTGTGCATTAAGGGCCTGATTCAGAGCCGCTTGTAAGCACACGTGTTCGCACATCTGCGCATGCGTATGGGTCGTAATGCGCATGCGCCAACCAGTTATTGCGGTCAGAAATCGAGCGCTCGCAAAATAGCGAGTGCCTGCTAATTTGAGTGACAGGATCAGGCGTTTGTAGGTGGTAACAGGGGAAGGTGCTTGAGAACGGGGAGTGGAGATCCGAACGCAGGCGTGCCAAACGGTCAAAACGGGCGTTTTAAGGGTGTGCATAATTAACAAAGCAGCATCATCGGCCACGTCACTTGGTTGTTTCTTAGCCTGAACTGTTCACATGATTGTGGTAGGAAAATCCAACCACAAGTACTGCGAGCAGTTCAGACGCCTTTCGATGTACTCGATTAATCTAATAAATAGCGGAGATGACGTAGGATGCGAGCGGCCAGGGGGCGTCTTTACAAAATAGCGAGCGCATATTTCGTTTGCTCGCTCAGACATAGAGGCGTCAACAGACCGCAAAGAGCGGGCGCTCAATTTAAATAGCCGGCCCCTTTTTCTGAACGAGCGAGCGCAAATAGCGTCCGGCTCTGAATCAGGCCCTAATTTCATTCGCTTATCCCCATTGATTATAATATATGACTATTTGGAATTTATTATTTTCTGCAAAGCAAATATTAACATTGTTCATTTACAAAAAAAAAAAAACAACTTTGCTTTATTTCTGTTTTTAAGTTAATGAGGACTTTTTATTTTAAGTACATTGCAAAATCAACTACATTTAGATCATGAGCGCAATGTCTAATGGATGGAGATAAAGTACCAACCAATCAGCTCCTGTCATTTTTCAAACACAGTGTGTAAAGTGATAGGAGCTGATTGGCTGGTACTTTATCACTTTCCACTTTACCACTTTTCAAGGTTTAGTACATCTCCCCCCATTAGTTATAATTAGTAAACTGAAAGTATCAGGTGTGTATCAATATCAACTATCAAGAGGGGAGTGCCCGTGACTCTCTTACCGACTGATTTTCGCAGTAGAGACTGGCACTTGCATGCGCTGATTTCCGTAAATTGGTGCAGACGGCATTTTCACCTTGATTTCTGTAGTGCGCTCAGATCTCCAAAAACATGGTGCCTGGGTCATGTTCACAGTGATACCTGTGACGCAGACCAGTAGGTAAGTATTTTGAATGGGTGCAGGGTGGGCAGTGCGGGCCCCACTGCATTCAGGAGAAAGGAGTGGATACTAATTACCCAGGCCTGGGCTTGCTGGAGGGGTCCGGTGAGGACCTGGATCCGACGCTGCCCTCCTCCCTCTTACCTGTCTCCTCTCCTCTGCCTGTGGGGGGGGGAGTGAGCGATCACACTGATTGTGCCCGTCCCTGGTTTTGCGCCTGGCTGAGGGGCTCACAGTGCTCCCTCCCATGAATAGACCACACCTCCCATTAAATGGCCACACCCTGGCTGGCTGTCTACGGCCCTGCCTGCACCCGTTATAGATACGCCCATGGAAAGAATTAAAAGAGGGGTTTGCAACAAAAGTGGAATAAACTGAGATTAGAGACAGTAACATATGTATAAGAGCATCCAAATTTCTTCCATCTCTAGGCGTCACTTACAAAGCGCAAGATGACTGAGCGTCAGGAAGCAGTCAGGCAGGAAATAGGGTAGGTGCGCTAACATATCTCGTTTTGTGGGGCAAATAAATTAAATGATGGCAGAGGAGGACACAGCTACGCTGCCAATGATGCATCACACCTTCCAAAGTGGACAGGTGAAGTTTTCCATAGTAGTCAATCAGCTTCTAGCTGTCATTTTATGGAATGTACTATATAAATAAGAGCTAGAATCTGATTGGTTACACCAGGGCCGGCTCGAGGCATGTTCAACCACCACCCCATAGAGGGCGCACCCCAACCAACATCCCGATTTTAGCGGTACAGTCCCTGTTTTCGGGCACTGTCCCGCTGTTCCACACATGGGCCGAACGGACTCGCGGGTGGTCGGGAGGTTGGGCACCCCCACCGCTGCAACTGTGCGGCGGTGCCGGACCCCAGAGAAGCTGAATCTGAATGGATGCCGCGCACATGTGTGTGGCATTCATTCAGTGCAGGGAGAGGGCTGGGATAAGCCCAGCTAGTGACGGAGTACTGCACTCGACCCCAGCCTGACTTTACACAGGAAACATGCCATGTGGGCACGCCCTCAAAGAAAGTCATTTAGGGGGTGTGGTCTATGGCAATTAGGCCACATCCCCATTTTTGGTCGCGCGCTACACATGGCGACTATCACCCATCCTGCACCCCTGGATGCAGGGGCTGGGTTACACCTCTACTTGTCATCTTTAAAAGGACTGATAACATCTCCCCATTGATTTTTAAACCAGTTCTCAGCTGGTACTTGTCCTCTATTATGTCCTAAAGAGATCTGCATTCCTACGCAAACATTGCACAATATAAATCCAATATTCAAAACATAAATCACGCCACCTGTAATAAGGCCAGTGCTCATACCTGTATGATTAGCTTAACCCATACATGCCTACCCTCCTGGTTTTCGCGGGAGGCTCCCGATTTTTCGGGTAACCCGCCGCACCCCCGGAAGGGTAGGCATCTCTCCCACATTCTGCCCACTTCCTAGTGAAGTGGGCAGAATGAGGAGAATACCCGCGGCGATCGCGGGTCTCCGTGAAGGGGGCGGGGGCTTAAGATGTGAATCTGCATGAATCACAGCATTTGGCCCCGCCCCCTATGTAAATTTTACCCAATCGCAGCTGTTTTGCCGCGAGGGGGCATGGCTTAATGATGCAAATCGTTAAGCCCCGCCCCCATCGCCCCCTCTGCTGCTTCTCTTACCCGGGCTTCTCCCGGGAAGAGATTATAAAAGGTAGGTAAGTATGGCTTAATCCACAATGAGGATATAGCGATTATTTTATATAAAAAACTGAAAACTAGACAGGGGTAGTATTACATTGGTACATAGCGGAACATTTGAACAGTGCGTCCCTTAAGGTTTCCCCACTTGTCAGCATACCTTGGAGACCTTCTATTTAGTCAGCCTCTGAGACCACCTTAATGTGAGCTGGGTGGTCTATGACAGTGAAGTGATGTATCCAGTGCACAGTATAAATCCAATATTCATTAGCGCTAAGTATGTAAATCAATGGGAATTGCCTATTTTACTTTTTTGATCAATATATCTGTTTCCAACATATGCACTTGTGAACAGGATATTTAATCTGGTTCCCCCACCCTTCTCTATCCACTACAGTGCGGCTTGCCAGGCAGCAAAGACTAGGGGGTAAATGTAATACAGAGATAGGCCCGTATTCAATTAGAGCCAAGCCGCGATAATTTAACGCGGCCCGGACTTAACGCCGACTTCGCTTGTTTTGTTGGCATTAAAGTATCGCGCGTGTGCCCGCTATTCCCCGTATTCAATTTCAAAGTAGGCGAAAACGGGACCCGGCAATACTTGGATCAGCGACATAAAAATGGGAATAAAAATGTCCAGACCTCGGGGATCACTATGGGTACCCCTGTTTTTGCCTGCAGTAGAAAGTCAGGGTGTTTAAATAGCTGCGGCAGGTGTATTTTTCCAGACTTTGAAGAAGTGATGCAGAAGAGCAGTTAGGTTTTTTTTTCAGTTTTTTAAGTGGTTCCATCAAATTTGGGGTACATGAAAATGGGTACTAGCATATTTTTAAGTCCCTAGCATCATTTTTTTTATAAATTCATCAAAAATGCACTTGCCGGCGGCTATTACAAATCCCGACTTTCTTTAGGAGATAAAACTGGGGGTACCCATAGTGATCCCTTATATCTAAACATCTTTAGGGGGTTTCCTGGATATATACCTATAAAAAAAACGGGTTAAAAGTTTCTTAAAAAAAATGACATAAGGTCCCCCCCGTAAGCCAAACCAGCCCCAGGCTTGGCAGCCAGTGGTGGTTTCTAAAAATACGGGGAACAAAATGTGTAGGGTTCCACCGTATTTTAGAAGCCAACACCAGGCTGCTGGGACTAGTTCTGGTTTTAAATATAGGGGACAAAAAAGAAGTGGGGTACCCCCTATATGTAAGCAGCACCAGACACAACCGGCCGGGGTGTAATGCCACAGCCTGGAGACCCAATCACCGGGGCTCCAGGTCCAAAGCATTAGCACCCCAAGTTGGTCAGTGCAAGCCGGTGATCTCGGGGAGTAGGGGACACCCCAAAGAAGGGTCTTCCCCCTCCCAGGCAACCCAGGTTTACACTGAAGCCCGGGGCTCTTCCCCGTACCCCTGGAGCGGTGGGTATGGGGGGGCCAAATAATGTAAGACTATTGTACTTTACAGTGGAACTACAAGTGCCAGCATGCCTGCCATTTTGCACTTGTGGAACTACAAGTGCCAGCAGCATGTAAAATAAATAGTTAAAAAAAGACAAAACACACACACCGTCATTAGTATAAATTTATTACACACACCTACCCATTCACACATACTTACCTATACCAGATGTATCTGTCCCCTTCTCCAGTAGAATATCCTTAATACATGGCTCTGCAAAGAAAAATTCATACTCACCTATATCCTTGCGCTGGTCTCCGTAGCATCCCCGGGACTTGGCAAAACAAAAAACCTACTCTATTGATCACACGGACACAGGATGTGTATCTGTGTTGCCACACATACACATCCCTCCCGAATGCCTGCTGACGGTACTGAACGGGGCATTGCAGTACCGTCAGCCAATCAGCGGCCGCGCTGACTGTAGAGCGGCCGCTGATTGGCTCCGGCAACTGACAGTTCCCACGTGGGCTGACTCACCCACAAACCACCACTGGCTGCCAAGCCTGGGGCTGGTTTGGCTTTTTGAGGGGGGACCTATGACATTTTTTTTTAAACTTTTATCCCGTTTTTTTACAGGGAATTTTCGGGAAATATTCCAGGGGACACCCTAAAGATGTTTAGACATAGGGGATCACTATGGGTACCCCCATTATTATCTCTTGAAGGAAGTCGGGGTATGTAATAGCCGCGGCAGGTGCATAAATGCAGCTTGGAAGAAAGTGCTGCAGAAGAGCATTTAACTATGCCCATCAGGTTTGGGGTACTTGAAAATGGGGGACAGCATATTTTAAAGTTGCTAAAGTGAGTTGAAAAAAACATGAAAAACCCACCTGCCGCAAGCAGCTGCAATGAAAAAAACACTTGGGGCATACTTGGGGACCCCCCCAGAGTAAAGTTCGCTAGTTTTTAACTTTGTCACCCAATTTTTTTTTCACCCCCAAAATTAAAGTGATTTTTTGGGGTGTCCAAAAGTGTTTTTTTTTTTTTGACACAGTTTACCTTTGGGGGATTATCTGAAGGCTGCACGGGGGGGGGGGGGTCCCGCAATGTTGCACCCCAAAATGCACTTTTTAACGCCTGTTATTCATAGGCGATACTTTTCCACCTATTACATTGCGTTAACTTTCCGCCTAGGCGGAAAGTCCTTCTAATTGAATACGGGTTAAAATGAAAACCGGTGAAAATGACGTCCGGACTTAACGCCTCAAATTGAATACGGCCCATAGTCTGATAAATGTGCGAGATTCCTGCAAGATCCCGGCGAGATTGGATTTGCTGAATGTAATAGAATGGTGATGTAGTCTGCGTCCCGGCAGTCAGGATGCCGGCGGTCAGAATACCGGTGCCGGAATCCCAACAGCAGTCGCAATCCAGACTCCATAATCCTGATCGCTGACATCCTGATGGTAAGTATTAGGGGGAGGTTTAGGGCTAAGGTTAGGCACTAGGGGGAGGGTTAGGGCTAAGGTTAGGGCTAAGGTTAGGCACTAGGGGGAGGGTTAGGGTTAAGGTTAGGCAATAGAGGGAGGGTTAGAGCTAAGGTCAGGCACTAGGGGGAGGGTTAGGGCTAAGGTTAGGCACTAGGGGGAGGGCTAGGGCTAAGGTTAGGCACCAGGGGGAGGGTTACGGTTAAGGTTAGGCACTAGGGGGAGGGTTACGGTTAGGCACTAGAGGGAGGGTTACGGTTAAGTATAGGCACTAGGGGGAGGGTTAGGGCTAAGGTTAGGCACTAGGTGGAGGGTTAGGGTTAAGGTTAGGTACTAGGGGAAGGGTTAGGGTTAAGGTTAGGCACTAGGGTAAGGGTTAGGGCTAAGGTTAGGCACTAGGGGGAGGGTTAGGGTTAATGTTAGGCACTAGGGGCAGGGTTAGGGTTAAGGTTAGGCACTAGGGGGAGGGTTAGGGCTAAGGTTAGGCACTAGGGGGATGGTTAGGGCTAAGGTTAGGGACTAGGGGACGGGGTTAGGGTTAAGGTTAGGCACTAGGGGAAGGGTTAAGGTTAGGCACTAGGGGAAGGGTTAGGTCTAAGGTTAGGCACTAGGGGGAGGGTTAGGGTTAAGGTTAGGCACCATGAGGAGGGTTAGGGTTAAGGTTAGGCACTATGGGGAGGGTTAGGGCTAAGGTTAGGCATTAGGGGGAGGGTTAGGGCTAAGGTTAGGCACTAGAGGGAGGGTTAATGTTAGGCACTAGGGGGAGGATTAGGGTTAATGTTAGGTACTAGGGAAGGGTTAGGGCTAAGGTTAGGCACTAGGGGAAGGGTTAAGATCAGGCACTAGGGTGAGGGTTAGGGCTAAGGTTAGGCACTAGGGGGGAGGGGAGGATTAGGGTTAGGTTGCAGGTAGGAGGGTTAGGGTTAGGCTGTGCAAAGGGCGGGTTAGGGTGTGGGGAGGGTCTGTATTCTGACCGCCAGCATCCCGACTTCTGGGATCCCATACACAAGCTATAAAATGTGAGTACATGCTAATTCGCCTGAATCTGGCATCAACCATTCTCACTGCGACATATCACGGCCTCCAGATGTTTCTAATGTTACACATACAACTTGCCAGATGTAATAGGCAGCGAGTTGCAAATGCAGCAAAAAAACTCGCCAAACAATAGACTGTCCTTAGGCCAGCGAGACTGATGAAATCTGACATCTGAATGTGACGTAATGACGTTGGCCGCTCGGGGGGGAGGGCCAGTACAAGGTGCATTTAAGCCCACATCCCATTACAATACAATAACAGTGCTGTCACGTTTTCCAGGTCACCCAGAAGGTGCACAGGTGTATTCATTACTCACTGACACATTTTAAAAGATCCACAGGAGGAGATAATTATTTCACTTGTAATTCTGTGAGGAGACCTGGAAAACATGCACTGTTTGGGGTCCTGAGGACCGAGTTTGAGAACCTGTGCATTAGACGATACGTTGCCCGATTCGGCAAATGTGCACCCACTATGGACGACCATTTGCACTAACCTAGGTCATCCATCGGGGTGGTTCCATTGGCCTGTATGTAGGGCCAACAGAGCGACCCAGCTGCTGACACCAGGCAGGTGAATGGAGGCGGTGCCCGACATATCGGGCGGTCGGGCACAGGATTATGTAATGTGTACCAGCAGCCCGATATGTTGGCCCGTCGGCCATCGCATCGCTGGGTATTCATATTGTTCAGTATGTACCCAGCTTAAGTAATGTTGCAGATGTAGTGTAATGCATGTTATCTACTGTACTGTAGCTGTTACATTTGTCAACCACAATTATTATGTTAATTTTTAATAAAACAAATTGTGTTCTATTTGGGTTTGAAACAAGTAACCCTTAGTACTACATAGTAACAGGTTATTTTTTACTATTTTGGGGCTTTTCTTTAATGAAAGCCAGCCGAAAAATAAATAGAAATATCTGGATTGCTTTATCAGTTGGTACTTGACATCAAGGGCCTCATTTACTAACGAGTTTTATCACCAAAACGAGTGATAAATGTCACTGTGTATGATAACGGTGCTCCAGCCAATCGGCTCCCAACTGTCAACTGTTAGAAAAATGACAGTTGGGAGCTGATTGGCTGGAGCACCATTTATCACACTCAGTGACATTTATCACTCCTTTTGGTGATAAAACTTGTTAGTAAATGGGTGCCAAATATTGATATGTTAAATAAATACATATTTAGAACAAACCCTGGTAATTATTATATGAAATTATTTTCTATTAGTGGGAAACTGTTTACAAGGAGAAGTCAGGACTTCGTGGCCAGTTCCTGTAGCCCCTTTTGTGTGTACAGGGTGGGGGGATCAGCTTCTGAAAGCAGCATGTAATGTTAATAAATATGCAAACTCTTATTAAAACACATTTGTTTTACAGTCTCACTATTAAATGTGATGCTAATAAATGCACTTTCTGTCATACATAAGAGGTGAGATAATGAACAACAGATTGTGAAAGGATTATATTAGCATATCCTGGCAAATATGTTTGACATTATGATAATAAACTCAATTGGGGAAAAGTTTCCTTGATGCATTTGGCCATTATCAGCAATTTATTCTAAGGTATGTTTATATAATGTTTATAAAATATGGTGAATGGTTTTAACCACTTGTGGACACTTTTCATCGATCGCTTGAATGAACAGGATCGTAAATTAGATTCTTGGGGCCAAATATAATAGGGTGAGAGTTTAGAAAATGTGTTTAGCAGTAACCTCTCACACTATTACATTGGCCGAGTTGTATC
Source organism: Taudactylus pleione (assembly GCA_031769625.1). NCBI lineage: Eukaryota > Metazoa > Chordata > Amphibia > Anura > Myobatrachidae > Taudactylus > Taudactylus pleione. The sequence goes on from JAUIMM010000358.1 coordinate 735,621, forward strand.
TTCAATATGGGTAAACATCTGGACCAGTGGCGGACTGGGCCGGGGGGCAGGGTGCCATGTGCCCCCCGGGCCGCAGCGTCATGCGGGTCGCGGGCCATCTGTGTCACTGTGACACAGACTGCACCACGTGTGTAGCGCTGACCGGACGGAGTTCGGTCAGCGCTACACAAGTGACAAACACACAGCCGCCGGCACCGGCAGCTGTGTATTTGTTTTAATCAGCAGCCAATGAGAGTCTGACAGACTCTCATTAGCTGCTGCTGCGCCCACTGCAGGAGCCGCTCCATCTTCCGGCTCCTGCAGTGGGCAATGGGAGAGGCGTCATGATGTCATATGATGTCTCTCCCATAATGCAGAGTGGCCTGGATCAGAAAGGACAGACGGAGGAGCGGATGGCGGCGGGAGCAGGGATTCAGGTGTTTTTTTTTTTATATTACGTGTGTCTACTGGGGGAGGGGCGGGCACTACAAGGGGGAGACCACTACTGGGGGCACTACAAGGGGGGGGACTACTACTGGGGGAACTACAAGGGGGGGGACTACTACTACTGGGGGCACTACAAGGGGGGGACTACTACTACTGGGGGCACTACAAGGGGGGACTACTACTACTGGGGGCAATACAAGGGGGGGGACTACTACTGGGGTCACTACAAGGGGGGGACTACTACTACTGGGGGCACTACAAGGGGGGGACTACTACTACTGGGTGCACTACAGGGGGGGACTACTACTACTAGGGGCACTACAAGGGGAGGGGACAACTACTAGGGGCACTGCATAGGGGGGAGGGGACTACTACTAGGGGCACTACATAGGGGGGAGGGGACTACCACTGGGGGCACTGCATCGAGGAACCACTGCTGGGGGGGCTCTATAAAAAGGGCAATGCTGGGGCCACTATTGAAAGGGCACTGCATAAGGGTTACCACTAGGGGTGAGCGGGTTCGGATTTCTGAAATCCGAACCCCCCCGAGCCCCCCCGATCCGAGTCCGATCCGAGTCAGGCTCGACTTTTCCCGCCTGACTCGGATCTGAAATTGAGGCAAAACGTCATCTTCCCGCCTTCCGAGTCTCGCGGGTTTTGGATCCTATATAAGGTACACACGTCGGCGCCATTTTCTCACTCGGCTGTGGACAGTGAAGAGGGAGGGTGGGAGTTAGGGCTGTGTAGTGTAGTGTAGTGTAGTGCTGCTGTTGTCCACTACTTCAAAGTCCATAGGGGCTGGCTGTGTTGTGCTGTGCTGCTGTTGTTAATAGGGGCTGTGTCCACTACTTCAAAGTCCATAGGGGCTGGCTGGACTGTGTTGTGCAGTCAGTTCTCCATAGGGGCTGTGTCCACTCCAAAGTCCTGTGCAGTGTCCCAGTCCTAAAGGGGTGCTGAAGTGTTGTCCAGGGGGTGCTCTGTCCATCAGGGGTGCTCCCCCCAAGTGCTAAAAAAATAATATATTTTCTGTGTTTGTGAATTGTGTGCGCAGTAGCCGCACGTGCATCAACAAAGTAGTGCCAAGCGTGCGCCTGTGTCATAAGTAAAGGGCCGGCTGGCTAGACCGTTAAAGGGTGCTGTATCCCCCGAAAGTACACTCCAGTCCAAACCAAAAAAAAAATTATTTTCTGTGTTTGTGAATTGTGTGCGCAGTAGCCGCACGTGCATCAACAAAGTAGTGCCAAGCGTGCGCCTGTGTCATAAGTAAAGGGCCGGCTGGCTTGACCGTTAAGGGTGCTGTAACCCCCGAAAGTACACTCCAGTCAAAACCAAAAAAAAAATTATTTTCTGTGTTTGTGAATTGTGTGCGCAGTAGCCGCACGTGCATCAACAAAGTAGTGCCAAGCGTGCGCCTGTGTCATAAGTAAAGGGCCGGCTGGCTTGACCGTTAAGGGTGCTGTAACCCCCGAAAGTACACTCCAGTCCAAACCAAAAAAAAAATTATTTTCTGTGTTTGTGAATTGTGTGCGCAGTAGCCGCACGTGCATCAACAAAGTAGTGCCAAGCGTGCGCCTGTGTCATAAGTAAAGGGCCGGCTGGCTTGACCGTTAAGGGTGCTGTAACCCCCGAAAGTACACTCCAGTCCAAACCAAAAAAAAAATTATTTTCTGTGTTTGTGAATTGTGTGCGCAGTAGCCGCATGTGCATCAACAAAGTAGTGCCAAGCGTGCGCCTGTGTCATAAGTAAAGGGCCGGCTGGCTTGACCGTTAAGGGTGCTGTAACCCCCGAAAGTACACTCCAGTCCAAACCAAAAAAAAAATTATTTTCTGTGTTTGTGAATTGTGTGCGCAGTAGCCGCACGTGCATCAACAAAGTAGTGCCAAGCGTGCGCCTGTGTCATAAGTAAAGGGCCGGCTGGCTTGACCGTTAAGGGTGCTGTAACCCCCGAAAGTACACTCCAGTCCAAACCAAAAAAAAAATTATTTTCTGTGTTTTTGAATTGTGTGCGCAGTAGCCGCACGTGCATCAACAAAGTAGTGCCAAGCGTGCGCCTGTGTCATAAGTAAAGGGCCGGCTGGCTTGACCGTTAAGGGTGCTGTAACCCCCAAAAGTACACTCCAGTCCAAACCAAAAAAAAAAATTATTTTCTGTGTTTGTGAATTGTGTGCACAGTAGCCGCACGTGCATCAACAAAGTAGTGCCAAGCGTGCGCCTGTGTCATAAGTAAAGGGCCGGCTGGCTTGACCGTTAAGGGTGCTGTAACCCCCGAAAGTACACTCCAGTCCAAACCAAAAAAAAAATTATTTTCTGTGTTTGTGAATTGTGTGCGCAGTAGCCGCACGTGCATCAACAAAGTAGTGCCAAGCGTGCGCCTGTGTCATAAGTAAAGGGCCGGCTGGCTTGACCGTTAAGGGTGCTGTAACCCCCGAAAGTACACTCCAGTCCAAACCAAAAAAAAAATTATTTTCTGTGTTTGTGAATTGTGTGCGCAGTAGCCGCACGTGCATCAACAAAGTAGTGCCAAGCGTGCACCTGTGTCATAAGTAAAGGGCCGGCTGGCTTGACCGTTAAGGGTGCTGTAACCCCCGAAAGTACACTCCAGTCCAAACCAAAAAAAAAATTATTTTCTGTGTTTGTGAATTGTGTGCGCAGTAGCCGCACGTGCATCAACAAAGTAGTGCCAAGCGTGCGCCTGTGTCATAAGTAAAGGGCCGGCTGGCTTGACCGTTAAGGGTGCTGTAACCCCCGAAAGTACACTCCAGTCCAAACCAAAAAAAAAATTATTTTCTGTGTTTGTGAATTGTGTGCGCAGTAGCCGCACGTGCATCAACAAAGTAGTGCCAAGCGTGCGCCTGTGTCATAAGTAAAGGGCCAGCTGGCTTGACCGTTAAGGGTGCTGTAACCCCCGAAAGTACACTCCAGTCCAAACCAAAAAAAAAAAATTATTTTCTGTGTTTGTGAATTGTGTGCGCAGTAGCCGCATGTGCATCAACAAAGTAGTGCCAAGCGTGCGCCTGTGTCATAAGTAAAGGGCCGGCTGGCTTGACCGTTAAAGGGTGCTGTAACCCCCGAAAGTACACTCCAGTCCAAACCAAAAAAAAAATTATTTTCTGTGTTTAGCCGCACGTATATATCAAATCGATATAACATAAATGGAGGACCAAACTTTCTCCGATAAAAATAAAATAGAGAAAGATCAAGAACCACTTCCTCCTAGTGCTGAAGCTGCTGCCACTAGTCATGACATAGACGATAACATGCCATCAACGTCGTCTGCCAAGGCCGATGCCCAATGTCATAGTAGAGGGCACATACAATCCCAAATGGCAAAGTTCAGGAAAATGACCTTGAAAAAGACATTTAAATCAGCTGAAGAGAAACGTAAACTTGCCAATATGCCATTTACGACACGGAGTGGCAAGGAACGGCTAAGGTCGATCCCTAGTATGTTCATGACTAGTGGTTCAGCTTCACATGACGATGGAAGCCCTCCTCCCACTAAAAAAATCAAAAGAGTTAAGCTGGCAAAAGCACAGCGAAGAACTGTGCTTTCTAAGAAGATATCACAAATCCCCAAGGAGAGTCCAAGTGTGGTGGTGGTTGCGATGCCTGACCTTCCCAGCACTGGACGGGAAGAGGTGGCTCTTTCCACCATTTGCATGCCCCCTGCAAGTGCTGAAAGGAGCACCCACAGTCCACTTGCTGATATGCAAATTGAAGATGTCACTGTTGAAGTACAACAGGATGAGGATACTGGTGTAGCTGGCGCTGAGGAGGAAGTTGGCGAGGAGGATTCTGATGGTGATGTGGTTTGTTTAAATCAGGCTCCGGGGGAGACAGTTGTTGTCCGTGGGATGAAAAAGCCCATCACGGTCATGCCTGGGCAGAAGACCAAACATTCCACCTCTTTGGTCTGGCAATATTTCTATCCAAATCCGGACAACAACTGTCTTGCCATATGTACCATATGTAAAGGTGAAATAAGTAGGGGTAGGGACGTCAACCACCTAGGAACATCCTCCCTTATACGGCACCTGCAGCGCGTTTATAAAAAGTTACTGTCAAGTTCAGAAACTTTGGCTAAGACCGTAAGCAGTCCAGGGACACCTAAATCCCGTTGTCCTGTTGTATCCAAGCGCCTGCAAACCACACCGTCAACTCCCTCCTCGTCAATTTCCTCCTTAGTCAGGATCGGAAGTAGTCCTGCAGGCCATGTCACTGGCATGACTGACTCTCCTATCCGGGATTCCTCTGGAGGATCCTGCATTGCTACGCCTACTGCTGCCGCTGCTGCTGTTGCTGCTGCTGGGAGTCGTTCATCATCCCAGAGAGGAAGTAGGAACACCACTACTTTTACTAAACAATTGACCCTCCAACAGTCCTTAGCGAGGAGGATGAAGTACGACAGCAGTCATCCTGAAGCAAAACGTATAACTGAGGCCTTGACTGCTATGTTGGTGTTAGACGTGCGTCCGGTATCCGCCATTAGTGCAGTGGGATTTAGACAATTGATGGAGGTAGTGTGTCCCCGGTTCCAAATCCCGTCTAGATTCCACTTCACTAGGCAGGCGATACCGAGACTGTACAGAAACGTCAGAAAAAGTGTCCTCAGTGTCCTGAAAAATGCCGTTGTACACAATGTCCACTTAACCACGGACATGTGGACAAGTGGAACAGGGCAGACTAAGGACTATATGACTGTGACAGCCCACTGGGTAGATGTATCACCTTACGCAGCAACAGCAGCAGCGTCACCAGTAGCAGCATCTCAGAAACGCCAGCTCGTTACAAGGCAGGCTACGCTGTGTATCACCGGTTTCAGTAAGAGGCACACCGCCGACAACCTCTTAGAGAAACTGAGGGAAATCATCGCCCAGTGGCTTACCCCACTTAGACTCTCCTGGGGATTTGTGATATCTGACAACGCCACCAATATTGTGCGGGCATTACATCTGGGCAAATTCCAGCACGTCCCATGTTTTGCTCACACAATAAACTTGGTGGTGCAGAATTTTCTGAAAAGCGACAGGGGCGTGCAGGAGACGCTTTGGGTGGCCCGAAAAATTTCTGGCCACTTTCGCCATTCAGCGACTGCGTGCCGAAGACTGGAGCGCCAGCAAACACTCTTGAACCTGCCCCGCCATCACCTGAAGCAAGAGGTTGTGACGCGGTGGAACTCAACCCTCTATATGCTTCAGAGGATGGAGGAGCAGCAAAAGGCCATACAAGCCTATACATCCACCTATGACATAGGCAAAGGAGGGGGTATGCACCTGACTCAAGCGCAGTGGAGAATGATTTCCGTGTTGTGCAAGGTTCTCCAGCCCTTCGAACTTGCCACACGTGAAGTCAGTTCAGACACTGCCAGCTTGAGTCAGGTCATTCCCCTCATCAGGCTTTTGCAGAAGCAGCTGGAGAAAGTGAAGGAGGAGCTAAGACAGAGCGATTCCGCTCGGCATGTGGGACTTGTGGATGAAGCCCTTCATTCGCTTTGCCAGGATTCCAGGGTGGTCAATCTGTTGAAATCAGACCACTACGTTTTGGCCACCGTGCTCGATCCTAGGTTTAAAGCCTATGTGGTGTCTCTCTTTCCGGCCGACACAAGCCTGCAGAGGTGCAAAGACCTGCTGGTGAACACACTGTCAGCTGAAGCGGAACGTGACACGTCAACGGCTCCTTCTTCATTTTCTCCTGCAACTGGGGCTGCCAGGAAAAAACTTAGGTATCCTAAGCAACCCGCTGGCGGTGATGCAGGGCAGGCAGGACCAAGTTTGGACATCTGGTCCGGACTGAAGGACCTGGCAACAATTTCTGACATGTCTACTGTCACTGCATATGATACTGTCACCATTGACAGAATGGTGGAGGATTACATCGGTGACAGCATCCAAGTAGGCATGGCAGACAGTCCATACCTGTACTGGCAGGAAAAAGAGGCAATTTGGAGGCCCCTGTACAAACTGGCTCTATTTTACCTGAGTTGCCCCCCCTCCAGTGTGTACTCCGAAAGAGTGTTTAGTGCAGCCGGGAACCTTGTCAGCGAAAGGCATAGGAGGTTGCTTCCACAGAATGTGGAGAAGATGATGTTCATCAAAATGAATTATCAGCTCTTCCAGGGAGACCAGCCTCCAGAAGGTACAGAGGGACCTGTGGTGGTGGATTCAAGTGGGGACGAGTTAATACTTTGTGAGGATGAGGATGTACACACTGAAGAGGGTGAGGAATCGGTGGATGAGGAGGATGAGGATGACATCTTGCCTCCATAGAGCCAGTTTGTGCAGGGACACATTAATTGCCAGCTTGTTTTGTGGGGGCCCAAACGAACCAATCATTTCAGCCACAGTTGTGTGGCAGACCCTGGCGCTGAAATGATTGGTTTGTTAAAGTGTGCATGTCCTGTTTATACAACATAAGGGTGGGTGGGAGGGCCCAAGGACAATTCCATCTTGCACCTCTTTTTTTTCTTTGCATTATGTACAGTTTGGGGCCTAGTTTTTCAAACTGCCATCCTGTCTGCCACTGCAGTTTCACGCCTAGATGGGTCACGTGTTTGTGCCGCCCACTCGTGTCGCTTAGCATAGTCATCTAGCTACCTCGGTGCAACGTTTTGGACATAAAAACACTATTGTGAGGTGTGAGGTGTTCAGAATAGACTGGAAATGAGTGGAAATTAAGGTTATTGAGGTTAATAATAGCATAGGAGCAGAAAAACCTACAAATTCTGTGATTTTAGCTGTTTTTATGCTTTTTTAAAAAAAAATACAGATCCAAAACACAAAACCCAGAACCCAAAACACGGAAGGGTGGTTTTGGCAAAACCAATCCAGATCCAAAACACGAAGAAAGATCCAGATCCAAAACCAAAACACAAAACACGAAAAGTGGCCGGTGCACACCCCTAGTTACCACTATTGGTGGCACTGCATGGGGGTGGACTGCTACTGGGGGCACTGCATATTGGGTACCACTACTGGGGGCACTGCATAGGGGGTACCACTACTGGGGGCACTATATAAGGGGCTTACTACTGGGGACACAAGGGGCACCGCACAGGGGGGACCACTACTGGGGCACTGTATAAGGGGCACTGCATGGGGGGATCACTACTGGGGGCACTCCTGGAGGCCTGCATAAGGGGGTCCTCTCCTGGGGCACAGGGGGGCACTGCATATGGGCACCATGACGAGGCTGCCCCATATCTTTATTTTTACTTTACATTAATCCCATATGGACCCGCCTCCTCCCTGGAACACCTGAGGGGGGGTGGGGGGGGCCCCGTAGCACGCACGTTCTTCGGGCACCTTGGCTACATGCTACTCCTCTGCCAGGGCCGCCTGCATGCATTTGCCCCCCAGGCTAAAAGTTGCCAGCCAGCCTGTGATCTGGATCTGGAGGAGAGTTTAAATCATAAAGAGTTTTTTGAGTCTGCAAAACATGAGAGTTTGCACATTCTCGGACTCTATTACATTGGCTGAGATTACATTTGGCCCTTTGTGTCAAAAGCAGAGAGGACACTTAAAGGTATATTTACTAAAGTGAGAGTTTTTAGAAGTGGAGATGTTGCCCATAGCAACCAATCAGATTTTACTTATCATTTAACTAGCACATTCTGGGCCTGATTCAGAGCTGCTCGTAAGCGGCCGCTCGTTCGCTCTGAGCGATGTTCGCACAACTGCGCATGCGTATGGGTCGAAATGCGCATGCGCAAAACAGGCATTGCGGTCGGAAATCGAGCGCTCGTAAAACAGCGAGGGGCTGCTAATTTGAGTGACAGAATGTACCGTTTGTGGGTGGTAACGGGGGAAGGTGCTTGAAAACGGGGGAGTAGAGATCCGAACGCAGGCGTGCCTAAAGGTCAAAAGGGCGTTTAATGGGAGTGCATAATTAGTAAAGGAGCATCATTGACCACGTCACTTGGGTGTCTTTTAGCCTGAACTGCTCGCAGTGATAGCGGGAAGAAAATCCTACCACAAGCACTGCGAGCAGTTCAGATGCCTTTTGATGTTCCCGATTAATCTAATAAATACCGGAGATGACATGTGATGCGAACAGCAAAGGGGCATCTTTACAAAATAGCGAGCGCATCTTTCGGACGCTCGCTCAGACATAGAGGCGTCAACACACCGCAAAGTGCGGGCGCTCAATTTAAATAGCCGGACCCTTTTTTAGAACGAGCGTCCGCAAATAGCGTCCGGCTCTGAATCAGGCCCTCTGTTAGATAATAGCTAAAATCTGATTGGTTGCTATGGGCAACATCTCCACTTCTAAAAACTCTCCCCTTAGTAAATATACCCCATACACTAGGAAACAGTAGCACGGTTCAAGAGTCAGGCACCGTGGTTGGTGTAGTAGTCAGCATTACTGCTTAACAACCCCGAGATCATGAGTTTAATTAAGACACTATGGGCGGGATGGATCCCCCCACTGATCGCATGCAAAGCGGCGTTTGGTAACATTGTATGTATGAACATTTAAGCAAAGGACAGCTCTAACATAAAGGGTGGGCCACCAGGACTGTAGCGGCTGCCCAGCCCCAGCTCTGAGTTTCTTGTAGCCTGGACTGGGTAGTGCCAGGCTCTTCCAGGTGGCTCAGCTGTGGCCCAGGCTGGGCCTGACCTTTAAGTGAGCAATGTGGAGGTGTGACATCATAGGTCACGGCGCCGCATGTCAGGCAGTCTGCACCGCTGCGGTGTTGAGGGCTTAGGGCAGTGATTTTCAACCTTTTTGAACTCGCGGCACACCGAACAAATTTTAAAAGTACCAAGGCACATCATCTGTCCCCATGACGAAGATCACGCACATTGGTCCCCAGGGGGGGAAAATAAAAGCACATATATCGGCCTCCACAAAAAACAAAAAAGCTCATTGGCTTCCACATAAAACAAAAATAAAACGCATTGGCCCCCATTTAAAAAAAACAATCACACTGGCCCCCACAGAAGGCAAAATAGCACACATTGTCCCCACATAAAAACACAATTACACCAGAAAGCAAAATAAAACACACTGGCCCACAAAAAAAAGAGAAAGCAAAATAATACACATTGCCCCCACATAAAAAAAAGACATTCACACTGGCCCCCACAGACAGCAACATAATACACATTGCCCGCACATAAAAAAAAACATAATACACTGGCCCCCACAGACAGCAAAATTGTACATATAGACCCCATACCTGGAGCTCCCTCTCCGTCAGTAGCGTTACTGGGCAGATCCTTCAGTCCCTCAGCGCCGGTTGGTGCAGGCTTGCAGCAGCCTGTCACATTCACTGCTCATCAGCAGTGTGAAGTACTGTGCAGGCGGGACAGCGACGAGGCATGCGTGACCTATGATGTTACGTCACCGCGCCTCCATTGGTACGGCCCGGGCAGTGGCTGAGCCACCCGAAAGAGCTCAGCGCTGCCCCAGCACAAAGTTAGGGAAGTGGATAGATCCAGGTAAGCTGTGGGGGGCATCTCCTGGCGACACACTTGGGAACCACTTGCGGCACACTAGTTGAAAATCGCTGGGATAGGGGATGGTAGAGGAATAGGGGCTGGGGCAGGGGAACATGATGGGTGCTGGGGATGGAAGAAGGTGAAGGGAGCATAGGAAGCTGATAGGGGCTGTGGATAGAGGAAGGTGATGGGAGCTGGGGGCAGAAGGTGACATAGGCTGGGGGCAGAGGAAGGTGACGGGGGCTGGGGAAGAGGAAGGTGGTGGGGGCTGGAGATAGAGGAAGATGAAGGGGCATAGGAAGGTGATGGGGCTGGGGGCAGAAGGTGACAAAGGCTGGGGGCAGAGGAAGGTGATGGGGACTGGGGATAGAGGAAGATGAAGTGGCAGAGAAAGGTGATGGGGCTGGGGACAGAGGAAGGTGATGGGGGTAAAAGGTGACACGGGCTGGAGGCAGAGGAGGGTGATGGGGGCTGGGGACAGAGGAAGGTGATGGGGTAGAAGGTGACATGGGCTGGAGGCAGAGGAAGGTGATGGGGGCTGGGGACAGAGAAAGGTGATGGGGCAGAGGAAGGTGATGGGGCTGGGGACAGAGGTAGGGGCTGGGGACAGAGGAAGGTGATGGGGTAGAAGGTGACATGGGCTGGAGGCAGAGGAAGGTGATGGGGGCTGGGGACAGAGGAAGGTGATGGGGCAGAGGAAGGTGATGAGGGCTGGGGTCAGAGGTAGGGGCTGGGGACAGAGGAAGGTGATGGGGCAGAGGAAGGTGATGGGGGTAGAAGGTGACATGGGCTGGAGGCAGAGGAAGGTGATGGGGGCTGGGGACAGAGGAAGGTGATGGGGCAGAGGAAGGTGATGGGGCTGGGGACAGAGGTAGGGGCTGGGGACAGAGGAAGGTGATGGGGCAGAGGAAGGTGATTGGGGCTGGGGACAGAGGAAGGTGATGGGGCAGAGGAAGGTGATGGGGGCTGGGGACAGAGGTAGGGGCTGGGGAAAGAGGAAGGTGATGGGGTAGAAGGTGACATGGGCTGGAGGCAGAGGAAGGTGATGGGGGCTGGGGACAGAGGAAGGTGAGGTGGCAGAGGAAGCTGATGGGGCTGGGGACAGAGGTAGGGGCTGGGGACAGAGGAAGGTGATGGGGGTAGAAGGTGACACAGGCTGGAGGCAGAGGAAGGTGATGGGGCAGAGGAATGTGATGGGGGCTGGGGACAGAGCTTGGTGGCTGGGGACAGAGGAAGGTGATGGGGTAGAAGGTGACACAGGCTGGAGGCAGAGGAAGGTGATGGGGGCTGGGGACAGAGGAAGGTGATGGGGTAGAGGAAGGTGATGTGGCAGAGGAAGGTGATGAGGGCTGGGGACAGAGGTAGGTGCTGGGGGTAGAAGGTGACACAGGCTGGAGGCAGAGGAGGGTGATGGGGGCTGGGGACAGAGGAAGGTGATGGGGTAGAAGGTGACACGGGCTGGAGGCAGAGGAAGGTGATGGGGGCTGGGGACAGAGGAAGGTGATGGGGCAGAGGAAGGTGATGGGGGCTGGGGACAGAGGTAGGGGCTGGGGACAGAGGAAGGTGATGGGGTAGAAGGTGACACAGGCTGGAGGCAGAGGAAGGTGATGGGGGCTGGGGACAGAGGAAGGTGATGGGGCAGAGGAAGGTGATGTGGCAGAGGAAGGTGATGAGGGCTGGGGACAGAGGTAGGGGCTGGGGACAGAGGAAGGTGATGGGGTAGAAGGTGACACGGGCTGGAGGCAGAGGAAGGTGATGGGGGCTGGGCACAGAGGAAGGTGATGGGGCAGAGGAAGGTGATGAGGCTGGGGACAGAGGTAGCGGCTGGGGACAGAGGAAGGTGATGGGGGGTAGAAGGTGACATGGGCTGGAGGCAGAGGAAGGGGATGGGGGCTGGGGACAGAGGAAGGTGATGGGGCAGAGGAAGGTGATGGGGCTGGGGACAGAGGTAGGGGCTGGGGACAGAGGAAGGTGATGGGGCAGAGGAAGGTGATGGGTAGAAGGTGACATAGGCTGGAGGCAGAGGAAGGTGATGGGGGCTGGGGACAGAGGAAGGTGATGGGGCAGAGGAAGGTGATGGGGGCTGGGGACAGAGGTAGGGGCTGGGGACAGAGGAAGGTGATGGGGCAGAGGAAGGTGATTGGGGCTGGGGACAGAGGAAGGTGATGGGGCAGAGGAAGGTGATGGGGGCTGGGGACAGAGGTAGGGGCTGGGGACAGAGGAAGGTGATGGGGTAGAAGGTGACACGGGCTGGAGGCAGAGGAAGGTGATGGGGGCTGGGGACAGAGGAAGGTGAGGTGGCAGAGGAAGGTGATGGGGGCTTCTGGGCTGAGGATGGTGACGAGAAGCTGAATGTGAGGAAGGTGATGAGTACTGTGGCTGGCTGCTGACACCATCCCTCCTACCCTTGAGGCATCCACAGCACTGACATCAAGAAGACCTTGCAAGAGACAGCAGACAAGTGGTAAGTCATAGTGGGGCAGATGTATGAAGCTCTGGGAAGTGATAAAGTGCAGAGTGATAAACGACCAACCAATCAGCTCCCAACTATCATGTTACAGGCTGCGTTTGAAAAATGTTAATTTAGGATAATCATGAACTCTTTGAAAAAGTTCCCAGGTTGGATCAAAACTAGTTAGAGGACTTACCTGCTTTGCCAGCAAGTGGACTTGGTATCATTTGGGGTATATACCCATATTGGAATATTTGCTGCTGGGGCTGTCTTCCCCCTTTTTTAAATTGGATTAAGTGCCCAGGGAGCTGCAGCGGGCACCGGTCTTTGAGGCCTAACAGAGACGGTCGGACGCGATCGATGTGCGGAGTTACATTGCTGGTTGGCAGGTGAGAGCAAAGCCGCGGCTTCATTGTTGTGCACAAACTCCATACATTTGCGGAGATCCGTGCAACATGGCATGCAAATACGACTCCCTTTGAATCGCCATCTTTAAGCATCCGGGCATTCATTCCGTGCCACTTATCAGGGATCGAGCACCCCATATGATTGGAGCATTTAATATTATAACGGAAGATCATTATATGTCATTCATTGAAAGCAACCATTTATCCTGTCCATGAATTACATCTTTAATCCTCAGTGGAATGACAGGTGAAAATTAACATCTAATTGACACAAAGACGACAATATCTTTATAAAGCTTCAAAAAGGAATTCAGCTATTAAGAGTGATTTTATTCTTTACAATCAGCTCAGGTTTATATAAGCTTTTTAGGAGTAACATAATTGTGTGTATAGAGAAATATACCATGGTTTTATGAATACAACCGTATGTATCTATTTTTTAGATTGTATTGAATGTGAATTTATATACTGTACTCTTTTATGTGTTAGAAAATAAAACATTTGTTGTGTACTATACAAGTATTCTTTATTTCACATATCAGACTTCATGATACTAATACTTATAGTGCAAATTATCCTAAATGAACATTGGGCCTGATTCAGAGCCGCTCGTAAGCGGCCGCTCGTTTGTTCCGAGCTATGTTTGCCCAACTGCGCATGCGTACGGATTTAAATACGCATGCGCGAACCAGTCAATGCGGCCGAAAATCGTTTGTTCGCTAAATAGCGAATGCCTGCTATTTTGAGTGACAGGAGGAGGCGTATGTGGGTGGTAACAGAGGAAGGTGCTTGAAAACGGGGAGTGGAGATCCGAACGCAGGCGCGCTTAAAGGTCAAAACGGGCGTTTTATGGGTGTGCATAATTAATACAGCAGCGTCATTGACCACGTCACTGGGTTATTTTATAGTCAGAACTGCTCGCAAGATTGTGGTAGGAAAAACCAACCACAAGAATAGCGAGCAGCTCATACACTGGTCGATGTACTCGATTAATCTAATAAATAGCGGACATGACGTAGGATGCGAGCGGCCAGGGGGCGTAGTTATCCAAAAAACAACCGCAAGTTTTGTTCGCTCGTTCAGACATGGAGGCGTCAACAGACCGCAAAGAGCGAACGGGTCATTTGAATAGCCACCCCCTTTTCCTGAACGACCATCCGCAAATAGCGTCCGGCTCTGAATCAGGCCCATTGTTCTGTGTTAATACATGCTGACCATTTAGTTCAGGGTGTAAGAATAATTTTTTCTGTATGTTCAAAAACATACAGAGGCTATTTTTGCTGTTGGTCATTATTAAAATCTACAGTGTGTATTATATAACCGATAAAAAATTAGCGCTTGTACATACTTCTTTTTTTCTGTTTGTGTTTGAAAAATGACAGTTGGGAGTTGATTGGTTGGTCGCTTATCACTTTATCACTTCCCAGAGCTTCATACATCTGCCCCTGGGTATTTTTACTTTATTTAAAGGCTGGCATATCTTTCAGTTAACATTCTCATGCTTCACATATCACACATGCAGTGGGGGTGGATGTGTGGGATCGGGGGTGGTGGTGCGAAGGTGCAGCCCCCAAAGACATCAGTGTACCGGTCCCCGAGATTTCTGTTGCTGTCCCTGATCCTGGCGGGTAAGTATGAGAGTTAAGCTGGGTACACACTGACAGATACATTGGCTGATCAATTGCTCGGCCAATGTATCTGCTGCCTGTCGAGCAGTGTGTACCCGCGATATGTCGGTGTACGTCGGCGTTCACAGACATATCGCATTGGCTGTGCTGCACAGCCGATGGACAGATATGTCTGCAGACATATCTGTCCATCGGCAGGTGTGTACGGGCGGTCTGCAGACCGCCCGTACACACACAGCGGCAGCCATGAGGAGAAGGGGCGGGACACCGGCCGCCCACCGGGTCCGCCCCCCGGCACCCGAGGGCACAAGCAAATGATGGCCATACAGTGTGTATGAACGACCATCATCTGCAGATATATCTGTCAGGTGTGTACCTATCTTTAGAGTTAGGGATTAGGGTTAGGCCCTAGGAGGAGGGTTAGGGTTAGGCTGCGGGGAGGGAGGGTTAGAGTTAGGCTGCAGGAAAGGTGGGTTAGGGGGAGCATTAGTTGTTCGTGTAGGGGTACTTACCATTGGGCATCGGCATTCTGATTGTCGTGATGCGAGTTTCGGTATTCTAAACTGTTGGCATCCCGACCGCCGAGATCCCATACCCAACCTGTCCTAACATTAGATCAAAGTAAAATCAGGTCCACAAAACACAAATGTGCTCTTTTGGTTTTCAAACCTGTAATGTGTATCTGAATCAATTTACAACTAGACCATGATCTTGTTCTATAGGGGCATATTACCATGTGTTACAGAACCCATGAAAGTTGGCATGACTATGGCAGAATTAGCCAATCAGAAAGAATGTAAGCATCACTGTGTAAATCCCAAAATACTTCTTTCCAAAGAAGTATACAAGTATTGTCTGGTGTCATATTATCATTATTAGACAGGAAATAGTGATCTTGGCAGTGCTGCGAGTGTCTCCGGTACAATGTATAAAGCAGGCTGGCAACTAGGAAGTGAAATTAGACACATTTCCATTCGCACTATATTGGTTTCCCTCCAGCTTTAGTTACTTGCTTTATGGTGTGTTACAGCTTACTTTTAGGTTTCATTTTTTTTTTCCCCAAATATTTTTATTTATTGCTACCTCCTTCCCGAAAACTCTGGCCAAAGAAATTATTAAGGAAAATGAGCTAAAATAGTGCAGATTTACTTAGTCGTGACATCTCATTTCTAATAAGAACAGACATAGACAACCACGTTTATCTGGTAGCAAGCACTGCCCTGCCAATGGATGCTGTTAAATATTATATCAACAAAAACCTATTTTGCGCCCGTGTGAAGCACAAGCTTTGCAGTGTTTCCGAAATGGCCAAGACAGCGTATGACTTGATGCTTTGAATTCCTGTGGTCTAAGTGTACTCCTCGGTGTCATCGCCAGTGCGAGTTTGGGAAAAGAGTTTACATAAAGAACAATTGACTTATTGAGTTACAAGTAACCTTTTTTTTTTCCCCCCTTCTTTGATATAGAACCGGCATTGAGAACGAAGCTCACCCGAAGTCATAACCATTACCGCAAGAGACGAATGTGATCTTCCAGTCGTGCAAAGCTCAAAGGGGACAATAAAGAGATTTATCCTGCAAGAATCCCCACCAGCCCAGATGTAAATGGATCCACAGATGATAATTTAAACAGAAACGTGAAATGTAAAAATATGGTAAACACAGGGGAAAGCTGAATGTATACATGAAATCCATTAGGATGGATCCGGGAGGCAAACCTGAGATTTATACGTAATTATAGTTATTCTGAAAAATTGCTTATTTTAAATACAATTTTTTTGTTTTGTTTGGTTATAGGAAGAATGGCCGGTCTAAATGGCCTCCCCGCTCTCGTAGATGTGTACAATATTCAAAATGCTGTATTTATGCTACAAATAGAGTCACCTTGCAGCTATCGTGTATAATACATACATTCACCAAAAGAAAATGTGAATGAAGATAAAATAATATTACATATTAAAACACTGAAATATTCAAGTATCGGCTATCTCATATATCCCGGAGCAATAGACAATCCTCCAAGTTATAGGTAATATATCACTAATGGAGCATACGCACGGTCAGATTGGTCAGATGAACGATTGAACGATTTGAATGATTTTACCAAAGTTTTGAACGATTTGAATGATTGAACGATTTTTGACTGCATTAAAATGAATGGAATCGTCCAAGTCTGACTGCAAACACATCAGATGTCAGATATCGTTATCTGACAAACGAGAGCGCGCATCGTTCATCGTCCATCGTTCAGGCACGTCAGATATGTCAGATTTTCCTTCAGATATGAACGACTGAAAGATTTTTAAATCGTTATCGTTCAGATCTGAAGGAAAAATATGACCGTGTGTATGCACCATTTAAAGGTGCATACACACACAACGATTTTGTTACCAACGATTTTATGAACGATTTTCTGTCAGATTATCTGTCAGATTTTTTAGAGTGTAATGAACAATTTTTTTGAACTACAAACTATTTTTGCATATTCCCTTAATGAAAATCGTTGATTTGACAAGTCTGACTGAACTACAAACTACAAACTACAAACGTGAACGCGCATGAACAATAATCGTTCATCGTTTGACTCAGAAAGTGAATGATTTTTTCAAACGATATCATTTAACGATAATCGTTCAAAAAATCGTTGTGTGTGTATGCAGCTTAAGGTATATATATAGCTCAGTGTCTTACATATATATGGCACAGTTGGTGGATCTGATGTAAATATCAATTCTATGGATATTCAGCCTGAGCCTCACAACTCGTAACTTTCGGATTCCTGAAAGGAACAAGAAGAATTTGTAAGAAAAATGTCAGCTGAATCCAGTATATGTGTCCCACGGCAGCCAGATACGAATCGGAATTCCACACTGTTCCCACCTTACAGAAGGAAAGCTCCCACAATACGGGGCTCATTAGGGCCCCCATGTACTAATGATCGCTATTGCAATACAATCTGGGGAGAACACTACCGCCCAGGGGCGTATCTATAATAGGTGCAGGGTGTGCGGGGAACATGGGCCCCTGGGTCCAGGGGGGCCCCGCACTGCACACCCTGCACCCATAATAATACTTACCTCTCCGGAGTTCCACGTCGGCGCAGGCGTCCGGTGCTGTAAAACGACTGGAAAATGGCCGCGGTGGCCACTTTCCCATCATTTGCGCATGCGCAGTACAGGGAAAATGGCCACAGACGCCATTTTCCAGTCATTTGCGCATGCGCAGTACAGGGAAAATGGCCACAGCTGCCATTTTCCAGTCATTTGCGCATGCGCAGTACAGGGAAAATGGCCGCAGCTGCCATTTTCCAGTCATTTGCGCATGCGCAGTACAGGGAAAATGGGCGCAGCTGCCATTTTCCAGTCATTTGCGCATGCACAGTACAGGGAAAATGGCCACAGACGCCATTTTCCAGTCATTTGCGCATGCGCAGTACAGGGAAAATGGCCACAGCCGCCATTTTCCAGTCATTTGCGCATGCGCAGTACAGGGAAAATGGCCGCAGCTGCCATTTTCCCGGTGACCTGTGCATACACTATAGACTCTGGGCACACTCTAGTGCCCAGAGTCTAGAACTCTGGCGCTGGCCGTGCACAGCTCAGTGCGCTGCCGGCCGCTGGGTGGAGAGGAGGGGGCCCGCGTTGGAGACTGCACATGGCCCCCGTCCTCCCTAGAAACGCCCCTACTACCGCCCGTGATCGCATTGCAACATGCGATCATAGCGCCTGGATGTATTATCCGGCACATGTAGGTACATGCGCTCTGTAAGGAGCCGGTCGCTGCGATGTGCCCGGACATCTGCCAGGGCTGCTAACTGCGCATGCACGGCCCCTATTGCCCCTCCACCAGCTAATTATGCAATGTGTAGCCCATAGGCTACAGCAGCTAACGCCATCTTTAGATGGCATCAGCCAATATCAGGATGTTGGTAAATCTGGCAGCATCGCAGCTGCCGGCGGGAATGGAGGATCACATACATCCGGGGGAAACGTCATATTTGTGCTTAACCCCCGAAAATGGGTGTTTTCAAGATTATACCTTAAATATACAATGATAAAAGGGCCCCCAAAAGTGGAAGGAGAAAAATACACATTTTAGTGCATAGGTTCAGCTGACGCATTTCATGGAGCGCCCAACCCAAAAATAGTCGAGGGGGTTAAAAGGTTGACAGGTAAATGGTCAACAGTGCATAAGGTTGACATGATGAAAAGGTCGACATGGAATGGTCGACACACACACACAAAAAAGAAAGGAACATGGCAAGTTTAGGCTTTTAATTTCTTGCTCTCCAGTGTCTGAGGATTTATATCCAACTTACATGGTCTCTGAAACTAGTACGAAAGAGATTGTAATGAGGTGCAACCCATTTAAATGATTTATGGACCTTTCTCCAAATGTTCTTAAGTAACTGAGCAATCGAGGGAGGTATCTATAATATGTGAAGGGTGTATGGTGCGGTATGCAGTCGGGAAGCCGGCAGACCTAATCCCGACAGCCGGCTTCCTGATGCTTTATCCCGGCGAGGGTTAAATAACAGGCATCCAAATCTCATCCAGATCGAAGTGACGGCGGGCGCCGACAGCCACGGGGGGGGGGGGATTGGGGAGGATTAGGTTTATGGCTCCTGGGGGGAATTAGGGTGAGGCTAGGGGGAGGGAGGGTTAGGCACCCCCGGGGGGACTTAGGTTTAGGTGGCGGGGAAGGGGGGCTTAGGTTTATTCACTTAGAGGGGGGATTAGGGTTAGGCACTGGGGGGAAGGTTAGGGTTAGGCACCCCTAAGGAGCGTTAGGGTTAGGGGAGGGAATTAGGTTAGTGAATACTTACCTTAGGGACGATCGGGATTTTCACCCATGTCGGGCAGCCGCTGTCGGACCGCCGGACGCCTGTAAATAATACCGATTCTGTATGGTGCACATGGGCCCCTGAGTCAAGGGAGACCCCCACTGCTCACCCTACACCCATAGGCTATACTTACCTTCCTGCAGAAGCTGCAGAAATCCCTGGGAAAATGGTGCCTATTTCCCTGGAGATATGTACATGAGCAGTGGTCCATGCATTGACGAGAGAGCTGGGGAAGGGGGGTGGGTGCACGGATAATGCACACAGTCCCCCTTCCGATCTTAAAATACCCCTGCAGGCAATCCTCCTATTCTTCAGAACAGAGGGTGAATAGATGTAAAAAAATGAAGATGACGTGAGATGTGCACCATAGACACAAAGCGCCTGAATCACAGGGGCACGTAATGTTGATGCCGCACGCAAGCGGCCAATGTTGTCAGTCTGCGCACATGCCTCTGAGTTGTGCTGCGCATTCTTCCCCATGGCAACCCCCGATAGCTGCAGAACTAATTTAGACGCGATAGCTGGAAATGTCAGTAGGTATTCTTGGGAGGCAACAGGAGGGTGGCAAAAAAGACGTGGGAGTGTCATGGTCAGTGACTGCATCTAAGGACGCCATTGCTATGGGGAGGGCGGCCATGTTCAGGTGGATAATCTGCGCCTCCATAGGGCTGGTGCTCGCTAGGATGGTGCGACCAATGTTCCACCTTAATACACACAGCGGCGGATTAGCGCCACGACTGTTGGGCTTCTCTTTAGGAATGCTACTGGTAGTGGCATTAGCATAAAAATGCAGTCTGCAATAGTGTGCACCTCTGAATCAGTACCTGTGTCCCCAAGGTAAAGGATGTGCGCTGACCCCCATGCTTTGGTTTTGGATCTGGATTTATCTTCATGATTTGGTTTTCGGATCTGTTTTTTTTTTTTTTAAATGATAAAAAGTTTTTAATAACAGCTAAAATCATGTAATTTTTTGGAATCCAAAACTGGAAATTCAGATCTAGAATCCGAATTCCGAACCGCGGGAAGATCAGAACCGAGACTCAGATTTATCCGGATCTCCTCAGGAGATTACTGTAGAACCGCGACTAGGATCTGTCCAGCTTCATGAAATTTGGGTGGATTCGGAGTTCTGGAGAACCCGAACCACACACTAAAAATGTATCAAGTTTAGATGTAACAATGAAAGACATACTGGCATCTTTATTCACGGGTGATATTCACTATACTAACTATAAGAAAGTCATAGAAATAGTGACAAGTGTCTATTAAATATGCAGAGAGGCACCGCTGCGGAAATGCTAAACAATGCCCCAGGGTACGCACTCAGTAATGCTGGCTCGTAAGAAATCAATAGGCTTTGGCTGGTAGCCTAGGTGGAACGAACAAGAATTGTAAGCGCCCGGGAACAATTCACTTTGGGCTCCCATGTGTCCTGTTTTTTCCACTAGACATCTGTAACTTGGAGCGATCATTCCAAAAAATTCTAACTCCTGATGTACCCAGATCAACTAAGAAAGTAAGAAAAAGTCTATAACTATTTTATTGCAGTTGGCTATTTTTTATTCTTTAAAAAAAAAAAAAAACAGAAGAAAGCAAGTACGGGCTTTGAAAAGACTGAACAACTATCAGGTCACATATTGGAGGATGTGTAGCAACCTGCGAGACGCTGCCACGCGTGTTTTTCCGGCAAGTCAGCATGTATTTTTTTAAGTGGCAATAATTTAAAAGCAGATCCCGGTGCGAGCCCGTGCCTGCATCTCGCCGTAAGCCCCATTGTGTTTGCACAGCCTGTGCAAGTTTTATATTTTTGAAAACACGTATGAAGCCCTTCTCCGTCCCTGCATAGGCCACTATAACGTGGGCTGAGATTCCATAAAGGCTGTCTCAACCTGTTTCCAAAATATTTTTGTTTTAGGAGCAGATTGTAGCCCTAAAAACGAATATTGAAACCAGGGGTGTATTAAGAGAGGAGGGGGTCTGTGTGCAGTGTCCGTCCGGTGCCGCCTCCTCTCTACCCGGTGGTCGGCAGCACACTGAGCGTAGAAGAAGACTCCTAGTCTGTGCCAGAGTGTATTGCTCATGTGCAGGTCACCGGGAAAATGGAGTGGCAGCCATTTTGATTTCTACTTGATGCTAAAGATCTGCCTGATAACAGCCGTATTTACACTTCTGTCCGACTCTGCGTGTAACACCCCAATCTGAGTGTCCAGTGTATCCCAAGTTTGCCAATGGTTCAGCCGTTCTAATATAAGCTATGCCCCGCCAGAATTCTTTGGGCAGTTACCTGAGGATGGAACCGATGCTCTCCCATGCTTCTTGCAATATATCGAACCAATTGGTACTTAACACTTGTTTAATTAACAATATTGTTAACAATATCTGATATTTTGAACAATGGTACAGGTAATTTTTGATACACAACTTAGGAAAGTGCACGCAAATACCTGTGAATGCACAGGAAATACATATGACAAGGTAAAACTTTATTAGACTGGGAAAGTCTTGTCTCCGGGGCTGTACATCTGTGAAAGTGAACTGGTTAACTCAAAACATGCAGCAAAGACCATGGCATTTTACAAAAGACACTATTATGTGCCACATATAACCTATATACTCATTGTAGCTAACTTTAATTATTCAGGTCCTTAGATTTGATAAGGTGCTGGCCAGTTAATACTGTAGAGGTGGTGCACGGTGGACATTTTGTAACAGTTATAACTTGCAAGTTTTAAATATCCTGAGGCTAGCAATTAAGTTTCCTTTAGCAATAGAGAACTTCTCCTGTTGCTGACACTTTCCTTTTAAGCAGTAATATCAATCCTGGCTGAGGATTAGTAGTGATGCATTACTCCTACCATACTTTGTAGTCTTCCTGCAGCAAATGCCTTCAGGGGCTATTCTATTTTACAGGTGGCAGCTAATTACACTTGTTTAGTCTTTCAAGAAAAGTTCTATATTATAAGTGTTTTGGTGAAGCTGTGCAATTACCTAGAGGGGCTATAGTTGGCAGTGGGTAAAAGTGTATACAGACTCTGTGATCCATGACTAACGCCTGTTATCCTGACAGCTCAAGATAGGAGATATGATGTGGGGAGCTACTCTCTGTTAGTCTATAGACTCTCCTCTGATGACTGCACTGTCTCTCCAGTGAACTGTAGTAAAACTGTCCCTCTCTGTCTCTCCTGTAGCTACTTCAATGAGACCGTTGGGTTTCACTAACTGTCACCCACCGCTCCTGTGCCGGCCTCTTATGACTAAGGTTGCCTCGACCTGCCTCGTGACTGCCTGCTGTCCCCAATGACAGGAGAGGAAGGCTGGCAATGTAGTTTCTGGCTCACCTTCCCGCTGTTTTATAGGAAGAGGGCTTCGGCTGTTCCTGCCTGCTGCTCACCTCCTAGCTGCTGACTAGCACTGTGGGGAATGCTATGAAGGGCTGGCTTAGTTCTCCTCCGGTCTGCCCTGGCTCTGCCTCAGCAGCTACCTTCACTCCCTCAGCTTCAGCCGGTCGGCCCCAAAGTCACCGCCCGTCAGGGGCTGGCTGGCAACTTTTAGCCTGGGGACAAATGCATGCAGGCGGCCCTGGCAGAGGAGTAGCATGTAGCCAGGGTGCCTGGAGTATGTGCGTGCTACGGCACCCCCCCTCAAGTGTTCCAGGGATGAGGCGGGTCCATATTGGATTAATGCAAAGTAAAAATAAATATTAGGGTCAGACCCGTGGTGCTCATATGCAGTGCCCCCCTGTGCCCCAGGAAAGGACGCCATTATGCAGGCCTCCAGTAGTGCCCCCAGTAGTGATGCCCCCTATGCAGTGTCCCTTATACACGGTGCCCCCAGTAGTGGTCCCCCCTGTGCAGTGCCCGTGCCCCCAGTAGAAAGCCCCTTAAATAGTGCCCCCAGTAGTGGTCCCCCCTGTGCAGTGCCTCTTGTGCCCCCAGTAGTAAGCCCCTTATATAGTGCCCCCAGTAGCAGTCCACCCCCCATGCTGTGCCCCCAATAGTGGTAACCCTTATGCAGTGCCCCTTAAATAGTGGCCCCAGTTGTAGTATCCCCCTATGCAGTACCCCCAGTATTGCCCTTTATATAGAGCCCCCAGCAGTGGTCCCCCGATGCAGTACCCCCAGTGTTAGTCCCCTGCTCCCTATGCAGTGCCCCTAGTAGTAGTCCCCTCCCCCCTATGCAGTGCCCCTAGTAGTAGTCCCCTCCCCTTGTAGTGCCCATAGTAGTAGTCCCTTCCCCTTGTAGTGCCCCTAGTAGTAGTACCCCCAATAGTGGTCCCCCCTTGTAGTGCCCCAATAGTAGTCCCCCCCTTGTAGTGCCCCCAGTAGTGGTCTTCCCCTTGTAGTGCCCCCAGTAGTGGTCCCCCCTTGTAGTGACCCCAGTAGTGGTCCCCCCCTTGTAGTGACCCCAGTAGTGGTCTCACCCTTGTAGTGCCCCGGTAGTGGTCCCCCCCTTGTAGTGCCCCCAGTAGTGGTCCCCCATTGTAGTGCCCCCAGTAGTGGTCTCCCCCTTGCAGTGCCCCCAGTAGTAGCCTCCCCTTGTAGTGCCCCCAGTAGTGGTCCCCCCCTTGTAGTGCCCCCAGTAGTGGTCCCCCCCTTGTAGTGCCCCCAGTAGTGGTCCCCCCCTTGTAGTGCCCCCAGTAGTGGCCTCACCCTTGTAGTGCCCCCAGTAGTGGTCCACCCCTTGTAGTGACCCCAGTAGTGGTCCCCCCCTTAAAGTGCCCCCAGTAGTGGTCTCCCCCTTGCAGTGCCCCCAGTAGTGGTCTCCCCCTTGCAGTGCCCCCAGTAGTAGCCTCCCCTTGTAGTACCCCCAGTAGTAGTCCCCAATAGTGGTCCCCACCTTGTAATGCCCTCAGTAGTAGTCCCCCCCTTGTAGTGCCCCCAGTAGTGGTCTCCCACTTGTAGCGCCCCTAGTAGTGGTATCCCCATTGTAGTGCGGTAGACACACGTGATAAAAAAAAACAACAAACACTTACCTGAATCCCCGCTCCAGCCGCCACCATCCGCTCCTCCGTCCGTCCTCCCAGGCCGGCCTGCTCTGCATTATGGGAGAGACGTCATGACGTCTCTCCCATTACCCACTGCAGGAGCCGGAAGATGGAGTGGCTCCCGCAGTGGGAGCAGCAGCAGCCGATGAGAGTCTGGCAGACTCTCATTGGCTGCTAATTAAATCAAACACACAGTTGCTGGCGCTATAGGGCAATGGGGTACAGTCTTTGTCATGAAGTAAAATCGATACATAACAACCAAGGCACAGTACAGCATACATGAAATTATCTCATTTAGCACTTATACAATGAAGTAAAAATATAACTATCTCCCAGCAATGCAGGAGTATATTAACAGAAATAACCCTAATAAAGGGGTACTGCCAAGCCTGGGGGTAGCACATGCATAGCCATCCATTCCGGAAACACACCCTCCCTGACCATTGATTACATGAGAGGTCCCCATTGCTGCCCAGTGACTCTCATTCTGTTGCAGGTGGAGATACAACTGCATTGCATATGACTATCTCTAACATGCTCGTAGAGAACTGGTCTGAGCTCTGGTAATTTTTGGGGGGCGTGGCATAATTGCGGGAGGCGTGGCCAATTCCCCTTAGGAAAAAAAAATATATAAAAAGAATTGCCCTGAACAGGGGGAACGCTGTGAGGGGAAAATCCAGAGGGGGCCATGATCAGTGTGGTCGCTCCCCCCCACCCCTGTGTAGGCAGGGGAGATTGCAGCTGCTGCTCAGTGGCAGTAGCTTCCCTAGCCCCATTGTAGCCCAGCGCTGGAGAGAGTCAAATTAATTGTTAAGTCCCTAATCTACCTTTTTATTGTCTATTGCATTGCCAGTACTGCATAATGGACATTTCGCATACTGGTCTTGTCGGCATTCTGGTGCCAACAAGATGAACGTCGATATTTTGTGCCACGCCACATCTGTGTCCCTCCTTGCTTGCAACAAAAGTTCTACTAGAATTTAAAAAAAATAAAAAATTTGGTATAATGTTCCCTTAAAACAGATTCAAACTGCAGGAATTATACAAGGGGCAGGGTACCTGCGAGATGGAAAAGGTTCACTAGAAGCAAAGAATTCATTTTTAGGAAACACAGTCATTTTAAACAGAAACAAAACTTCATTACGGATCGTTTTCATAAACCTATATTTTCCTTATTTCTTACTCAATCTACATGTCAGCGTGCTTGAATAGTTAGTTTACTTTTCTCAAACACACCGAAAACCTGGCTCCAACAATAACAAGAAATTCAATTTCAAAGCGCGCTGTTTTCATGAGCAGTTCGTTAAAGGATTGTGTCTAAGTGGGATAAGAATGAAACAGTGTTGCACAGCCGACAATAATGTGGACCATATTACAGAGCAATTGTTACAATTCTCCAAAATGGAAGCTATATTTAAGACCCTTATAAAAATTTGTTTAACATCGATATTACTTTAAAATTGAAAACTGCTGTATAGCCTGGAAATGAAGAATGTGATTTGGCTGGAAAACGACCACAATTACAGAAAGAAACATACTTTGAATGTCACAAGCGAGACGGTGGCTTTGTGTAGCTTGTTTTTATTACAGCAAAATACCAACACTATTTGTTTCTAGCAGAAAATTAGGTTTAGGTTTTCAACGTTCATTTTCATTCATACTATATTGTCTAAAGTCCATTTCTAACCTCTTAATGACAGTATAAGTATATATGTTGTACACAGTCATGCTTTCCATTTCTTTGCTATATACAATATTCGGCAGAATAGAAGTTTTTATTCCAACTTTTGAATCCGATAGACCGCAAATCATCTTTCTTTTTTTTTTGCAAGCTACAAATTATGTTTTTTTAATATAAAGAAATTGCTGAGTTAATCCATTTCTATACTGTACATTGAAATTTGATATAGACACTAAAGTGACCATGAAATCAAAGATTGATTGTTCAGTATCACGTTCTTCAATGTGCCCTATCTATATATACAGTATAAATAAATATATATATACACACATATATATATATATATAAATATTGACACAGTCGGGATAGGGGTCCCTCTCCTGGTTAGATAGGCTCCCTCCTCCACACACAGCAGCCAGAGAAACAGGACACAATTCTGGGGTTCTTGTACAAGCTGGTCGGAGCCAGTCTTTATTGTACAGAACACATAAATTAAACAAAACACAAACAAAATCCTAGCCCGTCTGGGCTCTAACTAGACAGTAGATTCCTTCACTATCAGGAGACTAAATAAGTTCACATCCACAGTACTTACAGGTTGTATCAAACAATGTCTCAGAGCAAGCTAGCCTGCGGGCCTGCTCTCCCAGGTGTGAGACACTGCAGCAAGACATTACACAGCTCTTATGACCCACTTCCAGGTGTAATCACTCACTAGCCTACTCTCAGGCTGAAAGGCCCAACACCCGAAGCGGCCCTGTGGATGGAGCCCTCCCATCTCTCTCACATCCCCACCCCCAGGACCCATTGTCCGGCTTTTACCAAAAGCCGACACTTAAATCTGTTTGGTAAAACAGACTTTTCCTGAGGGTTTAAAACACATATAACAAAAATCGGGGACACACATACACGCCATCCCTAACTTCTCCAGTGCTTCTATCACAATATATATATATATATATATATATATATACACTGTATATGTTAATATACAGTATATATATATATATACTGTATATATGTACATACCTCCTAACGTGTCAGGAAAATTTATCCAGTCCATGCGGCACTGCAGTTTCTAGATATATTGTATTAAATATCAATATGGCATAAAGTGCAAAGTTTCTAAGCCGTGCAGGACCCTTTCTTCAGGCTGCTATTGAGATTAATGTAACAAACAAACAATGAAAAAGCCTCTTACCTTATATCTGTGCTAGTGCTAACTGCATGACGGCCCTGGAGGTTGGAGACGTGCTTCCGTCCACTAAGTTGCGGCTGAGTGACACCAGTGTAAAGCATCTCTTGGTTGCCATGCAACCAGATGCCGCCATGCACTCCGGGCTGCGGCTGCAATAATTTACACACAAACATTAAACAAGTGTGGTAAAAATACTTGCCCATGGATAAACTATACTATACATGTATAATCACAATCAGGGCCTGACTGCCCATCTGACACCTTTGGAAGCTGCCAGAAGGGCCAGTGTGGTGTTAAACCCTGGGCGAGCAGTTCCGCCTTTCCGCACTCTGCTCAGGCCAGGTTACTGAAATACAGGGGCTTGCCACGAGGCCAGGCCCCCGTGATTCGCGACACGTCCCTGTAACCACGCCCCCTTTGTGACATGGCCACACCCCTTTGGAAGGCACGCATGCAAGGGGACTGCCAGGGCTGATCAGAAGACCAAGACCGTACCTGATCACACTGTATAAATAACGCAGGGCTTCAAAACTGTAATCTATATAGAGCCATGGCCATGCTTCAGTGTGTTTAGACCTTTTTGTCAGATGTTACTATGGTATACTGAAGTAACATTACAAGCATTTCATAAGTGTCAAAGGCTTTTATTGACAATTACATTAAGTTTATGCAAAGAGTCAATATTTGCAGTGTTGACCCTTCTTTTTCAAGACCTCTGCAATTTGCCCTGGCATACTGTCACCCAACTTCTGGGTCACGTACTGACTGATGGCTGCCCATTCTTGCCTAATCAATGCTTGGAGTTTGTCAGAATTTGTGGGTTTTTGTTTGTCCATCCGCCTCTTGAGGATTGACCACAAGTTCCCAATGGGATTAAGGTCTGGGGAGTTTCCGGAGTCAGCAGCGTGCATCTGCACGGGGTGGAAGTGAGTAGGGACCTCCACCTACTTTAAGCGGGCGCACTATCCTGACTGAGAGCACTGGTAGGTTGCTCCCGCTCACACGCTTGCTCCTGGCTTTCAAGCATGTTCCTGCCATAGGGATCCCTAGCGGTTCCGAGCAGCAGTGAAGCCTCACTCGTGCGGGCCACGGCTACTGCAGAGCCGAGGTCATCCCTATTCACCGTCTCACAAGGCAGGCATCCAGAATCCCAACATCAATAAAGACTGTTTCAAGTGATCACGCCGTATTGGGCACAGACACAACAGTCTTATCAACACAGAACATTATTTGTGGACAAGGATTTTTTGCACACTCACTGAACTTCTTCAGACTCGTTGCTATTCTATTGGTACAGTATACAGGACAATACCATGGAGTTTTATATCTCCCTTTGAGTGAATTTTATTACTTGCATCTGCATACATACATCAGTCATTACCCCCACTTGTTCACCCCCGCTCCCCCGATACCAGTGTGTTATGTCGGTTGTAATTCAATTATTTTTTTGGGGGGGGGGGGGGGGGGATTGTCGTTGCATTTAATGTAGATTGGTACACATATATTACTAGTATTACCCAAAAGGTCAGGGTAACTACGCATCTATGCTGTTGGAGGTGCATATTTTGGGTTGTTATATTTTAGTCTAAACTGTACCATTTTATCCATTTTTTAGTATTATTGAGTGGTACTTTCAATCTATCTGCATTCTATTTAAATTGGTTTAATCCACCATTAGGAAATATAGGAATAAATTAGATTGCTTTTCCTTTTAATACTCTTGATTATTTATATGCTCACATGTACACTACAAGGATTTTATTAATGGCATTCTGCTAGCCATTACCGCAGTGAATTACACGTGACATAAGTCTGGTTATTATATTGTGCTACATTATCAATCATATCAGCTTGAGCGCTCGCTGGTTAAAGCATTTCATGTTTTATCACATACGAGTTTCCTGGCCATGGACCCAAAATTTTCGATGTTTTTTTTCCCCGAGCCACTTAGTTATCACTTTTGCCTTATGGCAAGGTGCTCCATCATGCTGGAAAAGGCGTTGTTCATCACCAAACTGTTCTTGGGATGGTTGGGAGAAGTTGCTCATGGAGGATGTTTTGGTACCATTCTTTATTCATGGTTGTGTTATTAGGCAGAATTGTACATTAGCCCACTCCCTTTGCTGAGAAGCAACTTCACACATGAATGGTCTCAGGATGCTTTACTGTTGGTATGACACAGGGCTGATAGTAACTCTCACCTTTCCTTCTCCGGACAACCATTTTTCCAGATGCCCCAAACATTCTAAAAGGGGATTCATCAGAGAAAATAACTTTACCCCAGTCCTCAGCAGTCCAATCCCTGTACCTCTTGTAGAATATCAGTCTAGCCCTGATGTTTTTCCTGGAGAGAAGTGGCTTCTTTGCTGCCCTTCTTGACACCAGGTCATCCTCCAAAAGTCTTCACCTCACTGTGCATGAAGATGCACTCACACCTGCCTGCTGCCATTCCCGAGCAAGCTCTGCACTGGTGGTTCACCGATCCGACAGCTGAATCAACTTTAGGAGATGATCCTGGCCCTTGTTGGATGTTCTTGGGCACCCTGAAGCCGCCTTCACAACTATTGAACCTCTCTCGTTGAAGTTCTTGATGATCTGATAAATGGTTGATTTAGGTGCAATCTTACTAGCAGCAATATACTTGCCCGTGAAGCTTTTTTTGTACAAAGCAATGATGACTGCACTTGCAGGTAACCATGGTTACCAGAGGAAGAACAATAATGTGAAGCTCCACCCTCCTTTTAAAGCTTCCAGTCTGTTATTCTAACTCAATCACAGAGTGATCTCCAGCCTTGTCCTCGTCAACACTTTCACCTGTGTTATCGAGAGAATCAGGGCTGAAATGCAGTGGAAATGTTGTCTTTGGGATTAAGGGGCTGATTCAGGCTCGCTTACAAGCTCTATGTACTCGCAAGTGGGTCGATGTTTACCCCCTGCGCATGCGCCACCTCCGGTGTGCGCATGCGCGAGATCCATCCAGCGATGGGCACTCTGTCGCTACGAATCTCGCACCAAAAAGGGTTGGCTGTCGATTGTGATTGACAGCTCGCCCCATTTTGGAGGCTACCACAAGGGTCTTGTCGCAAGCCAGATGGTCGCGACCATCACCTGGCCACTCACAAAAGCTGTGGGTGGTCACCCACAGCTTAGCGAGCGGCCAGGAGGCAGGCACACAAAAATAAAAATGCCGCCCTGATTCAGAGCGAGCGCTCTGAAAGAGCGTCCGGCTCTGAATCAGGGCGGCATTTTTTTTTGTGTCGGCTTCCTGGCCGCTCGCTAAGCTGTGGGTTTTGCAAGCGGCCATGTGATGGTAACGACCATCTTCGTCATTGCAAGCCCCAGTGGACTTCCTGCTCTAATAGAGCAGGAAGTCCACCTATTGACATCACTAGTGATGTCAGTAGGGCTGCCCACAAACGGAGGGCGTTCCCTCGGGAACGCCTCCGTTTGTCCAGCCACCCCCCCTGCCCGCCTCCAAAACGGGGTGAGCTGTCAATCACAATCGACAGCCGCCCTGTTTTGATGCGAGACCCGCAGCGACGTAGCGCCCATCGCTGGCCAGGTCTCGCGAATGTGCATGCCGGAGGCAGCGCATGTGCAGGTGGTAAACATCGACGCGTTTGCGAGTGCATATCGCTTGCGAGCGGGTTTGAATCAGCCCCTAAATTCATTGTCATGGCAAATTGGGACTTTTCAAATAATTGCAATTCATCTGATTACTCTTCATGACATTCTGGAGTATATGCATATTGCCATCACAAAAACTGAAGCAGCAGACTATGTGAAAACCAATACTTGTGTTATTCTCAAAACTTTTGGCCATGGCTGTATATACTAGCTGAAGTATTAAAGTGCCACCTGCTTAATGTGAATTAATCTGCGTACCAGAAAATGTAACTTTACTGCTCATCTGTCTAGGTATCCCCGTTCTGTTATTTGCGTCATCATATATTGGTGTGGGGTTTTCAGGGAATAGGCACAGGGTGCAGTACTTTTGCATAAAAGAAAATAGATAAGTGCAATACTGAACAGAATCATGATGAGTGATAAATTGCAGTCCTGTGGGGGGCAGGATACTTTCCACCCCTCACCGATAACTCCGTGTCACTGGGCCCATCATGCAGCGACTCCCGGAGGAAGCACACAATGAGGAAGGGTATTAATCTCCCTCCTGTACTCATTACATGTGGAAGAGATTATTGCTGCCTGTCGCAGCATGCCCCTCTGCTTATTCCTACCGAGGATAATGAATAATGCATGTCTCCTACAGTAGCTGTAGTATTGCAGCAGAGTACTCTGACAGTGTAGCATCAGTGCGACTGCGCACTATATAATACAGACACGCAGAGCTTACGGCTGCATTTTAGTAATGCAGAGCAGAGGCAGGAGGCCAACACAGCTATAGTCTGTGGCCTGTGACACTGCTGAAAGGTGATTATTAATCATCACCCTTCATTGATCCAGCCACAGCAGCTCATATATATATATATATATATATATATATATATATAATATATATAAATAAATATACATACACACACGTATATATGCACACAAATTATACATACAGTATACATCCACAAATAAACACACATATATACGCACCACACCTCACGCACGCACACACGCACGCACGCACACACACAGAGTAAATATGTGCCAACATTAAACTGACCTGTGGGAAGATACTTTGGTTATGCATTCAGGTTTATCCTCATGGCTGGTGACCGCTCAGCCTCTGCCCTCCATCTGCAGGGCTGACTTTTGTCATAACTTCTCTGCCCAGCTGTCAACTCAGTTACCTGGGGAGGCTGGTGGGGGGTGAATGGGAGGGATACAGATAACCCAGGGACCGAAGCTTCTGGTGACTGTCGGTGGCAGATGGGAGCATTAGCACTACCTGGGGGCGGAGCTTCGGACGGCAAGAGGCAGAGCTACAGACTACATGAAGAGCCTAATAGGACCACCCAGAGGCGGGGCTTCAGACTGTCCAGGGGCAGAGCTTCAGGTGGCCAATCGATGAGGGGACTGTGAGGGGAGGTGAATGGTCCATACTTTCAGATTCATTCACTGCAGACAGTGTTGTCAGACCACTGCAGTGTTGAGAGGTATTTTTTTTTCTTTCCTGTGAACACTGTCTGCGCTGCAGTAGCTCTTGTGGGCCTATTTTCATGGAGGGCCTGGAGCTGTAGCTCCACCCACCCCATTATTAATCCAGCTATGAGGCTAGGGGGAGGGGGGGTTTAGGTTAGGCACCCCCTTGGGAGGGTTAGGTTTAGGGTGCAGGAAAGGAGGGTTAGGTTTAGGCACCCCGGGGGGGACTTTGGGTTAGGCACCAGGAGTTATAGTGTTAGGCAGCACTAAAGGCGGGTTGAGGTTAGGGGTGTAGAGGGGAGGGTTAGGGTACTTACCAGCCCTAGTCGGGATTTGTCCTGTCAGGCTTCTCTAGTCGGGAATTGACTAAATACTAAACAGCCGCCGGTATTTCATACCCATTCCAAAATGCCGGGCGTCTAGATGTAGACGCCTGACATTTTCCCGACGCCGGGAGACAGGCGCCCGGCATCCCGATCGAAGGGATGCCGGTCGCTGCGAGCGGACAGCCGCGGGGAGGGGGGGAGGGGTAGGCACCCCCCAGGAGGGTTAGGGTTAGGCTAGGGGAGGGAGGGTTAGGGTTAGGCACCCCCAGGGGGAATTAGGGTTAGGCACCCCCCGGGGACTTAGGTTTAGGCAGCGGGGAGGGAGGGGTTTAGGGTTAGACACTTAGAGGGGGATTAGGGTTAGGCACTTGGGGGGGGAGGTTAGGGTTAGGCACCCCTAAGGAGGGTTAGGGTTAGAGGGTTAGGTTAGTAAGTTAAGTAAGTTAGTAAGCCTTCCAGCTCTCATCCTAACTTGCTGCTACATCTTCCTTTCTCCCGGCCCACCCCATTATGTGTCACTCCTGTTTGTCTTCCCCTCCCTTAAAGAATGTAAGCTCTTTCGAGCAGGGCCCTCTACCCTCTTGTGCTTCTCCCTACTGTAATTTAATTTATCTCTTACTAGCCTCTAGGGCAACCAACACTTGGCTGCTTATGCGGGCGTTAATGTCACTAATATAGCAATGTTTATCAATGTATTGTATTGTAAGTCAATGGTTACTTTTTTGTCTATGTACTTCGTAAGGCGCTGCGGAACACTTGTGGCGCCATATAAATAAATGATAATAATAATAATAATAATAATAATAATAAGTACTTACCTATCGACGATCGGGATTTCCAGCACTGTCGGCCAGGCGCTGCCGGGAATCATACCGATTCCTTCCTAATAAGGACATTGGCCGTCATTCAGACCCGGTCGCAAGCGCTGAGTGCTCGCAACCGGGTCGATGTTTAGGCCCTGCACATGCACAATGGCCGCACTGCGCGTGCACAAGCCCCAGAGCGAAAGAGAAATTCTCTCGCTCCGGAGCTCACTACAAAAGGGGCGGCTGTCGATGGTGATCGACAGCTCGACCCGTTTTGTAGGCGCGGCTGAGGGATGGTTTCACAAATGGAGGCGTTCCTTAAGGAAGGCCTGCCATTTTGTGGGTGGCTGCACTGACATCATCAGCTCCCTGGGGCTTGCGGTTGCTGAGACCCAACCTTAGGGTCTCGTCGCAAGCCCTGATGGTCGCGATGGTCTTGACCATCGTGACCATCAACCTAGTCAGTCGCTAAAGCTGTGGGTGGTAACCCACAGCTTAGCTAGCGACCAGGAGGCCGCACTTCAAACCACAAGCAGCCGCCCTCAGTCAGAGCGAGCGCTCGCTTCTTGCGACCTCCTCTGAATGAGGGCCATATGTAGTGCACAACTACAGGGTGCACTACATATGGTCACAATGACAGGGGGCACTGCATATGGTCATAACTATAGGCATACTGTACATGGGTTAACTGCAGCGGTACTGCATGTGGGCACAACTACAGAGGTGTAAAGGGCATTATTGTGTGGCACAATGTGCTTTTAGGGGTATTAGTGTGGCATAGTGTGTTATAAAGGGTGTTACTGTGTGTCATTATGTGTTATAAGGGGCATTATTGTGTGGCATAATATGTTGTAAGGGGCATTACGGTGTGGCATAATGTGTTATAGGGGCATTACGGTGTGGCATAATTTGTTATGGGGGCATTATGGTGTGGAATAATGTGTTGTAAGGGACATTATGGTGTGCCATAATGTGTTATGAGGACATTATGGTGTGGCATAATGTGTAAGGGGCATTAATTTGTGGCATAATGTGTTTGTTATGATCTGTGATCATCTTGGTGGTAGTTAATAGCTATAGTTGTTATTGGGACACTGCATCTTGTCCTGATCCATGTACCGGCTGCTGCGGGCAGTCAGATTCCTGTCTTTTCTGTGTACAGCTCTTGTTGTCTGTGTGCTGAATTCAGCTGCACACTAGTTAATCATGTCTTGTCTGTGTGCACAGCTCAGGTGCACACTAGCAGTCATTAGGAAAGGCTCTCTGCAGGAAATGCCCTTGATTGGATGCTGCATCTCATAAGTTACAACCATCACTCTAGGCAGGTGATATTGTCTGACATGTTATGTTAGTTGGGCTGTTCTCAGAAGCCTGAGTTCTAGCCAGTCTTCCTAGTTCTGCAGTTCTGGTGTCCTGTACCTATCTGTGCGATCTGTTTGGACTTTTCAAAGCAGTTACTCTGCAGTTGCAGTTAATCTCTCTGCTGCCCGCAGCATCTCCATACCATAGCCATGTCAGTCTGGTTACAGCTATTCCTACCTGCAGTGTTCTCTACCTCGCTGCTTTCAGACTGTGGCCCTGATTCAGAGCCGGACGCTCTGACAGAGCGCTCGCTCTGAATCAGGGCCGTCCCTCCTACTTTTTGGAGCGGCCTCCTGGCCGCTCGCATAGCTGTGGGTAACCAAGACCAAGACCATCAAGACCATCGCGACTGCGACGAGACCCTTGCAGTAGGGACTCGTTGTCGCAAGCCCTGGAGTGCTTTTGGCTCTATCAGAGCCAAAAGCACTCCCACTGACATCACTAGTGATGTCAATGGGGCCGGCCCCAGATGGTAGGCATTCCCATGGGAACGCCTCCGTCTGGGCAGCCACGCCCCGGCACGCCCACCAAAGGGGGCGTGCTGTCAATCACCATCGACAGCACGCCCCCTTTGGTGCGAGATCCATAATGACGGCTTGGCCGTCGTTATTCGGGTCTCGCGCATGCGCACGACGGAGCTGCCTCCGTCGTGCGCATGCGCACTTGGGCAACATCGACCCGCTTGCGAGCGCTCAGCGCCCGTGAGCGGGTCTGAATCAGGCCCTGTGTGTTCCTGCTGCGTGTGAGTGCTCCTGTCTGCTGTCTGGTTACTGCACCTCGGCCTGCTAGGCCAAATCACAGCCTGTCTACATCTCGGCTGTCATAGCCGCACCTCGGCGCACAAGGCTGCATCACAGCTTGTACATCTATTATCTCTCCAGCTGTACTTCAGCTCTCAAGGCCGCGCAATGTTGTTTTTGTCATACCTCGGCCCTCAAGGCCGCATTTTGTACCTAGTCCTTGTTTGTTTTATTGCATGTCTGGTTTATGTCTGTTATTGGCCTGTCTTGTCCTTGTCAGTTATCTTGCCTGTTTAGTCTATGTTTCTTATTTGCCAGTCCTGTTTGGTCTAGTCCATCTAAATCCTGCAATATCACAGTTCAGGTCACTCCTGCTGCGCAGCCTGTATTGTTTGTCACCTCGCTCCTTGTCTAAACAACCCAGCTGCACCATAGTCCCTAGACATTCCTGAGATCTTATCATCTGTCGCTGCTTGAGTACTGAGGGCCTGATTCAGAGACGGACGCTCTGAATGAGCGCTCGCTCTGAATCAGGTCATTTTTTCTTTGTTCGGCCTCCTGGCCGCTCGCATAGCTGTGGGTGACCACCCACAGCTATTGCGAGCGGCCAGGTTGATGGTCATTGGGCTTGCGACAAGACCCTTGTGGTAGGGTCTCATAGTCACAAGCCCCAGAGAGGTTCTGGCTCTAATAGAGCCGGAAGCTCTCCCACTGACATCACTGGTGATGTCAGTGGGGCCGCCCCCAAATGGCAGGCGTTCCTTTGGGAACGCCTCCGTTTGGCCAGCCACCCCCACTGCCTGCCTACCAAATGGGGCGAACTGTCAATCACCATTGACAGCTTGCCCCCTTTGGTGCGAGACCCGTCGTGCGCATGCCCAGTGGGCAAAAATCGACCTGGTTGCGAGCGCTCGCGACCGGGTCTGAATCAGGCCCTGAGTCCATATAAGCAGTCCTTGTACCATTCACCCGCAGTCACACTCCAGTTAGTACCAGTAGTGGAAGGACTGCCACTCCTTATCTCTGACGTGTTCTTGGTCATCAGTCCTGCGGTCTCTCATCAGTTGTGTAAGCCTCTACTGCTGGAGGCATAAATCCAGGCGGCCACCTAAGTACCAGTGAGTAAATAAATCACTAAGGGAACAGTTATTGGTGGATGATCCCCTCCCTGGCTCTAGAGGTCTTACAAAACCGTGCGAGAACCGTAACAGTGTTATAGGGGCATTAAGGTGTGGCATAATGTGTTATAAGAGGCACGTGCAGGAAAATTTAATCTTTGGGGGGGGGGGCTAAATGGGGGGTGGGGGGGAGATTTGCTGCCAGAAACTTTTTTGGCTGGGGGGAGCAAAATTTATAGTTACGCTACTGCCCTAGCCATCCTATGAAGCAATGGTCCAGTACTGGTGATTGTTGAGTGTCAGCTGTTGGTCTCTGTACTGTACGTGCAGGCACAGCCTGGCACCGTGTAATGTCAACAGAGGACAGTGAGCTTTCTGATGTGGGTGCAGCAAATTTATATCAGTAGTAACTTTTCCGTATAGCTTGTATCCGCTGACACGTTTCATCCCAGTGGTATTTTATTGAGGGTGATCAACCTGACCGTGCAGGAGTTTAACTGTCAATTGTCTGTTTAGAAGCTCTCTTGCTTCCCATATGCTTGGTGTCCCTCATATAGGTGTTTCCATTTTGGGCCACTACCAGCAGGGGCACTGGGATGGATGGCCAGGGGGCGGAGAGGGCTGTCTGAATGTACTTAGGGAGTGGTCAAGACCCCTTCAGCATATGAAGACGAGTCTTTACTCATTTGCAGCCAAGACGATCCCCGGCTGCACTTCCTACTACCGATAGGCTGGCGAGGTGTCTCTTCAATACACACACATATATATATATATATATATATAGCACTCCAAAAGACGGCGGCACTCAGGGATTTGTAATAACAACACACACGAAATAGCAGTCTTTTCTACATCAAACTACATCGACTGCTATTTCGTGTGTGTTGTTATTACAAATCCCTGAGTGCCGCCGTCTTTTGGAGTGCTGTTGGTCCGCGCAGTGACACTGCACGGTTAGCGGAAGGCAACGGGGTGAGCTTACCTTCATTGTAGTGAGTGCCGGATTCACCATACTTTTATATATATATATATATATATATATTTATATATATATACACAGCCAGGTGCATAAATATTGGGACATTGACAGAATTTTCATATTTTGGCCTCTATTCAGCACCACAATGGTTTTTAAATGAAACAAAGATGTACTTTAACTGCAGACTTTCAGATTTAATTTGAGGGTAATTACATCCAAATCAGGTGAACGGTGTAGGAATTACAACAGTTTCTATATTACAACGGTGTAGGAATTACAACAGTTTCCCACTTTTTAAGGGGCCAAAAGTAATGGGACTATCATCTCAAAAGCTATTTCATGGACAGGTGTGGGCTATTCCCTCGTTATTTCATTATCAATTAAGCAGGTAAAAGGTCTGGAGTTGATTCTAGGTGTGACACTTGCATTTGGAATCAGTTGCTGTCGACTCTCAATATGAGCTCCAAAGAGCTGTCACTATCAGTGAAGCAAGCCATCATTAGGCTGAAAAATCAAAACAAACCCATCAGAGAGATAGCAAAAACATTAGGTGTGGCCAAATCAACCGTTTGGAACATTCTTAAAAAGAAAGAACGCACCGGAGAGCTCAGCAACACCAAAAGACCCGGAGGACCACGGAAAACAACTGTGGTGGATGACAGAAGAAATATTTCCCTGGTAAAGAAAAACCCCTTCACAATAGTTGGCCAAATCAAGAACACTCTCAAAGAGGTAGGTGTATATGTGTCAAAGTCAACAATCAAGAGAAGACTTCACAAGAGTGAATATAGAGGGTTCACCACAAGATGTAAACCATTGGTGAGCCACAAAAACAGGAAGACCAGATTAGAGTTTGCCAAACAACATCTAAAAAAGCCATTACAGTTCTGGGGCAACATCCTATGGACAGATGAGACAAAGATCAACTTGTACCAGAGTGATGGGAAGAGAAGAGTATGGAGAAGGAAAGGAACTGCTCATGATCCAAAACATACCACCTCATCAGTGAAGCATGGTGGTGGTAGTGTCATGGCGTGGGCATGTATGGCTGTCAATGGAACTGGTTCCCTTGTATTTATTGATGATGTGACTCCTGACAAAAGCAGCAGAATGAATTCTGAAGTGTTTCGGGCAATATTATATGCTCATATTCAGTCAAATGCTTCAGAACTCATTGGACGGCGCTTCACAGTGCAGATGGACAATGACCCGAAGCATACTGCAAAAGCAACCAAAGAGTTTTTTAAGGCTAAAAAGTGGAATGTTATGCAATGGCCAAGTCAATCCCCTGACCAGAATCTGATTGAGCATGCATTTCACTTGATGGAAGACAAAACTGAAGGGAAAATGCCCCAAGAACAAGCAGGAACTGAAGACATTTGCAGTAGAGGCCTGGCAGAGCATCACTAGGGATGAAACCCAGCGTCCGGTGATGTCTATGCATTCCAGACTTCAGGCTGTAATTGCCTGCAAAGGATTTGCAACAAAGTATTAAAAAGTGAAAGTTAGATTTAGGATTGTTTAGTTTGTCCCATTAC
This sequence comes from Taudactylus pleione, assembly GCA_031769625.1. Lineage (NCBI taxonomy): Eukaryota > Metazoa > Chordata > Amphibia > Anura > Myobatrachidae > Taudactylus > Taudactylus pleione. The sequence continues at coordinate 774,643 of JAUIMM010000358.1, forward strand.
TTTTGGCCCCTTAAAAAGTGGGAGGCACATATAGAAACCGTTGTAATCCCTACACCGTTCACCTGATTTGGATGTAATTACCCTAAAATTAAATCTGAAAGTCTGCAGTTAAAGCACATCTTGATTGTTTCATTTCAAAGCCATTGTGGTGGTGAATAGAGGCCAAAATATGAAAATTCTGTCAATGTCCCAATATTTATGCACCTGACTGTATATATATATATATATATATATATATGTACACACATTATATATATATATATATATATATATATATATATATATATTAATACAATTCTGATTTTCTATATTGTTTACTAAGAAGTTATAATGATATGTTAAGATCCAATATTCTTATGTTAAGTTCCTTTTCCGGCTCCTTCTATTCATGCACAAAATAACAACATCTCTGACACTAATCCCTGTGGGACCTATCTAGGACGACATCTCTAGGTTGCTCGCTGCTTTAATTACTACTCCCTGCTCCTGTGCCGCAAACAATGGCTCACTACTTTATACATTTCTGCATATAATTCTAAAGAAGAAAATTATTTTCTACCTGTTCATAATGATGAAATTAGAATGTCAAAGGCAACGTTCAAACATATTCTAAGTTTATTCTCCGTAAGATGTGCTTGCGGTTATTTTTCTTTGAGATCTAAATAAAATGACTTTAATGGGACCTATCTGTCTGAGGACTGTGATTACGTTTTGAATGTAGAACTTCTATTTGAAATGCCCCAGTTCTATTTGTAGCTCATTCTAGAATTGTACAACGTGCTGTACAGCTGGATTTACTAATTAATAAGATTTGTGTATAATCCATAAGCACCTTCCAGACTATACAAAATAAGTCACATCTTGTGTCAGAAGAATACATGGAAGAGCAAGTAGGAATGACCACTGATTAGTGTTATTAGATTAAGACCCGCTGTGCCCCACGCCTTCGCTGCACTTTCCAGCTCTTCCTTGTGCTTCCCTGCTCTTTTTTGGGCTTCCCTGCTCCTCCATGTGCTTCCTTGCATTTCCCTGCTCTTCCTTGTGCTTCCCTGCTCTTTCCTGTGCTTCCCTGCTCTTCCCCGCTCTTTCCTGCTCTTCCCTGCTCTTCTTTGCTCTTCCCAGCACTCCTCTGTGCTTCTCTGCTCTTCCCTGCTCTTCTCTGTGCTTCTCTGCTCTTCCCTGTGCTTCCCTGCTCTTCACTGCTCTTCCCAGCTCTTCTCTGTGCTTCACTGCACTTCCCTGTGCTTCTCTGCTCTTCCCTGTGCTTCCCTGCTCCTCACTGCTCTTCCCTGCGCTTCCCTGCTCTTCTCTGCTCTTCCCTGCACTTCCCTGCTCTTCTCCATGCTTCTCTGCTCTTCCCTGTGCTTCCCTGCTCTTCCCATCTCTTCTCTGTGCAACTCTGTTCTTCCCTGCGCTTCCCTGATCTTCTCTGCTCTTCCCCGCGCTTCCCTGCTCTTCTCTGTGCTTCTCTGCTCTTCCCAGCTCTTCTCTGTGCTTCTCTGCTCTTCCCAGCTCTTCTCTGTGCTTCTCTGCTCTTCTCTGCTCTTCCCTGCTCTTCTCTGCTCTTCCCAGCTCTTCTCTTCCCTGTGCATCCCTGCTCTTCTCTGTGCTTCTCTGCTCTTCCCTGCATTTCTCTGCTCTTCTCTGCTCTTCACTATGCTTCCCAGATTTTCCCAGCTCTTTTCTGTGCGTCTCTGCTCTTCCCCGCTCTTCCCTGTGCTTCCCCGCACTTCCCTGCGCTTCCCTGCTCTTCCCTGTGCTTCCATGCTCTTCCCTGCACTTCCCTACTCTTCCCTGCGCTTCCATGCTCTTCCCTGCACTTCCCTGCTCATCTCTGTTCTTCCCTGCGCTTCCCTGCTCTTCCCTGCTCTTCTCTGTTCTTCTCTGCTCTTCCCTGTGCTTGGCTGCTCTTCTCTGTGCTTCTCTGTTCTTCTGTGATCTTCCCTGCGCTTCCTGCACTTCCCTGCTCTTCCCTGCTCTTCTCTGCTTTTCCCTGCTCTTCCCAGATCTTATCTGTGCTTCTCTTCTCATTCCTGCTCTTCCCTGCACTTCCCTGCTCTTCTCTGCTCTTCCCTGTGCTTCCTCGCACTTCCCTGCTTTTCCCTGCTCTTCCCTGTGCTTCAGTGCTCTTCCCTGCATTTTCCTGCTCTTCTCTGCTCTTCCCTGCGCTTCCCCGCATGTCCATGCTTTTCCCTGCTCTTCTCTGCTCTTCCCTGTGCTTCCCTGCTTTTTCCTGCTCTTCCCTGCACTTCCCTGCTCTTCCCTGCGCTTCCCTGCTCTTCTCTGTGCTTCTCTGCTCTTCACTGCTCTTCCCTGCGCTTCCCCGCACTTCCATGCTTATTCCAGCTCTTCTCTGCTCTTCCCTGTGCTTCCCTGCTCTTCCCTGCACTTCCCTGCTCTTCTCTGTGCTTCCCTGGTCATCCCTGCTCTTCTCTGCGCTTCCCTGCTCTTCCCTGCTCTTCTGTGATCTTCCCTGTGCTTCCCTGCTCTTCTCTGCACTTCCCTGCGCTTCCCTGCTCTTCCCTGTGCTTCTCTGCTCTTCTCAGCTCTTCTCTGTGCTTCTCTGCTCTTCCCAGCTCTTCTCTGTGCTTCTCTGCTCTTCCCTGCTCTTTCCAGCTCTTCTCTGCACTTTGCTGTGCTTCCCTGATCTTCTCTGTGCTTCTCTGCTCTTCCCTGCACTTCCTTGCTCTTCCCTGCTATTCCCAGCTCTTCTCTGTGCTTCTCTGCTCTTCCCTGTGCTTCCCCACACTTCCCTGCTTTTCCCTGTGCTTCCCTGCTCTTCTCTGCTCTTCCCTTTGCTTCCATGCTCTTCCCTGCACTTCCCTGTGCTTCCTTGTACTTCCCTGCTCTTCCCTGCTCTTCTCTGTTCTTCCCTGCGCTTCCCTGCTCTTCCCTGCGCTTCCCTGCTCTTCTCTGTTCTTCCCAGCTTTTCTCTGCTCTTCCCTGTGCTTCCCTGCTCTTCTCTGCTCTTCCCTGCGCTTAGCTGACCTTCTCTGTGCTTCTCTGTTCTTCTCTGCTCTTCCCTGTGCTTCCGTGCTCTTCCCTGCTCTTCTCTGCACTTCCCTGCTCTTCCCAGCTCTTCTCTGTTCTTCCCTGTGCTTCCCTGCTCTTCCCTGTGCATTCCTGCTCTTCCCAGCTCTTCTCTGTGCTTCTATGCTCTTCCCTGCTCTTCTCTGCTCTTCCCTGTGCTTCCCCGCACTTTCCTGCTTTTCCCTGCTCTTCCCTGCTCATCTCTGCACTTCCCTGCTCTTCTCTGCTTTTCCCTGCTCTTCTCTGCGCTTCCCTGCTCTTCTATGCTCTTCCCTGCGCTTCCCTGCTCTTCCCTGCCCTTCTCTGCACTTCCCTGTTCTTCCCTGCGCTTCCCTGCTCTTCCCTGCACTTCCCTGCTCTTCTCTGCTCTTCCCTGTGCTTCCCCACACTTCCCTGCTTTTCCCTGCTCTTCCCTGTGCTTCAGTGCTCTTCCCTGCATTTTCCTGCTCTTCTCTGCTCTTCCCTGTGCTTCCCCGCATGTCCCTGCTTTTCCCTGCTCTTCTCTGCTCTTCCCTGTGCTTCCCTGCTTTTCCCTGCTCTTCCCTGCACTTCCCTGCTCTTCCCTGCGCTTCCCTGCTCTTCCCAGCTCTTCTCTGCTCTTCACTGGTCTTCCCTGCGCTTCCCCGCACTTCCATGCTTTTTCCTGCTCTTCTCTGCTCTTCCCTGTGCTTCCCTGCTCTTCCCTGCACTTCCCTGCTCTTCTCTGCGCTTCCTTGGTCATCCCTGCTCTTCTCTGCGCTTCCCTGCTTTTCCCTGCTCTTCTCTGCTCTTCCCTATGCTTCCCTGCTCTTCTCTGCACTTCCCTGCTCTTCCCTGCGCTTCCCTACTCTTCCCTGTGCTTCGCTACTCTTCCCAGCTCTTCTCTGTGCTTCTCTGCTCTTCCCGGCTCTTCTCTGTGCTTCTCTGCTCTTCCCTGCTTTTCTCTGCTTTTCCCAGCTCTTCCCTGCACTTCCCTGTGCTTCCCTACTCTTCTCTGTGCTTCTCTGCTCTTCCCTGCACTTCCCTGCTATTCCCAGCTCTTCTCTGTGCTTCTCTGCTCTTCCCTGCTCTTCCCTGTTCTTCCCCGCACTTCCCTGCTTTTCCCTGTGCTTCCCTGCTCTTCTCTTCTCTTCCCTTTGCTTCCATGCTCTTCCCTGCACTTCCCTGCTCTTCCCTGCGCTTCCTTGTGCTTCCCTGCTCTTCCCTGCTCTTCTTTGTTCTTCCCTGCGCTTCCCTGCTCTTCCCTGCACGTCCCTGCTCTTCTCTGTTCTTCCCAGCTTTTCCCTGCTCTTCCCTGTGCTTCCCTGCTCTTCTCTGCTCTTCCCTGCTCTTCTCTGCTCTTCCCTGCGCTTAGCTGCTCTTCTCTGTGCTTCTCTGTTCTTCTCTGCTCTTCCCTGCGCTTCCCTGCTCTTCACAGCTCTTCTCTGTTCTTCCCTGTTCTTTCCTGCTCTTCCCTGCTCTTCCTGTGCTTCCCTGCTCTTCCCTGCTCTTCCTGTGCTTCCGCGCACTTCCCTGCTTTTCCCTGCTCTTTCTGTGCTTCCCTGCTCTTCCCTGCGCTTTCCTGCTCTTCACTGCTCTTCCCTGCTCTTCCGCAAACTTCCCTGCTTTTCCCTGCTCTTCTCTGCTCTTCTCTGCTCTTCCCTGTGCTTCCCTACTCTTCCCTGCTCTTCTCTGCACTTCCCTGGTCTTCCCTGGTCTTCCCTGGTCTTCCCTGCTCTTCTCTGCTCTTCCCTGACTTTCCCTGCTCTTCTCTGCGCTTCCATGCTCTTCTCTACTCTTCCCTGCGCTTCCCTGCTCTTCCCTGCCCTTCTCTGCACTTCCCTGCTCTTCTCTGCGCTTCCCTGCTCTTCCCTGTGCTTCCCTGCTCTTCTCTGCTCTTCCCTGCTCTTCTCTGCTCTTCCCAGCTCTTCTCTGCTCTTCCCTGTGCTTCCCTGCTCTTCTCTGTGCTTCTCTGCTCTTCCCTGCACTTCCCTGCTCTTCCCTGCGCTTCCCTGCTTTTCCCAGCTCTTCTCTGTGCTTCTCTGCTCTTCCCTGCTCTTCCCTGTGCTTCCCCGCACTTCCCTGCTTTTCCCTGTGCTTCCCTGCTCTTCTCTGCTCTTCCCTTTGCTTCCATGTTCTTCCCTGCGCTTCCCTGCACTTCCTTGTGCTTCCCTGCTCTTCTCTGTTCTTCCCTGTGCTTCCCTGCTCTTCCCTTCTCTTCTCTGTTCTTCCCTGCTCTTCTCTGCTCTTCCCTGTGCTTTCCTGCTCTTCTCTGCTCTTCTCTGCTCTTCCCTGCGCTTCCCTGCTCTTCCCTGCGCTTCACTGCTCTTCTTCTTTTCGCTTCCCTGCTCTTCCCAGCTCTTCTCTGTACTTCTCTGTTCTTCCCTGTGTTTCCCTGCTCTTCCCTGCTCTTCCCTGCTCTTCTCTGTGCTTCTCTGCTCTTCCCTGCTCTTCCCTGCACTTCCCAGCTCTTCTCTGCTCTTCCCTGTGCTTCCCCACACTTCCCTGCTTTTCCCTGCTCTTCCCTGCTTTTCCCTGCTCTTCTCTGCTCTTCCCTGTGCTTCCATGCTTTTCCCTGCTCTTCTCTGCTCTTCCCTGCTCTTCTCTGCATTTCCCTGCTCTTCCAAGCTCTTCTCTGCTCTTCCCCACACTTCCCTGCTTTTCCCTGCTCTTCTCTGCTCTTCCCTGTGCTTCCCTGCTCTTCCGTGCACTTCTCTGCACTTCCCTACTCTTCCCTGCTCTGCTCAGCGCTTCCCTGTTCTTCTCTGCTCTTCCCTGCGCTTCCCTGCTCTTCCCAGCTCTTCTCTGTTCTTCCCTGTTCTTCCCTGTGCTTCCCTGCTCTTCCCAGCTCTTCTCTGTGCTTCTCTGCTCTTCCCTGCACTTCTCTGCTCTTCTCTGCTCTTCCCTGTGCTTCCCCGCACTTCCCTGCTTTTCCCTGCTCTTCCTGTGCTTCCCTGCTCTTCCCTGCGCTTTCCTGCTCTTCACTGCTCTTCCCTGCACTTCCGCAAACTTCCCTGCTTTTCCCTGCTCTTCTCTGCTCTTCCCTGTGCTTCCCTGCTCTTCCCTGCTCTTCTCTGCACTTCTCTGGTCTTCCCTGCTCTTCTCTGCTCTTCCCTGATTTTCCCTGCTCTTCTCTTCGCTTCCCTGCTCTTCTCTGCTCTTCCCTGCGCTTCCCTGCTCTTCCCTGCCCTTCTCTGCACTTCCCTGCTCTTCTCTGCGCTTCCCTGCTCTTCCCTGTGCTTCCCTGCTCTTCTCTGCTCTTCCCTGCTCTTCTCTGCTCTTCCCAGCTCTTCTCTGCTCTTCCCTGCGCTTCCCTGCTTTTCCCAGCTCTTCTCTGTGCTTCTCTGCTTTTCCCTGCTCTTCCCTGTGCTTCCCCGCACTTCCCTGCTTTTCCCTGTGCTTCCCTGCTCTTCTCTGCTCCTCCCTTTGCTTCCATGCTCTTCCCTGCGCTTCCCTGCGCTTCCTTGTGCTTCCCTGCTCTTCTCTGTTCTTCCCTGTGCTTCCCTGCTCTTCCCTTCTCTTCTCTGTTCTTCCCTGCTCTTCTCTGCTCTTCCCTGTGCTTTCCTGCTCTTCTCTGCTCTTCCCTGCTCTTCTCTGTGCTTCTCTGTTCTTCTCTGCTCTTCCCTGCACTTCCCTGCTCTTCCCTGCGCTTCACTGCTCTTCTCTGCGCTTCACTGCTCTTCCCAGCTCTTCTCTGTGCTTCTCTGTTCTTCCCTGTGTTTCCCTGCTCTTCCCTGCTCTTCCCAGCTCTTTGTGCTTCTCTGCTCTTCCCTGCTCTTCCCTGCTCTTCTCTGCTCTTCCCTGTGCTTCCCCACACTTCCCTGCTTTTCCCTGCTCTTCCCTGCTTTTCCCTGCTCTTCTCTGCTCTTCCCTGTGCTTCCCTGCTTTTCCCTGCTCTTCTCTGCTCTTCCCTGCTCTTCTCTGCATTTCCCTGCTCTTCCAAGCTCTTCTCTGCTCTTCCCCACACTTCCCTGCTTTTCCTTGCTCTTTTCTGCTCTTCCCTGTGCTTCCCTGCTCTTCCGTGCACTTCTCTGCACTTCCCTACTCTTCCCTGCTCTTCTCAGTGCTTCCCTGGTCTTCCCTGCGCTTCCCTGCTCTTCCCTGCTTTTCCCTGCTCTTCTCTGCTCTTCACTGTGCTTCCCTGCTCCTCTCTGTGCTTCCCTGGTCTTCCCTGTGCTTCTCTGCTCTTCCCAGCTCTTCTCTGCTCTTCCCTGTGCTTCTCTGCTCTTCCCTGCTCTTCTCTGCTCTTCCCTGCTTTTCTCTGCTCTTCCCTGTGCTTCCCTGCTTTTCTCTGTGCTTCTCTGCTCTTCCCTGCACTTCCCTGCTCTTCTCTGCTCATCCCTGTGCTTCCCTGCTTTTCCCAGCTCTTCTCTGTGCTTCTCTGCTCTTCCCTGTGCTTCCCCACACTTCCCTGCTTTTCCCTGCGCTTCCCTGCTCTTCTCTGCTCTTCCCTGCGCTTCCCTGCTCTTCCCTGTGCTTCCTTGAGCTTCCCTGCTCTTCTCTGTGCTTCCCTGCTCTTCCCTGTGCTTCCCTGCTCTTTTCTGTTCTTTCCAGCTCTTCTCTGCTCTTCCCTGCGCTTTCCTGCTCTTCTCTGCTCTTCTCTGCTCTTCCCTGCTCTTCTCTGCTCTTCCCTGCGCTTAGCTGCTCTTCTCTGTTCTTCTCTGCTCTTCCCTGCAATTTCCTGCTCTTCTCTGCGCTTCCCTGCTCTTCCCAGCTCTTCTCTGTGCTTCTCTGTTCTTCCCTGTGCTTCCCTGCTCTTCCCTGCTCTTCTCTGTGCTTCTCTGCTCTTCCCTGCTCTTCCCTGTGCTTCCCTGCTCTTCTCTGCTCTTCCCTGTGCTTCCCTGCACTTCCCTGCTTTTCCCTGCTCTTCCCTGTGGTTCCCTGCGCTTTCCTGCTCTTCTCTGCTGTTCCCTGCACTTCCCCGCACTTCCCTGCTTTTCCCTGCTCTTCCCTGTGCTTCCCTGCTCTTCCCTGCACTTCCCTGCTCTTCCCTGCTCTTCTCTGCGCTTCCCTGGTCTTCCCTGCTCTTCTCTGCGCTTCCCTGCTCTTCCCTGCTTTTCTCTGCTCTTCTCTGCGCTTCCCTGCTCTTTTCTGCTCTTCCCTGCGCTTCCCTGCTCTTCCCTGCGCTTCCCTGCTCTTCTCTGCTCTTCCCTACGCTTCCCTGCTCTTCCCTGCGCTTCCCTGCTCTTCTCTGCTCTTCCCTACGCTTTCCTGCTCTTCTCTGTGCTTCCCTGCTCTTCCCTGTGCTTCCCTGCTCTTCCCTGTGCTACTCTGCTCTTCTCTGCACTTCCCTGCTCTTCCCTGCGCTTCCCTGCTCTTCCCAGCTCTTCTCTGCGCTTCCCTGCTCTCCCCTGCTTTTCTCTGCTCTTCTCTGCGCTTCCCTGCTCTTTTCTGCTTTTCCCTGCGCTTCCCTGCTCTTTCCTGCTCTTCTCTGCGCTTCCCTGCTCTTCCCTGTGCTTCCCTGCTCTTCCCTGCTCTTCCCTGCTCTTCCCTATGCTTTCCTGCTCTTCTCTGCTCTTCCCTATGCTTTCCTGCTCTTCTCTGCTCTTCTCTGCGCTTCCCTGCTCTTCCCTGCTCTTCTCTGCGCTTCCCTGCTCTTCCCTGCACTTCCCTGCTCTTCCCAGCTCTTCTCTGCGCTTCCCTGCTCTTCTCTGCTCTTCCCTGCGGCTGTGCAATACCGTCCATCTCTGAATCAGGCCCTATGGCTGAGTCTGCTGATAAATGACTGTACTGTAATGTTATTCTGAAAGGGGGTAGTTCTATGTACCATTCCCCAGGCTTCCATAAAGATTTTTTGGCTTAGGATCTTTTTTAATGATTTATAGAAACTTATTTTATTTACTTAGTTGTGTGATTCCAACACTAGTATCCCTGTAATAAATGGATATATCCTATTTTATGAGTGTCACTTGTGATGTTATACTATATGCATAGCAGGGGCAACTAAATTTACAGTAAGTACGATTGTGGAGATGGGTGTGGTACAAAATGTCGACATGATCTGAATGTCGACATGATCTGTATTTGTGCACATGCAGAATGAAAACATGTATGGTATGCCCAAAAAAAAAACTGGAGTACATCCAACCCGAAATGATGATCTTTATGCGTGGGTTACATTGAACCGGAATCTCTTTTGAATTGCGGGATATTTTGGCCGCGGTGTGACAGATTTGTGCAGGAAATTGGAGTTATATGGATGCACAAAAATAGCGCCCATTTATAATGCTGAATTTAATATGACCATTAGTGTGCAAGCTACACAGGTCAATCGATGGCCATGAGCAATAACCAGGCAAAGCAATGCTAAGGTGATCCGAGTCCTCCAGCTCGGAGCATTCATTATTTATTATTGTTCATTGAATAGAGTCAGCAGGTTACACAGTGCTGCACAGAGATTATTCAATCACCGGGGGCAAAACATACTCCTGTCTATACATCAAACTAGAGGTCACGATCTACATGGATGATGTGCTAATGTATATGGGCTGCAACATACAACCGATCACTGCATGGAGGAGAAACAGTTGCTAGGCAATGTGGCTCGTGTGTCACAGATAAGTCATGTTATTATGTGATACAAGCTCTTGTCTCCCAATTCTGTCTCTCTGTTCTCATTACAGATAAGCATTTGTCACAATATGATCAATTACTCAAAGGCAATTCTCCACAAATTGTCTACTGTCAGTCACAGAGGAGGAAAACAGGGTTCTGCCATGCAGCCAGGTGACTGGAAATGCCGGCACAGTCACAGAGGAGGAATGCGGGATTCTGCCATGCAGCCAGGTGACTGGTAATGCCGGCACAGTCACAGAGGAGGAATGCAGGACTCTGCCATGTAGCCAGGTGACTGGTAACGTCGGCACAGTCACAGAGGAGGAATGCAGGACTCTGCCATGTAGCCAGGTGACTGGTAACACCGACACAGTCACAGAGGAAGAATGCAGGGTTCTGCCACATAGCCAGGTGACTGGTAACACCGGCACAGTCACAGAGGAGGAATGCAGGGTTCTGCCACATAGCCAGGTGACTGGTAACACCGACACAGTCACAGAGGAGGAATGCAGGGTTCTGCCACATAGCCAGGTGACTGGTAACACCGGCACAGTCACAGAGGAGGAATGCGGGATTCTGCCACATAGCCAGGTGACTGGTAACACCGACACAGTCACAGAGGAGGAATGCAGGATTCTGCCATGCAGCCAGATGACTGGTAATGCCGGCACAGTCACTGAGGAGATATGCAGGGTTCTGCCACATAGCCAGGTGACTGGTAACACCGACACAGTCACAGAGGAGTAATGCAGGGTTCTGCCACATAGCCAGGTGACTGGTAACACCGACACAGTCACAGAGGAGGAATGCAGGGTTCTGCCACATAGCCAGGTGACTGGTAACACCGACACAGTCACAGAGGAGGAATGCAGGGTTCTGCCACATAGCCAGGTGACTGGTAACACTGACACAGTCACAGAGGAGATATGCAGGGTTCTGCCACATAGCCAGGTGACTGGTAACACCGACACAGTCACAGAGGAGATATGCAGGATTATGCCATGTAGCCAGGAGACTGGTAATGCCGGCACAGTCACAGAGGAGTAATGCAGGGTTTTGCCACGAAGTAAGGTGACTGGTAATGCTAGCACAGTCACAGAGGAGGAATGCAGGATTATGCCATGTAGCCAGGAGACTGGTAACACCGGCACAGTCACAGAAGAGGGATGCGGGATTCTGCAACATAACCAGGTGACTGACAGGGCCGGACTGGGACTAAAAATAGGCCCTGGCATTTAAAGAGCACACAGGCCCACCTTGCGTCAGCATCTGGCTCCTGGCATAGACTCCTCCCCTTACTATTCCCAGGGGCGTAGAGAGCCACGGCGGGCCACGGTAAAGGGGGGGCGTGGCCTAATTTCAGGAGGCGTGGCCACGCCCCCTTGAAAAAACAAAAAGATTTTTGCAGCGCCGCTTGGCGGCGCTGCGCGCCAGGGAGGGGGCGCTGTGAGCCCCTCAGCCTGGCGCAAAGCCAGTGGGGGGCGCGATCAGTGTGATCTCTCCCCCCTTCAGGCATAGGAGATTGCTGTGGCTGCTACTTAGCAGCCGCAAGCAATCTCCCGCTGCAGTCCAGCACACGCTGTGTGCTGGGCTGCTGCAGAGGGAGGGAGGAAGTGAGGGGGGGGGGACGGTGCCAGACTGTACCTGCTCCCCCCCCCTCTCGGCGCCCCTGACTATTCCTGACCCCTCCCGCTTCTTAGTCTATGCTCTTACAAATATAATTAATATTAGAACAGACAAGTACACATCATTCTCTATTAAAATACATAGAACAGAGCACATCCTGCAGGGGAGTCAAACATTTGGTATTTTGTTGGTTCTGTTAAGCTATGTACACACCTATAGATATATCTGTCCAATTCGTGTGGTGGGACACAAAATCTGGGAATGTATGGGAGCAAGTAACAATAGAAAGTTGCTCCCAGATGCTGGAAAATGGACCAGATTTTCTTTCCCACCAGACAGACTGGACAGATATCTATAGGTAAAGCTGGCACTTCACTGGTGTAGGTCATACACAAAAGAAAGGGGAGGGCATTTTCCCCAAGCCCTAGTTTAGCAGCTGTAGAAAATTAGATAGTGTTCACTGTAGGACTTTTTAGGGAAGGGGTGCTGAACGCAGAGGACACATCTGTGCACACCAAAGCAGAGCCGCAACTACACATTTTGACAAAAGAGCATGTGTGCTGCCATCCATAGGGGCAGCACAGAGAAAAATTCAGGTGTGGTCTTGCTGGGAAGAGGCGTAGCCACGTAATTTTTCACTGTACACCACACAGTAGTGTCCCTTTTTCACATTCCGCCACACAGAAGTGTCCCTTTTTCACATTACGTCACACGGTAGTGCCCCATAGTCACATTACACCACATGGTAGTATCCGTTCATCATACTACACTGCACAGTAGTGTCCCTTATTCATGTTACATCACACAGTAGTGCCCTTTCTCAGACAGTAGTGTCCCTTTTTCATGTTACGACACACAGTAGTTTCCTTTTTTCACATTACATCTGTGTCCCTTTTTCATGTTATGTCACACAATAGTGTCCATTATTTACATACAAAAACATGAATATTTGCCCATAACAAATATTATACGATAGAAATATTATAAACAATATATTGTATACAATATTAATACTACATGGATCTGCAGGTTTGAAATAGCAACATACTAAAAAGGAATAGCGGGAGACAGGAAAAAGGAGGAAAGGGGGAGCCAGGAGAAAAAAAAATAGAGGAGGAATTTGGGCAGCTGGGGAGAGAGAAGGAAAGAGGGGACCCAACATAGGAGAATTAGGGAGAGCCAGGAGAGAGAGAGGAGGAATAGGAGGAACTGGGGTAGAGAGAGATTATGGGGAGTCAGGAAAGATATAGGCGAAATATGGGGAGTGGGAAGAGAGAGAGAAGAAATAGGGAGAGCCAGGAGAGAAAGAGAAGGTATAGGTTGAACTGGGAGAGAGCAGAAATAGGGAGAGTCATGAGAGAGTGAAGGAACAGGTTGAGCCAAGAGAAAGAGAGGAGGAATTGTGGAAGCTAGAGAGACATAGGAGAAGTAGTGTGAGCAGGGAGAGAAAGAAGGAATAGGGGAAGCCGGGAGAGAAAGAAGGAATTGGGGAGGCCGGGAAAGACATAGGAGAATGGAGCTGGGATAGAGTAGGAAGGAATTGGGAAACAATAGAGAGAGGAGGAATAGTAAAAGCTGAGAGAGACATAGGAGAAAGAGAGGAACCTGGGAAAGAGAGAGAAGGAATAGGGGAAGATGGGAGAGAGAGGAGGAATAGGGGGAGACGGGAGAGACATAGGAGATAGAGGGGAAGCTGGGAGAGAGATGAGGAATAGGGGGAGATGGGAGAGACATAGAAGAAAGAGGGGAAGCTGGGAGAGAGAGGAGGAATAGGGGAAGCCGGGAGAGACATAGGAGAAAGAGGGGAAGCTGTTAGAGAGAAGAGGAGTAGGGTGTCGAAGCTGGATAATTGGCTGAGACAAGATCAGTTTAAAATTGAATCGAGCGATGCCATCTTGCGACTGGCCACAAGACGCCATCTTGGAAATGAGATTGCAAGATGCCATTTTGAAAATGGCCGCCCAAGCGCCATTTTAGATAACCTCACATTTAAGTACATATGGCGATATTACTATTAGCACCATGCGATTGCATCTTTCACCGTTTCTCATATACACATTAATACGCACAATTGCGCTGTTAACTAGTCGCATATTAGCGAATGCATAAGATCCTATATGAAAACGCTGTTTAGTAGCTAAGTGCGCTCGCATCTGTCCCAAGTTAACTAGCGTCCTCATATCAAACCCCGCATACTCACACATTACATATTCACATACAAGGTTCCATAAGCTTTAAGGTATAAGATTTAAGTTAGTTCATTTAGCATAAATGCTGTGAAATAAAGATTATTTGGTAACTAAGGTTTTATACATGCTAAGTAAGCCGTGTTTGGTTTTGTACTGATGCGTACTCTTTCAACAGAATTCCGTTATTATCGGTGTGGAGATCGCATTATGCATTCTCGACTTATGGACCGCAGAGACTTCAAGCAACAAAATGTATATGATATGAATAACTGTTAGGATGTTGCATGAGGCGGGAATCCAGAGACCCCCAGTTGTTGGAGGCTGGGTTGGGTCTATTTGAAACAGCCTGTTAAACGCTCTGTAACAGATGCATCCCCCTTGGGAACCAATGGCATCAACAACAAACTTCTCTATTGTTTTGTCTATTCCTGGGGGGTATAAATATGTGTGCTTCAACACTGGGTTTTTAGTCTTCGTGCTGAATGCTGATTGACGAGGGTTTTTTTGCTGATGCCTAACATCTGGTCCGGAAGCGCTGCGTATGTATACTGTACTTGGGTCTGTATAATTCCTTTGCACCGAATTGTGTCTGGATCAAAAGCGTGTAACTGACTGTACTTTTACTTGAATAATACTTTGTGCTTTGGAACCACATGTTCTAAGTCTGGAGTATCAATTTACTGTATGACTGCGTACGCAAATTAGCGTCATCCTTAGAGGTTTATAGGTAGGATATTAGAAGGTATAGGCAGGGGTATATAGAGGTTCTAAGGCAGTATCATTAAGGGGGAGGTGGGAGAGACATAGGAGAAAGAGGGGAAGCTGGGAGAGAGAGGAGTAATAGGGGAAGCCGGGAGAGACATAGGAGAAATAGGGGAAGCTGGGAGAGAGAAGAGAAGTAGGGGGAGATGGGAGAGACATAGGAGAAAGAGGGGAAGCTGGGAGAGAGAGGAGGAATAGGGGAAGCCGGGATAGACATAGGAAAAAGAGGGGAAGCTGGGAGAGAGAGGAGGAATAGGGGAAGCCGGGAAAGACATAGGAGAAAGAGGGGAATCTGGGAGAGAGAGGAGGAATAGGGGGAGATGGGAGAGACATAGGGGAAAGAGGGGAAGCTGGGAGAGAGAGGAGGAATAGGGGAAGCCGGGAGAGACATAGGGGAAAGAGGGGAAGCTGTGAGATAGAAGAGGAATAGGGGGAGACGGGAGAGACATAGGAGAAAGAGGGGAAGCTGGGAGAGAGAGAGGAGGAATAGGAGAAGCTGGGAGAGACATAGGAGAAAGAGGGGAACCTGGGAAAGAGAGAAGGAATAGGGGGAGATGGGAGAGAGAGGAGAAATAGGGGGAGATGGGAAAGACATAGGAGAAATAGGGGAAGCTGTGAGAGAGAGGAGGAATAGGGGGAGATGGGAGAGACATAGGAGAAAGAGGGGAAGCTGGGAGAGAGTGGAGGATTAGGGGGAGATGGGAGAGACATAGGGGAAAGAGGTGAAGCTGGGAGAGAGAGGAGGAATAGAGGAAGCTGGGAGAGACATAGGGGAAAGAGGGGAAGCTGGGAGAGAGAGGAGGAGTAGGGGGAGATGGGAGAGTCACAGGAGAAAGAGGGGAACCTGGGAAAGAGAGAAGAAATAGGGGGAGATGGGAGATAGAGGAGAAATAGGGGGAGATGGGAAAGACATAGGAGAAAGAGGGGAAGCTGGGAGAGAGAGGGGGAGACAGGAGAGTCATAGGAGAAAGAGGGGAAGCGGGGAGAGAGAGAGAGAAGGAATAGGGCAAGCCGAGAGAGACGTTGGGCTCGATTCAATTCAACGCAAATTGAATAGCGCCAGTAATGAGCTCCTGGAGCTATTCAATTCAGAACGCTGCTAAGTCCAACTAAGAATTTCTTCTCGCATCACTCCTGGGATGCAAGCAAAAATCCGACAAAAGTCCAGGCGCAATGCTGTTTTCTGCCCTTAGCGCGGCAAAAACAGCATCGCACCGGGAAGTTTATTTAGAGAATGCCCGTTCTCACAACTAAACACCCTGTTTAAGGTGCAAGGGGTGAGAGAAGGGCATTCTCCGATTTAACAACGCGCAGAATTTAACAGCTCTGGGAGCTCATTCCCGGCGCTATTCAATACGCGTTGCATTGAATCGAGCCAATAGGAGAAAGAGGGGGAGCTGGAAGAGAGAGGAGGAATAGGGGGAGATGGTAGGGGAAGCAGTCGGGAAGCCGGCGGTCGGCATTGTGTCTCCCAACTGCTTAATCCTGGTTAAATGACAGGCGTCGAGATCTCGACGGCTTTCAGTTTACCTATGCCAGGAGACCCGCGCCCAGCATCCCGGTCGAAGGGATGCCGGGCGCGGACAGCCGCAAAGGGGGGGGTTGAGGGTTAGGTTTAGGGCTCATGGGGGGGACTTAGGGTTAGGCACCCCCCTGGGAGGTTAGGGTCAGGTTAGGGGAAGGGGGGGCTAGGGTTAGGCACCCCAAGGGGGAGGTTAGGGTTAGGGGGGGAGAGGGTTAGGAAACACCTTTTAACGATCGGCATTTTCACCCTTGCCGGGCAGACGATGTTGGGATTTGAACCACTGGCCATGCGGCCGGCGGTAAATCATACTGATTCCGATGGGAGATAGAGGGTAGCAATAGGGGGAGAATGGAGACAGGAGGAATAAGGGCAGGCAGCAGAGTTAAGGAACAGGGGGAGATAAGAGGGGGAAACAGAAAAGAGAGAGAGAAAAATCAGTGGAGATTGAAGAGAGAGTAAGAGGAGGAATAAGGTGAGAACAGAGACAGAAGGAAATTAATGGCGGAGATGGCAGAGAGAGATACCTCTGGAGTGTGCAGAGTCACCATATGCAGTCCCCTGTGATGCAGCGTCCTGCTGCACTGTATAGCTGATACCCGGATGGAACCCGGAAGTGCGCCTCCTCTGAATGCCGTGTACTGTGCCTCAGCTCCTCTTGCGGCTCCGCCTCCCGTGCAGCAGACTGTCTCCATAGCGGGGGCCCAGATTCCCACTCCCCCCATTGCCGTGGTGCTTGGTTGCGGCCATGTCATGACGCGCTGCGTCACGACGCGGCCACGCATTTGTGACATCTGCTTGCTGAGCAAGGCGCCGCCCGGGAGGGTGTACTGCCTAGTAAGCCTGGCTCAGCCAAAGCAGCCCATTTGGCCATCGGCCCTTCTGGCATTTACCCTGGTGACTGGTAACGCCGACACAGACACAGAGGAGGAATACAGGATTCTGACACATAGCCAGGTGACTGGTAATGCCAGCACAGTCACATAGGAGAAAAGCAGGATTCTGCCATGTAGACAGGTGACTGGTAATGCCGGCACAGAGCTTTCTGTAATGGAAGTGATAGCATATGAGCTATTTCACACACTCCGGTTCTGGCCGGCCAGGCCAGAACCGGGCGGTAGCTGGCCGGGGTTTTTCAGGCACTCTGTGCCTTCCACAAGCAGCGGCTTTGAGACGCTTTCATTTATTTATTTTGTTATCCTATTGGGCATGCACAGCAGCAGCTACTGCACAAGCCCTGCCGGCAGAAGCCAGTGTGTGTGAAAGGAAACATTGTTTCCTTCACACTACTGGCGTGCAGGGACGGCACGGCCACGGCACGGCCACGGCACGGCACCGTCCTGCATAGTAGTTTTTTTCCGGCTATAACACGGCGACCGTGCCGTGGCCGTGGCGTGTGAAAGGACACGCTGAATTCCTGCCTGTACTAGATTTTTATACCAGGGTCAAAACCGGAGTGTGTGAAATAGCTCTATGGGTTATTATGGCTTATGGAACTGGAAGTTCAGTACGGGTTGGGTATGATATGTCGACATGCAGAATGTCGAAATTAATTATGTCAACATCATAAGGCCGATATGTTCAGAATGGACAGATGACATGTAATCATCCAAAATGTCCACTCTGACATAATGTCAACATTTTCAGAATGTTGACATTCAGTACTATTTTAGCCTAAAACTAACTCTAACCCTACTTGCAGCTTAACCCTAACTGAAACCTAACTTTAATGCAGACTGCAGCCTAACCCTAACTGCAGCAAAATCTTAACACTAACTGCCACATAACCCTAACAGTAGCTGCCGCATAACCCTAACAGTAGCTGCCGCATAACCCTAACACTAACTGCCACATAACCCTAACACTAACTGCCACATAACCCTAACACTAACTGCCGCATAACCCTAACACTAACTGCCACATAACCCTAACACTAACTGCCACATAACCCTAACAGTAGCTGCCGCATAACCCTAACAGTAGCTGCCGCATAACCCTAACACTAACTGCCACATAACCCTAACACTAACTGCCACATAACCCTAACACTAACTGCTGCATAACCCTAACACTAACTGCCACATAACCCTAACACTAACTGCAGCATAACCCTAACACTAACTGCCACATAACCCTAACACTAACTGTCACATAACCCTAACACTAACTGCCACATAACCCTAACACTAACTGTCACATAACCCTAACACTAACTGCCACATAATCCTAACACTAACTGCCACATAACCCTAATGCTAACTGCAGCATAACCCTAACACTAACTGCCACATAACCCTAACACTAACTGTCACATAAACCTAACACTAACTGCCACATAATCCTAACACTAACTGCCACATAACCCTAATGCTAACTGCAGCATAACCCTAACACTAACTGCCACATAACCCTAACACTAACTACATCATAACCCTAACTATAGCATAACCCTAACACTAACTGCCACATAACCCTAACACTAACTGCCACATAATCCTAACACTAACTACAGCCTAACCCTAACACTAACTGCAGCATAACCCTAACACTAACTGCCACATAACCCTAACACTAACTATAGCATAACCCTAACACTAACTACAGCATAACCCTAACACTAACTATAGCATAACCCTAACACTAACTACAGCATAACCCTAACACTAACTACAGCATAACCCTAACACTAACTGCCACATAATCCTAACACTAACTACAGCATAACCCTAACACTAACTGCCACATAACCCTAACACTAACTACAGCATAACCCTAACACTAACTGCCACATAACCCTAACACTAACTACAGCATAACCCTAACACTAACTATAGCATAACCCTAACACTAACTACAGCATAACCCTAACACTAACTGCCACATAACCCTAACACTAACTGCCACATAATCCTAACACTAACTACAGCCTAACCCTAACACTAACTGCAGCATAACCCTAACACTAACTACAGCATAACCCTAACACTAACTACAGCATAACCCTAACACTAACTATAGCATAACCCTAACACTAACTGCCACATAACGCTAACACTAACTGCAGCATAACACTAACTACAGCCTAACCATAACACTAACTACAGCATAAAGGTGCCCACACACATACCGATGTATTCACGATCCGACGATGTGTCCAATTTCCTTTTAAACTTTCCCCGGCAGCTCTGAACACGATATGCACATGATATGCATACGATATGCTGTCCAATCTTCATCCCATCTCCTGCAGCCAGAGTTTTTAACAGTGCATTTGTGTCTAGATTGTCAGATTTGCAGTACAGCATGGCAGATCTTACAATGCGATGTGCGACCTGCGGGGGAGTGCATCGCATCGTGATCGTGAGTGGGGACTCACGATTTGGGCATTTTTTACCCGATCTGAAAAACCCTCAAACATGCGCCGATACAATGGAGATATGTTGGAACATCTTCCGTCCATTTCAAATTCTGAAGTGATCCTACCAATACAGTACACCATACAGTACACCATACAGTACACCACACAGTACATCATGCAGTACACAATACAGTACATCATGCAGTACACCATACAGTACACAATACAGTACATCATGCAGTACACAATACAGTACATCATGCAGTACATCATGCAGTACACAATACAGTACATCATGCAGTACACCATACAGTACACCATAAAGTGCACCATACAGTACACCATAAAGTTCACAATACAGTATACCATACAGTACACCATACGGCACACCATACAATACGGTACACCATACACCATAGAGTACACCATACAGTACACCATACACCATAGAGTACACTATACAGTACACCATACACCATAGAGTACACCATACAGTACACCATACACCATACAGTACACCATAGAGTACACCATAGAGTACACCATACAGTACACCATACACCATAGAGTAGACCATACAGTACACCATGGGCCTGTTTCTGAATTGTACTCAGTGCTTCATGCAAATGGTCG
Source organism: Taudactylus pleione (assembly GCA_031769625.1). Taxonomy (NCBI): domain Eukaryota; kingdom Metazoa; phylum Chordata; class Amphibia; order Anura; family Myobatrachidae; genus Taudactylus; species Taudactylus pleione. The sequence goes on from JAUIMM010000358.1 coordinate 794,276, forward strand.
ATGCTTTTCATCTGTGCCTCTGAGTAACTAATATATTGTGCAGTGCATACATCCCACGGTGTGTACGCACAGAGGCACAGTAGCGATTAAGGCGTCCGGTCTTAGAAAGTATTGTAATTGCTCTGGGCACTCCTGGGTGGCTACTGGGAGGTGGCTAGTCAGATGCACGGAGATGGTCTGTATGATGTGCGTGTTATGGAAGTGTTGTTGGCGTGTTGCATAACTTGTTGCAAACTCAGATGCTTAGGGGGTCTATGTACTAAGCCTTGGAGAGAGCTAAAGTGGATGGAGGTAACGTGTTGATCAATCAGCTCCTAACTGTCACTTTACAGGTAGTGTTTGTAAAATGACAGTTAGGAGCAGATTGGTCGGCACTTTATCTCCCTACAAGGTTAAGTACATAGACCCCTTAATCACTTATATTGGAGGCCATACTCTGATGGAGATCTGCACCCAGCATTGGGCAGGTGAAAGTTTTGAGGGTGCGTCCAATGGTTGCGCGTAAACCTTGATTGCTGTGTGTAAAAACGCACAAAGTGGGCATCCCAGTCCTTGCACATTTAGTCACACACTTGTACACCAGGGGAAGGGTTTTGACTAGAATTGGCATGAAGTCGCAGACACGCCTACGGCAAAAGTCGTTAAAGAAGTCGCAGGGGTGGGCAGCGCAGAATCAGCCCACATGTCTTCAGGATCGATCCAAAAATCATGATGTGTCTGACATGAAGATGGGTCTTTCCGAAAGATCGATCTTTGATGCCCATCCCTAGGTAACACTTAGATTTTGGGGACGATTTTTCCTTTAAATGCACCAGCCTGATTTTTTATGGCAGAATCACGTTATGAATAGTACATTTGCATATTGCAACGTTAGGTTCTGCACTGAACAATCTCAGGATTGTGAGAGCCCAGACTCAATTTTGGATCCACTAAGAGGAGAGTTTGCAGAAAACACAATTTGGAGACGTGATATAAGTAGCCTATGTGACAGACAACCATTTACAGTGTTATATTTCCTGATGGGTTGGATATGAGTTTCCTGTGGTCCTGAAGCTGGCGGTCAGAATACTGACAGCGGCATCCCAACACAGTTAGGGCCTAACTCTTAATCCTAACCCACCTTTCCCGCAGCCTAACCCTAATCCTCCCCTCCTGCAGCCTAACCCACACCCTCCTCCCCGTAGCTTAAGCCTAACCAGTGTCATCCTTACCTGGCATCGCACTTGGGGCCTGATTCAGACCCGCTCGTGAGCGCTGAGTGCTCGCAAGCCGATCGATGTTGGCCCAGTGCGCATGCGCACGATGGAGCCGGCTCCATCATGTGCATGCGCGAGACCCGGATAGCGACTGGCAAGCCAACGCTCCGGGTCTCACACCAAAGGGGGCGTGCTATCGATGGTGAGTGACAGCACGCCCCCTTTGGTGGGCGTGCCAGGGGCGTGGCTGCCCAGACGGAGGCGTTCCAATGGGAACGCCTACCATCTGGGGCCGGCCCCACTGACATTACAAGTGATGTCAGTGGGAGTGCTCGATGGTTGCGATGGTCTTGACCATCACGATCATCTTCCTGGCCACTCGCTATAGCTGTGGGTGGTCACTCTCAGCTATACGAGTGGCCAGAAGGCCGCTCTAAAAATTAAGAAGGACGGCCCTGATTCAGAGCGAGTGCTCTGTCAGAGCATCCGGCTCTGAATCAGGGCCTTGGTGCGGGCCGGGACTGGTAGCCTTCACTGTGCGCGGCGATGGAAAATTAGGGGGCATGGCCTCACTGGTGGGGGTGAGGCCTCGTGGGCCTAACCCCCATTTTTTGTTAAACCGGGGGTGCTGGAGGTGCAGGCTGCCCCCGGGGACCAGCCTGTTTGAGTGCCGGCTCCCTCACTGTGCTAGGAGCCGAGTGCTGCACATATTGCAGCCCCAGGCTCCTGTCACTGATGGGGAGCCAGCACTTTGGTGTCACCCCTCAGCTGGTGACACCCGGTGCGGCCCGCACCCCCCTTGTGACGCCAGTGAGCCTAACAACCCATCCACAGCCTACAACTAACCCCCCCTAGTGCCTATCTCTAACCAACCTAATCCTAATAACTACTGTCAGGATGCTGGTGATCAGGATTCTGGAGCCGGGATTCCAAATGCCGACTACATCCCTTCCTAATAGAGGGCACGATGCACCAAGCATCTCATTTTGCAAGCGATGCATCCTGCCACTCCTGTCATTCAGAAGATGACATTACCCACTGCATCCAAGAGAAATGCAGTCAAATCCGCATTTTCAGCGTTGTTGCATCCCGCCCAGTGTGAGCTCCAACCCACCAGTGCACTAAAGATAGTGGTGGAGATATTGTCTAATGCTGAGTGTGGTGTGTTTGGAAGCCATTTTGTGATGTTTATGTTGCCATTACCCAGCTAGTGAGTTCAAATCCCTGTGTGTTATTTGTACTCAGAAGGAAGGTTCTAGAAATGACTGACAGATGAGACCAAGGGATAAATTTACTAAGGGTCGAGTGTCAGATTTTGAGGTGAAATGGTGGTGATTTTGACAATCAGGTATCAGGCAAAACTGACTCAAAATCCCCATAAATTCCCCATAGCTATCAGTAGGAAAAGCTTATTTACTAACAGTCGATTTGAGAATAGACATAGAATCGACCCAAGATCACCATTTTCAATAAAACCATGAGAAACAGCTCTATTTGGTTTTAAAACATGTAGAATTGTCTGAAAACTCACTATGATGGAAAAAAACATGGGAGAGAAGCATGTGGGGCCCTCTGGCTGTGTAAATTAGGCAAATAAAGGCATAACGATTGCTTTTAAAAAATTGTGGATATTCAAAGTAGCACTGGGATGAAGGTGTTTGTGGGTAATACGGTGCATGTGACATGTTTTGGGCAATACGAATATTTTTGTATAATTGTGTGCCTATGGTGGTTTGCGCACAACTCTGACTGTTGGAGACCTGCGCACATGCAGGTCTCTATCTGCGGTTTTGGTAGCAGTGCCCCTAAGCTGCAGCATGCTCGAGATGCTGCTGAATTTGGGGCCGGGAATGGGCGTCACCCTCCCCCGGTTTCTGGGTGTGTCGAAGCCAGTGTCTGCACCTTCTGATGCAGAGACACTGGGCTTGTCTACAGAGTTGCGACGGCCATTCTGAGTAGCCTTAAGCTCACTCAGATGGCCGATGTCAGTGATCTGCTGCTGCGTCTTCGGACGGTGCACTCAGACCTGTGATGCCATCAGGGACAGGGTCGGTGCTACCATTAGGCAACTTTAGGCGGCTGCCTAGGGGCACTGGCCACTGGAGGGTGCCACTGAGTCCACAAAAAAAAGGATGTTTCTTTCAGTCCCAGACAGGTTGGTTTGGTGTGGGGGGGTTATTGAGTGTTGACAAGGGTTAGTGTGTGTCTGTGTGGGTTTAGTGAGTGATGGCAGGGTGAGTGTGGGTGTAAGGGTACTGACATATATTGGAGCACATATGTGTGGCAAAAATATATTGGGGCATGGATGGTTGGCATAATGTATTGGGGCACTGCTATATGTCATATAAAGAATTTGGGGCACATGTGTGGCCTATGTACTAGGGGCATTGTTTGGCATAATTCATGGCTTACAATCACTTTCTTGCACAGATGTGTGGCAAATGTATTGGGGGCGTAAATGTGTGGCATATTATGTTTTGGAGGCATTGATGTGTGGCATAATTATGAATTGGGGATACAGATGTGTGGCATATAATGAATTTTGGAACATAACATGAATTGTAAAAACTTTAAATACACAACATTAAATAGAGTAACCAGATAAAGGGGTGTAACACTTGCAAAAGATCCGTCGCAGTTTACATCAGGTACTGCCTTGATGCTTTCACTGGAGATAAAGCTTTTCACCTTTTCATAAATAATACATTCTAAACCATATATCAAAACAGAAAACCATTAACTAATTTACAGTCGTATACAATATTTCAAACAATCGCTTGAGATAGAAAAATTCAATTTAAATTAGTTCAAAGTGCACATCCGCCTCTGTGAGACTTCCAGTACATATATTTCTTTTTCTTTTCTTTCAGTTTTAAACCTTATTGTTTTTCTAAACGTTCCAATTGGAACCAGATTTCAATATGCTGACAGCAACATTAAAGTAGTGTTTTAACGGTAATTGGTTGGATAATTTCCCTCGCTAAGACAATAGTTTCTTAGAGGAGGCTTGCTATAAATTGAAAACATGTTATTTTTGTTGCAAACTTGAAATCTCCCAATGACCGCAAAATAATTACAATTCTTTTTCACTAAATTTAACTAAAAAAAAAACATTTTTATAAAAGCAAAAAAAAAAATAAATTAAAAAAAAGAATCATTTAAAATTAAAGTTAAATTAAAATAGTTTTGAAATTCCAAGCGATGGTTCAGTATAAAATAAATTTAGATTACGAGATTTCCATCTGTCTCTATAAGATTATATTTACACTGAGTTATTTTGACCATGTGTCTGTGCGGCAGATAAATTAGACAGCAGCGTTCCTGTATGTGCGAACAGACTTCACATCATGTGCTGGACATGTTTCAGAAAACGAATGTTCCTAAATATGTCCTTTGGGATTACAACATATATTTATATTCGATTCTCCATAAGGGAAGGAATGATTTATAGTTGGAAAGCTAGAAGATAAAATTAATATTAACACTATGTATGCGTAAAAGACATCAAACATTTTATGTGTATTTTAAAATATTCATTAAATTGTGCAGAATCCAACGTTGCAATATGCAAATGTACTATTCATAACGTGATTCTGCCATATAAAATCAGGCTGGTGCATTTAAAGGAAAAATCGTCCCCAAAATGTAAGTGTTACCTAGGGATGGGCATCAAAGATCGATCTTTCGGAAAGACCCATCTTCATGTCAGACACATGATGATTTTTGGATCGATCCTGAAGACATGTGGGCTGATTCTGCGCTGCCCACCCCTGCGACTTCTTTAGCGACAATCCTGGGGCTCTCTGCACAGATGCTGTGATCTTTCCCCAGCCGATTGCTGCTGTCTCTTAGGATCTCTCTCTCTTGATCCCTTTCTCTTAGGTCTCTCACAATGGCTCCTTCTTGTCTCCCTACCTACTATAGCCTCTCTGTCCCCTACTTCTCTGGACAAAGAACTTCACTCTGTCTGTTGGATCTCTCCTAAGGGGACTCTTTTTTCCCATCTACTCTATGGAGATCTCTCCTATGGAGATCTCCCCCCATTCCTTGGTGCTATTTTTGACTCCTGCCCTTTTAATGATATCCTCGTTTCAGCCCTTTGAAGGCTGGTGGCTGTAACATCTTTTCCAGTGAAATTTATAGACTACTCCAAGTGCCTGTGTGCTGACTGACAACATGGCAGGGGGGGGGCTACACATGAAAGTCTCAAGAGCAGAGATCATTGCTTAGAGATGGGCTACAAGAAAATGGCTGCTACTTTCCTAAACTGTGGACAGATGATAGAGCAGTGTCTTTTAATCTTATGGTGGCACCGCATTATAACACATTTTCCTTTATAACACATTTTAACCCTTCACTGTGTGTGTTTAATATATATGTACTTCACTTTTTTATTTTCATTCTTTATATGCAGCTGCAGCTGCTCTTAACTATCTCTTTACACTGCACTTTTCTTACTATGGTGGTGCCCTGGGGCAGCTTGGCTGGGCCAGTTTTGGGGGATCCTGCACTCTGGATTTGAACCCTAGTATGTTAGGGACCTACCCGAAAGAGGTTACCTGGATTTGGTGGGTAGGCCCATAACATTGGCCATGATTATGCTAAAAACCTCTATTGATTGCAAAAAGGTTATTGCATTTATATATATTATTAATAATTTGGAGTTGTGAAACTGAGATTTGTCTGTTTCTGTGCCTGCAATTAGTCTCATCAGGTAGCACCTCCCATTATATATATTCAGGGTGTGCAGTCCAGAAATCTTTCCCACATACTCCATTTAATGTGCTTTATTGCACTTCTGAGGGAAAGGAGACGCCCCCATTCTGGATTAGCACCCTTCCTTATTGGTTTAAAAGCATGGAGTATGGTAATGTATATGCACACTGTATTAGGCACAATTCTACGTAAGTCCTACAAGTTATATACTGTAGTGCAACTTTGGTTCATTTTTGGGGTGTGGGTCACCCTGGATTGCGTTGGTTAATCTGTCTCAGGGCACCGCATTATAACACATTTTCCTTTATAACACATTTTAACCCTTCACTGTGTGTGTTTAATATATATGTAGTTCACTTTTTTATTTTCATTCTTTATATGCAGCTGCAGCTGCTCTTAACTATCTCTTTCACACTGCACTTTTCTTACTATGGTGGTGCCCTGGGGCAGCTTGGCTGGGCCAGTTTTGGGGGGTCCTGCGCTCTGGATTTGAACTCTAATATGTTAGGGACCTACCCGAAAGAGGTTACCTGGACATGGTGGGTAGGCCCATAACCTTGGCCATGATTATGCTAAAAACCTCTATTGATTGCAAAATTTTATTGCATTTATATATATTATTAATAATTTGGAGTTGTGCACCTGAGATTTGTCTGTTTCTGTACCTGCAATTAGTCTCATCAGGTAGCACCCCCCATCATATATATAGTCAGGTTGTGCAGTCCAGAAATCTTTCCCAGGTGGCCATGCCCTGTAAGCAGAGCACCAACTTTTAGCACATGTGACCATCTTCAGAGGAAATAGTTAGAAAAAATAATGGAGTTGAATGAAATAATTAAAAAAAACCACCTCACCGTTGCCGGAGAGTTAGGGTAGGGTCATCTTTTCTCCTTGCAGGAGGCTCTTGTGGATTTTTGTACCAGGTGTAATAAATTCTTTTCATCTGGGTCCACTAAGGGTGTATATTTTCCCATATGTTGTCACGAATCAGGAATACATTTGGTGCGTTTCTCTGCACTTTGGAAGTATATATTTCACTTGTACTATACTTCTGATGAGGTAGACAGGCTTGTAACAACTTACAAAGACTTCTTGTCACTCCATTACTAATTCCAGTTCAATCAACATAGTGTCTGAAATGTTTTTTTTTTCTTCTGTCTTGTACTCACTGGAAAAGAAAAGTTCAGATTTTGGAACAAAATTGGCTTTTAAAATTTTGTTTTTGATGACAGTCTCCAATGATTGCCCAACCTGAACCACAGGAGTACCAATCATCGCTACTTAGGAGTGTGTCTAGCATCTTATCCACCTGCAGTGTAACCAGCAGCATCTCTTTTATCATTTTTCCTACCATAGCTTATTATGCAGATGAAGATAGAATATTTTGTTCTTGTGTCTGGCACACTCTCCTTTCTCCACACTCTTACCCAGGGGTGATCTCACCTACTGTATTATTAGGAGAATTTAACAAAAAAAAAGTTAAATAGTGAATATGGTACATGCAAAAGTTTAGGCAACTTTCCACGTGATTCACAAATAAATGGGAACTGGGAATGGGATAGTTAATGGGAACTGCTAAAGTCAAAACAAGATCAAGAAAGTCTCTGATAGAACCCACAAATCGATACAAGAAATTACAGAAAGGTTTAGCTGACACCAGAGTAATGGTCTACAGTTTGGTGTTGCCTAGACACAAACAATCTCCATGCAAGGGTCTTCAGATAAAACCTTTCCTAAAACTTTGTTACAAAAGTCATTGTTTAAAGTAGGGAAAGCAGGTTGGGTATGGGATGCCGGGGTATGCAATCGGGAAGCCGGCTGACATTATACCGACAGCTGGCTTCCCGACTGACATATCCCGGCGAGGGTGAAATGAACGGCGTCTAGATGTAGACTCCAGTCATTTTACCGACGCCGGGAGACCGGTATCCCGATCGAAGTGATGTGGACAGCCGAGCGGGGGGGGGGGGAGGGTTAGGTTTAGGGCTCCCGGGGGGGACTTAGGGTGAGGCACCCCCCCAGGAGGTTAGGGTTAGGCTAGGGGGAGGGAGGGTTAGGGTTAGGCACCTCCCCGGGGGACTTAAGTTTAGGCGGCGGGGAAGGGGGGGTTAGGTTTAGGCACTTAGAAGGGGGATTACGGTTAGGCACTGGGGGGAAGGTTAGGGTTAGGCACCCCTAAGAAGGGTTAGGGTTAGGTTAGATTAGTTCATACTTACCTGGGGACGATCGGTATTTTCATCCGTGTCGGCCTGCTGCTGTCGGGATTTGAACCGCCGGACTTGTGTATGGTGGTAATTCGTATGTATTCCAATGCTGGAGCTCAGAATCCCGTCAGTCAGAATCCCAACACCGGCATCCCAACAGGGTTAGGATACCGACACTTGTCGGTCAGTATCCTAACCCTTCCCCTCTCCCTACCCCTAACCCTCCCTCCCTGGTATCTAAAGTTAACCTCTCCCCTTAGTGCGCAAACCTAACCTCCCTCTCCTCCCTGCACTCTAAATCTAACCCTCCCCCTTAGTGCCTAACCGTAACTCTCCCACTAGTGCCTAACCCTAACCCTCCCTTTAACACTAGTTATGCCGGTGCTGGTATTCTGACAGGTGTCAGGATTCCGCCACCAGCATTCTAAGACATGGCATCCCGACTGTCTGGATTTTGACCAGATCCCGGCAAAACAATCCTTACAAAAGCAAGAAACTCTTTTGTAACAGGGTGCTGATGAAACAAAACTGTAGCATTTTGGTGACAACCGCTAGAGACACACCTGGAGAAGAACAGATGAAGCATATACAAAAAAAGTACACCTAGCCATTAATCATGGGGGTGGGTCTGTTCTGATTTAGCGTCATGTGGAAAGGTGGTCTGGGTAGGAGGAAGAATGGCTTAAACTAAATATCAACTAATGCAGAAACCCCAGAGACAATGAAGAAACTGAAGCTGAAAGAGGTTGGATGTATAGCAAGAAAATAAACCAAAATATACCTCAAAATTAACCATGAAATCATTATATGAATTAAGAGATTAAGGGCTTGACCTTCAAAGTCCATAGACCTGACCACTATTGAAAAACTGTGAGGAGATCTCTAACCTGCAGTGCAAGCTGAAGGACCTAAAAGTGTTCACAAGCTAGAAGAGTTCTGCTAGAAAGAATGGGAAAGTGTTCTTAAAACAAGAATAAAAAGGCTCTTAGCTGGCTACAAGAATTTATAATCATTATTTATTTATATGGTGCCACAGTGTCCATAGTTTCGTACATGGGTAGGCACAAAAACATAACAGAGCATATGCAAAATACATAACAGATAACTATAGCATAAGCAAAAAGCATGACTACACAACATTACTATAAAATCACAAGGCAGGTGGGCAACAAGGCTGAACAGGACAATGAAATAATATATTGTCACAGGATGGACATTCATTTTGATCCCAAAAAAACAATATTATCAATGGGTCCTTTGTCGCTTTAATTTTTAGGTGTAGTCTTTCAATAGATGTATCTTCCATATACACAATTTCTTTAGAGAATTTAATAACTTATGTAAGAGTCTTCAATACCCATCAATATATCTCATGGTGCCATACGCCCGTCAGGATTCCAACCTTCAGTGTACTGACAGCCGGCATCTCCTCCATCGGTATTTCATACCGATTCCAAATAGTCAACTAGGCATCCCCAGAATAACCAATGGGCTACACATCACAAAACTTACCGGGAGAGGGTTCCATTGGATCTACAAGAACGCCACTGAGACATACAAGTATCCAAATCTCCTCGAGTTGCGGCCGTGGATACGGAATTACCAGAGTATTTCTGTATTTCAGTATTGCTAATTCAGTATTGCTCCAGAATGGGGACAACTGTTCTGAAAAACCATTACAAAGAACATCCTGAATAATAATAATAAAAAAAAAAAGAATAGCGAGTGAAAACTGAAATAATTACTAAAGTACATTCAAAAACGACAAAAATATCTTCAGACACTTTACAAATGCCAATAAAAACACACACAGAACTAGATTCCGCCTAGTTCTATCACTGCCGAGAGTTTAACGTCACACGCAATGGTGCATACCCGGAAATGGGATATGCCATTGCTTTTCAATAGGGGGCAGTTGCGGTGAGAAACAAGCATAATAATTATAATCTGCGGAAGCACGGGACAACACAAAGAAAGGAAAAAATTATAAGCGGCAAGACTCATTAAGGGGATGTCAGGCTGGCAAGTACCCAGGGGAGTAACTAGAACTTTGTGGGCCCCATAGCAAATTTTTAAGGGGCCCCCACCAACTCAGGTCTCAACCAGAGTGTATACATATATGTATATAAATCTATATACAAATATATACAGTGATCGCACAGAACAAAAAAATTTGTGAGTCCCCGGGGACTCCTTGCTTTAAAAAAATTAGGGTCCTACTCCACTATTTCAGGATCCCATTACATATTATAGGGGGTAAGGGCAGGCAGCAGTTGGGGCAGATAGCAGTTGGGTTAGAGCTTGGGAAAAAATTCAGGGAGAAGTTAGGGTAGAGGGGAGTGAGAACAGCCAGTGCTGAGGATAGGGAGGGGGTAAAAGTAGATACCAGCTGGTGCAGTACTGTGGGCCAGGAGGGTGTTAGGAGTAGGCAGTGCTGGGGGTAGAGAGGGGGTAAAGGTGAATATCAGCTGGGGCAATATTAGGGGCAAGAAGAGGTTAGGGGCAAGCAGTGCAAGGGGTAGGGAACAGGCAAGGGTAGATGGCAGCTGGGGCAGTACTGGGGGGTAAAGAGTGGGTTATGGCAGGCAGTACTTGGGGTAGGGAGGGGTTATTGGTAAATAGCAGCTGGGGCAGTACTGGGGGGCAAGAAGAATTTTAAGGGCAGGCGGTGCTGGGGCTAGGAAAATGGTAAGGGTAGATAGAAGGGCAGCGTAAAGTAGTAGTGGTAGCAGCTGCCCTCCCCCACCCCCATATTACCAAACAACCAAATTTACTTTTGTAAACTTTTGTTAAGTTACTTTTGTGCCAGGGCCTACTTCCTGACTGGTGCCGGGGCCGTCCTGCCAATGGATGCCGGGGACTGACGCTGGGTGCCGGGGCCACCCACCTGCTGGGAGCCAAGGCCTACCTCTCGCTGGGGCCGGCCTGCAACCAGGTACGGGGGCCAGCCTGCCGCCGGGTGCCGGGGCTGTCCTGCCACCGGATGCAAAGGTCATCCTGCCACCGGCTGTTGGGGCTGTCCTGCTGCCGGGTGCTGGGGAAGCGGCCGCTTGTGTCCCTGTGGTGCCGGGTGCTCATGCTGCAGCATCAAAGAAAAGGCTAAACTTGAGCTAGCTGACTCCACCTCCACTTTTTATAGTCTTCACTGGCCGGGCCAGGGAGGCATCAATCATTTGATCAGGAGCCAGGGAATTGGCCGCAGCAGTGACGACGGTTCTAATGGGTGATCCGGTGCACACCTGGACCATCCTGTCAGATTGCGGCCTAGGATCAGCCATTGCTCACCTTTGCGCCAACTTCCCCTGATGTCAGGTGTGGCGGAGGGTAACTTCGCCTTTGCGCCAACTACCCCTGACGTCAGGTGCGGCAGAGGGTAACGTGCTGAGTATTATACTTAGTGCCATGTGAACTGCCTTGGATTGTTCCGTGCCTGGTTTCTGCGGTTGCTGTTATGGATGCGGCCATGACAGTTTGCATCACCTGATGACTCCATACCCAATGGTAGCATGACGGTGGTCAGCTGACACTATTCACCAATGATCTGCTACTGCAGGAGATAAAGCCAGACTGCGGACCACAGGAAGTTGCCTGAGCAATGTTGTTATTTTCCAGTGTCTGCTGATGCTACTTCGTTCCAGGTCTGTCCTTGTTTTACTCCTGTGATTACCAGTGCCGACTCTTGTGCTCCAGTGTGTTCAGAATATCTCTCCAGTGCTTGCAGCAATTACCTAATCATTGTGCTACAGTGTGTTCAGAATCTCTCCTGTGCTTACAGCAATTACCAGCCACAGTTCTGCAGTCATTACTGCATCCATTCACAGTTCTGCTGTCACCCCAGCATCCAGCCATAGTACCGCTGTTACTACTAGGGATGTGCGCCGGACCATTTTTGCCGGATTTGGATTTGGTTCTAATTCGTCGTCCGGCTTTGGATTTGGATTTGGATTTTTTTACAAAAATTGATAAAAAAAGCTAAAATCACATAAATTGGTCTTTTTTTTCTTCCTAGAGTATTATTAACCTCAATAACATTAATTTCCAGTCAATTTAGACCACCTCACAGCTTATAATATTGTTTTCAACATTATTGGCCAAAGGTTGCGTGAGATGACTGGTTACTAAGCGACAAAGCAGCGGCACAGTGTCACAGACACCACAGTATAAAGCACATCTATGACACATTGCCACACAGCAGTGGCAGAAATGAAAAGTAGTGCACCCACCCAGTGGGGTGCGGCCAGCAGAATCACAGTACTTGTTTACAAAGTGGGCTATGGCCCAAGGAGTCACAGTGCGCAATCTTATTCACATTACACCGCACATTGGCCCTCATTCAGAGCCGCTCGCAATTAGCGCTCGCTCGTTCAGAAAAAGGGGGTGGCTATTCAAATGAACCGTACGCTCCTTGCGGTCTGTTGCCACCTCCATGTCTGAACGAGCGAACAAAACATGTGCTCGTTTATTTGATAAAAACGCCCCCTGGCCGCTCGCATCCTACGTCATGTCCGCTATTTATTAGATTAATCGAGTACATCGACCAGGGTATGAGCTGCTCGCTATTCTTGTGGTTGGTTTTTGCTACCACAATTTTGCGAGCAGTTCTGGCTAAAAAAAACCCCAGTGACGTGGTCAATGACGCTGCTGTTTTAAATATGCACACCCATAAAACGCCCGTTTTGACCTTTAAGCACACCTGCGATCGGATCTCCACTCCCCGTTTTCAAGCACCTTCCCCTGTTACCACCCACATACGCCTACTCCTGTCACTCAAATTATCAGGCATTCGCTATTTTGCGAGCACATGAATTTCGGCCGTACTGACTGGGTCGCGCATGCGTATAACGATCCGTACGCATGCGCAGTTTGGCAAACATCGCTCGGAGCGAACGAGCTGCCGCTTACGAGCGGCTCTGAATCAGGCCCATAGTGCCCCTGATTCACATTACACCATAAAGTAGTGTCTCTTATTTATGTTATGACACACAGTAGTGCCCCTTTTACACAATGCCCACAGCAGTGCCCCTATTACACAATGCCCACAGTAGTGCCCCTTTTACACAATGCCCACAGTAGTGGTGTCCCTTACACAATGCCCCCAGCAGTGGTGCCCCCTATGCAGTCCCCTTAGTAGTAGGGTCCCCTATGCAGTGCCCCCAGTAGTAGTATGCCCCCCAGTAGAATACCCCCCAGTAGTATGCCCCCCCAGTAGTATGCCCTCCATTAGCAGGCCCCCCCAGTAGTATGCCCCCCATTAGCATGCCCCCCCAGTAGTATGCCCCCCCAGTAGTATACCATCCATTAGCAGGCCCCCAGTAGTATGCCCCCATAAGCACACCCCCAGTAGTATGCCCCCCATTAGCAGCCCCCCCAGTAGTAGGCTGCCCCAGTAGCAGGCCCCCCCAGTAGTAGGCCGCCCCAGTAGTAGGCCCCCCCAGTAGTAGGCCCCCCAGTAGCAGGCCCCCCCAGTAGTAGGCTGCCCCAGTAGCAGGCCCCCCCAGTAGTAGGCTGCCCCAGTAGCAGGCCGCCCCAGTAGTAGGCCGGCCCAGTAGCAGGCCCCCCCAGTAGTATGGCCCCCCCAGTATGGCCCCCCCAGTAGTAGGCTGCCTCAGTAGCAGGCCCCCCCAGTAGTATGGCCCCCCAGTAGTACGGCCCCCAGTAGTAGGCTGCCCCAGTAGCAGGCCCCCCCAGTAGTAGGCTGCCCCAGTAGCAGGCCGCCCCAGTAGTAGGCCGGCCCAGTAGCAGACCCCCCCAGTAGTATGGCCCCCCCAGTATGGCCCCCCCAGTAGTAGGCTGCCTCAGTAGCAGGCCCCCCCAGTAGTATGGCCCCCCAGTAGTACGGCCCCCAGTAGTAGGCTGCCCCAGTAGCAGGCCCCCCCTGTAGAAGGCTGCCCCAGTAGCAGGCCCCCCCAGTAGCAGCCCCCCCTGTAGTATGGCCCCCCCAGTAGTATGGCCCCCCCAGTAGCAGACCCCCCAGTAGCAGGCCCCCCTCAGTAGTATGGCCCCCCCAGTAGCAGGCCCCCCTCCCAGTAGTATGGCCCCCCCGCACCCCCAGTAGCAGAACCTGCCCAGTAGCAGACCCCCCCAGTAGTGCCCCCGGCTCTTACACACGTAAAAAAAAAAAAACTTACCTGAATCCCCGCTCCCGCGCCGCCCGCTCTGCTGCCACGCGCTGAGGAGGGAGCCGGAAGACGGAGCTCATGTGTGAGCTCCAGCCGGCTCCCTCCGTGCAGCAGCCAATGAGAGTCTGTGTGACTCTCATTGGCTGCTGTAACAAACACACAGCTGCCGCTGGCGGCTGTGTGTTTGTTCTGTGTAGGGCAGACCGCTATCACAGCGGTCTGCCCTACACACGAGGAGACTTGATGTCGGATTCTCTAGTGAGAATCCGACATCAGGTGTCTGCCGTCCGGCCCCGAACGGGGATCCGAGTCAGGCGGTGAACACCCGAACAGGGTTCGGGTGGACTCGGATCCCCAATGTTCGGAGCGGTTCGGATTCCACAGAATCCGAACCGCTCATCTCTAGTTACTACAGCACCAATCCTCAGTGCTTGTTACTTCCTGGGTCCTTCAGTCAGGGCCGTAACTAGGGTGGTGAGTCCAGTGCCATGGCACAGGGCACCGCAGGGCAGGGGGCGCTGTTTGGGCCTGTACATTTTCCTGTTTATTATCATTCTTACTTGTAGCTTCCTCTTCTTTTATCCCCAGCATCTCCTGGCTGCCCCAGAATTACCCCCATCTCTTCCCTGGCCTTTCCCCATGAAGCCACGGCCCTTTTTCAGGTGTACGATCTTATGTCCCTATTTAAAAAATGGAGAGGGGGGCGCCAATGCTCTCTCTGGCACAGGGCACCAAAAAAATCTAGTTACGGCTCTGCCTTCAGTGTATATATTAGTAGCTATACTAGGGTGTAGCTTAATCCTTGTGTGTAGTATCCTCTAAGGCCACGGTAGCAAGACTCTCTATTCCCGGGAGTACCAGTCACCTGACCAAAGGACCGCAACCTGCCAGCTGGGTGCAGCTAAACCCATATCCCGCTAGGAGGGGTCACTGGAGAACACCTCCCGGCTGGTTAGACTCCGTACCTTTGGTCAGGTCTTGCCAACGACTGGTACTCGTGGATGAGGAGACCATGTGTACAGACCCCACGTCTCAGACTTCCTCTAGCCCTGAATCTCAGGTTGCACCCCTCAGCAGGGGATTCCATACAGCCGGTCGTGACACACCCCATAGTTTCACCCATGGGTGCAGAGGGTTGCTTGCTTGGCCGACGGGCCCCCTGAGCCGCCGTACCCCATAGCAAGTGCACCCCTTGCACCCTCTATAGTTACGCCACTGCAAGTACCCACTATTGTGAATAACAAAGATTGATGCATCCCGCTAAGAGAGAGAGAGAGTGACAGCTGGCAGCTGCCTGTCCCTGACATAGGTGAGGTGGCCAGCCAGCTAGCTTTAAGCAAAGCTTATAGATTTCAGGTAACTTAAGTCCACATTTGGCGCTACAGCCAGGGGAGGGGGGGGGGGTGTATTGCATATAATAGTGTGCACTCTGCAATGAAGCAAAAGGGTCAGGAACCCCAGGATTCCATCATTAGTTTGGCAATTGCTTTGAAATACTTTCAAAAAAATCTTTAATTAAAAAGGCACATTTTAAATTTTTTAAATATCATTATACAAAAATAGGGCATCAAGAAAAAAATAATAATTCATAAAATTATTTTGTGAAGAAGTTGAGAGAAACGTAGCCTGTTTAAAAGAAAGGCTGCCTCTTACAGCACCAAACTTTTTGCAACATATTGCACGTTAGATTTCAAAAAAAGAAAACATTGTAAAGAGACATGTACTGTAGGAGGGTGCAAATTTATTGCTTGCAGGGGGGCGCCAAACACCCTAGCATCGGCCCTGCCCTCCTCTCTACATAATGAACAACCTAGGGGATGGTCACAACCACCCTTTAAGCATGAGACACTGCCATTGTAGGCCCCCCCTAGTAGGTCCTTCATGCCCCAATCCCACACTGTCTGGGAAACATGCAAGTTGACTAGGGCTGACCATACTTGCACACGATTGTGCATTTCAAAACTATATAGGTCAGGAATAATCATTAACAAAGCAATCCTTGTATCAAACAACTTGCTACTTGTAAAACAACGTCCCTATTAACTTCTATACATTTTTGGTACCATAGAAGCTCTGAGTCCTTATATAAACTTCCAGAAACCTGATCAAAGAAAATAATTTGATATGTGTTTGAATAGAACATTAGTCATTTTGTTCCATTTTCAGTAAAATAAAGAGAAATTAAAAATATCAATTACACGGTAAAGTCTGTCCCAAAAAAAATAAAAAACAAACCCAAAAAGCATTGTTTTATCACCAGAAGCTCTAGAGCAAGAATGGTCTGCTTAAGACTTCCACAAACTGCAATATTTGTTTATATTGGCAGTGTCCCTACTAGTGGGAGAATCGGCCTGTCTACGGTTTCTGTAAGTGCTGTAATGTACTCACAGCGTGCTTTTTTTTTCTTCCCTTCATTGACTTATATTTTGTATATTTTTTACTGAATTTATTGGGCCCACTCTCCTTGACTGTGCAGGGATGGAAAATTCATAAGACTTCAGTCGGAGAAAAGTTTAACTTATCATCCTCTCTAGGCCGTGTGCCAAAACGCTTTACACTGAAGACTAAAACAAACCTTGCATAAATAATCTATGTATTTTTTTTTTAACTCACTGTGCATAATTTATCATACTCTCAGACCGTGGTAGTCTGAGGGATCTATATTTTCAATTGGCCAAAAAAAAATAAAAATAATGACCTAATATCCTTTGGGTTGGATCAACGTAGATGTGGTCATAAAGGATTGCTGGAGAAAATAATTCCTTCAATCCATTTCGCTGTAAAAACCTGGAGCCCTCCAAACAAAGCTTAAATTATTTAATTATTTTTTTTTTTTTTACTAAGCAGGGGCATTAAATTTATTTTTAAATAATATTTCCAAGCCCAAAGTATCTCAACGTTCTGCTTTTTCAAAGCCAAAAATTGTTGCAGTTTTGTCTTAGTTTAAATGTCAAAATATAAAAAGAACATTTCTTGGGAATCAACATAGTTTGATATCTGTTCTGACAGCAAAACTAAGTCTTGCCAATTTCATACTTACTTCATCCGAAGAAGATAATAAAGTTTGGACAAAGTTGGCAGAGCCATTTGTATTGATTAAGTCATTCTCTACTCCCAACTTTTCTCTTTCATTCGCTAATATTTTGGTAGAACCGAACCTTGATAAAATCTTAACTTCTCCACTTTAGGGGAGATGTTTAATTTCCCCAATTCGTAAACATGCAAGTTTTTGTAATTAGGATTAATAAGAATTAGAAGTTTATGTCGGTAGTAAATTTTTTTTGCAAACTACAATATTTAAAAGTAATTATTTTTTCATTGTTTCTTCAAAGCATTGTTTGTAATTCAAATGTTTCATTTAATTCGTGAGATAGAAGAAAATCTTCTACAAACCAATTGGTGTTTGTGGTCAAGACAGGAAAAGCCAGATAATCTTCTCTGTGGATAGTTATAAAGTAATAACATGGGGCATGATTTAGAGCTGTACGCCAATTCCGCCACCGCAAATGTTTACGCAGATACTATGAGAAATTACGCAAAAGTCGCACCTGCCGGGAGATGTATTAAGCCGCCCACCGGTGGCCTTGCAAAGCCAAGTATCTGCGTAAAAAGTCGCAGCGTCTGCGTACAAAGATGCATCATCGGTTGCAGACCATTCTATTGTGGCATTCTGCTAGCCTATGGTCTAGCAGAATGGGCGTGGGAATTGAGACGCCGGAGCCATATTTGTTGTGTATGGGATCGCAGATGCAGGAAGTTGCACCCTCCCCAATGGATGCATCATGCTTGCGTTCTTTGCTGCCACTTGGCGTTACCTCCCCCATCCGCTCCCTGCCTGTCAATCACATTGCGAGTAAAAAGTTGCTGCGAGCGCCTATGTTAATGTACTTTGATGCATGCGCAGTTTGCCAATTATCATACAGTGCTGAATGCTGAATCGGGCTAATAGTCCGCATTACTGCCTCACAGCACTGAGGTCGTGGGTTCAATTCCCAACACGGCTCTAACTGTGTGGAGTTTGTATACTCTCCCTGTGCTTGCGTGGGTTTCCTCCGGGTGCTCCGGTTTCCTCCCACATTCCAAAAATATACTGGTAGGTTAATTGGCTACCTACAAAATTAACCCTAGTGCATATGTGTGTGTGTGTGCATGTGATAGGGAATATAGAGTGTAAGCTCTTCTGGGGCAGGGACTGATGTGAATGGCCAAATATTCTCTGTATAGCGCTGCGGAATATGTGTGCGCTATATAAATAAATAAATAGTAATAATAATAATTATAATATGAGGGAAACCAGAGCTGACCCCCAATATGGCAATCAGATTAATTCCCCAGAGCGGCACCCCTCCCTCCATGTTGTGTTCAGCAAATTATAGCTACAGAAGATCCCAATCCATTAGGAACCTGTTCATGAGGGAGTTTATGAAGAATGAAGTGCAAATGTGGCTCAGAGCAGTGGCGTCACAAGTGGGGTGCGGCGGGTGTGGGGCGCACCCGGGTGTCACCCGCCAAGGGGTGACACCAAGGTGCAGACTCCCCCTCAGTGAAGTGAGCCGGGTGCTGCACATAATTATGACACTGTGAGGGAGCCGGCCGGCACTGCACGCTGTGTAGTCCGCACCTCCGGCACCCCTCCTCCCCCCCCCCAGTAATAATGGGACCGTGGGGGTTCGGCCACGAGACCACACCCCTTCCCGCAAGGCCATGCCCTCTTTTTGGCAACGCACGGCTGTGCCGTGCACACAGAATCCCTCCAGGCACCGGGTGACACCATGGTGAGGGACGCCACTGGCTCACAGTCCAGATTAGGATAGTTGCGAGACGCATTACTGTGAATAGAATATGTTGTGTAGGGCAGAGCTGTAACTTGACTTTTCGGTGCCTTAGGCCAGAAAGAGCATTGGCGCCCCCCCCATTTTTCAAAGAGGGACATAAGATGCTCATCTGAGAAAGGTGTGTGGCCTCATGTGGAAGGGGCATGAGAAATCTGATTTGTCCCGTATGATAATGAAGGGGTACCAATCCAGTTGTACCACTACTATCCAGGTGTCACTGTTAAACAGTGACAGAGAGGTGATAGAGGCAGCCAGGAGATGTCGGGGATAAAGGAAATGGAAGCTACAAGTGAGAATGATTACATACAGAAAATTGTAAATTGAGCAGCGCTCCCCTGCTCTGCGGTGCCCCGTGCGGTGGCACATGTCGCACCACCCTAGTTACGGCCCTGGAGTAGGGTAAGTAAGTAATGATAAAGAGATGGATTTTCAGAGAGCATTGAAATATTTGAAGACTAGCCTTGGAGAGTGGAAAAGATGAGAGATAAAGTACTAACCAATCAGCTCCTAACTTTCATTTTTCACACACAGCCTGTAATGTGGTTGGTATTTTATCTCTCTCCACTTATCTCTCTCCAAGGCTTGATACATCTCCTCCTAGGTAGAGTCTGATCGCATGTGTTAGGAATCCATAAGTGAGAAGTGGATCTGCCTCAGCCTTGGTAACAGGACTGGAAGGAGGTCTGAGATTATTTCAACTGAGATTTAGGAAAGTCTGGTCTTGTCGATGGCTTTGTAGGTGAGAGGTGAGTGATTTGAACTGAATTCTAGAGGATGCAGGGAACTAGTGTAGAGTGGTGCGTGAGTGACGGGAGAGGACGATCAGTCTTTCTGTGGTTTTTAAGGTGGATTAAAGTAGAGATATTGTAGATGTGAGGGGAATGCCAAATTGGGGGAGGTCGGGGGTAGTTGTGGGGATAGATAATGAAATGGGATGTAGTCAGTATCCCAACAGTCAGGATACCAACGGTCATCAGAATACCAGCTCTGGAATCCCGATGATAAGTATCAGGCTTAGGGGTTAGGTTTAGGGCTAGGCTGTGGGAGCGGTGCGCTAGGGTTAGGCTGCGGAAGGGGAGGGTACAATTTAGGCTGCGGGACAGCAGGGTTAGGGTTAGGCTGCAGGAAGGAAGGGTTCAGGTTAGGCTGCGGGACAGCAGGGTTAGGGTTAGGCTGCGGGAGGGAAGGGTTCAGGTTAGGCAGTGGGAGGGAAGGGTTCAGGTTAGGCTGCAGGAGGGGTGGGTTAGGGTTAGGTTGCGGGATGGAAGGGTTCGGGTTAGGCTGCAGGAGGGAAAGGTTCAGGTTAGGAGGTGGGAGGGAAGGGTTAGGGTTAGGCTGTGGGAGGGGAGGGCTAGGGTTAGTCTGCGGGACAGCAGGGTTAGGGTTAGGCTGCAGGAGGGGTGGGTTAGGGTTAGGCTGAGGGAGGGTAGGGTTCAGTTTAGGCTGCGGGACAGCAGGGTTAGGGTTAGGCTGCGAGAAGGGAGGGTTAGGGTTAGGCTGCGGGAGGGAAGGGTTCAGGTTAGGCTGCAGGACAGCAGGGTTAGGTTTAGGCTGCTGGAGGGGTGGGTTAGGGTTAGGCTGCGGGAGGGGAGGGTTCAGGTTAGGCTGCGGGACAGCAGGGTTAGGGTTATGCTGCGGGAGGGAAGGGTTCAGGTTAGGCTGTGGGACAGCAGGGTTAGGGTTGGGCTGCGGGAGGGGTGGGTTAGGAAATCTGTTGGGATTCTGACTGTCGGGGTTGGTATTCTGACCCTTGCAATCCCGTACCCATTCAGATGAAATAATGGGTAAGATTTTTGATTGCATTCGAGAAGCTTCTCAAGTAGAGGAGACAAAGTGGAGGAACTAAATTGGGTAGTAGTTGGAGAGTTTCTTATAAACCGCTCAGAAATAATTTTTTTTCCTGATTGAATTGGGTCAAGAACATCTATTTAAAACTTATGCAACACGATTTTATTATTTTTTTTTTAGATTGCTTTTGAAACACATAACATTAACAATGATATTTATTATATCGGTCATCCATATATCGGACCATCGATATTCGGAACATCGCGTCCATCACCCTACCCTCCAACGTGACCCCTTCCACCAGGTACAAAATGTTCTGCTCCTGGACTTTCCACCTAATGTCTGATTGCAGCCACCTGTGTTGAGCTAGGTAATTGATGAGACAGGTGTTTCAGCACAGGTGGCTGCAATCATAAATAAAGAGGGAAGTCCAGGAGCAGAGCATGTTGTACCTGGTGGAAGGGGTCATGTTGGAGGGTCTGCATCACGACTTTCATTTCCACAGTGGCTGCTCCTCTGAGCAGCCACCAAGTACATGCTGGGGGACTGAGGGGAATGGGTATGAAATACCGGCGGCTGAAAAGTACATATCCCGAAATCGGAAGCCTGACAGTTCAGGATCCCGATGCGGACGGGTAAGTCCCCTATCCCTCTCCTCTACCCCCCCCCTAACCCTCCCTTTGTGGTGCCTATCCCTAACCTCCCGCCCGGGGTGCCTAACCCTAACCACCCCTCCCGCACCATAATCCTAAGTCTTCCAGGGGGGTGCCTAACCCTAAACTCACCGCACCCTAACCGTCCCAGGGGGGGTGCCTAACCCTAACCCCACCCCAGGTGCCTAAACCTAACCCCCCCTTCCCCGAGAAGCAGCTCATACTTACCCAGCCCTAGACGTTCGGCACTCCGGCGGTATCCTGAACCCCTTCAGGATATCGGCATCGCATTTTGCCAGGCGGCGGTATTTCGTCGACCGCCATCCAGTCCGCTGGCATCTCAACTGCATTCCGGCTGAGGGGTGGTGAATTTACATCACTCAAACGATGCGGCCACGCCAGGCAAGTGCTTAAGGAAGTTAAGTATCTTTGCCTGGGAAGTAATAAAAAGCAGTGCTATGAGATGGAAAGATGTATTTATAGAGAAGGAAGTTTTATTTGGACAGGATATTCCCCTGGGGCGCTCAGCAGCATGGGTGCATTTGTGCAGGAGAGAATTCTGTTACAGTAATCACAGCACCTGAAGGTACAGTACAGGCAGAGCTGGGTACCATAGCCGTAGTGCAATGGGGCTGTATAAATGCCATGCTAGAGACAGACAATATAAGATCAGGGCAGCCAGTAAGGATGTAACAGTGAGTGAGTTGCAGGAAGCCTGAGGGATGATGAATGAGTATCAGGTGTTCCATGCTCATTATGCCTAATTGGCTGTTAACCCACCTGTCCAAGCTGCACTGGTTCAGTGGTAATGTGATCCTGCTGAAGGCTGCTGACTGAGCCTATGGCTCGCTGCACAACATCTGCCTTACGGTAGTGCGGACCAGCCAGGTTCATGGCATAGCTGCAGTTTCATCTGGCATTCTACGGGTCCAGCCTGCCATGTTGTCTGTTGTTCTCTGCACCAAGTTACTACTCTCCTGTGCTATAGGAATGCTTGCCTAGTTTTTAAAAAGCTTTTCGGGGAGATTGTGAAAGTGACACCTATAAAGCTGGGCATCCACTATACAATTATCTGTCCAATCTGGCTGGTTGGAATGAAAACCTGGTAATGTATGGAAGCATATGACAATCGTCCATTTGCTCACAAACACTGGAAATAGCCAAAAATGGTTGTTCAGACAAATTGGTTAAAACACAGAAATGTAACCAATTTTAACAATTTTTTTTGTCCTTTTTTCAGTGTTTAAAACCATGTGATCGACTGTCATTTGCTCCCATACATTACCAGGGTTTCATTCCAACCAGCCAGATTGGACAGATATCTGACAGAAAATTGTATAGTGGATGGCCAGCTTAAGCGCGGTGGTAAAGTGGGCGTGTACTGCTACATCTGAGAGGCGTGCCATAAAACTGATTTACATCCAAATGTAAATGAGCCCCAAGGCAGTTAGTAAGATCTACATATTGATGAAAACACACTGATACTTCTCAGAAAATGCCTGTAGCCATAGGGATCATAGTGCCCCCTATGCAGTGTTCCCAGCAGTAGTGCCTTATACACATAAGACAGACAAACACACAGCACAGTTTACTTACCAAAATCCCAGCTCTGCTCCTGCGCCTGCTGCCTCTGGGCCTGATTCAGAGCCGCTCGTAAGCGGCCGCTCCTTCGCTCCGAGCGATGTTCGCACAACTGCGCATGCGTATGGGTTGTAATACGCATGCGCGAACCAGTCATTGCGGTCGGAAATTGTGTGCTCGCAAAATAGCGAATGCCTGCTAATTTGAGTGACAGAATGAGGCGTTTGTGGGTGGTAACAGGGGAAGGTGCTTGAAAATGGGGAGTGGAGATCCGAGCGCAGGCGTGCCAAACGGTCAAAACGGGCGTTTTAAGGGTGTGCATAATTAAGAAAGCAGCGTCATCGACCACGTCACTTGGTTGTCTTTTAGCCTGAACTGCTCGCATGATTGCGGTAGAAAAATGCTACCACAAGCACTGCGAGCAGTTCAGACGCCTTTCGATGTACTCGATTAATCTAATAAATAGCGGAGATGAAGTAGGATGCGAGCGGCCAGGGGGCGTTTTTAAAAAAATAGCGAGCACATGTTTCGTTCGCTCGTTCAGACAAAGAGGCGTCAACAGACCGCAAAGAGCGAGCGCTCTATTTAAATATCCGGCCCCTTTTTCTGAACGAGCGAGCGCAAATAGCGTCCGGCTCTGAATCAGGCCCTCTGTCCGCTGTACCCATCCTGCTCAGCACTGTGGGAGAGTCGTCATGATGTCTCTCTCTTCACCCAGTGCGGAAGCCGGAAGGTGTAGCTCATAAGTGAGCTCCAGCCTGGCTCCGGCGCTGGGTGCAGCAGACAATAAGAGTCTGTCTGACTCTTATTGGCTACAGTGTTAAAACAAACACACCTCCGACGCCGGTGGTGTGTTTGCTTTAGTGTGTAGTGCTGGCGTGGACCACACATGTCCTGGACTGCGGCCAGTGACCGCTGCACCCCCTGCACAGCTGTGTCCAACGGCGCCCAGGGCATGCACTCTGCTCGACCCCCCACGTTACGCTACTGCTCTTAGGGCCCCATTTAAGAACTTACCTTTACCAGTTGCATATTTTGTTTAGTATCACAATGATACTACCGAATATGCCACTAGTATTTAATATTACTTACCCCACCAACAGAAATGGGCTGCCGTGTCTTGCACATGCACGATGGCCAGTCTGCACATGCACATTACACTTTCACCTGGCGAGGACTCGGCAACACCTTTCGGCATCTTAAGATGACGTAAGCGATACAGTGACAAAACAGGATTTTGGTACTAACAATTAACCGATTCCACAGGGGACACTGGAGTCTCAGTACAGTGGGGTATAGATGTGGGATAACCGGGAGCTGGCACTTTAATAAATTTTAATAGTAGCTAGCTCCTCCCTCTCTATACCCCCTACAGGTCAGTCTAAATGAACTGTGCCCGAGGAGAGCTGGAAATATAATAACAGAGGAGAAGAGAAGCTAGAACATACATAAACAACAAGCAAATATGCAAACAAATCAAGCAGACCTTGAAGAAAAAACTGACTGTCCAAACCTGGCAGAACAATAACAAATGCAGGTGGAATGGGTGGACGTCCAGTGTCCCCTGTGGAATCGGAGAAAGGAATTTAATGGTAAGTACCAAAATCCTGCATATGGGAAAGATTTCAGGACTGCACAACCTGACTATATATATGATGGGAGGTGCTACCTGATGAGACTAATTGCAGGCACAGAAACAGACAAATCTCAGATGCACAACTCCAAATAATTAATAATATATTGTGACACAGTTAGGTTAGGGGGTCCTTCTCCTGGGTAGAGGACTCCTTCCTTTCACACACAGCAGCTGGGAAACAGTACGCCAGACTGGATGCAAGTACAAGCTGGTCGGCTCCAGTCTTTATTGTGCAATGTCAGAAATAACACAAAGAAAACATAAACGTAAATCCTAGCCCTGTCGGGGCACTAACTTCACAGGTAGTTCCCTCACTACCAGAACCTGGCAGGGCCTAATGCTCTCACCAGCAACAAAAGCACAGCACAACACTTACAGTTAGGTTTTCAAGTGTCTCTGAGCAAACTCCCTGTCTGCTCTTCCAGGTGAGACAATCAGCCCTCAACACACTAGGCTTATATTGGCCACTCTCAGGTGGAAAACTAACAAGCCTGTTACCAGGCTAAGAGAACCAAAACCTGGAGTGGCCGTGGGTGGAGCCCTCCCTCTCCTCTCACCCACAACCCCCAGGTCCCAAACCGGCTTTTCAAAAAGCCGAAACTCAAGCCTGCTACACTGCAGACTTTCTCCTGGGTATTTAAAACACATAAGACAGGAATCTGGGATAAATATCCCTGTCACAGACCACTTTACCAGTGATCCTATCACATATCCCCCCCCTTTGTTTCGACCTATGGGGCGGAACAACTGAAGCCCCCAAACAATGAACGCGTGACAACGCGTCTGCTTTAAACAACAGGCCCCCTGGCCTGTGTTCCACCGAAAATTTAAAAGTTTGTAACGCCCACTTTATGGCCAACGCCTCCTTCTCCGGGTAGGCATCGAATTTTGAAACACTGTTCAACTTTCGTAAGTCATTGCAGAAACGCACACTCCCGTCGGGCTTTGGAATCAACACAATGGGACTTGACCATTCACTATGTGATACTTCAATAACCCCTAACTCTAGCATATTTTTAATTTCTTTTGACACCGATGCTCTTGGTGCTTCTGGTAACCTATAGGGCTTTAGATTAACTTTAACCCCTGGGTCAGTGATGATGTCATGTTTAACGACCGAGGTTTTCCCAGGTACGTCAGAGAACAGCACCCTATTTCTAACCAGAAACTCGACCTCTCATTGTTGAATTGCCGACAGGGTTTTTGCCACTGTCACTTCAGGAACTAAGGGCCCTGGACTTACTGGAGGGGCTCGGACGGCCGACAGTACCGTTCTATCTTTCCAGGGCTTTAACAGATTTATATGGTATATCTGTTCTGGCTTTCTTTTCCCCGGCTGGTAAACTTTGTAATTGACCTGTCCCACTCTTTCTAAGATTTCAAAGGGCCCTTGCCATTTAGCCAAAAGTTTATTTTCCACAGTGGGAACCAACACTAACACTCTGTCCCCAGGAGCAAAGCTGCGTAACCGAGCATTGCAGTTGTATATCCTCTGCTGTGCCTGTTGAGCCTGTTTCAGGTGTTCTCTCACTATCGGCACCTCTATAATAGGCAATGGAACTAGTGGACCCTTAAAATGTGGTCTGGGAGCATGATACTGACACTCAGGGCAGGATGCGCCGAAGTCAGATACCTCTTTATGAAGCCTGGGCCAGAAAAACCTCTGCATTATTCGCTCAGTGGTTTTCTCTACCCCTAGATGGCCTGCCGTTATATGACCATGGGCCAGATCCAACACTGTTCTTCTGTAGGCTTTGGGAACTATTAGTTGTTCCACAATATCTTCCCCCTTCTTAGTCACCTGATATAACAAATCCTGACACATTACCATGTGGGGATAGGACAAAGGACTATCAGGGTCTACGGGTTTACCATCAACTACTTTTACATTCTCCCTGGCTTTTACCAAAGTAGGGTCATTCAACTGCTCCACGGCAAAGACCTCTCTTCTGACCTCTAAATCAGGCAGACGATCTACTGGCCCAATAACACTTCCCACCTCAATGGGAGGCACATCAGTTGGCGGGCCACCGTCACGCTCCGCATTCTCTAGTTCGCCAACCATAGTAGGAAAAGGGAATAACTCTGACTCAGAAGAAACTCCCTCCTCCACTATATCGACAACCTTCTCAAGTGGACCGGGGTTGTTCACTTCTGGAACAAAACGGCTTTCCCACAATTTCCAGAAGTGAGCAAAGTCTCTCCCCAATATTGCATCGTACATCAGACCAGGCACCAAACCCACAGAAACTATAGCAGAGCCACATGGTGTCTCGATGTTCACCTCGGCAGTAACATAATATCGATTATCCCCATGTATGCAGGTCACATCAACAGTTTTCCCCTTATGCCTCGAGGGGTTCACCAGCCCAGCTTTTATAAGTGTCACCAAGCTACCAGAGTCTAACAGTGCCCCTATTCGGTTGCCATCTACAGTGAGTACACACATGTGCTTATCAGTCTCAGCCTGCCGGTCAGCCGTACAGGCTGTCTGTGCAAAGAAAGACCCCCTGCGGTAGACATGAGCAGTATCACATTGCATAGGTTCAGTTGTAAGTGAACAATTAGCGGAAATATGGCCGAAGTCACCACACCGGAAACACTGAATCATATTAATGTCTGGTCGTTTACGGGCAAGAACCTTCCTGGCCTGGCAGGCCTGTCTCCAAGTTCTACACACTCAGTCTTAGGTACATCCCACCGCCCAGCACCCTTCTCCCCTGGAACAGTCTTATCAGTGTCTGTGGGAGTTCGCCGGTGCGCCATCGGGGCTTGGTGGGACATACTCCTCAGCTCCTCAGCTGCCACGTACCTCTCCACTAGCTCGACCAACTGGTCCGCGGTCTTAGGGTCTGCATGGCTCACCCACTTGCGCAGAGTCGTGGGTAATGATCGCAGGTACCGGTCCATCACGACCCTTTCCACGATCTGTGGTCCCGTCAGCGTCTCAGGCTGTAGCCATTTTGAGGACAGATGGACGAGGTCATGCATCTGTGAACGTGGAGGCTTGTCCATATGGAACTCCCAGCGGTGGACCCATTGGGCACGAACAAAGGTGGTGACTCCCAAGCGAGTTAGGATCTCCTGCTTTAGTTTTTTATAGTCCTTGGCATCAGCCAGGCATAAGTTGAAATATGCTTTTTGTGGCTCCCCAGACAAAAAAGGTGCAACCAGACTTGCCCACTGCTCCTGGGGCCAACTCTCCCTTTCGGCCGTTCTTTCAAATGCGGCAAGATAGGCCTCCACATCATCGCCCGAAGTCATCTTTTGGAGGAAGTGACTGGATCGTACGGAGTGAGTGGTGGTGGGAGGACCAGTATTAACATCTCTGGGCCGGGCAACCAGGTGCTGTACCACCTCTTTTATGGCCTGGCTGTTTTCCGCTAAGGCCTGGCGGGTTTCCTCGATGGCGACCTGTTGTTGCCTCTGGGCTGTCCCCAAGGCCAACAGTTGCACCCTGGTGGATTCCTGCTGAAGTTTGTTCGTCTCCTGCTGAGCTCCTGTAGCTTCCTGCTGAGCCCTGGTAGATTCCTGCTGAGCTGCTGTAGCTTGGAGCAAGGCCTTAATAATGTCCTCCATTTTGTCCTGGGGTGTAGGTTGGAAGCTGAACCTTGCCTCTCTGAGCATTGGCTGACGCCTCCTCTATGGGACTCCAAAGACACAGTGTTATTTCCACACTCACAAATTGGGTGTCTGTCCCTTTAATTTTTAAATGGAAAGTTTTCCTCTCGCTGCAACTTCAGTGTGTGTGGGTGCCTGCATTCTCCACCATATTGTGACACAGTTAGGTTAGGGGGTCCCTCTCCTGGGTAGAGGACTCCTTCCTTTCACACACAGCAGCTGGGAAACAGTACGCCAGACTGGATGCAAGTACAAGCTGGTTGGTGCCAGTCTTTATTGTGCAATGTCAGAAATAACACAAAGAAAACATAAACGTAAATCCTAGCCCAGTTGGGGCACTAACTTCACAGGTAGTTCCCACACTACCAGAACCTGGCAGGGCCTAATGCTCTCACCAGCAACAAAAGCACAGCACAACACTTACAGTTAGGTTTTCAAGTGTCTCTGAGCAAACTCCCTGTCTGCTCTTCCAGGTGAGACAATCAGCCCTCAACACACTAGGCTTATATTGGCCACTCTCAGGTGGAAAACTAACTAAGAGAACCAAAACCTGGAGTGGCCGTGGGTGGAGCCCTCCCTCTCCTCTCACCCACAAGCCCCAGGTCCCAAACCGGCTTTTCAAAATGCCGAAACTCAAGCCTGCTACACTGCAGACTTTCTCCTGGGGATTTAAAACACATAAGACAGGAATCTGGGATAAATATCCCTATCACAGACCACTTTACCAGTGATCCTATCACAATATATAAATGCAATTAAATTTTGCAATCAATAGAGGTTTTAGCATAATCATGGCCAAGGTTATGTGTTTAATATATATGTACTTCACTTTTTTATTTTCATTCTTTATATGCAGCTGCAGCTGCTCCTATCTCTTTACACTGCACTTTTCTTACTATGGTGGTGCCCTGGGGTGGCTTGGCTGGGCCAGTTTTGGGGGGTCCTGCGCTCTGGATTTGAACCCTAGTATGTTAGGGACCTACCCGAAAGAGGTTACCTAGATTTGGGGGGTCCTGCACTCTGGATTTGAGCCCTAGTATGTTAGGGACCTACCCGAAAGAGGTTACCTGTATATGGTGGGTAGGCCCATAACCATGGCCATGATTATGCTAAAAACCTCTATTGATTGCAAAATTTTATTGCATTTATATGCCTCTGCCATGGCCCCTGAATCTCCCTGGAATACGAAAGGACCGAAAGGACGGTCCGGCAAAGGGCTTCCTGGGGGGAGGAGCAGTAGATGGGAGATAAGTGGACTTACCACCTTTGGCTTGAGATATCCACTTATTCAGTTTCGTTCCAAACAGAGCTTCTCAAGTGAATGGAAGTGCTTCCACGGCTCTCTTGGAAATCCTGCATCTGCCTGCCATTGTCGCAGCCACAGGGCCCTGTGGGCTGAGACAGCCAAGGCCAAGGATCTAGAGGAAAGACTACAAATATCCTTAGAAGCCTTTCCAAGAAAAGCAGCAGACTCTGCAATCTGTTCCGCTAGAGGAACCAGATCCTCTGCCGGAGCCCCAGTCTTAAGGACCTCAGCAAGCTGCGTAGCCCATGCTTCCAGCGCCTTGTTGACCTAACAGTTGACTAATACAGGTCTAAGAGACACCCCCGCTACAGTGCACATTGACTTCAAGGTAGTTTCTAACTTCCTGTCAGAAGGCTCCTTTAAAGACACTGCCCCTGGAACAGGGAGCACTGTCTTTTTTGACAGATGTGACACTGAAGGGTCTGCTGAAGGAGGTGTTTTGCATAAATGCCTGCTTTCTGCAGGAAAGGGATAGTATGATAAAAGCTTCCTTGAAATCTGAAACCTTTTTTCAGGGTGTTTCCACGCTGAGGTAAGGATCTCTTCCAATTCCTCAGACACTGGAAAAGAGGCTGCCAGTCTTTGCTTTTTATTAAAGATAGACAGCCTAACCTCTACAGGATCCCTGTCCTTAACATGTATCACCTGGCGTATTGCTGCAATCAGCGCCTCTACTCCCTGATATACAGGCTCCGCCTCCTCTGGCGCCTGTTCCTCTATAGGGTCCTGTACCTCCCCTTCCTCCGTATCAGGCATGTCATCCTCTTCCAGATCATTCAACATAAGAGGATTTGCTATAAGTCTCCTGGTAGGGACACTAGAGGACGATGCCACGGAAGGAACCTGGGCTGACATAACCCTTGTGAGCCCTTTTACAGACCTGGCTAAAGACCACACCCAGTCTGGTTCAGAGAAGGCTGACCTTTGAGATCTTTCAACCTCTCTCTCCCTGTGAGAAGCTTCTAGCTCTGCAGACATTTGAGACATGACTGATGTAATTTGATCAGTCCATGAATTTTGTCAGGATGCTGCAGTCTGTGTCTCTGAAACACACTTCTCACACAACAGGGAACTGGATGACAGTCCCTGTGTAAACTTCTCTGCACAATTCTTACAGGAGAAAGTTTTTTGTGCAGCCTTAGATGACATTCTACCACTTCTCTGTACACAGCACACAGAGAAAAAAGGTAGTGATACAAACAAACACCACACAGACAGAGAGACTGTTTGAAGAAGAGATAGGGGCATAGAGGGAGATTATGCTATCAACCCCGCCCAACCAGCTCTGCTTCAGAGACCAGTGCTATTAACACAATAATGCTGTAATCACTGTGTAAACACAGTCCAACCTGATCTGCACAAGACTATCCCCACTGTGCAGACAGATCTTTTTCTCTGTGTGTATCAGCAGCCTGTGTTTGTAAAATGGTCACCAGCCTCCTTCTGGAGCACTGGGGCTGCTGGGAGGCCCCAGTGTTAGCCTCCGCTCCCTCAGTTCTTGCTGCTTAGTGTTTTTAATGCCAACCTGTCATTTCCTCCTGGTCTCCTTGCTACTCAGAGTGCCAGGAGTCACTAACCTTCTGCTGCCAAATGCTGCTGGCGGTGGGCTTGCTAATGGGGGAGCATGATGAATGCCACACGCAGCATGTCTGGCTACCCCCCAGAGACTGTGGTCTCTGTAGCTGAAGACCCCAGCGTGCGCAGCAAGCAGTGGCGGTGAGGTCTCTCGGCAGCTCCAATGAAGCAGACAGGCAGGGGCAGTGAACTGCCTGTCTGGTCCTCATGCTGATCGAGGATCCATTTATTTCTAGCAGAGAGCTCTTGTATGTGACCAGCTCCCTTGGCACAAAATTTTGACTGACCTGTAGGGGGGTATAGAGGGGGATGAGCTAGCTACTATTCAATTTGATTAAAGTGCCAGCTCCCGGTTATCCCACATCTATACCCCCACGGTACTGAGACTCCAGTGTCCCCCAGTGGATGAAGGAGACACAGCAATAGTATTCGCTAGGAGGACATTATGGGAGGGATGCATGATGCATCACATTCGGGATGGCAACGCCTGGTTGCGTGAAAGAATGCACAAAGGACCACTCTCTCGGTAAGAGCGGTCCTTTGCGATGGAGGGACTTCCAGGTCAATGACCCAGAAGCCCTCTGGTACCACGAGGGGTGCTGGCAGAGATCCAATTAGATCCCTCTCACAGCACTCTCCGAATATAAGCCCATAGGCTTCTATAGGGTAACACCATCAGGAGATGCATTACCCACTGCAACCAAGCCCCAGAGTGATTCTCATTTTGGGTGTTTGACCGAATTTCTACCTTTGCTGATATCCTCCTACTGGCCCATAACTAGAGGTTTGCAATCGATGCAGGGGCCCTGGAGGTGGCACCACCTCTGCACCATGCCACCTGAATTTGGTTTGCATCGTGCCTGGAATGGCACCTTACAGCCAATAGCGCTGCAGCAGAGTTGCCTGGAGTGTCCAATGATGCTTTGGCCACGCACCCCACAGCCTGTAGAGCTGCCCATAGAGTCCTAAGGAACCTCCGGGAAGTGCTCTACTTCCTACTGCCAGCAAACCTGCCACCTTGGCGTGACATCATGACGCTTCATGTTTGGGGGGGTGGGGCTGTCACAGAGCCCTGCTCCATTGCTGCTTAAACAGATTACATACACACAGGAGCGTAGCCAGAACTGTATAGGTCTCAAAGCAACATTTTGAAGGGGCCTCTCCCCAATGCATCTAGAAAGACGCCTCTCTCCAAAGTGGTTGTTCAGTTTATGCCCCATAATATTGCCCTAGATCATTTTATGCACCATACTGTAATAGTGCCCTAGTGCATTTTATGCCCCATTCAAATACCCTAGTTTACATTATACCACACAGTGCTACCAGTTCATATTATGCCACATTTTATACCCCCAGTTCACAATATGCCACATTGTAGTGTTGCCAGTAAAAATTATTCCACACAGTGCTTCCAGTTCACATTATGCTACATATGGAACAAAGACCATCCAGCTCCTACCTGAGGGGGATACTTCCTAATACAGAACATTCCATTTTGAGTGGAGATATTCTTAATTTAGACACATCTTCCCTTTCTGGGACAGTCGTAATCTCGCAGCTTTACTGAGAGGGAAAGACAGAGATCACCACTGACGAGTCCTCCTTCTCAGGCCCGGGTAAAAGGCCAGGACCAATTTCTTAGCAGGCAATATCGGGAACTTGGTAGACAACTATATGAGCTGATACACAAACAATTATAAAACATGTCCCAGTCTTTATACTGTCTATCCAGTGTTCAAGATATCCGCCAGTGTTATTTCTACAATGATTTCAAGATATAATTTTTCATGCAATAGAAAGCAAAAGAGAAAGACATAGTATAGCACAGCATGTAAATATCTTATCCTACAAGGTGATTAAAAGTGGGAAAGAAGTGTTTACCAGGGGAACTGAGGGCCTGATTCAGACACGGTCGCAAGTACCGATCACTCGCAACCGGGTCGATGGTTGCCCAGAGCGCATGTGCACGACGGAGCCGGCTCCGTCGTGCGCATGCGCGACACCCGGATAGTGACGGGCAATCTGTCGCTCTGGGTCTCGCTCCAAAGGGGGTGTGCTGTCGATGTTGAGAGACAGCACGCCCCCTTTGGTGGGTGGGCCAGGGGAGTGGCTGCCCAGAGAACGCCTCCGTCTGGGGCCGTCCCCACTGACATCACAAGTGATGACAGTGGGAGTGCTTTTGGCTCTGTTCGAGCCGAAAGCTCTCTGGGGCTTGCGGCCACGAGACCCTACCACAAGGGTCTCGTCGCAAGCCCGATGGTCGCGATGATCTTGACCATCGCGACCATCATCCTGGCCGCTCGCATTAGCTGTGGGTGGTCACCCACAGCAAAGCGAGCGGCAAGGAGGTCGCTCCATTAAAAATAAAAAGACCGGCCCTGATTCAGAGTGAGCTCTCTGTCAGAGCATCCGGCTCTGAATCAGGGCCCAAGTCCAAAACAAATGTGAAGGACAGAGGAGATCCGTGAATGCACCAGCTGAATGAAATGCACACAAGAAATCCAGAATAAGAGTCCATCAAGGTAACCTTTAATAAATGCCAATGCAAATAGCACAAACACATGAATACAATAAAAATAACAGTGGCAAAAAATGGTTGATAATGTTCTCCTACCAGATGGATATTTAAAAGTCAGCATGGAACAAGTCAGCTCTAGGTGCAGATGGATCTGGATTGAGCTGCCATGCAGCCAGCAGTCCTGCTTCCTGGATCGCGTGGGGAGGTTGCCACACCACTCACACAAACGCGTTTCAACGCTATATTGCGACTTCATCAAGACTAGTGAGTGTTGGTAAGCTGGCGTTTAAATGAACAAACCACTGGAAATGATGTTCCTGATATGTGTCACGATTTGTGAGGTGACAATAAATCATTGGAGAACTAACGCCAGTGGATTTTTTTTTGAACACTGGATATATAAAGACCGGGGACAGGCTGCGCATCAATCTTTGTGTACAGTATTTGCTATATTTTGAGACTTAGGTGGTTCGCTATTGTGTAAGACTGGCTGCAGAACTTATTTTGTGACTTGAAAACAGATCCCTCTTTTTATATAAGCTGGGTACGGAGCACCCTAAGACCCTGGGCCCTATAGCAATGGCACCCCTTACACCCACCATAGCTATGCCCATGCATATACACAAAACCCTCACTCTTTCATATAATTATTATCTGCTTACATTCTCCAAACTCACTGCCCAGTCATGACTGGTATCCAGTTCTAACCATTATGTATTCATTATTTGCCAATACAATTAATTGCTGTTCATCTCTATTGTCCGTAATACCAAACAGCAAGAATACTGTATCACCACCACTAGTGTATAGGGCACCAGTACTACATCTGCCGGTGTATTTACTGCAATCACGCCTGGCGCACTACAATGCCCAGCAACACCCCATGCTCCAAGCTGCCGTTACTTATATATATATATAATTTGCATACCGCTTTTACACCTGTGATGTCCCTGTATCATATGTTTCCTGTTGTTCTCCCTTATTCAATAGATCTAAGAACTAAGGGCCTGATTCAGACCCACTCGCGAGCGGCTGTACGCTCGCAAGTGGGTCGATGGTCTGCACTGAGCATGCGCACGACGGAGGGAGCTCCGTCGTGCGCATGCGCCAGACACGACGAGCGAAGGACTTTCCTTCGCTCGTTGTGTCCGATCAAAGGGGGCGTGCTGTCAATGTTGATTGACAGCACGCCCCCTTTGGTGGGCGTGCCGGGGGCGTGCCTCCCTGACGGGGGCGTTCCCACGGGAACGCCTCCCGTCAGAAGCCGGCCCACTGACATCACTAGTGATGTCAGTGGGAGTGATTTTGGCTCTGATAGAGCCAAAATCACTCCGGAGCTTGCGGTTGAAAACCTCAACCGCAGGCTCCGGCTCGCAATTTCGATGGTCGCGATGGTCACGACCATCGCGGCCATCAAAATGCACGCTCGTATAGCCTGTGGGTGGTGACCCACAGCTATACGAGCGTCCAGGAGGACGCTCCATGAAAAAGGAGCCCGGCCCTCATGCAGAGCGTGCGCTCTGCTCAGAGCGTACGGCTCTGAATGAGGGCCTAAGTAAGCTGTACCACGTGTGGACTAACCACCAATGTGCATTACACTCTGGTTTAACTTTCTGTCTGTAGGAATACTGCTCCCAACACGTTCGCTCGCATTTCAAATATATAGCCATATTAACCCTAATGGTTGTGTCACCCAGTACACTATCACCGCTTACTATGTTAATATATACAGCCACTCTCTAATCTCCCTGAAACCTATCACGCGTAGCATAATTCACGGGTATTTTGTTTTTACTATTATTGTGACTTCAAGGTCCCTGCATTAAGTTTACAGCCTAATCCCCTAAAATTGCTTTTGAATACTACCTATCTACCCGACCCCTCCCAATAATCTACCCGATCCAGTATATATACTGACCCTAAGCACCTAGAAGACAGTGGACCTGATTCAGACTTGCTAGCAAGCGATTGCTCGTTGCTGGCGATGTTTTCAAATGTGCGCAGACGTATACTTCACAGTGCGCGTGCGCATACTAGTATGTGCGACCAGGATGCGCTTGCTCGCCCTGCAAAGACAGCCCAGTGGAATGAGTGACAGGAGAGGCCGTTTGTGGGTGGCAACAGGGGCAGGGCAGTAGTAACGGAGGAGTGGAGTTGCGTTTCAACGTCATTTCAGAGGTGTGCATAATTAACAGGCTGCGTCAAAGTACATATCACCTGACTGGATTATACACTGAACTGCTCGCAGTGCTTGCAGTAGGATACAGTCAACCGCAAGCGCTGCGGTCAGATCCGATGGAACCTGATGTACCGATGGTACGCTAGTGGTCGGCTAAAGACAGGCTAGTGGGCGTCTGAAAACACAAGGTGATCGCTCGGCAATAAATTGTGGGCGTGCTTATACCTTTCCATGTGAGCGCCTGCCTTGACGCCACTTAGCTGAATTACCATATGCAGGGAGCGAGCGGCCGCATCTAGCGAGTGGGTCTGAATCAGGCCCAGTGTCTAGTACATTCTATGATATGATAGCTAGAAGTTGATAGGTTGCTTTGGGAAGCACCTACAATTTTTATCCTTAGCAGGTTTGATATAGGGGTGTGCACCGGCCACTTATCGTGTTTTGTGTTTTGGTTTTGGATCTGGATCTTTCTTCATGTTTTGGATCTGGATTGGTTTTGCCAAAACCACCCTTCCGTGTTTTGGGTTCTGGGTTTTGTGTTTTGGATCTGTATTTTTTTTAAAAAAAAAAGCATAAAAACAGCTAAAATCACAGAATTTGTGGGTTTTTCTGCTCCTATGCTATTATTAACCTCAATAACCTTCATTTCCACTCATTTCCAGTCTATTCTGAACACCTCACACCTCACAATAGTGTTTTTATGTCCAAAAGGTTGCACCGAGGTAGCTGGATGACTATGCCCTACCACCCACCCTTATGTTGTATAAACAGGACATGCACACTTTAACAAACCAATCATTTCAGCGCCAGGGTCTGCCACACGACTGTGGCTGAAATTATTGGTTTGTTTGGGCCCCCACAAAACAAGCTGGCAAGTAATCTGTCCCTGCACAAACTGGCTCTACGGAGGCAAGATGTCGTCCTCATCCTCCTCATCCACCGAATCCTCACCCTCTCCAGTGTTGTGTACATCCTCATCCTCACAGACTATTAATTCATCCCCGATGGAATCCACCACCACAGGTCCCTCTGTACGTTCTGGAGGCTGGTCTCCCTGGAAGAGTTGATAATTCATTTTTATGAACATCATCTTCTCCACATTTTGTGGAAGCAACCTCCTACGCCTTTCGCTGACAAGGTTCCCGGCTGCACTAAACACTCTTTCGGAGTGCACACTGGAAGGGGGGCAACTCAGGTAAAATAGAGCCAGTTTGTACAGGGGCCACCAAATTGCCTCTTTTTCCTGCCAGTACAGGTACGGACTGTCTGACGTGCCTACTTGGATTCTGTCACCGATGTAATCCTCCACCATTCTGTCAATGGTGACAGTATCATATGCAGTGACAGT
Source organism: Taudactylus pleione (assembly GCA_031769625.1). Classification (NCBI taxonomy): domain Eukaryota; kingdom Metazoa; phylum Chordata; class Amphibia; order Anura; family Myobatrachidae; genus Taudactylus; species Taudactylus pleione. The sequence continues at coordinate 831,551 of JAUIMM010000358.1, forward strand.
AGACATGTCAGAAATTGTTGCCAGGTCCTTCAGTCCAGACCAGATGGCTTTAAACCTAGGATCGAGCATAGTGGCCAAAATGTAGTGGTCTGATTTCAACAGATTGACCACCCTGGAATCCTGGCAAAGCGAATGAAGGGCTTCATCCACAAGTCCCATATGCCGAGCGGAATCGCTCCGTCTTAGCTCCTCCTTCACTTTCTCCAGCTGCTTCTGCAGAAGCCTGATGAGGGGAATGACCTGACTCAAGCTGGCAGTGTCTGAACTGACTTCACGTGTGGCAAGTTCGAAGGGCTGGAGAACCTTGCACAACATGGAAATCATTCTCCACTGCGCTTGAGTCAGGTGCATACCCACTCCTTTGCCTATGTCATAGGTATGCTTGAATGGCCTTTTGCTGCTCCTCCATCCTCTAAAGCATTTAAAGGGTTGAGTTCCACCGCGTCACAACCTCTTGCTTCAGGTGATGGCGGGGCAGGTTCAAGAGTGTTTGCTGGCGCTCCAGTCTTCGGCACGCAGTCGCTGAATGGTGAAAGTGGCCAGAAATTTTTCGGGCCACCCAAAGCGTCTCCTGCACGCCCCTGTTGCTTTTCAGAAAATTCTGCACCACCAAGTTTATTGTGTGAGCAAAACATGGGACATGCTGGAATTTGCCCAGATGTAATGCCCGCACAATATTGGTGGTGTTGTCAGATATCACAAATCCCCAGGAGAGTCTAAGTGGGGTAAGCCACTGGGCGATGATTTCCCTCAGTTTCTCTAAGAGGTTGTCAGCAGTGTGCCTCTTACTGAAACCGGTGATACACAGCCTAGCCTGCCTTGGAACGAGCTGGCGTTTCTGAGATGCTGCTACTGGTGACGCTGCTGTTGTTGCTGCGTAAGGTGATACATCTACCCAGTGGGCTGTCACAGTCATATAGTCCTTAGTTTGCCCTGTTCCACTTGTCCACATGTCCGTGGTTAAGTGGACATTGGGTACAACCGCATTTTTCAGGACACTGAGGACACTTTTTCTGACGTTTCTGTACAGTCTCGGTATCGCCTGCCTAGTGAAGTGGAATCTATACGGGATTTGGAACCGGGGACACACTACCTCCATCAATTGTCTAAATCCCACTGCACTAATGGCAGATACCGGACGCACGTCTAACACCAACATAGCAGTCAAGGCCTCAGTTATACGTTTTGCTTCAGGATGACTGCTGTCGTACTTCATCCTTCATCCTTCTCGCTAAGGACTGTTGGAGGGTCAATTGTTTAGTAAAAGTAGTGGTGTTCCTACTTCCTCTCTGGGATGATGAACGACTCCCAGCAGCAGCAACAGCAGCAGCGGCAGCAGTAGGCGTAGCAATGCAGGATCCGCCGGAGGAATCCCGGATAGAAGAGTCAGTCATGCCAGTGACATGGCCTGCAGGACAACTTCCGATCCTGACTAAGGAGGAAATTGACGAGGAGGGAGTTGACGGTGTGGATTGCAGGTGCTTGGATACAACAGGACAACGGGATTTAGGTGTCCCTGGACTGCTTACGGTCTTAGCCAAAGTTTCTGAACTTGACAGTAACTCTTTATGAACGCGCTGCAGGTGCCGTATAAGGGAGGATGTTCCTAGGTGGTTAACGTCCCTACCCCTACTTATTTCACCTTTACATATGGTACCTATGGCAAGACAGTTGTTGTCCGGATTTGGATAGAAATATTGCCAGACCAAAGAGGTGGAATGTTTGGTCTTCTGCACAGGTATGACCGTGATGGGCTTTTTCATCCCACGGACACCAACTGTCTCCCCCGGAGCCTGATTTAAACAAACCACATCACCATCAGAATCCTCCTCGCCAACTTCCTCCTCAGCATCAGCTACACCAGTTTCCTCATCCTGTTGTACTTCAACAGTGACATCTTCAATTTGCATATCAGCAAGTGGACTGTGGGTGCTCCTTTCAGCACTTGCAGGGGGCGTGCAAATGGTGGAAAGAGCCACCTCTTCCCGTCCAGTGCTGAGAAGGTCAGGCATCGCAACCCCCACCACACTTGGACTCTCCTTGGGGATTTGTGATATCTACTTAGAACGCACAGTTCTTCGCTGTGCTTTTGCCAGCTTAACTCGTTTGATTTTTTTAGTGGGAGGAGGGCTTCCATCGTCATGTGAAGCTGAACCACTAGTCATGAACATAGGGAAAGACCTTAGCCGTTCCTTGCCACTCCGTGTCGTAAATGGCATATTGGCAAGTTTACGTTTCTCCTCAGATGATTTAAATGTTTTTTTAAGGTCATATTCCAGAACTTTGGGCCTTATTCAGAGCCGCTCGTAAGCGGCCGCTCGTTCGTTCCGAGAGATGTTTGCCCAACTGCGCATGCGTACGTATCGTAATACGCATGTGCGAACCAGTCAGTGCAGCTGAAAATCGTTTGTTCGCTAAATAGCGAATGCCTGCTATTTTGAGTGACAGGAGGAGGCGTATGTGGGTGGTAACAGGGGAAGGTGCTTGAAAACGGGGAGTGGAGATCCGAACGCAGGCATGCTTAAAGGTCAAAACGGGCGTTTTAAGGGTGTGCATAATTAATACAGCAGCGTCATTGACCACGTCACTGGGTTATTTTATAGTCAGACCTGCTCGCAAGATTGCGGTAGAAAAAACCAACCACAAGAATAGCAAGCAGTTCATACACTGGTCGATGTACTCGATTAATCTAATAAATAGCGGACATGACGTAGGATGTGAGCGGCCAGGGGGCGTAGTTTTCCAAAAAATGACCGCAAGTTTTGTTCGCTCGTTCAGACCTATAGGCGTGAACAGACCGCAAAGAGCGAACGGTTCTTTTGAATAGCCACCCCTTTTTTCTGAACGAACGACCGCAAATAGCGTCCGGCTCTGAATGAGGTCCTTTGTCATTTGGGATTGTATGTGCCCTCTACTATGACATTGGCCATCGGCCTTGGCAGACGACGTGGATGGCATGTTATCGTCTATGTCATGACTAGTGGCAGCAGCTTCAGCACTAGGAGGAAGTGGTTCTTGATCTTTCCCTATTTTATTTTTATCGGAGAAAGTTTGGTCCTCCATTTATGTTATATTGATATATACGTGTGGCTAAGGCGCACACAAACACAGAAAATAATTTTTTATTTTTGTTGGAGACTAGTGCACTTTGTGGGTTACACCACCGTTTAAGAAATGAGCCAGCCGGCTCTTTACTTATGGGACACAGGCGCACGCTTGGCGCTGCTCCTTTGTTGATGCATGTGCAGCTACAGCCCACACAATTCACAAACACAGAAAATATTTTTTTATTTGGTTTGGAGTACACTTTGGGGGTTACAGCACCCTTTAATGGTGAAGCCAGCCGGCCCTTTACTTATGACACAGGCGCACGCTTGGCACTACTTTGTTGATGCACGTGCGGCTACTGCGCACACAATTCACACACACAGAAAAAATATATATTTTTATTTTTTTTGGAGTGCACTTTGGGGGTTACAGCACCCTTTAACGGTCAAGCCAGCCGGCCCTTTACTTATGACACAGGCGCACGCTTGGCACTACTTTGTTGATGCACGTGCGGCTACTGTGCACACAATTCACAAAGAAAAAATATTTTTTTTTTTGCACTTGTGCGGAGTACCCCTGATGGACAGAGCACCCCCTGGACTACACTACAGCACCCCTTTAGGACTGGGACACTGCACAGGACTTTGGAGTGGACACAGCCCCTTTGGACAACTGACTGCACAACACAGTCCAGCCAGCCCCTATGGACTTTGGAGGAGTGGACACAGCCCCTATGAACAACAGCAGCACAGCACAACACAGCCAACCCCTATGGACTTTGGAGGAGTGGACACAGCCCCTATGAACAACAGCAGCACAGCACAACACAGCCAACCCCTATGGACTTTGGAGGAGTGGACACAGCCCCTATGGATAATAGCAGCACAGCACAACACAGCCAGCCCCTATGGACAACAGCAGCACAGCACAGCACAGCACAGCACAACACTACACTGCACTACACTACACTACACTACACAGCCCAGCCAGCCCTATCTCCCACCCTCCCTCTTCACTGTCCACAGCCGAGTGAGAAAATGGTGACGACGCGGGTACCTTATATAGAATCCAAAACCCACAAGACCCGGAAGGCAGGATGATGACATTTTGCCTCGATTTCAGATCCGAGTCAGGCGGGAAAAGTCGAGCCTGACTCGGATCTGCCTCGGATCGGGGGGGCTCGGGGGGGTTCGGATTTCAGAAATCCGAACCCGCTCACCCCTAGGTTGATAGGTCTTATCTGGGATATAGTTGGCAACTCGGCGTGCGGGATGCCAATGGTCTGAATACCGGCGCCAAAATCCCGACAGGTCAGGTTCCCAGCACCAATATCCCAACCACCGGCATCCCGAAGGTAAGTATCGGGGTGTTAGGGGGAGGTTAGGGTTAGGTAGCGGGGTTAGGGTTATGCATTAGGGGAAGGGTTATGGTTAGGCACTGGGTAACGAGTGTTAGGATTAGGGTGAGGGGAGGAGGAGGTTAGGTTTACTCACTAGGGGGGAGGTTAGGTTCAGGCACCCCGGAGGGGGTGTTAAGTTTAGGCTACGGGGAGGGAGAGGTTAGGCTATTCGGTATTCTGGACAGCAACATCCGGACAGCCGGGATTCTATACCCAACCCGTCTTATCTTTAGTTTCTAATCAGTGACCCCACGCTGAACATCTCAGCAGCAAACTCATGTCCATGTTATCCCTGTACGGTACTTCAGGGTTGGCATTTACTCATTAGACACAGAATCTAGGCTTCCAGATAAGAGTCTTGGTCACATCCTGGCTGCACGGCTGTGTTCACCCGCTAATGGCTATGCGCCCCTCTCATTATCGGCGCTCCTATCTTCAGCATAGGGGCGCCGATGTGCGGGCAGGTGTATGAGCGGTCAATATCACTGACTTTTCTGACAGCTGCAGCTATCGATTTTGATAGCTGAAGCTGTCGTTGCCGCATGCATAGCGCTGTCCCTGGCTGATGGCTCCGCCTCTAACACCCACCTGCAACCTTAAAAACACCTCTCCCATTCATATAGCCTCCCCATATACCTGTCCTATCCAGACAGCACCCCTCCCCATATACCTGTCCTATCCAGGCAGCACCCCTCCCCATATACCTGTCCTATCCAGGCAGCACCCCTCCCCATATACCTGTCCTATCCAGGCAGCACCCCTCCCCATATACCTGTCCTATCTAGGCAGCACCCCTCCCCATATACCTGTCCCACATCAATTCACCCATTTTCCTGCACTTTGCACTTTTTCCCCCCAAAAATGACATATCATTATTGGCCAAATGAAGCTAATTGAAAAATTATTTTTTGCCTAATTAGTCATTAAAGAGGGTGTCCCAGTGCTTCTGAACCAAGTCCTGACATTATCAGTCAAAAATAGGTGTTTTGCACAACTTTTCAACCACTAAGGAAATAAATTCACATATTCTATATTAGTGTTTTTTGTACATGTGGATAGATAGATAGATAGATAGATAGATAGATAGATAGATAGATAGATAGATAGATAGATTAGATATGCACCATATTTATTTTCCCTTTTTTTTAAGGGGGAAATCACCAAATTATAACTTGCCTCCAGGCGTCTGAGATTAATTTACGCCACTGAGTGTTAGGATTAGGGTGCGAGGAGGGGGAGGTTAGGTTTAGGTACTAGCGGGAGGGGAGGTTAGGTTTAGGCACTAGGGGGAGGGGAGGTTAGGTTTGGGCACTAGGGGGAGGGGTGGTTAGGTTTAGGCACTAGGGGGAGGGGTGGTTAGGTTTAGGCACTAGGGGGAGGTTAGGTTTAGGCACTAGGGGGAGGGGTGGTTAGGTTTAGGCACTAGGTGGGGGAGGTTAGGTTTAGGCACTGGGGAGGGGGTGTTAGGTTTAGGATGCAGAGAGGGGGAGGTTAGGTTTAGGCACTAGGGGGAGGGGAGGTTAGGTTTAGGCACTGGGGAGGGGGTGTTAGGTTTAGGATGCGGAGAGGGGGAGGTTAGGCTTAGGCACTAGGTGGGGGGGTTTAGGGTTAGGTACTGGGGAGGGAGGGTTAGGGTAGGGGTTAATAATTGTTTAATGCCACAAAAGATATTCTGCTCATTGCAGAAAATCAAATTACTGTAATTGATGAGAACATTTCTATCGGTTTTATTTTCTTGTTTGTCGTGGTCAGGTACTGTAACTCTCTCATTTACACTCTCAGTAATATACTGGTTGCTTGGAAGTGAGACACACTGTTTTGAGTACACATGAGACAATCCTGGATCGTGGCTGACGGGACAACTGATGTAACAATTGTACACCCATACACACAGAACGATATATAGCACGCGACTGTGCAATATATCGTTCAGTGGCCGCATCCGGGAACATGCCGCCGGATCGTCTCATCTGCCTTGTAGAACAGGAGATATGACAACATAACCGACGACTCGCAGGAGCGCACAATCGCGGGTACACATTAGATGATGTGCCCGATATATATCGTTCCTATCCGCGTCAAAATGATATGTCAGACGATATATCGTCTAATGTGTACCCAGCCTTAATAGTTTATTTAGCCAAGATGGCCGAGATTAGCACAGGTTGTAGATATGGTTCTTGGATACAAGGCACAGGAGAAGAATTTCTTGCAGTACAAATGGAGAGAGTTTATTTGGGAAAAACAAACAGAGGTCATCATGTACTGTTCAATGTATAATGGCCCTGATTCAGACCCACTCGCGAGCGGCTGTCCGCTCGCAAGTGGGTCGATGTTCTGCACTGAGCATGCGCACGACGGAGGGAGCTCCGTCGTGTGCATGCGCCAGACGCGACGAGCGAAGGAAAGTCCTTCGCTCGTTGTGTCTGATCAAAGGGGGCGTGCTGTCGATGTTGATTGAGGGGGCGTGCCGGGGGCGTGCCTCCCTGACGGGGGCGTTCCCACGGGAACGCCTCCCGTCAGAAGCCGGCCCACTGACATCACTAGTGATGTCAGTGGGAGTGATTTTGGCTCTGATAGAGCCAAAATCACTCCGGAGCTTGCGGTTGAAAACCTCAATCGCAGGCTCCGGCTCGCCGTTTCGTTGGTCGCGATGGTCACGACCATCGCGGCCATCAAAATGCACGCACGTATAGGCTGTGGGTGGTGACCCACAGCTATACGAGCGTCCAGGAGGACGCTCCATTTTTATGGAGGGCGGCCCTCATTCAGAGCGTGCGCTCTGCTCAGAGCGTACGGCTCTGAATGAGGGCCAATGTCCACTCAGGTCTGTAGATCTCAACACACTGTGGACGATTGCATGATGTGGGAGCGCGGTTTTGTCCATATAAGGAATTCAAAATTGAAAATACCGACAGTTGAGTTGCCGGCACCGGAATCCCAACGGTAAGTACTTGGGTTAGGAGGAGGGTTTCCAGGTAGGGTTAGGCACTAGGGGGAGGGTTAGGCTCTAAGGGGGGAGGGTTAGGTTTAGGGTGTGCGGAGAGGGGGAGGTTAGGTTTAGGGCAGGGCCATCTCTCCCAATGGGCTTGTTGGACAGTTGCCCAAGGGCCAACCTCCCCCCCCCTTCCTGCAGCTGCGGCCAGTTGGTAAATTTGTGATATTTTTATAAGCCGGCTGCCGGTACACTGTATTCTGATCGAACCTCCCTCACCACATCCCCCCACCTGGTGACGAGTACTCACCTCAGTCCCGGTTTGACTTCATCCGCCGGCTTCAGACCAGTCTCTCTGCATGTGTGGGAGGTCTGATGGGCATGCAGAAGGGTTTAATTTTATTGACCATTTAAATTTTTTCCCCGTGAATGGGTGGGTAGGGGCCCAGTGCATTGCTTTGCCCAGGGCCCACACTGCTGTTAAGACAACCCTGGTTTAGGGTGAGCGGGGAGGGATATGGTTAAGAGTAGGGGAAGGGGGAGGGTTAGGATACTGACCAACAAATGTCGGCATGCTAACCCTGTCGGGCTGCTGGCGTCGGGATTCTGTTGCCGTGATCCATAGTGTCGGCATCCCGTACCCAACCGACGTTGAATGTACCATATATACTTGTTCTTACCTTCAGCACTGTGAGTAACCCTGTCATTATAATTCCAGGGCATTAGATAATTAAACACTGTACTCCCATTTCTCTGTCTCCTATGACGTGGCAATGCAAAATATCATCCATAAATTAATAATGCCTAGTTATCACACTGTGCTGTACATGATATGTTATTCATTCCCATCAGGCTCTGCCAAAACAGAACCTACTGTATGGTGTAAGAGGTCTATGTACTAAACCTTAGTGAGAGATAAAGTGGACGGAGAAAAAGTACCGACCAGTCAGCTCCTAACTGTCATTTTTCAAACACAACTTGTAAAGTGTAAAAGTTAGGAGCTGATTGGTTGGTACTTTATCTCTGTCCACTTCATTTATCTCCAAGGTTCAGGTACTGTACCTAGACCCCTTGGATTCCCTCACACACAAGTACACTACACTACTAGGGTCCATTTTAGTCAGCAGCCACTTATCCTACCGCTGTCTTTTTGGAGTATGGGAAGAAACTGGAGAAAAATTTAGAACATACGCGTACAAACTCCACACAGACATGCCCCTAGTTGGGAATCAACTCATGACCCTGTTGATGAGACAACAATGCAAACCACCAAGCCACTGTGCCGCTGCATAGCAGTCGTACCATGTGACGCAAACTGTCCTGCTTTGTACAGAATAACCAAATGTTCTTACTTCATTCCCATCAGCAATGATGATTTATTTCTTGCTTTATGTCATAAAAAAAGATAATTTGACCTCCTCCCTCCCCCATTGTTTGATCTGTGCATAAGTTTTCTACGCTCTGCGGTAATTGTTTGAAATGTGCAAAACGCGGAATATTCATATTAAATCCATCATGGGAAAAAAAATGGGTTGCAGAAAGCAGATTTTCTATAGAATGCTTAATGATTAATTTAATAATAAAAAAAATATGTATGCAGAACAGCAGAAAATAACGGCAGCGGCTGAAATGATGGCAGCGTCCCATTACCAGCCCGTCAGCGTCCCACGGGACAGACGTGAATTGAATCACTCCGGCACACTGGAAAATCATTATGCTTTTGTGTATACTGCAAAAAAAATCATTTGAACTAACTTGGGAAATAAGCAGTTGCCTGAATAAGGTCATTTGAGGTTGAAAAAGGACAATTTGAGTCCCTTTATGCAGACTGACAATAGTTTATTTAAACTGTGTGTTGTCCAGTGTCTAGTTCATTTTCAGCACTGTAAAGTAGGCAGGATGCCATCGCCAGACAGTGCTGCGAAGCTGCTATTCATTAAGCTGCACTTCGGTGCCTTTGATGAAATCAGTTAAGGTGGAGGGAAATATTTTGTGGATTGTTGCTTTGTGGTTGGTTACGGCGGTGAGGCGCTTACTTAGGACAACGATGACCATGTTATTCCCGGCGCACAGCAGTGTCCGCTGCTATTCCATAACAGCTGGAGAAAGAAGAGTATATTTTCAGAAATATTTTTGCATGGCCCGAAAGTTACTCAGCTGATACTGGAAGTCAGTATGTAGCCATTATGTCAGCATTCTGAATGTCGATACCAGAATGTTGATATGTTCAGAATTTCAACATGGTCGAAATGTCGACAGTGAAACTGTCATAATTTACAATGTCGACATAATAATGTTGACGGTGACGTGACAGGTTTGCAGATTAGGTTTAGGATGCGGCTAGAGTTAGGGGCTCTAACACTGTAAAAATGGTACATCTAGATGACAACGTTTAAATTACGATCATGTCGACATTATACTTGATACGCCTACATAACACATGTGTCGACATTCAGACCATGTCGACACTCTGTTGTCTAAATTTGCCCGGCCCCTTGAAGCCTACTTGTATGCAAGACTGTAGGTAAAACATGTGATGCACTAGATTAGCGGCACACTGGTGCAGAGAGCAAAAGTATGGTGTAGTCTATAATAGGTGCTGGCTGTGCCATACATGAGGGCCCCTGGGTCCAGGGTGCCCCGGCGGCACACCCTGCACCCATAGTCTATATACTTTCCTCTCCACCGATGCCACTGTTATCACCGGGAAAATGGTGTGGATGCCATTTTCACAAAGATCTATACATGCACAGTAACGAAATCACTGTGAAAATAGTGCCAGCGCCATTTTCCCAGAGATCTCTGCATGCGCACTAGACCCTGAGACAGTGCCAGAGTATACCCGGGGCATGTGCCATCGAGAGAGATGGTGGTGGGCACAAGGAAATGTCACATGGGCCCCTCCTCTCTCAAACTGCCCCTGAGTGAAAATGCTGAATATCTCTAAATCATCTGGTCACTAACATGTGACCATGGGCACTGAGAGGAGGGGGTATGGGCCGGGGTCTGTCTGTCTGCAGAGAGGTTCAGCCACACCCACAAGAATGTTGACAGATAAGGACCAATTGAAGTGCAGACCCTGACCAATTTGTTACCCTAGGCAAGATTTTTATCTGGTGCGCTTTAAACGACATGGTGGTGTGCCTACTGGGCGCCCCTCTGGAGAAATGGTGCCCTAGCATTCCCCTATATGGTCAATGCCCATGCCGGCTCTGACCAATTGGTCCTTCTAGATAGTTTATCTTATTTCCATAGAAGATGTGTTAAAATATTTCTGTTATCACCATTTGCTGGAACTGGGGGCCCAATTCAGACCCGCTCGCTAGGCTGCTTTCGCACGTAGTTGCCGAAGTTTCGCAATGTGCGCATGCATCGCAATGCACGTGCGTGAACTAGTCCATGCGATCGGGAATCGACCGCTCGCTGCGCACAGCCAGCTCGCTAGAATGAGTGACAGGAGAAGCCATTTATGGGAGGTGACAGGGGATGGTCGATGGAAATGGAGGTATGGTGGTGCGAACGCAGGCGTGTCTGAGCGTCTTAATGCCGTTTCAGAGGCGTGCATAATTAAGACGCAGCGTCATAGTACACGTCACCTGGTTGAATTACACACTGAAGCACTCGCAGTGCTTGCGGTAGGGTATGGTCAACCACAAGCGCTGCCTTCACTTCCGATGGTACTCGATGTTAGCGATGGTTGCATACACTTCCTGGAAAAGACGTGGGAAAGTGGGCTTCTTCAGAGAAGATGGTGGGTGTCTAAATACACATCGCGATCGCACGCCAAGACATAGTGGGCATGCTAATGCCTTGCCGGGCGATCGCGGGATTTGCATACTTTGGCTGCGTGCGAACGCATCTAGCGAGCGGGTCTGAATCGGGCCCTGAATTCTAAGCATCTACTGCGCTTTCAGTAATATAACGCGTCCTTTGTTTCAAATATAATTTGTTTTCAAGTTTTTACAATCTTACAATGAATTATTTGCAGGTATGATATGAAAGGTAGCTATAGTTTTCTATCCTCTTTTATATGTATTCTGTAACAAAAGAGATTATTGAGAGAGCAAAAATGAGGGAATCTTCTGCAGTTCAGTTTTATTTTGTTGCAATTTTCTAGTGACATAAAAAAATAAATAGTTCCTATTATTACCTGTGCAATTTTGTTCTGTGCAGCCTCTGCGAAGTGATTCGCTAAGGCTAATATACTAACAAGGAGGGATGTACTGCACCTGCAACCTAACTATGGTATGGCGGTCTCTGGAATGCCTGGCATTGTTATGACTCTGAACTTAAACATTGGTTGGGGGCATTATGAGTGTATTAGCCCAGGGATGCCTGTGCGCTTAGGGCCTGATTCAGAGCCGCTCGTAAGCGGCCGCTCGTTCGTTCCGAGCGATGTTTGCACAACTGCGCATGCGTACGGATCGTAATACGCATGCGCGAACCAGTCAGTGCGGCCGAAAATCATTTGTTCGCTAAATAGCGAATACCTGCTATTTTGAGTGACAGGATAAGGCGTATGTGGGTGGTAACAGGGGAAGGTGCTTGAAAACGGGGAGTGGAGATCAGAACGCAGGCGTGCTTAAAGGTCAAAATGGGCGTTTTATGGGTGTGCATAATTAATACAGCAGCGTCATTGACCACGTCACTGGGTTATTTTATAGTCAGAACTGCTCGCAAGATTGCGGTAGGAAAAACCAACCACAAGAATAGCGAGCAGTTCATACGCTGGTCGATGTACTCGATTAATCTAATAAATAGCGGACATGACGTAGGATGCGAGCGGCCAGGGGGCGTAGTTTCCCAAAAAACGACCGCAAGTTTTGTTCGCTCGGTCAGACATAGAGGCGTGAACAGACCGCAAAGAGCGAACGGTTCATTTGAATAGCCACCCCTTTCTTCTGAACGAGCGAGCGCAGATAGCGTCCGGCTCTGAATCAGGCCCTTAATCAGGCCCCGAGTACAGTGGACTTTGTGATGTAATGTATTTTCCACCAAGTGCGTTTTCGGGTATTATGCAAACCCACAAAGCTGGGGGATAAGCAGTTTAATTTTCCCATGTACAACTCCAAGTACCGTAGATGATAGATAAAGTCGACATATGAATATTATATAAGTGAAAATCTTTTTTTGTGTTCAAAACAATTTCTGGCAAACTGTTCTTGTTAGTGAATGTGCACTATGCCTTACATAAAATTGTCGCACACTCAGAGCTGGGTTTGTCTTGCGATTGGTGCGACTCATCCTATGGGTGCAAGTATTCATTTTGGAACTATGGGCCTGATTCAGAGGCATCCGTTCGCTCGTTCACTGTCGATGTTTTGCTACCGCGCATGCGTCCGGTTCTTTATGCGCATGTGCGGCCGTATCTTTGTGATCACTTTTCGATCGCTCGAACGGACTGCGAGCAGGAAGTGACTTCTGAAATTTGATTGATAGAATGTGCCGTTTGTGGGTGGTAACAGGGGAAGGTGCTTGTAAACGGGGGGAGTGGTGGTGTGGACGCAGGTGTGTCTGCCCGCAAAACGTCATTTAATGGGCGTCCATAATTACAAAGACGCGTCATTGTACATGTCACCTAGCTTGATTTTTGACTGAAATACTCGCAGAACTTGCGGGCGCGTAGGGCTACCTTAAGCCTTGCGAGTGCTTCCGATGGCTCTCGATGTTACTGATGGTCTTATACACTTCCTGGAGATGACGTGTTCTGTGAGAGTAGAGGGGGCGGTATTAAGCTAGTTTGCGATCACTTCGTCACCGCTCGCAAAGACAAAAAGGGCGTCCTTGAGCCCTGCATTGCGATCAGGGATTTTACATGGCCGGCCCCTTTTTACATGCGAGCGAGCACTTCTAGCGAGCGGGTCTGAATCAGGCCCTATGTCCTCTATGCGTCCAACTCAGCACAGACAGTGGGCATGACTCATCGCACTTTGGATGCGGTACATCCCGCCACTATTGGGTATATACCACTGTTAATAACGCCGGTATGTACCTAGACTTGCAAGTAAAATCGCAAAGCACAGCTCTTCTAAAAACATCTGTCCTTTGCGAAGAGGGGACTTCCGAGTTCAGGGCCCAAAAGTCCCTCGGATGTCCTTTTGCGCATGCGCCGGATGTTACGCCCGTGATGTGGTTGATGCTAGGAGGTATCAGATTGGATCCATCTCAGGGACAAATGTGAAGAGAAGCCAATAAGCTTCTATTGGGCAACGTCATTTATTGATGGGCGTTACCCACCAGGTCCAAGCTCCAGTAGGTGTCGCCTTTCAGAGCTTGGTACATATGGGCAATGCAACCAAAACTCTGAAAACGTTTTCAGATTTTTGCCTGCATTTTCCCTTTAGTACATCCCCTCCCTGTGTTTCAAATCACTGACATTTGTAGACTCTAAAACTTTGTCAATATTGTTTCACTTCTCTCCAGGTAATACCTAGTAGGATAAACTGTAAAAGTGATGAATAAAATGAAATATAAATGTTATGGATCTGACAAAACAAAGATAAAGTGGTTGCATAATATTTGCTTTAAGATGTTACAAGAGATTGACCAAAACTGGATTGAAAGTCTAAAGCTGATGACGGGACGCCTGCGGCAAGTGCATACACGCTGGCCAATGCCGGGTCCGATGGAGGGGAGCTACGTGTCCGTTATGAATCTGAGGTTGATGTCCGATCAATTTAGTCCCGCGACAGTTCTTGACAAGTTGTGGCCTGTGGGCTAAAGAACAAGATGCAGCCTTTGGGCTGTGTTGCAGCCTTGAGGGCTGGTTAACTTGACTAGATGCGGACTTTGGGCTGAGTAGCAGCCTTGAGGGCTTGGTAAACTTGGCTAGATGCGCTAAGTGCCGCTGGGATGACACTAGTGGCAGTACACAGGATTGCGTACTCAGGATGCTTGGTGCGGTCTGTGCCACCTGGATGACACAAACGGCAGAGAGCTGGTATGTAGACCGTGCCACCTAGAAGACACAAATGGCAGGGATAACAAAGCTGACTGGAACACTGGGAACTCGACTGGATACAAGAGACAATGCCAGAACTGGAAACACGTGAAACTCTATCACCGGCATCAGAGCAGCGTTCGCACCAGGAGGAAATAGCCGCTGGAGCCAATCCAGAACAAGCCAGGGATGACGGACACTTGATGGGGAGGAGCTCGGTGAACGACCGGCCGGCGTTCGCCTCGCCATGCATTCGCAGAGCGGCGGCTTGTGACAGTGTCATGCTGCATTCTGCAGCATGGCAACTCTAGTGATCCGCGGGAGCACGCCTAACATGGGTACGCACTAGACGATGTACCCGATATGCTGTTGAGATCTGCGGGATCACACGACATATCGTCTAGTGTGTACCCATTTTTAGAGCTGCTGTGTGAAATCTTCTCTAGAACCACACTAAGGTGATCCGCACAGTCACTGCTAAGCGGAACAAATAGGATGTGGTACTGTATGTTAAGCCATGGGTATATAATGGGATATAGTAATGATGCGACCGCCGGTCTCGATTCCGATGCTACAATCCCGGCAGGGAATTTAACATAGGCATCGAAATACCGATGCCTATGTTAATCCCAACGCCAGGACCCCGACAGGACGCCGGACCGATCATCCAGCGTCGGAGGTAAGTAACGATGTAGCCGGGATGGGGGGATTAGGTTTAAGGACGCCCCGGGGGGACTTAGGGTTAGGCACCCCGCAGGGAGGGTTAGGCCAGGGAAAGGGGGGGTTAGGGACCGCACTGGGAGGGTTAGGTTTAGGGTGCGGGGAGGTTAAGTTTAGGCACTAGGGGGGAGGTTAGGGTTAGGCATCCCTAAAGGAGGGTTAGGGTTAGGAGGGGAGAGGGTTAGATTACTTACCTCCGCTGTTGGGATTTTCTCCGTGTCAGGCTAGCGCTGTCGGGATTTCAGTCCCATTCCGTATATAATATGTGTCCATTTGTAGCACACACTTATTGCCTTTGAAAAAAGCTATCAGCAGACAGGGAGTGGCGTCTGGCTATTACCTTACACACCAGCGCAAATTTCAACCGATACCGCCCTCCGCTTGCCTTTACTACTTCTGGAATCCGCATTTACCAACAACCGGCAACCGGAGCACCTAAAGTTCTTTTCAGCTGAGACCAATAAACAGTGGGATCACGTCTGTATTAAGGGACTGCACAGGCTGCAGGATATTATTAACCCGGATACAAAGACCCCCTTGTCTCACTCTGATCTTTCATACCAGTAATTATGATTGTGGACCCTCAATTACTTTGAGACTGTTTATTGAGACTTTAATAAATATATACAGCGATTATTTTGGTGGATTTTTTAACACTACACATATTTGTATGAATATATTGATCTACAACATATTTGTGGTTTAATACCCTGGCTCATCTATGGGCCTGATTCAGAGCCGCTTGGAAGTGGCCACTCGTTCGTTCCGACCGATGTTCGAACAACTGCGCATGCGTACAGATTTTAATACGCAAGCGCGAACCAGTCAGTGCGGCCGAAAATCGTGTGCTCGCTAAATAGCGAATGCCTGCTATTTTGAGTGACAGAATGAGGCGTTTGTGGGTGGTAACAGGGAAAGGTGCTTGAAAACGGGGAGTGGAGATCCGAACGCAGGCGTGCCAAAAGGTCAAAACGGGCGTTTTAAGCGTGTGCATAATTAACAAAGCAGCGTCATTGCCCACGTCACTTGGTTGTTTTATAGTTAGAACTGCTCGCATGATTGTGGTAGGAAAAACCAACCACAAGAATAGCGAGCAGTTCATACGCCGTCCGATGTACTCGATTAATCTAATAAATAGCGGACAAGACGTATGATGCAAGCGGCCAGGGGGCATTTTTTTCAAAATTACGTTCGCATGTTTCGTTCGCTCATTCAGACATAGAGACGTGAACAGACCGCAAAGAGCGAATGGTTAATTTAAATAGCCAGCCCCTTTTTCTGGACGAGCGAGCGCAAATAGCGTCCGGCTCTGAATCAGGCCCTATATGTGATACACGTAATATTGTATATGTTTGTACTCTGATTATTTTTTAATAACCATTAAATGGTGTATCTTTTTTGAGTATCCACACAGGGCCTGAATCAGACCCGGTCGCAAGCGCTGAGTGCTCGCAACCGAGTCGATGGTGGCCCAGTGCGCATGCGCACAATGGAACTGGCTCCGTCTTGCGCATGCGCGAGACCAGGATAGCGACGGTCAATCCGTCGCTCCGGGTCTCGTACCAAAGGGGTGGTGCTGTCGATGTTGAATGACAGCACGCCCCCTTTGGGGGGTGGGCCGGGGGGGTGGCTGCCCAGACGGAGGCGTTCACCAGTGATGTCAGTGGGAGAGCTTTCGGCTCTGTTAGAGCCGAAAGCACTCTGGGGCTTGCGGCAACGAGACCCTACCACAAGGGTCTCGTCGCAAGCCCGATGGTCGCGATGGTCTTGACCATCACGACCATCATCATGGCTGCTCACTGTAACTGTGGGTGGTCACCCATAGCTATGTGAGCAGCCAGGAGGCCGTTCTAAAAAAAAAAAAAAGAAAAAGATCGGCCCTGATTCAGAGCGAGCGCTGAGCGCTCCCAAGCGGGTCGATGTTGCCCAAGTGCACACAACGGAGGCGGCTCCGTCGTGCGCATGCGCGAGACCCGAATAATGATGGCCAAGCCGTCGTTATGGGTCTCGCACCAAATATAATATGTATATATACTTTGTTCACTCATGCTATTTGCACTATTTCCTTGGTTTTAGTATATGGACTATTCTGTGGATGACTACCTTGTTTTTTAATATTGAATATTTTCACCTGGTTTAGAAATCCTCAACAACCTTTCCTGGAGTCAAACTTGGTGGCTTCTTCATCCTTTCACCTCTCCCATTGCACTGTGGGCCTGATTCAGAGCTGCTCGCTGCTAGCGAGCACTCACTCTGAATCAGGGCGTGTTTTTTTTTTTCTCCAGGCCGCTCGCAAAGTTGTGGGTGACCACCCACAGCTTGTGCGAGCGGCCTGGAGTCCATTACGATTATCGCAACCATCGAGCTTGCGACAAGACCCTGTGGTATGGTCTCGGCTCCCGCAAGCCAGAGTGGACTTCCTGCTCTAATAGAGCAGGAAGTCGACTACTGACATCACTAGTGATATCAGTAGGTCCGCCCTCAAATGGCAGGCATTCCTTTGGGAACGCTTGCATTTGCCCAACCACCCCCTCTCCCCGCCCACAAAACGGGACGAGCTGTCACTCACCATCGACAGCCGCCCCGTATTGTAGCGAGCCCCGCAGCGCCTGAAGCTCAGTGGCTCGTCGGGGCTTGCGCATGCGCACGCCGGACGCGGTGCATGCGCAGACCATAAACATCGAGCCGCTTGCGAGCGCTGTGCGCTTGCGAGTGGCTCTGAATGAGACCCTGTATGTTATGTCAGCAGTCAAAATGTTGACAGTTAGAATGTCGACATGTTCTGAATGTCAACGGTGAAACTGTCGATGTGGACACTATGCCCACGTCCCGAAATGTCAACATGGCCGTAAAGTCGATGTGTTCATTATGTCAACATTGTGTGTGTGTCGAGAATCAGAGAGTCGACGTATCATTTTTTCACAATTTTAGTCTAACCCTAACCTGTACCTCAACCTAAATCTACATGTAGCACTAAAATTAACCATCTTCATTGTGACTGGAGACCGAACAAATAAGTAGCTCTACCAGTACATAGTGATGACCCCTTATTTCTGAATTTCATTTATTTTAGAGAATAAACCTTTCTGATCATTGCTGAATTATTGTTGTGCTGCTTTACCCGTTTCTATCTTCCCATCCGCATGTTGTACCGTCCATCTCTCCACCTATTGTCAGGACGGCAGAGGGTGATTGCACTGGGGAAATTGCAGGATCAATTCTGCAGCACAATGGAGAATAAATGAAAGATTTTAAAGGGCTAATTAGTTCCATTGGATGTTGTGAGCTTTAAGGACACAAAGACCCCATTCTATAGGAAAATTAGTCCTCGGCTGCAGAAGTGGTCTATAATTAATTTAGTTTGCCATTCAAGCGTTTTACATACACTTTCTTTAGTACCGATGATTAACCTTGAAGTCAAAGAGGTAATGTATGGACCTAATTGGGTATATCAATCTGCACATGCTGTACAGTAGAGCACACTGATGTGATACATTCCAAATGGATTGCATTAAGGGCCTAATTTAAAGATGTACGTTCGACCGAGGATGACGCACATCTCCGATGGTTAGGGGCCTGCGTCTGCCCTTGCCATCTCGCTCACAGCCCCCCCAAGCCACAGCATGACTGACAGGCTGCAGCATTTGGGGGGGATGGAGAGAAGGCGTGCCTGGTTGCCGTTCCTAGAAATGGGGTCGTGTCGCCCTTGTTTCCCGGGAGGGACGAGGCCCAAGGTCTGCGTCGGCTGACGCAGTTTCCTGGCCTTTTGCGTGATCAAGTACCGGTCAGGCTGCGGGAAGCTTCAGCTCCCGCAGACTGACCATAGGAGTGACCAGCCTGGTGATCCCATCCTGCTACGTCAGTGCTGGGATTGCAAATGCAGCAAAGAGCTGTCTGACACCACCTTCTGCATTTGCACCTGAGATGGACAGATTGGCAGGGCCGCTTGTGTGCACCTCTGCAAATCCGTCCATCTCTGAAAGAGGCCCTAAGTCATATGTTCTCTGCATGCGTTCACTCAGTTCCTGCGTTCCATCACCCAGTTCATTTACAACCCGATAGCGCATGCAAACCAGCCTTACTTTGTTTTCTTATTCTGTTGATACAATGATTACTCCACTTCGCCCGTTTTCATCTGAAGCCACATATAAAATGTCAGGCATTGCAGAAATTTAATTGGGACAAGCTGAAACGTGTGTACCCTGGCTTTAACACCATTATATCTGTGATTCTCAAGTTTAGGTCAAATTTTGAAGTTGATCTAAAGTTTGAAAATTTATTGCAAATTTTCTAACTTTAAAGCCAATTTGGTGAACTGGTAAAAAAAAACAAACACTTTAGAACAAATTTGAACATCTCAAATTAGGATTAACTACCTAAATTAGCCATACTTTTATATAATTCTCATTTCGTGACTGACGTCAGTTTCATAAATAAGTTTACAACAGTTTCCAACTGTTTGTATAAATGCACTTTCATGGATACAGTGTTGTTACAGGGCAGTACAATATCAAATCTAATAGGACGCGCTGTCACAAAGCATCAAAAGATATAAAAACACAGAAATACCAGCGCTAGAATAAACAAAAGATGGACAGTTTCAAGATTAATCAACTAGAATACATTATTCATTGATTCAAAATATGCACTAAATGTTATTATAAAATTCTAGCAGCAATAATAGCATAAAAAGTCCACTGAATTAAATGAAATAAATATACAACTCTGTTCCTGTGTACTCAAAACTGGACCTAGGACTCTCTCCACAGTATCCAAGGGTGGAATTCGGTTTAAGCAGCAAGAAATTACCAGACGGTGGGCCAAATGATTCCAACACAGTCCTTAGCATCCAAGGAGCAAATGAATAGGCTGTATGTAGTCCACCTGGAGTATCTCCAACACTCCAGTCAGTCTCAGAGAGGATATTATAGTCCAAATAACAGTCCAGTTATATGGTGAATCGAAGAAGGCAACCCTTCGCCAATCAGCGGAGGTCCAATTCCGATACAGACCTGAAAATTGAAGCCATTTCCGCTGATGCACCTTCGTTATCATAGGTGTAGTGACCATCCGTTTGCTTCAGAGCCCTATACGCAGCAGGGTTCGATGAACTGTCATTTTAGACACATGTCTGGTGGCCCCTAGGTTCATATTGATGGTGAGCTGGTCCACTGTAGCGTGTTGGTCGGTCCTCACGCACCTTCGTAGCTGACGTTCACGTCTCACATCAATGGCACATGGTGCTCCGCAGTTTCCACATCGGTTATTGCCAATTTGTCCAGTATTCCAGGATACACCTTCACCACAGCAGCACGCAAACAGTTCACAAACTGCGCTGTTTCAGAAATGCTGCCACCCTTGGCCCGAAAAGCCAATAATCATCCCTTTTTGCAACTCGGATAAATTGCCCCTTTTACCCATGACGAGTGATATGTGTACAGACGGCCTATCGCACCCCTTATATACCCACCAAGCCAGGGCATGGCACGTGACGTAAATGGGCTACGCGCTGCCGATGTCAAATGTTGGAGGTGGTCGTAATGATGTGACTCGACTGTGTATATTCTCCATTTCTATATGTATTGATGTTTTGCTTGTGAATAGAATTTTTTTCTGTGATTTTAATATAAAATGTATTTACTTAAAATTAGCATATTGAGTGTTTTTCTGCCATTCCAAGGGTATATATATATACACATGTAGATTGAAATTAATAGCACAACATCATTACAGATAATTCATGGCGGCTTGGTTTATTAGCTTTGGGGAGCGCACACAGGCTCACTAAGTGCTGCAGCTGGTAGGTTATTTTCTTTAACTAACGCCTGATTACTTGTTTGGGTCTTTGTGAATCCCCTGCCAAAATAGTTTGATATGCATTAAAAAATACAATAGGCTCGTTACGTCACAAAATTTTATTTGCTCCTCTGCACCCAAATTTTGCAGCTTCGTAAGTAACTTTATGACGTTGGAGGTAAATAGCGGTTACATTAGTACACACTTTGTGGCTGATTGGCAAAAATGTACTGTATACAGTGCATCCGGAAAGTATTCACAACGCTTCACTTTTTCCACATTTTGTTATGTTACAGCCTTATTCCAAAATGGAATAAATTCATTTTTGTCCTCAAAATTCTACACACAATACCCCATAATGACAACGCGTAAAAAGTTTTTTGGAGATTTTTGCAAATGTAATAATAAAAAAAACACTTAAGAAATCACTGTGAATACTTTCCGGATGCACTGTACATGCAGATATTTGCATCTCCATTTTTGGTAGGTACATGCATGAAAACGCGCAACAAAATCGCCATCTTTCTGCCTCTGAAACCCTTTGCGGGCTGGATTTGTCCTGTAGATTGCTGTGTACCTATCTTTGTGATGTATATTTCACAATGTATTTACTTTGATATGCAAACTCATTAGACATGTAGTAAAACTTTAGTATAATTAAATACTTAGAGAACCCTAAAGACAAGCACCAAAAATTAAATGACATCAACTGAGTGATGAAAAGATAAAAGGTAGCTAAAAAGAAATTGAGAACATTAAACGGCTGCTTTATAGCCAGACTTTACAGGAGCTTATTTTAAAGGGAAACCGTCATAAAAATAAAAACTATGTGGAAATGCGGTAGAAAATCAGTCTTCAATGAACGCGAGTTGATATTTGAAAATTATGTTGAATTATTTTCACCTTGCTAACCAGTGAGAGTAGTTGTACGAGATGGCTTATAATCAAGAGAGTTTTGAACAACTGGTACTGAACAGGATGCCCTAGCCCAGTGGTGGCGGACCCTGGCCCTCCAGCGGCTGTGGGACTACATATCCCAGCATGCACTGCCACAGTTTTAGCATTCCCCTAATAGCAAAACTCTGGCAGTGCATGCTGGGATATGTAGTCCCACAGCAGCTGGAGGGCCAGGGTTCGCCACCACTGCCCTAGCCCATTCACTGGATTTTCTGTTATTACTTACAAATTATATCACCAGATGGCGCTGTGGCGATACAAATCCCTTGCAGAGCCCTACAACTGTTCAATGTATCCTCCATTGTGGTCAACAACAGTTCACATTCAAAGAACAGAATTCCCTATATACCAGAAGGTAACATGTCAAGTGGAATAGCCAGCACATGACTTCTAATGCTGTCTTTCAACTTTGACAGGGTACTATATAACAGCCTTCTCGATACACCTGGTCCTTCAAAAAGCCGCATGGGGTGAGGACAGGGCCGGCTCTAGGGGTGTTCGACTTGAGCGGTCGCACAGGGGTGCCACCCATAGAGGGCGCACCCCTCCCCAACATCCCGATTTCAGTGGGACATTACTGTCCCACTGTTCCACCCGTGGGCCGAAGTGGCCCGCGGGTGGTTAAATTGGGAGGTTGGAGGCCCCCCCCACTGCCGCAGCTGTGCGGCGGTGCCGGGCCCTGGAGACTCTGAATGGATACTGCGTGCATGGAGGGGGGCGGCACAGGGTGCTCCGACACCTGGAGCCGGCCCTGGGTGAGGTCCAGTGATTGTGGTGCCAAGAAGCCTCAAAATAGCAGCTGATGGCCAGTTCATCGGTAAAGTGTTGCCTTAGCAACGGAAGCACTGTTCAAGTGATTTGTATCACCAAATCAGAAAATTTGTAACATAATTTTTTTCAATAAATTACAAGGTCAGCCCCTGATGTACTGTACCTGTTGCCTTTCTTACATGCCTTAGAACTCACTCCAAAGTGCTCTAACTAGGGATACTTTCATTTTATTAGCTCTCGGCCCATGAATGATTCCTAAATGATGCCATTTCTATCCTCCCACAGTCATTAGTACCCGATCACTGTACCTCGCTCACATTCCTAGTAGGAGCAGCTAAAACGACACGCTGCTCTAGCAGGTCAAAAACAGCCCAATGAAAGTCATTTGGTTTCTTGCCAGAAGATCAATTTTGTAGCTAAAAGCTACTTATTGTTAACTGCAGACTTAGCTGATTAAGTAAAACTATAATCTCTTTAAGTGAGTGCAAGAAACCACAAACACTGCAGTCAGGTACTTATAAAACACAAAGGGACAGCCACAAGCTTCTATCACACTCCTACAGTCTAACGTTCTACATGCCTCCCATGAAGAATAGAACACTACGGACAGCTCTTTTTGCAGTCTCTGCATTTAATTACACTAAACGACAAAGATGAAACCGCGATCTATATGTTGCCGTGCATTCTAGCTTTAATCCTGTCCATTTTCTAATTGAATATATAGACCTGGTACGGATATCACTTTCCTACCCCAGGGTACAGCTGCATAAGATGACTCACAGAAACTTTTTAAGCCGAAATAGAGTTTGCCTGGCACTTGACTGTCATTCAAGGCAGGTTAAAGGTCCAGCAAGGATATCCCTGCATTTAAGAACAATTACTGTAGTGCCGGACTTAAGGGAGTCAATTATAACAACTGGGGTGGCGGAACCGTGCAAAAAGATGCTATTCTCCTCCGCAGTCCATTGTTTGCTAGTCTGAACTATAAGAATGATGGTTGGAATCTAATCGCTGGGTGTTACAGGAAAATGTTGTGGTTACCTATGTATTTATGTTAATAAATGCCCCCCACCTCCGGAATGGCAGTGTCAGTCAGAGATTACATAGATCACAATGAAGAGGATACTAATGAGTGCATCCTATTGTCCCCTTGAAACCAGTATCTTGATTTTTCACTAATGAAATAAATAAAACATACTGAATGTGATTTTATACACACAGCATATAGTACATCAGTGTATTTTACCTGGCATTTAATGCGCTAGTTACAGAACATGTAAAGTTGATGAATCTGTGTTGGAACTAAGGGGCTGATTCAGAGATGTAAGTTCATCCGATGCTTCCGGTTCTGCGTCTAGCAGGACCCGTTCTGCGCATGTGCATAACAGGTCCTGCCATTACGCTCAGAGACCCCCCCAAGCTGCAGCATGATTGCCATGCTGCAGCATTTGGGGGGGGGTCTGATCACCGTTCACGGAAACGGGGGGATGTTGCCCCTGTTTTCTGGGAGGGACGAGGCCAGGGTCTGCATCGGCGGACGCAGATTCCTGGCCTCTCACATGACCAGCACCTGGTCGGGTTGCGGGAACTTTCAGCTGGGCAACCATCGTGATCAAACAATGCCAAATATCGCCGTCCGGGTCTCACTGGCAGTTGATGTGGATCCCCCAATTTGAATTTTGAACTGCGCTGCAGCCTCACCTCTGGAGCCTCCCCTGCTCGTTACTAGTCTTACATGGTGCTCCAACCCATCAGCTCCTAAATGTCATTTTTCAAACACATGACAGTTAGGAGCTGATTGGTTGGAGCACCATTTGAGATTAGTAACAAGTGATAACAAGAGTATCACTCGTTGATAAATCTGGGCCATATTCACCAATGGGGTCTGGGGAGATAGATCAAACTACTTTTAAACTCTCTTGCAACCTTGACCCAGTAACGTCGGCTTCCTCACAGCAGTAGAATAAAACGTAAGGGCCATCAACATTTCTAAAGGTCAATATTTTTTTTTAACTAGCTCACAAATGTTTACTTTTTAAACACATGTAGGAACTCAAAACAAAGCACAGTTGGCGCTAATTAATTATTTAGTTAGAGTTTGGCCCCAGTGTAACTGAAGATGGACGTTCTTCCCTTGGGATTTCTCTATTGCATATAGATAAGGGGAGACGATTTGCACAGTGAGTTAATAGAGTGTAGGAGACTGATCATGCTCTGTCCCCTTCAGTAAACCTAATCTGTTCTATTGAAATGGACAGATTAATTCAGGTCCATAGGGAGGGTGGTACAGTAGGTGATGCCGCCCAGGGGGCAATACCCCAGCTCCCATTATGTGCCATCAGACCCCTCTTCATGCTCTTTATCTGCCATAAATCCTCTTCACATCCCCCTTTATAAGTAGCTTCCCTAGAATACCATGCCCTGGTATTTATTTTATTATTACCAGTTATTTATATAGCGCACACATATTCCGCAGCGCTTTACAGAGAATATTTGGAGCTTACAATCTATGGCGCTCATTCAGAGGCGGTCGCAAGAAGCGAGCGCTCGCTCTGAATGAGGGCGGCCGCTTGACTTTTCAAGTGCGGCCTCCTGGTCGCTAGCTAAGCTGTGGGTTTCCACCCACAGCTTTAGCAACCGGCAAGGTTGATGGTTGCAATGGTCATAGCGAACATCGGGGCTTGCAACGAGACCCTAAGGTTGGTGCTCGGCAACCGCAAGCCCCAGGGAGCTTCCTGCTCTGAAAGAGCAGGAAACTCCCCACTGACATCACTGATGATGTCAGTGCGGCCGCCCACAAAACGGTAGGCGTTCCTTAAGGAACGCCTCCGTTTGTGAAACCACCCCCACGCCACGCCTACAAAACGGGTCGAGCTGTCGATCAACATCGACAGCCGCCCCTTTTGTAGTGAGCTCCGGAGCGAGAGAATTTCTCTCTCGCTCCGGGGCTTGCGCACGCGCAGTGCAGCTGCGCGTGCGCAGGGCCTAAACATCGACACGGCTGTGAGCACTCAGCGCTTGCTACCGGGTCTGAATGAGGTCCTATATTCCCTATCACATGCTCACACAAATATACTGTACACACAAGGGTTAATTTTGTTGGGAGCCAATTAACCTACCAGTATATTTTTTGAGTGTGGGAGGAAACTGGAGTACCCGGAGGAAACCCACGCAAGCATGGGGAGAAAATACAAACTCCACGCAGTTAGGGCCGTGGTGGGAATTGAACCCACAACCTCAGTGCTGTGAGGCAGTAATGCTGACCATTACACCGTCTGTGCTGCCCCTGGTATGTAATATTGTCCTGGTGTGGGTGAGCATTTGCACTGACTATGCATCCCCATATTGATGCTCATCTTGGTAGAAGAAATAAACACACCAATCCGGCTCAGCCTACAGCAGAACAGAGCACTCATCACAAAGAGGACAGTAAGTCAGATTGCCTTATGCATGATTTAAAAAAAAAATTATATATATATATATATATATATAACATTTAATAATAAATAATGTTTACAAATTGGTAATAAATCCACCATTCCCGTCCCAGGCCAGGAGATGAGGAAGTGGGAGGGGTTCGGGTGCTGGTGCTCTCTCTCTTGCCCGGGGTGCTGAAAAGCCTAGGGGGTATATTTACTAAAGTGTGAGGTTTTTTTTTTAGAAGGGGAGATGTTGCCCATAGCAACCTATCAGATTTTACTTAACATTTAACTAGCACCTTCTTGAAGATAATAGCTAGAATCTGATTGGTTGCTATGGGCAACATCTCCACTTTACCCCTTAGCTGTGGCTCTGGATTCATTCCTCCTGCAAGGTGAGCTCAGAGTGCCAAAAAGGCCACTTCAGATAAATTGAAGGACTGGGACATCCACCAACAAGCCCCCATCCCTGTAAATCATAAGGGTGTGTTACATTTCTGTATTTATTAAAGTTAAAGTACACAAGGATTAATTACTGCTTTAAGTCTCCCTGTGCTTCCTTGCAGTAAAGGTTTCTTGAAACTCCTGTATGAATATCTCTGTCCGTACTGCTAGCAGTAGCTTTATCAGGCCATGCAATTTGTATTCTGTTTAGTCTACATTTGGAAACAATTCTAGTAGCACAGAGCATAGATCCATCACCCACTGCCACATCTGTTACTCAACAGTTCTGAAACTTTTGCCCAGTCTATTGTCACCACTCCAAAATGGTAATTAACTATGACAACTCCTGATCAGACCAAAACGATTCCTCTTAAAATCATCAAAGGGGCACTGTACGTATATGGCTATAATTAGAAGATGTGAAGGATGGGAAAAGAGCCCTGAATTGTCAGATCTGGAAGTTTTAGATTAAGGAGAGGATGGTTCTAATTTCCATGAGAGAAAAAGAGCCGTCATAGATATAGGTAAAGTATGGCAGCAATCACCGGGATGGGATGTGAGATGGTGCACTTGTGTCTGAGGAAGTAAAACACACAGCATTGAAAGGACAACTTACCGGGGTGGCTGTGAGCATTATTTGAGAGAAACGTGGGAAAATGATGTGAAAGTAGAGATTAGCAAATTGGCAGCAAAATTATGCACAAATACATTTTGGAACAGGTCACTTTGTGAACCCATGATATGACGGCGATACAATCTTTCAGTCTTGCCTCACTATTGCACACACTACGCGCCATCGGCACTGTGGGCCTGCTGTACATTGCTGAAAAGAAGGGCGCAGGGGAAAAATGCGTATATTTGCAAATATGCAGAGTTCTACACCTCTGGAGATGCCACCGAACCAGCGTGTGTAGCAAATACACCTGGTTGGCTATGCGTTATCATCATCAGTGCTCTACACTCAGGCGTGCCAAGAAGGGGGGATTGGGTACTAATTAGCCGGGCCCGGGCTTGCTAGAGGGGCCCGGCGGGATCCCGGGTCTGGCACCCCCCCACCTTCCTCTTATCTCACAGCAGCCCAGTACACGCTGCTGTGTGCTGGGCTGCAGTGGAAGTCGCAGCAGTCTTTTATGCCTGTGGGGGTGAGCGGTCACACCGATCACGCCCCCCTTGGTTTTGCGCTGGGTGAAGGGGCTCACAGCGTCTCCTCCCCTGTGCGCAGAGCCACTATGCAGCACAGCAAAAATACTTTTGTCTTCATTTTTTTATCCTAAGGGGGCGTGTACATGCTCCCGTGATTAGGTCATACCCCTTCTCACGGGCCAGGTGCGGCTCTTGATGCTAGGTGCAAAACATACACCCCAAGCAGGCAAAGTTGTGCTTATGTCCGTGTCTGCATTTGTGTAAATACACCTGTCCCTTGGAAAGTAGGCGCTAGATTTAGGGGGCCCTTATTCTGAGGTGGACGCTAATAGCGTCACTGTGTAGTTCGGGTTTACTGAAAGCCGAACACACCCGAACTTAAGGGTTACGAGTCCAATCGAGTTCCAGTTCCGAATCACTTTGGAGTGCTGGTTCGGGTTCGGAACTCGGATTTAAAAACCGACCTCGGGTTTTGGAATGCATGTAAACACTAAACTTGTCCAAACATATTCACATGAAATGAGATTAGCTCAGGCTTGCCGACTTTCTGGCTGCTCCTTTCGGGAGGGAGCAGCCAGATCGGCATGACAGGGTGGCATGGCCAGCTCAAGGAGGCGAGACCGGCCGGGCTGAGATTATTTGTGGGCTACACAATGCCGATATTACAGGCAAAGTGAAGCAGGAGACGGGTCCAAAATGAAATGACGCAATTCAGCGTGAATCTAGTCATCCCCCCCCGCTGCGGGGGATTCAGAGGTAATTGCGGGGGGGATAGGAGGCGTGGGCGGCAGCTGGGAGGATTGCCTGCCTTCCCGTGAGATCGGGAGCGGCACCCAATTCTCGGGAGACTCCCGACCAAATCGGGAGGGTAGGCAAGTATGGCTTAGCTGTTTTTATTTTTTATCCATTTTTATAGATTTTAAAGGAATCCAGAACCGATTCCGAACGAAAACACACGAGGGTGGTTTTGCCAAAACACGATGATAAATTAGATAAATTAGAACCAAAACCAAATCCAAAACATGGGTTCCGCACACATCTCCACTTCATACGCAGCAGATCTGAGGAGATAGCAGCTTCTGTTTTTTGCATAGAGACGCCCGCCGTTGGCTTTTCAGAAGTTTCGCTTGTCTATTAGTCTGTAAGCTCTGCTGATGCGCTCGGACCGGGTCGATGGCCCCCCACAGAGCTTGCGCACGACGGTGACGGTGCCGTCGTGCACATGCGTGAGACCCGCTACGACCGACAGCGCCAAAGGGGGCGAGCTGTCGATGTTGATTGACAGCTCGCCTCGTTTGGAAGGCGGGCCAGGGGGGTGGCAGTCCACCGGAGGCGTTCCCATGGGAACGCCTACCGTTTGGGGGCGGCCCCACTGACATCACTAGTGATGTCAGTGGAGAGCTTCCGGCTCAGACAGAGCCGAAAGCTCTCCGGGGCTTACGACGAGGGAGACCCTACCCTAGGGTCTCGTCGTAAGCCCCGATGGTCGCGATCGTCTTGACCATCGCGACCATCACCTTAGGCGGTCGTAAGGCTGTGGGTATTAACACACAGCCTTACCACCGCAAAGGAGGACCTCTTGAAAATTCAAAACGTCCTCCCCTCATTCAGACCGCTCTGTGCGACCGGCTCTGAATGAGGTCCTCAGGGTGTGAAAGTCCGGTTGCTACATCGAGGATTTGGACATGCCCCACTGTCCCCGGGCCCTTGTCAGCTCTCGACAGCCCTGATAAATAGCTATCATTATCAGTGCGTACTTTAACCCGCCTTATTCCTAGTGCAAGTGAACCGTCTGAAAACAGGAGGATGTTAGCCAGGGGCATCTTTAGAGGGGAGGGGGCCCATGTGCATATCCCGTCAGGGGCCCCTCGTCTCACCCTGGCAGCCAACTGGCGCGACTGGCCGGCCACCGCAGAATCAGTAGACTCTGGGCACTAGAGCGCAGTCGCCATTTTCCCGGCGATTTCCTCACAGCACATGCGCAGCGCTGAGAGACTCGACACGGGACCTCAGAGAGGTAAGTTTTAGATAATATGGGTGCAGCGTGTGTGGTGTGGGCCCCCCTGGACCCGGGGGCCCGTGTACAGCACACACCCCGCACCCTTTATAGATACGCCCCTTGATGTCAGCAAACATGCAATTCTGTATAGCACTTAAATTTGTTGATACACCCCAATAAACTTATCCTATGTGCAAACCGCACGGTAATGTACCTTCAGTCACAAGTTGCGATGCATCTGAGTTGCGTACAACTGTGAATCGCCAATATATGAATAGGCTCAGGCAAGGAGCATGCACAGTGCAAAAACACGCAACATCCAAAACGGACTTAATGTGTCCTGCTCCGAAATAATGTAAAATAATACTAATAATGAAATAAAAATAATTATCAGTTTTATTATTAGTATTGTTATTGTTACTAATAATATCAATAATAATAATAATAATACTAATACTACTAATAATTATGATTTAGTAAGTAGTTCCTGTTGTACAGTAAGTACAACAATCACCTACATACTTTCTTACTATCCACAAACTTTAATTTCACTGTTAAATAGACAGTATCAATATGATTAAAAAAGAGGAAAAAAGGATATAAATAAAAATAACAATATAAAATGCTACTATACTAAAAATACTATATATTACATGGGTCAATCGAAGGGGAAAGGAGGAATAGTTGTAGATGAAATATGTGCTATTGGCAATGTGATGGACTTAAATATAAATGTGTAGGGAGAACTTGTGCTTCAGGTTCATCTAACATGTTCCCTGTGTGCCCATTATAAATCTGGTTCCGCTTAGCAGACATTGTTATAGAAAGATCAGAACTTGTAGTTAAATAGAACACTTATATCTTTAATATCCATATCAGTATGAAAAGTTATACAAGTAGATTTGAAAAGGTACCTTGTAATATCTTGTAAAACACGTACCCTCGCCCGCTCGCTGTCTCGGATACTCACTGAGCCAGGTGTCCCAGTATAAATAGCTTAAGCCTAGATTTAGCAATTCTTTGCAACCAGTGAATTGATTCCAGCCACTTGATAGAAGCAATGGTCTATATGTATGAATGCAAATTATGGTTAGACTTTGTGCAAAGTACTGTGGGCCTGACTCATTACGGATCGCAACTGCGATTGCAATAGCGATTACGCATGCAGTCTCACTGCGATAGTATGCCAATCCATTGCGATCGCTATGCCGCCACAGCATAACATAAGGATGTCCACTGTACCTTACACATAATTCTTAGCAAGACTGCGAAACCATCAGTAACATCGAGTACTATCGCAGCCTCACGCACACTTGCACAAACATTGACCTTACTCAGAAATTTCTAACCTCATCGCACGCTTTGAGTACTCAGGCTGCGTAAGGCATCGCAGTGGATAAGTTGTGCACGCCCTTGCAATGGCATTCAAATGCCCTGGCACGCCCGCGTTTCGCCGACCACCCCCTCGTCACCATCGACAAACGGCACTTCCTGTCAATGTGCTATGGGTCTGCGTAGACACTGCGTTTGCAGTCCCGGTCGCAGAGGCCGGATCACGCAGGCGTACTGCGATGCATAAGTAGAACGCCTACAATCGGCCAATTGCGTGCGTAATCGCAGTTGCGATTGGTAATGAGAATCAGGCCCTGTGATGCAAATTATCGGTAGCAGGCTCGTTAGTCTGTGAATGGAAATTAATTTAAAAATTCATGGATATGACTTGAAGAATATTAGTTATAGTTAGTAAACTTTGACTTAGCAGAGACTGAATTCCTCAAACACACATTATTTTATACTATAGATGCCACAAATGAGACAGTTTAATTAATGGCTCCAAAATAAGATGAAGACCCTGAAATTGTAACTGTACATAGCAGTATTATGGCATTTGCATGTTAGTGAACAATATGGGCCTGATTCAGAGCCGGACGCTCTGACAAGAGCGCTCGCTCTGAATCACGGCTCTCCTACCTAAAAATGGAGCGGCCTCCTGGCCGCTCACATAGCTGTGGGTGACCACCCACAGCTATAGCGAGCGGCCATGATGCGACGACACCCTGCGGTAGGGTCTCTTTGCCGCAAGCCCAGGAGTGCTTTTGGCTCTATCAGAGCCAAAAGCACTCCCACTGACATCACTAGTGATGTCAGTGGGATGTCAGTGGGGCCGGACCCAGACGGTAGGCGTTCCCACGGGAACACCTCCGTCTGGGCAGCAACGCCCCCGGCACGCCCACGTGCTGTCATTTACCATCAATAGCACGCCCCCTTTGGTGCGAGACCCATAGTGACGACTGGCCGGGTTCCGCGCATGGCACGACGGAGCTCCCTCCATCGTACGCATGCGCACTAGGGCACCATCGACCCGCTTGCGAGCGCTCAGGTCTGAAACAGGCCCAGTATGTTTATTACCAAAACATTTATAACACTGGATAAGAGGGAGCAGCCAGGTACTCAGGACATTGGATCTCATTCAGACCCGGTCGCAAGCGCTGAGCGCTCGCAACTGGGTCGATGTTAAGCGAACGCCTGCCGTTTTGTGGGTGATCAGCAGTGATGTCAGTGGGGAGTTTCCTGCTCGATCAGAGCAGGAAGCTCTCTGGGGCTTGCGGTTGCGGAGACCCAACCTTAGGGTCTCGTCGCAAGCCCCGATGGTCGCGTTGGTCTTGACCATCGCGACCATCAACCTGGTCGGTCGCTAAGCTGTGGGTGGAAACCCACAGCTTAGCTAGTGACCTGGAGGCCGCATTAAAAAAATGAAGCGGCAGCCCTTCTTCAGAGAGAGCGATCGCTTCTTGAGAATGCCCCTGAATGAGGGCCATTGTGTGCCTGAGCTTACAATCTATTGTGCAGGATAATGTGTCATCCATTAATGGCTGCATACAGCTAAATTGCTGTACAGTTTATCCAGATCAAGGGGCCTATGCATTATTGGGGGGGAGGGGGGGGGGGCTGATAAACAAGTATTGAGCATGCAGCAAATTGCGATGGTGAATACTTAACTGCTGGAGCAATTCAGCATTGCGCCAATGTGGGGACAGCCAGAGGCGTCTCCGGGTCTGGTGATACCCAATGCATACTGTAAATCCCACCCGTGCATCGGAACAGCGCACGTCTGAAAGAGGGCGTGGCCTGCCATAAAGGGGTGTTACCTCACGGAACTCCCAGTAGCGTCACTACGGGGTGTGCCCAACATCCCCGGACATGCTGGGTTGCCCCCGGAGACTTGTGCCTGAACTGCCAAATTATAACTTGCCTCCGGGTGTCTGAGATGAACTTACGCCACTGCGCTGGGGGCAGCTGATCCAAAAATCAGCGGCGGTCCCCGCGATCACTAACACAGCTGCTTCGGTAGTGCTGAAACCTGGGATTACGCATGCACTCTGCCACAGGGGATGCAGGGCCGGAGGGGTCGGGTTGACCTGGTTGGATGCCTCTTTGCAACCTGAACCTTATTCCCATAGGAAGGAGTAGTGCTCCAGGAACCAACACCATCTAGAATTGGACCATAGGGGTATATTCAATTGGCCGCAAGGTTTTGCGAGGAAAAAACCTTGCGCCCCTCGTGGCCAATTTTGAAATCCCACGGGTATGCGCGCTCCCGATACCCGCGGGATTCAATTAAAAAAACAGTGGGTGCTGGGTTTTCATCACTGAAAACTACGCGCCGCGTAAATTAAAAAAAAAAAAAGTCACTTACCTGTCTGGGTCTCCGCGGCTCCTGGCGGCCTCCCCTCTCTCTTCTTACTGGAGAGGGGGCTGCTGGGAGTCCCGGGGGCTGATGGGAGGAGCAAGGGATGCTGGGAGATGTACTTCTCCCAGCGCCCATTCCAGGGGGCCACACACACCGCACCGGGTGTCACACACACACTCATGCACTCATACACACACACAACACACAGTCACTCATACACACTTACATACAGCGCACACACTGACATACTCACCGCTGCAGCAGAAGAGTCAGCTCCCGACGCTGGATGCAGAAGAAGATGAGAAGAAAGCGCTTCGGAAGGTGAGAAATTAAGGACTAATTAAGCTAATTGGATACTTCCAATTGCTTAATTAGTCCTTTGGGGGGGGGGTTGTCAGAGCAAGTACACGTGATTTTTCCTAAGAACATTGATTTCTGGAAAAATCACGCTTGCTCAGGAGGTGCTCAAAAAAAAACCTCCCGGTGCGTGTTTTTATAAAAAACACGCACCTAATAGAATAGCAAAAAACCCGCACCTGAAGGAAATACCTCGCAGGTGCGGGTTTTTGGCTTTTCTCGCGGCCAATTGAATATACCCCATAGATTGTAAGCTCCACTGGGGCAGGTACTGGTGTGAATGCCTGAAATATTCTCTGTATAGCATTGCAGAATATGTGATCACTATATAAATAACTGTTAATATTAATAATATTTTTTAATAATAACATAGGATAGATTTCCGATAATCCTGCGTTAACCTATTGGTAAACAGCACAATGCTCATGTTTGCCTTATGCATGCAGAAAACAGCAGTTTGCACATCATTAAAGGCAAATACTATATTTGCTTGATATTTTGACCCATTAATTTTGAAAATCCTAGTTGTATACTTTACTGTCCAATTATTATGTTTTTTTTTTAAACATTTTTCTGAACAGTTAGCAAAAGATGGAAAGATGATCAAAGTATAAACTGTATACTACTTACAGAGTTTTTCCACGACTACAATACGATATGCAAAAGCGATATGATAGCATATAAAGATATATGACTTATGAAGAAAATGTAATGATCCCTTTCAAGTGTCTTGAAGAGGTACTGTAGCCGAAATGTTGATAACATATGTGTAACACGGCTGGGCACGCAGAAAGCACCAAGTTAAAAGTCTCATTAAATTTAAAAAATAAAAAAAGAAAAAATATCCAAAACGAATTGCTGAAACAGGCACTTGCGGCAGCCACAGATAACGGAGCCTTGTTTTCTTGGCAGCCTGTGCCGAGGTTCGGATTTGACTGATGATACAACCGTTATCTTGACACCAGTCTCTCCCATTTAAAAACTGTTTATGAGAAACAAACATCACATAAAAAGCAGATTGCCAGACACTAAGTAAATCATCCTAATAATAATGAATCAAGTATCGCCAGCTGTACCCTCATTGTCATTGTTATGATGTAACACATTCCACCGACATTGATACTGCATCCAAATTTGGGCACAAAACCTTCCTTGATCAGTTGGCAAAGTTGGAGCTAAAGGCATAAAAAAATAGAAAAGGAGACTGGGAGTATACTGTAGTATTAACAAGGTGTACACTGATTATACAAACTGCAAATTAAATCCACTTGCCATGTCCAACAAACTGCTGGAGTCCCTGAAAGTAATGATTAATGAACATTTTTGTGAACCAAAACACATGGAAAATTGTCCCATCTGGACCCTTTAAGTCTCTGATGGAGACTATCTGTGTTTATTTCATCCCTAGCTAAAAGGCTTATTATAAATTGCAATAATCCAAGAAGCCAACCGAAGAAGACAGAGAAGCTCTTCAGATAAAAAAGAAAAATACAAAAAAAAAAACAAAATAGTGAGTTCTGTAACCGAGGACCAGATGTATTTTTGGGGTTGTGTTCTTGTACGCATTTAGCTAGTCTTTTCAAGTGGTGAAGATTTGCATGTTTGTTTTGCGATACTAATGAATATGTTTTTGATTTACATTGTAGAAAATGGAAACTTTTTTTTTTTACTTTTTTTTTTTTTAAATCCCTCGGCTTTGTAGCTTAATGACTTCCAGAAGACAACATATTGTCCTCTTTTAACCCTTCACCATTGAAAACATGTAAACTAATAATTCTTGCTTTATTATTATTATTATTAATTTTATTATTATTATTATTATTATTTAATTTATTTATTTATTTTTACAGTTAGGTTTTTACACCCAGCACATTGCGCTTATCCGGCAATCGAACAGCAATTGTTGCATTTTTTTTCAACTTTCCGTTGGAACAGGTTGAATAAAAAACAACCTCTTTTTGACTTACTTGAGATGTGTAAACGGTAGAACATTTCTAATGAGATTCCTGGGTAGCAATTAGTGAAAAGATAATGGGCATGTTAGATAAATAGGAAGACGGCTCGTGAAGAACATTGCATTCTGCAGCATGACTGCTCATAATTTAAATTCTGAAGATATTGTCATCGCTTGAAATTATTGAGGAAGATGAAGTAGCGAATTGTGTGTTCAAGTACACCATACAGTCTAATTTCTCCAACAAGAGATTTGTCTTGCTTTGATATTCATCTGCATGTAAAAAAAAGTAAAAAAAAAAAGAATGAATTAAACATCTTTCCAATTCTTTTTTTTCTCTAAAAAGGTTCCCCTGTCTAGTGTTTAGGTATTTAATGAGCACCACAGAAATAATACAAGGTGTTTAATTTGGAGATTCTACATCTCTTTCAATAAATGAGATCATTTGATACTTTCAGTGAACAAATCTCTCACAAATAGGTTTCTGGCTTCATTCATTTGCAGTTGTAGAAGGAAGTATTTGGCTTTTTTTTTACTCTGTGTGGGGTATACACTGTATGTAATAGGGTGCGAATTCTGTGAACCGGCCTGATCTTGGCGATTATGGCCCGTATTCAATTTGAGGCGAAAAGTCCGGATCCGCGATACTTTTTTGCCAAAGACGTCATTTTCGCCTGTTTTGCTATTACCCCGTATTCAATTTGAAAGACTTTCCGCCTTAGTCGAAAGTCAATGCAATATAATAGGCAAAAAAGTTTCGCCTATGAATAGCAGGCGGAAAAGAGTGCAGAATTGGGGTTTTGGGGTGCAACATTGCGGGAATCCCCATGCAGCCTTCAGACAGTCCCCCAAAGGTAAACTGTGTCAAAATTAAAAAAAAAAAAACACTTAAGGACACCCCAAAAAATGACTTTGAAAAAGGGGGTGAAAAAAAAAATGTTGGGGGACAAAGTTAAAAACTAGCGAACTAGCCTCTTGGGGGTCCCCAAGTATGCCCCATGTGTTTTTTGATTGCAGGTGCTTGCGGAAGGTGAATTTTTCACGATTTTTTCAACTTCACTTTAGCAACTTTTAAATATGCTGACCCCCATTTTCAAGTACCCCAAATTTGCTGGGAATAGTTATTTTCTGTAAAAAATACTCCTGAAGACTATTCTGCACCACGTATAGAAAAACGCTATTTAGCAGCTATTGAGCCCGTTTCAAAACACCAAATACCTTCAGCAAGCCAAATCGGGGGGGTACCATAGTGAATCCCCATGTCAGAGCATCATTTGGGGGGGTGTCAGGTTGATTTGTTCCCCAAATCTGACAGTACTTTCCAACTGTTCAAGTTTCGCCGGGTCCCGTTTTCGCGTACTTTCAAATTGAATACGGAGCTGGTTGCTTTGGGTTACATCACAACAATTGCTTTAAGCAGTCTAGTATTCTAGTTAGACTGGTTACAGTTACTACAGTATATGATTGTTTTTTATGGGTCATTGCACATATTCTACTTGCGCTATTGTAATACACCCTAATATGTGGGGACTTGCAGATACTGTCCAATGGACATACCCCAAATCATCCTC
This sequence comes from Taudactylus pleione, assembly GCA_031769625.1. Taxonomy (NCBI): domain Eukaryota; kingdom Metazoa; phylum Chordata; class Amphibia; order Anura; family Myobatrachidae; genus Taudactylus; species Taudactylus pleione. Next base: position 868,695 of record JAUIMM010000358.1, read on the forward strand.
TTTTATCCCTCCATTCAGCTATCTTAAATATTTACTAATGTATCTCACTACGGGTTGGGTACAGGGTGCCAGCGCGCAAGATCCCCCTGGTCAAAATCCAGACGCTGGCATCCGGCCGGTAAGTACCCTAACCCAACCCCTAAACTTAACCCTCCCTCCCAGGGCTGCCATCAAAAATTGTGGGGCCTGCAATGGACCAAATAGGCAGGGCCCCCCAAGCCCCCATTATACAGAGCCTCACCTCACAGCAACCCCCCCAGTAATCTCCCTCCCCCCTCCTCACAACGAGGGACCCATCCACCCACTACTTCACCTCTGCCAAATTTACTGTCACTGACAGGCTCGGCCGGCGTCTGCTCCTACCAGCGCGTGGCCACCTGCGCCCGCTACTATATCCCCTTCCTACCTCTCCAACCGCCCACCGCTGCTGCCGTGTTTATGACTGGCTGTGGGAGGCAGGCAGAGAGGATGCTCCCGGCTGCTCGATTGTGTTATAGGCTGATAATATTAAATCTTCATCAAGACAGCTTGTAGTGAAACAAAGGTAGATTTATTCAGCTGGACCAGTCACAAGATTGTGCACACAGACGTGGACCATGCACATTGAGTTATCGGTGAGATATCCTATATTTCATTAGGTTACAATACATTTTATGCACTCCAATAACAATGATTAATGAAAAAGGTGTACATAATTACATTGCAATACATCATATTACAGAGACATGATTTGTTAATCCGTTATCAGGGGGAGTGACAGGGAGGTGACAAGGAGGTGAGGGGATAGCAAGGGGCGTTCAGGGGAGTGGGCAAATAAAGCAAGTCCAGGGGAAAATTACTGGGATACGTGACGAGAAATGCAGAGTCTTCACTTTAGGGGGTATAAAGTAGTTCATTATAGTTCATCAGAGTCTTTAGTCAACAGGTCCATTGTCCATCTTGATTCCGGGTGGAATGATCATTTAGTCCTTTTCATCAGGTTCCATAATCAATAAAGTTTCAGGATAAGTTTCTATTACCATCTCCATATCTCCTACTTCCAACGTGTCCTTATAACTCATAGTCCAATATAGGGATGAAATCACTTCTTATTATTTGGTTAACCCATTCAAAAGCTTTTGTGGTCACTGAGGATAATTAGCTGAAAACAGTTTAATGCATTCACATAAAATCACTTTTGTCAAATGAATATTTTGAAGCAATACAGAGGTATTTCAGCACAGAGCAGGCCGGGCACATCCACTCTGCCTGCCTCCCACAGCCAGCCATATACACGGCAGCAGTGGCGGGCGGTTGGAGAGACAGGCAGAGGTCATAGTAGTGGGCGCGGACCCCCGGCCGAGCCTGTCAGTGAATTTAAGTTTGTCAGGGGGGAAGTAGTGGACAGGCGGTAGGAGGAGCGGACGAGCCCCCAGAGTGTCCGGGTCTGGGACTCCAGGCCCGGCAGCCCCCCCTGATGGCGGCCCTGCTCCCTCCCTGCACCCTAAACCTAACCTCTGCACTAGAGCCTAAACCAAGCCCTCACCCCTAGTGCCTAACCATTACCCTCCCATTAGTGCATAACCCCTAACCCTCCCCTTAGTGCCTAACCCCTAACCCTAATCCTCCCCCTAGCCCCACTACTTACTGTCGGGATGCCGGCGGTCGGGGTGTCTGTATTCTGAATGGTGTTGGGTTTCCGGAGCCAGCATTCTGAGCACGGTTATCTCAACAGCCGGCGTTTCAACTACCTCCCCTCACTACCTATTGCAATATAATTCTGACCACCCTCCATATTAGTGGACGTTTTAGTGTTTTATATTTTAGTGCTATATTTTAGTGCCTATATATGGTAAAGAAGTGTTTTGTGTGTCTATTTCCAGTAGTTCGGCAATATGTTTTCAGTTTTGACTATCTAAACTAACACAGAGATGGAAGCACAACATATACATATACATATACATATACATATACAATACAGAACAAACAATCACTGCAATTATGTATGCTCTAGTACAGGAATCGTTATTAAATACCGCCGAACGTGAGCCCGGCGGACCTAATAACGACGCCGGAAGTTAGAAGATGAAGATCCCAACCAGGTAAGTTTTTTTTTGGTATCGCTAACCCTTTCCCCCCCTAACCCTCCCTTAGGGGTGCCTAACCCTAACCTCCCCCCTAGTGCCTAACCCTGACCCCCCCAAGTGCCTTAACCTAACCCCACCGTCCCCGCAGCCTAAACCTAAGTCTCCCAGGGGGGTGCCTAACCCTAACCTCCCCCGAGGGTGCCTAACCCTAACCCCACCTTTCCCTAGCCTAACCCTAACCCTGCCGGGGGGTGCCTAACCCTAATTCCTCCCTCAGGAGCCACTAACCTAACCCCCCCCGCGGCCTTCCGCACCTGGTGCCCGGCTTACCTTCGTTCAGTATGCCGCGTGTCAGGCTCCCGGCGTAGGTATAATGACAGGCGTCGGGATTTCGACGCCTGTCATTAGTCTCCTGCCGGGATTTGAGAGTCGGGAAGCCAACGGTCGGCATTTTGACCGCCGGTTTATTGACTGCATCCCCTAGTACAGGCATGTCAAACAATTATATGCGACCCAAATAAACATTTTATGCGCCTGACAGTATGGGCCCAAATATATATAATATACGCCCCACACCCCTGCCACGATGGGAGCTCAGCTCAGATCGGGCAGTGTTTATTGTTTTTAAAACTGGCAACGCTGGTCTCTGATCGCTTCAGAGGCCAGCGTTTCCAGTGATGCAGCGCGCGGGTGATGTCATGACGTCTGCCGCGATGAGAGGAGCCTGCACCTGCCACTCTGGATCTAATTAGATCCAGTCAGTGGCAGCATCTATACGGGACAGTGGGAGTGATGACGGCGTGGACTGAAGCGGTGCCCAGCGGCCATCGTAAAGAAGGGTAAATACTGCACAGGTGCTTGTTTGCTTCGCATTAGAAGCTGGACTATGAATTAGTCCCTTTGGTTAAAACAGAGAGTGTCGGTATGGGAGGAGAACTGTTGGCTTCTCCAGAAATTGATGCTTTGTCTCGGGTGTAAGACTGAAGGCTGATACTATCTCTGCGGCTTCTGTGGCCTTGCCCCACAAACATTTCTATCAGGCCATAGTTTTAGTGACAATGCAACAAAATATAAAACCTGAGGTTTACCTGTCCCGAGCAGATGGATGGTTACACAATACAGCACATTATTTTTTAAATAATAGCACATTTAAACAACGCATTCTTTAAACAAGTCTAAAATCAAGATATCATCAAAGGTTAATTTTGTATCTGGATTTTTTGAAAAAAAAAAAATTAGATAAAAAGTTTTTAAAAACAGCTGAAATCATGTAATTTATGTAATCCAAAACCCGAAATTCGGATTTAAAATCCAAATTCTGAAACACAAAAAGATCAGAACCATGACTCGGATTTACCCGGATCTCCTCAGGAGATTAGAACCGCGACTTGGATTTATCCGGATTCCCGATATTTGGGTGGATTCGGATTTCTGGAGAAGCGAACCACACATCTCTAGTTCAAGGCTACGTATAATCAAAATGATAGCAGAATTTGAGTGGCAGCAACAAAGTGTAGATCAGAACTGCATGTTGGAGGAACAAGTGAGGAGATTGTCAGACTTCAGGATAATCACTGGAGAAATAATTGCAAACTAACTGATCCAAAAACATCATCACCAATCACATCTTCTTTATATACACTTTCAAATGCCAATGGTGTTAACTTTTTGTATTCATTGCCAAAGGTGCATTGTTTCCCTGGAAAATACATGTCTTGCTTGTTGATCAGATGCTGCTGTAGTTGGTGCTTCTGGGTTTGTGACAATAGGGTCACTACATATGGGCATTCTATTTTATGAATTCCCTGTTACAAATGGTGGATGGGGGCTGAACTTCTGTGGCCCACAGGCATTACTATTTTCCTCCTCTTGTAACTCATCAAAGCTTGTTGTATTACTGCTATGTCTTTTCAAAGTGCCAGTACTTCTCTTTCAGGGTAACAGCTTACATTTCACATAATGACTTCTCTTAACAACTACACAACACTTTTTGCGTAGCCTTTTTAACCGTGAGTTTTATGGTTTAGTATGTTTCATTAATTTTATAATCAATAAAACAAACAAATTGTGTCAGCTTCAACCAATATAATAATCAACCTTACTCACAAAGGCGCAGATGTACTAAGCTCTGGAAAGTGATAAATTGGAGAGTGATAAACTACCAACCAATCAGCTCCTAAGTGTCATTTTTCAAACACAGCCTCTAACATGACAGTTAGGAGCTGAGTGGCTGGTAGTTTATCACTTTCCAATTTATCACTTTTCAGCGCTTAGTACATCTCCCCCAAAGTGAGCTATATTATAAAGTAAGAGAGGGACTGATTATAAATAAATATTACATTTGTATTTATTAATAGCATCAAGAAAAATACAACTACTAGCCTGGATAAGCAATTTGCATAATGTTTTTCTAAAGTGCAGTCATTAATTAATGAAAAAAAAATAAAAAAATTAAACAAAATATGAAACCATTTAATTAAACTAAATTTAAAACAGTATCACATGATAAAATAGGACATAATAATTTATATTTCTAAAAATAAAGCATAAAAAACTTATTCAAATCTAATTTAATTTGTGATGCGTTTCATGGCATCCAGCAGTTTCCTCAGGCAGTTGAATAGTGAAGAGTCCTTTTAGGAGAGTAAGGCACAGTTTAGTCACAGCACTTCACAGACACATTTTATTAGGTTATAACCAAGATTGTTGCTATGGAAGATATTGCTCTTTTTTCCTATCACTTCAGTCAAGCCGACCACCATTTAGGGACATTCACTTCATTGACTTTTTTGCTGGCTACTTTTTTCAAATGACCCTTAGAATATTTTCTTTAATTTAATCAGTTCCAGTAGATTATAAAGGATAATTATTTGATTATAAATTAAAAAAAAATCTAAAGATTCACTACAATTATTTGACAATCAATTAGAAATGGACAATTGGTCATAATTGTGGTCTGAACTTGATTTGTTTGACTCTTTTATTTATATTTACAACAGAAACACAAGTTAATCACCTCAATTATGCCTTCCAAAACTGGACAATTAACAATATCCTAATAACTTCTATTTCTTAATGTAAATACTTTCTAATAAAGCTGTAATCATTGTGGCTAGAATAATGGTATCAGTAATATTTAATATTGTAAATAAACAAACTATTTTTAAAAGTAAAATAGAGAAAAAAAATATAATTATATGTTTATATAAAAAAAAAAAATAATGTTTGATGGAAGGAACTCTCGTAACTATTTTTATAAAATGTCAAATGTGCATTATTTATTTTTCAGGTCTCCAATTAACAAATCACGTTCTTTTGTAGGTATGTGACATGTCTGAGACATTTATGTTAAATTCTTTAATGGCACAGGATGGGTAAGTAAATCTCAGCATTTTCAACATAAAAGCACAGTAGTTCACAAAACGAAAATCTATCAATGTATTTATAAATATTGTAAAGAATAATACCTCTACTTATAGAGGTGACACTTAAAATGACACATCCTATAGAGCAGTATATTTTTCCTTTCAGCGCTATTGGTTGCTAAATTAATTTTCTATTCTTGTCTACTGACTTTATTATTGACGTGTCCTTGTTTGCATATGGTGTAGGAAAATTACAATGGCTTACCATGGTCATGTCACACAGAGAATGAGCCACAGCTGAATTAAATTAATCAGATTGACATGTTAGATATGACCAGAGATGTTTAAAGTGAACCCATGTGTGTGATATTTATTATAATATCTTAGGCAGGGACCTGACCTTGCTTTGCCTCAGTATCTTTTTTGTTGCATAGGTGGTTCAATAAATAAGGTGACAAGACCTCTCATTTCATACATTTACTAAACTTGAACACATATGTATAAATAATAGTATGGCCTTGGTACAGACTATTTGTCCACATAGTCTCTATACTTGTCTAAGAATTTGTTACAATGGAATCTATTCTGGCATAGAAGAAATTAGTGTCAAGCGCCTGAAGCCAGGACATGATGGCTTGCTGAACTTCACTTTCAGTTGCGAATCACCTTCCATCCAGGAGCTTCTTCAATGGTCCAAAGAGATGGAAATCATTTGGTGTCAGGTCAGGGCTGTAGGGATTATGGTCCAGTATGTCCCAATGGTAGCCCCATAACAACTCACGTGTGTGGTTGGCTGAGTGTGGCCTGGCATTATTGTGCAGCAATACGATGCCCGTTCACAGCAACCCATGTCTTTTTCGTTGAATCGCCCTCTGCAACTGGCTCAATGTGTCACAATAGTGTACAGCATTCACAGTATCTCTCTTGGTGATAAATTCAACAAGAACCCTTTGGGACCCTTGTGGTCCCAAAACAAGGTAGCCTTGATAAGGGAATTGTTTTGAAATTATTAGAAGGTGGGGACAAGGTTATGGATGCCTACTTCATCTCCAGTGTCACATGATGCCCCCATGAAATAGATTTCAGAAGCGCACGCAGTTTTTTTTTTGAGTACCCAGAAACCCCCCCTGACAGAGGGTGAGCAGGTAACCATGTTATTAGGCCCCGCCCCTTGCAGTAAAATGCTGTGATTCGTGGGTCAATGGGGAGGAGGCGGTGATTTTGCCACGAGGGAGCTTAATGACATGGTGCCTAATCGCATCCCTATCTACAACCTGTAGCTACTGCAAGATAAGTAAGTGTGTGTGACATATACGTGTGTGTATATATATATATATATATATGTATATATATATATATATGTATATATAGATATAATATATATAAAACAATTAATAACCAGGTGTGCACTCACCAGCCTTCATCCAATATTAATTTAGTTAATGATATCACATAGAAATAATAATCACATAGAATAAGGCTTCACAACATGGACCTTTGTCAAGATAACGACATAAATGGACAACTCCCCTATATACCAAATGTGAAAAAAACATCTAAGTTAATTGATATGCACTCCCACAGGAAGCAACAGTAAATAGTAAAGATAAAAAATTATGTCAATGATACATTAACATATACATAATAAACACCAAGAATCAAATTATCCTTGCAGTCCCCGCTTGTTTAAAGCCAACTGTCCAACAAGCTGCGTATATAACTAACGAGGACTGCGGCGTGAGTTCCACACACGCAGCACTTCCCCAAGATGGAACGCACAGTGGGTAAGGTAGTCAAAGCCGACGCCCACTTCCTGTCTATGGAACACAAGGCAGCTAAGTAACCGAAGCCTGCGTTCCATAGCTACACAAACAGGAACCATTAAAAGTCCGCACCTGGGTGCTCTTAAAGAAAAAGGTCAATGTCGTCCATATAAATACACAATGGACACATATAAAGAGACATTTTTACCCTAATAACATTGCTGTATAAAAGTTAATATATTATATGAACAGCACACAATATATACAAGTATAGAGTATAAATTATTAAAGGGCCACAGACCACATAGGACAGCCAATAATACAGCCAAAAAATTAAAATAAGAAAAATGGTATGTAAAACAAATACTAGAAAGAATGTGTTTTTTAGAGAAAAAGGTGGTACACCCCTGAAAAAAGTTTTTAAACAAGATAGCTGCCGAACTGTGTGGTCTCATTAAGTCCACGAGGACTGACAGTGTCCAACTCGCCTCCCTGCGTAGCAATAGTTTTGCTCGATACCCACCTACCTTCAACAGGGGTACCCGGTCAATAATCATGAATTTCAGAGACGCTAAAGGATGATGTGCTTCCTGAAAATGCCTTGCCACAGATTTATCAGAGACCCCGTTGGCAATCACAGCACGTATGGATGATCTGTGATTAGCCATTCATTCCCAAAAGGGACGAATGGTTTTGCCCACATAATATAAAGTGCACGGACATATCAGGATATAGATACCATAGGGCCTGATTCAGACCCACTCGCGAGCGGCTGTCCGCTTGCAAGTGGGTCGATGGTGTGCACTGCGCATGCGCACGACGGAGGGAGCTCCGTCGTGCGCATGTGCGAGAGGCGACGAGCGAAGGACTTTCCTTCGCTCGTTGTGTCTGATCAAAGGGGGCGTGCTGTCGATGTTGATTGACAGCACGCCACCTTTGGTGGGCGTGCCGGGGGCGTGCTTGCGAGACGGAGGCGTTCCCAAGGGAACGCCTACCGTCAGAAGCCGGCCCCACTGACATCACTAGTGATGTCAGTGGGAGTGATTTTGGCTCTGATAGAGCCAAAATCACTCCTGGCCCTGCGGTTGAAAAACTCAACCGCAGGCTTCTGCTCGCAGTGGCGATGGTCGCGATGGTCAAGACCATCGCGACCATCATCCTGCACGCTCATATATGCTGTGGGTGGTGACCCACAGCTATACGAGCGTCCAGGAGGACGCTCCATATCTATGGAGGTGGGCCCTGATTCAGAGCGAGTGCTCTGGTCAGAGCGTCCGGCTCTGAATCAGGGCCATAGTCCGAAGTGCAGGTGACACAATGTCGAATTTTAATCTTTCGTCCAGTGTGCAGATGGTAAAGTAAATCTCCTGCTGTCTTATCTCAGCACATAGTACAATTAGCGCACTGACAGCAACCTATTTGCTGGACTTGCAACCAAGTATGGGTATTGAGAGGTGGATCTATATCGGGCCTCATCAGTATGTCTTTCAAGTTACTAGCCCGTTTAAAGCTAATTAGTGGTATCTTGGGCAGCGTCCCTTCAAATCTGGGTTGGATGCTACCACATACCAGTGCTTATTTATTGTCTTACGCATCAATGGGCCAGTAGTGTGAAATGTTTTTTTATTAACATTTCTAAAAATCTTTCTTGCTTTAACAATACTTCTTGCAGTGGTCTTATCATCATAACCTCGGTCAGCAAATCTTTCTCGTTGAGTTTCAACCAAATCAGGGTCAGAATTTTTACAGAAGAACACGCAAAGACTGTGATACGGGTAGATTACGCTTGAATGAATCAGGATGATGACTATCATAAACTAAAAGCGTATTGTGGTCGGTAGGTTTTCTATAGAGTCGGTGGTATAGATAGTGACATCTAAAAAATAAATTTGCTTAACATCATATGTCATAGTCCATCTAATAGGTGAATCCAATTGATTAACATGTTGTAGCATCTCCAAAAGCTCCATCTCTGTACCCCTCCAAATCAGAAACACGTCATCAATATAACGTCGGTAAAAGACAACGCTATATTCAAACAGCGGTCTGATGTAATTGTTTTCATATGCCACCTATATAGAGATTTGCATACAACGGTGCAATGATACTCACCACTGCAGTACCAACTGTTTGGAGATAGCATTGGCCACTGTATCTAAAATAGTTACAAGTGAGAATCATCTCCAATAACTCCAAAATAAATTCCGCTGGTGAAGAACCATCATGTGACTTGATCAGGGCTTTTTAACAATGGACATTACCTCACTTGTGTGGAATCACAGTTGTGGCAGTATCACCAGAGATGGAGCTGGTGAGCAGCAGATTCTGTGTGGGGCAGGAGAGATCCGCCCACACAGAGAAGAAAAGGATTCTGGGAAGTTGTGTAAGGGCTGCCTGGTGGATAGTGCTCAGGTGTGGGCTGATGAGAAGGCAGACCAGCCAGGCTGCTGTGGGAAACAGTCCATGTGGGTTTGTGCCAGCAGAGTGCCCAGTGAAGCTAAGCGAACCATTGTTTGCTAGGATGCCTGTATCTGGACCTTGCAGGAGGCAAGGGGGGACCACAAACTCTCAGACTGAGTGACATTGAGGCAGCTGGGCTGCAGGCTGAGGAAGCCAGGGTCAACTGTATACCTGGAGGATACAGGGAAGGCACAGAGACTGTGAGAGACTTTGTTAGCAGATTAGCTGCACCCACGGTAGAGAGGGTTGAAGAAGTGAGTTAGTTGCCCTGATTGGGCTGGGCGTTTGTTATTTTTGTTTCCCGATTATGCTGACATTAAAGTACCATTTCCATTTATTTTACCTGGAAAAGCTGCATGGGTCCTCATGTGAGCACTAAACACTGCACCACTGACACCCATCTACTGAGCTAAATACCCCAAGTCATCACACAGTATAGAGGGATGACACATCGAGGGTTACCAAAAAATTGTCTTCAAATAATGGTAAACCTCTAATCTGATCTATAAAGTCTGAGGTGCCTTTAAGATAGCTATCAATATGTACTGTATAACCAATTTCTGTAAAAAGCTGTCGACACATCTAGCCACTGGTGAGAAACAAAGAATTACAAGAGGAAATTATAGGTCTTCCGGGCGGTCTATACAGAGTTTTATGAATCTTAGGAAGTAAGTACAAAAGAGGACAAAGCGGAAAATCTGTCCTAAGAAATCCAAGAGTGTCTGTGTCAGTCCAGCCATTGGAAAATGCAAGATTTAATATAGCGTCAAGTTTATTCTTAAATCCCACCAGTGGATCGCCACGTAATAAACAATAAGTGTTGCTATCTGCTAGCTGCCTTTTAGCTTCAAGGTCATAGTCAGAGGTGTTAAGAACAACGAATGCTCAGCCTGTATCAGCAGACCTGATAGTTATATTTTTATTGTTCTTAAGATCCCTCAGTGCCCTTCTCTCGCTTCTGTAATTTGAATGATTCACTTACTGTCTGATCTAGTAGATGAGAAAATGTTTTACAGTATATATATATTAGAGATGTGCGCCAACCATCGTGTTTTGGTTTTGGATCTGGATCTGGTTTTGGATTTTTTTTCCTTGGTGTTTTGGTTTTGGAACTGGATTTTTTTTACTTAAAAAATAAAAAAACAGCTAAACCACATAAAATGTGCCTTTTTTGGTTCCTACAGTATTAATAACCTCAATGACATTTATTTCCACTCGTTTCCAGTCAATTTTGGTTACCTCACAGCTCACAATATTGATTTTTATCATCTAGTTAAAGGGCCAAAAGGTTGCATCCACCTTGCTGGCTCAAAACTGATTGATATAGTTATTAATAGAGCTGAGAACTGTGCAAAGATGATGGTTGGGATACCCTTGAGGATTGAAGGCATGGGCCTTCATAGAGGAAAAGGAAGTTGACGGCCTTGCATTATCATGATGACTGCTGGTGGCAGCTACAACATGTGGTTCTTGGCCTTGCTCTTCTGTCATGTGACAGCCCTACATATTTTCTGTGGTCTTGAAGCAGTTTCACAAGCACCAATAGTGTAGCCAAGGTGCGGTTACAAAATTCACACACGTGCAGTCGTGCGCACACAGAAAAAAATATACAAAAGACACTAATTTTTTTTTCGGGTCCAGAACTTGGGCCCAGAGCACCAGGGCCGGATTATAAGGGGGGACGAAGGGGGCGGTCATCCCGGGGCCCCCCCACATACTGTACTCAGCCACCGGCAATAACTTAAAAAACGGAGCACACCATTTAGCTGTCTCCGCTACGGTCCTTGGCAACTCAGCTGTTTACTTACAGCAGCCGCCGAGGAGCTGCCCTGCAGTTACAGTCTCGTGAGATTATGATTCCAAATCTCGCGAGACTGTGACTGGAGCCCAGGCTGCCTGCAAACTAGTGCGTGAACGAGGCAGAGCTGCTGACTCGGACGCCTAATGTGACTCTACCTCAGCGTTTCACTTGGAGCAAAGAACTGTAAGTATGTATGTATGTATAGAAATGTGCGTGTGTATGTATGTATATACAGTGTGTATATATATATATATATATATATATATGTGGTAAATACGGACTGGCACATCTCTGGCCTATATAAAGACGCCCAGGTGCCTTCTGTGTTAATGATTTAAATGACGAAGAAATGACAGCGGCACTCAGGGTCTTAGAAAAATCAAGGTGGTATATTAAAAAAATGTAACAGCATGAGTCCAACGTTTCGGGGTCCGTAGCCCCTTTGCCAAGGTGAGTGAGAGCAAATAAACATTGTGTCTTACCCAGGGCCGGATTGAGGGCCACATGGGCCTGGAGCTGAAAATGACCAAGGGCCTGTTATGAGAAGCAGAGGAGGTGTGACCAGTGCTGTGAGGGTGTGGCCAGTGCCATGTGGGCGTGCACACCCCTATACCCAATGTTTCCCCAAATATGTAAAAGAAGAAAATGCTTAATTTTGTGAGGTAAATAGAAATACAATTTTACTACTTATGATTTATGGCTGACCGTGTGGAGAGCAGATGGTCAGTCAAAATCATGTTGTCATGACAATGGGCCTATTTTTATGTGGAGGCCTGGAGCTGTAGCTCCATCCGCCCCATTGTTAATCTGGCCCTGGTCTTACCTTATAAAGGGTGTGAGGGGGAGTAAGAGGCCGCATGTGCAGGAAGACATCCTCGGTTCCGTCGTGCTTGGCCCCGTTCGGAAAACTTCCGGTGCGGGCAGGAGATGACGAGTGATACTCCCGACGTCAGGTTGCCTGGGCAAAATCGTGACCATGGCAACCGTTTGACGCTACTGTGCGCTCAAGGAACCGGCTCTGAAATGAAACAAATGAGTGCAGTTAGGAAAGCCAGCTCCAAAATATATGGTAAAAGAAAATAGATGTGTGAAAAAAATGTAAGAGGTTATACCATAAAAAGTGGATCCTGTGTTGGATAAAACGAATATATAATTAAATAACTAATGGTGAAATGAATAAGAAAAATGTCCAACCAAAGTTAGAAATAGAGTAAATGAGAAAGATTAATATTGAAATAAGTATATGTATATTATATTTTCCCATTGGGAAAAAAACATATGTGAATAAATATAAACATTCTAATAAACAAAGTTGGGTTAGCAAAAAAGTGAGATTCTCAATAAATTGGATAAGTACACTTTTTACAAAAAATGTATATAAAAAATGTTACTTGTAAAACACTAAAGAATAGTAATCTTGCAATATTAGATTACTTAAAAATGTTTCAGGAAATTTTTTCGTTAAGACCAGATGGCCAGATGGTGTTTAAGGAGTAGACCCAATGAGTTTCTGTCTGAAAGAGTTTGTTGTTCCTATCTCCTCCCATTAATGTAATAGGTATATGGTCTACAGCCATGTACTTAAGAGACAATAGCGGATGTTTAAATTCCATGTAGTGTCTGGCTACCGGCTGATCGGTGGTTTTGCCCGATAAGGCTAATTTAATGGCTGAGCGGTGGAGGGCAATTCTTTCTTTTAGTTGTCTGATAGTCTTTCCTACGTAGAAGAGTCCACATGGGCAAATTATTAAATAGACTACATGGGATGATGTACACGAGAGGACATGTCTTATGGGGATAGATTTACCCGTGTGTCCACACACGGGTATATCTATCCCCATAAGACATGGCCTCTCATGGAAAACTGAGAGTACAGTTGAAACGATCATTGGGCCACTGATAGCCATGTGGTATGTCTGGTTACATGCCTTGTGAATAAACCTGTGGATTCATCTAAATGTGAGTGCTGGTTTTTTGCTTACTCTGCAGGCGATTAGCTTGCTTAGTGACAGGGTGTTTATATTACAACTTCTTTTGGACCTAACAGCCCCCTGCCAAATAGTGTTTTTTGATTGCCATCTCTCATATATATATATATACTTGCATTTGAAACACCAGTTTATTATATATATATATATATATATATATTAGGGGTGAGCGGGTTCGGATTTCTGAAATCCGAACCCCAACGAGCCCCCCCGATCCGAGTCCGATCCGAGTCAGGCTCGACTTTTCCCGCCTGACTCGGATCTGACATCGAGGCAAAACGTCATCATCCCGCCTTCCGAGTCTCGCGGGTTTTGGATCCTATATAAGGTACCCGCGTCGGCGCCATTTTCTCACTCGGCTGTGGACAGTGAAGAGGGAGGGTGGGAGTTAGTGCTGTGTAGTGTAGTGTAGTGTAGTGCTGCTGTTGTCCACTACTTCAAAGTCCATAGGGGCTGGCTGTGTTGTGCTGTGCTGCTGTTGTTAATAGGGGCTGTGTCCACTACTTCAAAGTCCATAGGGGCTGGCTGGACTGTGTTGTGCAGTCAGTTCTCCATAGGGGCTGTGTCCACTCCAAAGTCCTGTGCAGTGTCCCAGTCCTAAAGGGGTGCTGTAGTGTTGTCCAGGGGGTGCTCTGTCCATCAGGGGTGCTCCCCCCAAGTGCTAAAAAAATAATATATTTTCTGTGTTTGTGAATTGTGTGCACAGTAGCCGCACGTGCATCAACAAAGTAGTGCCAAGCGTGCGCCTGTGTCATAAGTAAAGGGCCGGCTGGCTTGACCGTTAAAGGGTGCTGTAACCCCCGAAAGTACACTCCAGTCCAAACCAAAAAAAAATTATTTTCTGTTTGTGAATTGTGTGCGCAGTAGCCGCACGTGCATCAACAAAGTAGTGCCAAGCGTGCGCCTGTGTCATAAGTAAAGGGCCGGCTGGCTTGACCGTTAAGGGTGCTGTAACCCCCGAAAGTACACTCCAGTCCAAACCAAAAAAAAAATTATTTTCTGTGTTTGTGAATTGTGTGCGCAGTAGCCGCACGTGCATCAACAAAGTAGTGCCAAGCGTGCGCCTGTGTCATAAGTAAAGGGCCGGCTGGCTTGATCGTTAAGGGTGCTGTAACCCCCGAAAGTACACTCCAGTCCAAACCAAAAAAAAAATTATTTTCTGTGTTTGTGAATTGTGTGCGCAGTAGCCGCACGTGCATCAACAAAGTAGTGCCAAACGTGCGCCTGTGTCATAAGTAAAGGGCCGGCTGGCTTGACCGTTAAGGGTGCTGTAACCCCCGAAAGTACACTCCAGTCCAAACCAAAAAAAAAATTATTTTCTGTGTTTGTGAATTGTGTGCGCAGTAGCCGCACGTGCATCAACAAAGTAGTGCCAAACGTGCGCCTGTGTCATAAGTAAAGGGCCGGCTGGCTTGACCGTTAAGGGTGCTGTAACCCCCGAAAGTACACTCCAGTCCAAACCCCAAAAAAAATTATTTTCTGTGTTTGTGAATTGTGTGCGCAGTAGCCGCACGTGCATCAACAAAGTAGTGCCAAGCGTGCGCCTGTGTCATAAGTAAAGGGCCGGCTGGCTTGACCGTTAAGGGTGCTGTAACCCCCAAAGTACACTCCAGTCCAAACCAAAAAAAAAATTATTTTCTGTGTTTGTGAATTGTGTGCGCAGTAGCCGCACGTGCATCAACAAAGTAGTGCCAAGCGTGCGCCTGTGTCATAAGTAAAGGGCCGGCTGGCTTGACCGTTAAGGGTGCTGTAACCCCCGAAAGTACACTCCAGTCCAAACCTAAAAAAAAATTATTTTCTGTGTTTGTGAATTGTGTGCGCAGTAGCGCACGTGCATCAACAAAGTAGTGCCAAGCGTGCGCCTGTGTCATAAGTAAAGGGCCAGCTGGCTTGACCGTTAAAGGGTGCTGTAACCCCCGAAAGTACACTCCAGTCCAAACCAAAAAAAAAATATTTTCTGTGTTTGTGAATTGTGTGCGCAGTAGCCGCACGTGCATCAACAAAGTAGTGCCAAGCGTGCGCCTGTGTCATAAGTAAAGGGCCGGCTGGCTTGACCGTTAAAGGGTGCTGTAACCTCCGAAAGTACACTCCAGTCCAAACCAAAAAAAAATTATTTTCTGTGTTTGTGAATTGTGTGCGCAGTAGCGCACGTGCATCAACAAAGTAGTGCCAAGCGTGCGCCTGTGTCATAAGTAAAGGGCCGGCTGGCTTGACCGTTAAGGGTGCTGTAACCCCCGAAAGTACACTCCAGTCCAAACCAAAAAAAAAAATATTTTCTGTGTTTGTGAATTGTGTGCGCAGTAGCCGCACGTGCATCAACAAAGTAGTGCCAAGCGTGCGCCTGTGTCATAAGTAAAGGGCCGGCTGGCTTGACCGTTAAGGGTGCTGTAACCCCCGAAAGTACACTCCAGTCCAAACCTAAAAAAAAAATATTTTCTGTGTTTGTGAATTGTGTGCGCAGTAGCCGCACGTGCATCAACAAAGTAGTGCCAAGCGTGCGCCTGTGTCATAAGTAAAGGGCCGGCTGGCTTGACCGTTAAAGGGTGCTGTAACCCCCGAAAGTACACTCCAGTCCAAACCAAAAAAAAATTATTTTCTGTGTTTGTGAATTGTGTGCGCAGTAGCCGCACGTGCATCAACAAAGTAGTGCCAAGCGTGCGCCTGTGTCATAAGTAAAGGGCCGGCTGGCTTGACCGTTAAAGGGTGCTGTAACCCCCGAAAGTACACTCCAGTCCAAACCAAAAAAAAATTATTTTCTGTGTTTGTGAATTGTGTGCGCAGTAGCCGCACGTGCATCAACAAAGTAGTGCCAAGCGTGCGCCTGTGTCATAAGTAAAGGGCCGGCTGGCTTGACCGTTAAAGGGTGCAGTAACCCCCAAAGTACACTCCAGTCCAAACCAAAAAAAAATTATTTTCTGTGTTTGTGAATTGTGTGCGCAGTAGCCGCACGTGCATCAACAAAGTAGTGCCAAGAGTGCGCCTGTGTCATAAGTAAAGGGCCGGCTGGCTTGACCGTTAATGGGTGCTGTAACCCACAAAGTACACTCCAGTCCAAACCAAAAAAAAAATTATTTTCTGTGTTTAGCCGCACGTATATATCAAATCGATATAACATAAATGGAGGACCAAACTTTCTCCGATAAAAATAAAATAGAGAAAGATCAAGAACCACTTCCTCCTAGTGCTGAAGCTGCTGCCACTAGTCATGACATAGACGATAACATGCCATCAACGTCGTCTGCCAAGGCCGATGCCCAATGTCATAGTAGAGGGCACATACAATCCCAAATGGCAAAGTTCAGGAAAATGACCTTGAAAAAGACATTTAAATCAGCTGAAGAGAAACGTAAACTTGCCAATATGCCATTTACGACACGGAGTGGCAAGGAACGGCTAAGGTCGATCCCTAGTATGTTCATGACTAGTGGTTCAGCTTCACATGACGATGGAAGCACTCCTCCCACTAAAAAAATCAAAAGAGTTAAGCTGGCAAAAGCACAGCGAAGAACTGTGCTTTCTAAGAAGATATCACAAATCCCCAAGGAGAGTCCAAGTGTGGTGGTGGTTGCGATGCCTGACCTTCCCAGCACTGGACGGGAAGAGGTGGCTCTTTCCACCATTTGCACGCCCCCTGCAAGTGCTGAAAGGAGCACCCACAGTCCACTTGCTGATATGCAAATTGAAGATGTCACTGTTGAAGTACAACAGGATGAGGATACTGGTGTAGCTGGCGCTGAGGAGGAAGTTGGCGAGGAGGATTCTGATGGTGATGTGGTTTGTTTAAATCAGGCTCCGGGGGAGACAGTTGTTGTCCGTGGGATGAAAAAGCCCATCACGGTCATGCCTGGGCAGAAGACCAAACATTCCACCTCTTTGGTCTGGCAATATTTCTATCCAAATCCGGACAACAACTGTCTTGCCATATGTACCATATGTAAAGGTGAAATAAGTAGGGGTAGGGACGTCAACCACCTAGGAACATCCTCCCTTATACGGCACCTGCAGCGCGTTCATAAAAAGTTACTGTCAAGTTCAGAAACTTTGGCTCAGACCGTAAGCAGTCCAGGGACACCTAAATCCCGTTGTCCTGTTGTATCCAAGCGCCTGCAAACCACACCGTCAACTCCCTCCTCGTCAATTTCCTCCTTAGTCAGGATCGGAAGTAGTCCTGCAGGCCATATCACTGGCATGACTGACTCTCCTATCCGGGATTCCTCCGGAGGATCCTGCATTGCTACGCCTACTGCTGCCGCTGCTGCTGTTGCTGCTGCTGCTGGGAGTCGTTCATCATCCCAGAGAGGAAGTAGGAACACCACTACTTTTACTAAACAATTGACCCTCCAACAGTCCTTAGCGAGGAGGATGAAGTACGACAGCAGTCATCCTGAAGCAAAACGTATAACTGAGGCCTTGACTGCTATGTTGGTGTTAGACGTGCGTCCGGTATCCGCCATTAGTGCAGTGGGATTTAGACAATTGATGGAGGTAGTGTGTCCCCGGTTCCAAATCCCGTCTAGATTCCACTTCACTAGGCAGGCGATACCGAGACTGTACAGAAACGTCAGAAAAAGTGTCCTCAGTGTCCTGAAAAATGCCGTTGTACACAATGTCCACTTAACCACGGACATGTGGACAAGTGGAACAGGGCAGACTAAGGACTATATGACTGTGACAGCCCACTGGGTAGATGTATCACCTTACGCAGCAACAGCAGCAGCGTCACCAGTAGCAGCATCTCAGAAACGCCAGCTCGTTACAAGGCAGGCTACGCTGTGTATCACCGGTTTCAGTAAGAGGCACACCGCCGACAACCTCTTAGAGAAACTGAGGGAAATCATCGCCCAGTGGCTTACCCCACTTAGACTCTCCTGGGGATTTGTGATATCTGACAACGCCACCAATATTGTGCGGGCATTACATCTGGGCAAATTCCAGCACGTCCCATGTTTTGCTCACACAATAAACTTGGTGGTGCAGAATTTTCTGAAAAGCGACAGGGGCGTGCAGGAGACGCTTTGGGTGGCCCGAAAAATTTCTGGCCACTTTCGCCATTCAGCGACTGCGTGCCGAAGACTGGAGCGCCAGCAAACACTCTTGAACCTGCCCCGCCATCACCTGAAGCAAGAGGTTGTGACGCGGTGGAACTCAACCCTCTATATGCTTCAGAGGATGGAGGAGCAGCAAAAGGCCATACAAGCCTATACATCCACCTATGACATAGGCAAAGGAGGGGGTATGCACCTGACTCAAGCGCAGTGGAGAATGATTTCCGTGTTGTGCAAGGTTCTTCAGCCCTTCGAACTTGCCACACGTGAAGTCAGTTCAGACACTGCCAGCTTGAGTCAGGTCATTCCCCTCATCAGGCTTTTGCAGAAGCAGCTGGAGAAAGTGAAGGAGGAGCTAAGACGGAGCGATTCCGCTCGGCATGTGGGACTTGTGGATGAAGCCCTTCATTCGCTTTGCCAGGATTCCAGGGTGGTCAATCTGTTGAAATCAGACCACTACATTTTGGCCACCGTGCTCGATCCTAGGTTTAAAGCCTATGTGGTGTCTCTCTTTCCGGCCGACACAAGCCTGCAGAGGTGCAAAGACCTGCTGGTGAACACACTGTCAGCTGAAGCGGAACGTGACACGTCAACGGCTCCTTCTTCATTTTCTCCCGCAACTGGGGCTGCCAGGAAAAAACTTAGGTATCCTAAGCAACCCGCTGGCGGTGATGCAGGGCAGGCAGGACCAAGTTTGGACATCTGGTCCGGACTGAAGGACCTGGCAACAATTTCTGACATGTCTACTGTCACTGCATATGATACTGTCACCATTGACAGAATGGTGGAGGATTACATCGGTGACAGCATCCAAGTAGGCATGTCAGACAGTCCATACCTGTACTGGCAGGAAAAAGAGGCAATTTGGAGGCCCCTGTACAAACTGGCTCTATTTTACCTGAGTTGCCCCCCCTCCAGTGTGTACTCCGAAAGAGTGTTTAGTGCAGCCGGGAACCTTGTCAGCGAAAGGCGTAGGAGGTTGCTTCCACAGAATGTGGAGAAGATGATGTTCATCAAAATGAATTATCAGCTCTTCCAGGGAGACCAGCCTCCAGAACGTACAGAGGGACCTGTGGTGGTGGATTCAAGTGGGGACGAGTTAATACTTTGTGAGGATGAGGATGTACACACTGAAGAGGGTGAGGAATCGGTGGATGAGGAGGATGAGGATGACATCTTGCCTCCGTAGAGCCAGTTTGTGCAGGGACACATTAATTGCCAGCTTGTTTTGTGGGGGCCCAAACGAACCAATCATTTCAGCCACAGTTGTGTGGCAGACCCTGGCGCTGAAATGATTGATTTGTTAAAGTGTGCATGTCCTGTTTATACAACATAAGGGTGGGTGGGAGGGCCCAAGGACAATTCCATCTTGCACCTCTTTTTTTCTTTGCATTATGTACAGTTTGGGGCCTAGTTTTTCTAACTGCCATCCTGTCTGCCACTGCAGTGTCACTCCTAGATGGGTCACGTGTTTGTGCCGCCCACTCGTGTCGCTTAGCATAGTCATCCAGCTACCTCGGTGCAACCTTTTGGACATAAAAACACTATTGTGAGGTGTGAGGTGTTCAGAATAGACTGGAAATGAGTGGAAATTAAGGTTATTGAGGTTAATAATAGCATAGGAGCAGAAAAACCTACAAATTCTGTGATTTTAGCTGTTTTTATGCTTTTTTTCAAAAAAATACAGATCCAAAACACAAAACCCAGAACCCAAAACACGGAAGGGTGGTTTTGGCAAAACCAATCCAGATCCAAAACACGAAGAAAGATCCAGATCCAAAACCAAAACACAAAACACGAAAAGTGGCCGGTGCACACCCCTAATATATATATACTGTATATATATACTTCATATGTGTGTGTATATATATATATTAGGGGTGAGCGGGTTCGGATTTCTGAAATCCGAGCCCCCCCGATCCGAGGCCGATCCGAGTCAGGCTCGACTTTTCCCGCCTGACTCAGATCTGAAATCAAGGCAAAACGTCATCATCCCGCCTTCCGGGTCTCGCGGGTTTTGGATCCTATATAAGGTACCCGCGTCGGCGCCATTTTCTCACTCGGCTGTGGACAGTGAAGAGGGAGGGTGAGAGTTAGGGCTGGCTGGGCTGTGTAGTGTAGTGCAGTGTAGTGTTGTGCTGTGCTGTGCTGTGCTGCGCTGTGCTGCTGTTGTCCATAGGGGCTGTGTCCACTCCTCCAAAGTCCATAGGGGCTGGCTGGACTGTGTTGTGCAGTCAGTTGGCCATAGGGATGTGTCCACTCCAAAGACCTGTGCAGTGTCCCAGTCCTAAAGGGGTGCTGTAGTGTTGTCCATGGGGTGCTCTGTCCATCAGGGGTGCTCCTCCCAAGTGCAAAAAAAAAAGAAATGTTTTCTGTGTTTGTGAATTGTGTGCACAGTAGCCGCACGTGCATCAACAAAGTAGTGCCAAGCGTGCGCCTGTGTCATAAGTAAAGGGCCAGCTGGCTTGACCGTTAAAGGGTGCTGTAACCTCCAAAGTGCACTCCATACAAAATAAAAAATGTTTTCTGTGTTTGTGAATTGTGTGCACTGTGGCTGCACGTGCATCAACAAAGGAGCAGCGCCAAGCGTGCGCCTGTGTCCCATAAGTAAAGGGCCGGCTGGCTTGTCCGTTAAAGGGTGCTGTAACCCCCAAAGTACACTCCAAACAAAATAAAAAAATATTTTCTGTGTTTGTGATTTGTGTGCACTGTGGCTGCACGTGCATCAACAAAGGAGCAGTGCCAAGCGTGCGCCTGTGTCCCATAAGTAAAGGGCCGGCTGGCTTGTCCGTTAAAGGGTACTGTAACCCCCTTTACTAATGGGACACAAGCGTGTGCCTGTGTCCCATTAGTAAAGGGCCAGCTGGCTTGTCCGTTAAAGGGTGCTGTAACCCCCAAAGTACACTCCAAACAAAATAAAAAAATATTTTCTGTGTTTGTGAATTGTGTGCACTGTGGCTGCACGTGCATCAACAAAGGAGCAGCGCCAAGCGTGCGCCTGTGTCCCATTAGTAAAGGGCCGGCTGGCTTGTCCGTTAAAGGGTGCTGTAACCCCCAAAGTACACTCCAAACAAAAAAATATATATATTTTCTGTGTTTGTGAATTGTGTGCACTGTAGCCGCACGTGCATCAACAAAGTAGTGCCAAGCGTGCGCCTGTGTCATAAGTAAAGGGCCGTCTGGCTTGACCGTTAAAGGGTGTTGTAACCCCCAAAGTGCACTCCAAACAAAATAAAAAATATTTTCTGTGTTTGTGAATTGTGTGCACTGTGGCTGCACGTGCATCAACAAAGGAGCAGCGCCAAGCGTGCGCCTGTGTCCCATAAGTAAAGGGCCGGCTGGCTTGTCCGTTAAAGGGTGCTGTAACCCCCAAAGTACACTCCAAGCAAATTAAAAAAATATTTTCTCAGTTTGTGAATTGGCTGGCCGGGTGCCGTACCGAGGAAGGAGGAGGAGGGGGGCCTTCTTACCTTCACTGTACATGACCAGGCTGTCACTTAGGGGTCTATTTACTAAGCAGTGTTAGGAGAAGTGAAAAGTGAAGAGTGAAAAGTGATAAGGTGCCAGCCAATCAGCTCCCAACTGTCATTTTTCAAACACAGCCTGTGAGATGACAGTTGGGAGCTGATTGGCTGGCACCTTATCACTTTTCACTCTTCACTTCTCCTAACACTGCTTAGTAAATAGACCCCTGTGTCACTAGACTGCCTGAGACCCAGCCCCTCCCCCCGAGTCCTCGCCCCCTCCTCTCCGTCTATTCTACATGCACCCTCCTTTTCCTGCCTGAGACTCCGCCCCTAACACCGAGTCCCCGCCCCTTCCTTTCCAGTCTAGTCCTCTCTGTCACTGTGTCACAGCCTCTCCTCTCCTATCATCATGTGTCATGGAGACCAGCCACAGCAGGGACCACACATCCTCTTCCAGGACAGGTAAGTGCCAGTGTCATCTAAGGGGTGGTATCTGTATGCAATGGGGAGGGGGTGTATTGTTTTTTTTCTCTGGGGGAGAGGGGTTGGAGTGTGTTTTACTGTCTGTGGTGGGGGGGTGTATTAATGTAATAGTGTGTGTGAGTGGTGGTGTATTAATGTAATAGTGTGTGTGAGTGGGGGTGTATTAATGTAGTGTGTGTTAGTGGGGGTGTATTAATGTAGTGTGTGTGAGTGGGGGTGTATTAATGTAATAGTGTGTGTGAGTGGGGGTGTATTAATGTAGTGTGTGTGAGTGGGGGTGTATTAATGTAGTGTGTGTGTGAGTGGCGGGTGTATTAATGTAGTGTGTGTGAGTGGGGGTGTATTAATGTAATAGTGTGTGTGAGTGGGGGTGTATTAATGTAATAGTGTGTGTGAGTGGGGGGTGTATTAATGTAATAGTGTGTGTGAGTGGGGGTGTATTAATGTAATAGTGTGTGTGAGTGGGGGGTGTATTAATGTAGTGTGTGTGAGTGGGGGTGTATTAATGTAATAGTGTGTGTGAGTGGGGGTGTATTAATGTAATAGTGTGAGTGGGGGTGTATTAATGTAATAGTGTGTGTGAGTGGGGGTGTATTAATGTAATAGTGTGTGTGAGTGGGGGTGTATTAATGTAATAGTGTGTGTGAGTGGGGGTGTATTAATGTAGTGTGTGTGAGTGGGGGTGTATTAATGTAATAGTGTGTGTGAGTGGGGGTATATTAATGTAGTGTGTGTGAGTGGGGGTGTATTAATGTAATAGTGTGTGTGAGTGGGATGTTGTATTAATGTAGTGTGTGTGAGTGGGGTTGTATTAATGTAGTGTGTGTGTGAGTGGGGTGGTGTATTAATGTAGTGTGTGTGAATGGGGGGTGTATTAATGTAGTGTGTGTGTGAGTGGGGTGGTGTATTAATGTAGTGTGTGTGAGTGGGGTGGTGTATTAATGTAGTGTGTGTGAGTGGGGTGGTGTATTAATGTAGTGTGTGTGAGTGGGGGGGTGTATTAATGTAGTGTGTGTGAGTGGGGTGGTGTATTAATGTAGTGTGTGTGAGTGGGGGGGTGTATTAATGTAGTGTGTGTGAGTGGGGTGGTGTATTAATGTAGTGTGTGTGAGTGGGGGGGTGTATTAATGCAATAGTGTCTGTGGTGGGGTGGTGTATTAATGTAATAGTGTGTGTGAGTGGGGGTGTATTAATGTAATAGTGTGTGTGAGTGGGGGGTGTATTAATGTAGTGTGTGTGATTTGGGGTTGTATTAATGTAGTGTGTGTGTGTGGGGTGGGGGGCGTATTAATTCTATGTATATGTGAGGGGTTTGTTCATATTATCTGCGCCACAAGTTATATGAGTGTCAGTGATGTTCTCTGCGTTATATGGTGCTCACTACGACGCTCTCTATATTATATGCGCTTACTCTCTGCATTATATGGCACCTTTGCATTATATGGTACAATTTACCCGGGCTTCCAGAGGGGCCTGGCAGGGGGCCAGGGTCCGGCACCGCCAACCCCCTCCCTCCACTTTCCCTCGCAGCAGCCCAGCACACAGTTGTGCTGGGATGCAGTGGGAGATTGCTCGCGGCCGCTAAGCAGCAGTAACAGCAATCTCCTATGCCTGAGGGTGGGAGCGATTACACTGATCGCGCCCCCCTCCTGGCTTTGCGGCGGGCTGAGGGGCTCGCAAAGCCCCCCCAGCATGCAGCGCCGCACAAAAGTGTTTTTTTTTCTTCTCAAGGGGGCGTGGCCACACCTCTCGCGATTAGGCCACACCTTTCTTACCTGGCGGTCTCTACAGCCCTGCCCATGCTATGACTCTCCCTGCTGTGACACTACCACCCCAACTGGTTGAGCCCTGTGCTGGGTATAGGAAAATAGTGGGAACCCCACGCTAATTTTCCTGTACCAGAACGGGCTGAGAGGTCCAGAGCTGGTTATGCTTTTTTTGGTGTGGGGGAAGGGGACGCGTTTTTTTTTCTCTTAATTTTTAAGCCTTAATCAAACCTATAACACAGTAGCACTGCACAGATCACACTGATCTGTGCAGCGCTACGGCAGAACACGCAGCTCACATGCACTGCTATGGTTTTCAGCCCAATACGACTGAACTCGCTCACAACTATACACAATCATATAGACCATTGAAAAACACAATTGAAATCAGTGAAATCTGATTCCTAGTAAATCCGTGTGTTTGATTGACAAAAACTCACGATGCCAGCGATGCCCAGTGCATTTATTCTCCACCAGACATGATTCTTAGTAAATTTACCCCCTAGTGTCAGTTTAATTGTGTATCTGTGATCGGCCTATTGCATTGTAAGCTGCATTTGGGGGTGGGACTGATGGTGTCTAAAAAAATGATCTCATTGCACAGGGATGTGGAATACTTCGAAGCTGTCTCACTTCTAATGCTTATTACATCTGGAGTTATATTTCTAAAGCATGATCTGCACATGCTAGTGTCATTGCTTATGTTTGTACAGAACACGTTTCTATAGAGGGGTTTACACATACTGGACCTGATTCAGAACCAAATGCAATCCTCGCACAGTGCCGATGCGTAACTGAGCATGTACATACGAAGACGCTGTTACGATGTAGATGTATCAGAAATGGTGTGGAAAATTGAGATGTATGCAAACCCCCGTGTTTTGGCAAAACCACCCTGAAGTGTTTTGGTTCTATATCGTCTTGGTTAGCGATGTGTTCTGTTCTCCAGAAATCCAAATTTCGTGAATCCGGACAGATCCGAGTCGCAGTTCTAATCTCCTGAGGAGATCCGATAAATCCGAGTTGCAGTTCTGATCCTCCAATGGTTCAGAGTTCAGATTTGAAATCCGAATTTTCGTGTTTTGAATTGGAAAAATTACATGATTTTAGCTGTTTTTAAAAACATTTTTTTATTTTAAATTTTTAAAATAAACTCCGGGTCCAAAACCAAAACACTTAAGAGTGTTTTTGCAAAACCAAAACATGAAAGATGAATCCAGACCCAAAACCAAAACACAGGGGTCATCGCACATCTCTAGTTTTGGTTTGGGATTTCTTTAAAAATAAAAAAATGTTTTTAAAAACAGCTAAAATCATGTCATTTGGACCTGTTTACATACAATCCAAAACCAAGATCCAGCTTTCAAATCCAAGTTCAGAACTTACACCAGATCTGAGCCGGACTTGGAACCCCAAAGTTCGGGTGTGTTTGGTTTTCAGCAGAACTGAACTGCGCATCTCTAATGGAAAAGTGATGGGCGTTCCTGAGCGGTGGCAAGATATGCACGCAAAAATGGGCCGTTCATTGCAGCTCCTCGGCTCCTGCAATTGGCTCCCAGGGTGCCTGGAACAGCACACTGCTGTTCATTGGGGGTGTTTTGGGAGTGAAATGAAAGTGGCAGCCTACAGAAAGGCACAGCAGCGGGCATAGCAGGCCATAATCGGATTAGGAAACTGCACCTACTATAGGGCCGGTGCAGGTCTCGATAGTGCAACCAATGCGGTTGTATAAGGACCAGTTGAAATTACAGCGCGAACAGACGCTAAAAGTGGGCGTCGAAGACCCTGCACTTTCGGCTGCATGTCTGTACATGAGGGAAGGAGCTGCCCCATAACAGGGCTTCAGCGCACACTGTGCCATTGCCGCCCCGTCGCCCTGAATACATGCCATCATAAAGGCTGCGCCCCAAGGGGTGGGCAGGAGCGCCATGACCGGAGCAGAGCACACTGGCACTGCAGGACCGATACTGAATGCAGTGTGCTGTTCCAGGCACTCTGAGAGCCAATTGCGGGAGCCGAGGAGCTGCGATGGTGCCACCCCCAGGGCGCTCCGCACTGGGCAACGACGCCCCCCACACCACTCTACTTATGTCCCTGGGAAAGAGTTCGTATCAGCATTTGCATAAAGTCGCACGCGAGTGACCACCAACAGACGCTGCTGCGTGCGCCTCTACACGTAACTCAAAAACAGGCCCCCTGTATCAGTAGACAAATCAGGACCAAATTGTAGTTAACCTGCTGGTCCTGCTACTTTATAATGTATCACCATTCATTTGACAGAAGCTTATCGTACTACAAGTAACAGCAGCTAATACAGCAAATTAAAGCATTGTGGGTAACGTCTTTTTAATAACAAGCTGGCTAACGAGTAGACAGGATCAAGTACACATTGTTTGGAGAGAAATGAAGACAGATAATGTACTGTATTTTCATATAAATAACATAATTACTCCGGATTCACTAAACAGCAAAGGATTTGTAGCATTTCCTTTCATACGCGTCAGGGAGGTTCCATGTGTTCGCGACATTGAAGAGGCATGTGGAACAAGAACTTCACTGTATGTCGGAATCATCTGCTAAGTGGAACCATATGGACTCCACACATGAGTGAAATGAGATCTCAGCAATGATTAATTAAAATGCACATTTCAAGGCATACATTTTCCATTTTACAGCCTCTGCCTTTATGTTTAGTGTTATGTCACGCTTTTTATTGACTCATAATTAAAGCTCTTTTTCCCAGGCTTATAAAAGAAGATGATATGTATAATATATTACAGGGCAACTAAACAGAAAATTTTAATGGCATTGTGCACATGTATCTTATCAGAACCAGTTGGAATAAGGCTGTGTTTATTGCCATGCCATTTTCCAAGGAATGCATGAGGCTTGAAATGGCTGATAACACAGGGCCTGATTCACCTTTGGGAATAGAGTAATGGGGCCCATCCATCATCGATGGATTGCCACGATCCCGCGATACTGCAACCCGGCATCGCGGGATTGCAGAGATCCAACTTGTTGGATTTTCCCGATTTGACGATCACGTTGAAAAAATGAACTCGATCATCAAATTGGGGACATTTAAGATGTAATATTTCAGCGGTCCTGCGACGGAGCGCTGAACATCGATGTTGGTCGGCCGGCGTTTCCACCCGGCAGATCGGCATTTCCGATCACGTCGCAGGATCGCGGAAATACCGGTCAGATGTATGGGCACCTTAAGAAAGAGCAAGTAATTGTGCACCTTGGTAAAACCATGCGGCACTGCAGGTTGGGCAGAAGTAACATGTGCAGAGAGATGTAGATTTGGGAGGGGTGTGTTCAAACTGATAACTAAATTGCAGTGTAAAAATTAGGGATGTGCACTGAACCCCGTGTTTTGGTTTTGGTTATGGATCTGTGTCTCCTTCAAGGTTTTGGATCTGGATTTGGTTTTACAAAACCACCCCTTGTGTGCTTGAGTTTTGGTTTGGGATCTGTATTTTTTCTAAAAAATCATAAAAACAGCTGAAATCACATAATCTGGGCCTGTTTTTGTTTCTACAATATTATTAACTGCAATAGCTCTTATTTCCAGTCATTTCCAGTCAATTTAGACCACCTCACAGCTCACAATAATGATTTCATCCAGTTTAGGCCAAAAGGTTGCATCGAGCTAGCTGGCTGACTAAGCTAAGTGACAGCAGTGGGCGGTACTAACATGTAGCAGTTCAGCTTCTAGCATAGCACAGAGTGGCACTGCAGTGGCAGACAGGATGGCAGTTTAATAAACTATAACATTAAAAATGTCAGGCAGCAATGCCCCAAACAGCACATATTGCAAAGAAAAGAGGTGCAAGATGGAATTGTGCTTAGGCCCTTCCACCCACCCTTATGTTGTATACAGTAAACAGAACATGCACAGTTTAACAAACCAATCACTTCAGCGACAGGGACTGCCAATTGTGGCCGAAGCGTTTGGTTTGTTTGGGCCCCCACAAAACAAGCTACCAATGGGCAGCTGACATTGCTGGGAATGATCTCTCCATGCACAAACTGGCTTTACAGAGGCAAGAGGTTGTCATCATCATCATCCGATTCCTCACCCTCATTGGTGTGTACATCCTCTTCACACAATATTAACTTGTCCCCGCTGGAATCCACAATTACAGCCTCAGGTGCCTCTGTGCCTTCATTTTGATGAACATCACCTTTTCCACATTTTGAGGAAGTAGCCTCCTACGCCGATCACTGACAAGGTTCCCGGCTGTGCTGAAAACTCTTTCTGAGTACACACTGGAGGGTGGGCAGCTCAAGTAGAGCAAAGCCAGTTTGTGCAAGGGCCTCCAAATTGCCTTTTTTCCCTGCCAGTAGGGTCTGACATGCCTATTTGGATGCTATCGTTAAAATAGTCCACAACCATTCTTTGAATGGTGACCGTATCAGATGGAGTCACAGTAGACAATTCATTTAGACCCGACCAGATGTCAAAACTTGTTTGTGTTGACTCATCTGCATCACCAGTGGGTCTTTTTTTGGGAAAGTTTAGTTTTTTCCTGGAAGCCGCTGGGGAAACTGAAGGAGAAGCTATCGCTGAATCACGTGCAGCGTGAGCTGACAATTTCCTTACCAGCTCTTTGCATCTGATTGCATGCCTGATTCAGACCCAGTCGCTAGATGCGTACGCTCGCACTGAGCGTATGCAAATTTTCCAAATTGACATCATGGGATGCGATCACTCACCAAGGCAAAAGCACACCCACTTTGGCTGTGTGAGCGATCGCTCTGCGTATGCAGACACCCCTTAGTGTATGTAGAGATGCCCAATGGCATCTCCAGGAAGTGTATTAAAACATTGGTACATTGAGGACCATCAGATGCGAATGCAGTGCTTGTGGTAGCCTTACCCTACCGCAAGCTCTATGAGCTTTTCAGTGTAAAAAAAAGCCAAGTGACGTGTACTATGACGCTGCCTGTTAATTATGCATGCCTCTGAAACGGCATCGAAACACTCAGGCACACCTGTGTTCGCATCTCCAACCCCCCGTTATTACAGGACTGCCCCTGTTACCACCCACAAACGGCCTCTCCTGTCACTCATTACACTGGGCTGTCTTTGCAGGGCAAGCGAGCGGTATGCAATCGCAGTGAGTAGTTCGCGCACATGCAGAACAAAGCGTACGCAGAACATTGGGCCACTTGCGAGCGCACGCATATAGCGAACGGCTCTGAATCAGGCCCTGTGTCCACTGGGATGAAAGACACAATTTATGACTAAACCTAATATCCAGCACGGTCACCAAAATATATAGATGGTAAGATCCTGACTACCCTTGGATCTTGACAAAGTGAATAAAGTAGACTTAGGGCTTGATTCAGACCCGCTTGCTAGATGCATATGCTTGCACCCAGCATATGCAAATCCAGCAAAGGCAGGAGATCGCATGGCAAGACATTAGCATGCCCACTATGTCTTGGTGTGCGATCGCGATGTGTATGCAGATGCCGACCAGCCTGTCTTAAGATGCCCACTAATGCACGTCATTTCCAGGAAGGGTATGCAGCCATCGGTACCATCGACTACCATCAGATGTGATCGCAGCGTTTGTGGTTGACCATACCCTGCCGCAAGCACTGCGAGTGCTTCAGTATGAAAACCAACCAAGTGTCGTGTACTATGATGCTCTATTTAAATATGTATGCCTCTTAAACGGCATTGAGATGCTCAGACACATCTGCGTTTGCATCTCCACTCCCCTGTTTCCATCGACCAACCCCTGTTACCACCCACAATTGGCTTGTCCTGTCACTCAGTCTAGCGAGCAGTCTATGCGCAGCAAGTGACCACTTCCCGATTGCCTGGACTAGTTCACGGACATGCACTGCGATGCGTACGCATGCGCAGATTGCGAACCATCGGCAACTATGAGCAAACGCAGCCTAGCGAGCTGTTCTGAATCGGGCCCGTAATCTACAAGTCTGACATGCTTAGCAGAATCTCTTCATTTCAGCTCCTCCTTCAGTTTCTCAAGCTGCTTTTTCAACAGTCTAATCAGGGGAATTACCTTACTCAAGCTGGCAGTGTCTGATCTCACTTCACAGGTGACTACTTCGAAGGGTTTCAGCACTTTGTACAACACAGAAAATATTTTCACAGAACTTGATTAAGGTACATTCCCACTCTTCTTCCTATGTCATAGTTTGTGTAGCTTTGGATGGCATTCTGCTGTTCATCCATCCGCTGAAGCATATAAAGGGTGGAGTTCCACCTTGTTACTACCTTTCAGCTGGTGACATGGCAAATTCAACATTTCTTGCAGGTGTTGCAATCTTCTATATGCACCTGCTGAATGGTTAAAATGTCCAGAAATTGTGTGGGCCACAGAGAGCATCTCCTGCATGGCCCTGTCATTTTAAAAAAAAATTTTGCACCACCAAATTGATTGTGTGAGCAAAACATGGGATGTGTTGGAATTCACCCTGCTGTAATGCTCTAACAATATTGGTGGCATTGTCAGAAATTACAAATCCCGAGTAGAGTCCAAGCGGGGTAAGCCACTTTGCAATGACTTCCCTGAGTTTTTCTAAGAGGTTGTCAGTGGTATGCCTCTTAGTTAACCAGGTGATACACAGAGTAGCCTGCATTTGAATGAGCTGCTGTTTCTTAGATGATGCTGCTGCTGTTGGTGCCACTGAAGGCAATACACCCACCCAGTGGCCTGTTGCTGTCATGTAATTTTGCATTTGTCCTGTTCCACATGTCCACATATCTGTGGTTAAGTGGACCGTGGGTACAATGGCATTTTGGAGGACACTAATTAAGTTTTTTTAAGGTCCCTGTATAGGCTGGGAATTGCTCTTCTGGTGAAGTAGAACCTAGATGGGATTTGGTAGTTGGGACACAGGACCTCAATTAACTGTCTAAAACCCACTGCACTAATGACGGCTATCAGACACACATCTAATACCTGCATAGATGTTATGGCGTCAGTAATCCGCTGTGCAACTATGTGTCTGCTATCAATCTTGCTCCCATTTGCAAAGGATTGTTTAACAGTCAATTTTTTTTATCTACAGTACTACTAGTAGTCTTCCTGGTCCCCTTTTGGGATGAAGATCCATTCCCAGCAGCAGCAGGCATAGCGCTCAAGGATTCTTCTGAGGAATCCAGGATAGGGGAGGACTGAGTTAGCCCTTATCAAATTGGATGCAGGACTAGTTCTGATCATGATTGAAGATATTGTTGATGAAGGTGTTGGTGGTGAAGATGCCAGGTGCTTGGATCTAGCAGAGAGAATGGAGCTAGCTGATGCTGGACTGCTTGTTATCTTTTTAGCCAAAGATTCTGAATTTTGCAAACATGTTGGATGGATTCGCTGTTGATGATGTAACAGAGAGGAGGTTCCAAGATGGTTAAGGTCCCTACCTCTACTTACTCTGGCATGACAATGTGTACAGATGGCTTGACAATAGTCCGGATTTGGGTAGAAATGATTCCAAACATAAGAAGTGGATTTTTTTGTTTTATGCTCAGACTTGACAATGGGCTTTTGCTTGTCATGGGCAACAACTGTTTACACTGGGGCCTGATTTACACAAACAACATCCTCATCAACCATCCTCATCATTATCATCCTCATCATCAACATCCTTATTAGCGTCAGCTACACAATATATCCTCCTCACCCTGGTGCAGTTCCACAGATGCATCCTCAATTTCTATGTCAGCGTGTTGACTTGTGCTGCTCATCCCCACATTTGTAGAGGACGTACAAGTGGTGGAAGGAGGCTCCTCTTCAAGTACAATTTTGGAAAGGTCAGGGTCACACATGGCACCCGTGGACACACTTAGACTCTCCTCAGGGATTTTTGACATTTCAGAGTGCACAGTTGGTTCCTGCGCCTTTACGATTTTAATTTTTTTTTAAACATCTACATTTAAACATTTAAACATCTATCAAAGGGCTTACATCATCATAAGAGGCAGAACCACTAGTCATAAACAAAGGCCAAAGCCTTAGCCTTTCTTTACCACTTTATGTGGTGAAAAGCATATTGTCAATTGTATGTCTTTCTGCAGATATCTTTACATTTGATGTGTCTTTCTTTACCAATGTAAAATATTGCTTTTTTGATTTTAGATGCCCTGACTTAAGCCCTATAGAATATGCCCTTCGGCATCGGCTTTAATAGATGACGTAAATGGACTAGTGTCGTCATGACTGGTGGCACTGGCAGCAGCTCCAGCCCTAGTATGTGGTTCCTGCTCTCCTCTCAACTAATCGTTCTCCATATCAACAAAAATGAATGAATTGGGGTACGGCACACACATCAATTTGTACCAATTTTAAATATTACACTGCAGTATCACTGACCTACAGTGTCACAATACTTTTTATGATTTAAACACTGCCCTCCACTTACAGTGTCACAACATTTTTAATGAATACACTGTGCTACCACTTACAGTGTTACAGTACATGTTTAATATAACACTGTGTTTCCACTTACAGTGTCACAATATTTTTTATGAATACACCATGCTACCACGTAGTGTCACAATATTTTTTATGAATACACTGCGCTACCACTTACAGTGTCACAATACATGTTGAATATTACACTGCATTTCCATTTACAGTGTCACAATATTTTTATGAATAATACACTGCGTTTCCACTTACATTGTCACAATACATGTTGAATATTACACTGTGTTTCCATTTATAGTGTCACAATATTTTTATGAATAATACACTACGTTTCCACTTACAGTGTCACAATATTTTCTATGAATACACTGCGCTACCACTTATAGTTTCACAAATGGTATAATTAATATACTGCGCTACCACTTGCAGTGTCACCAATTTTTTATGAGTACACTGTGCTACCACTTACAGTTTCACAATACGTGTTGAATATTACACTGTGTTTCCACTTACATTGTCACAATATGTGTTGAATATTACACTGCATTTCTACTTACAGTATCACAATATTTTTTATGAATAATATACTGCGTTTCCACTTACAGTGTCATAATATTTTTTATGAATATATTACACTGTGGTTTTACTGACCAACAGTGTCACTCACAATACTTTACAAATTATACATTGCAGTATGATGAACCTACAGCATCACTCACAATATGGCCAGCAGCATCACAGTCTTTTGGATACACGGGGGGGGTACGACACACAGCGTCACAATGTGGGGTACAGCCCAAAAAATATATATTTTTAACTTTTTTAACTTATTATTTTTTTAAAACTTTTAATTATTTTTTTTTTACAGCCCATGGATGGACAGCACACTGGATGGACAGCACCCTAGATAGACAGCACAACCCTGGACAACGCAGCCCTTGATGGACAAAACAGCACACCACTGGATTAGAAAAGCAATGATTAATAATACAGCCCCCTGGACAGAGCACAGCATACCCTGCCTGGATTGGACAACAAAGTCCAGCACAGCACACCCTTGTATTGGACAACACAGCCCAGCACAGCGCACCCCTGTATTAGAAAACACAGCAGCACAGCACACCCCTGTTTTGGACAACACAGCCCAGCATAGCACACTCCTGCATTGGACAACACAGCCCCTCTTGGACAAAGTACAGCCCTGACAGCCCAGGACTCAGCAAGCAAATGGCGCCAATCACCGCGGGGAGGGACTTTTATACAATCTAAAACCCGCGAGAATCCGATAGCGGGATAATGATGTTTTGCTTCGTTTTGGGATCCGAGTTAGTTGGGAAAACCCGAGCCGGACATAGGCATACGCATGGGGGGTTTCCATCTGCCTGGAAACCCCCTTCCCCAGCACATGACAGTAGAAATAGTAATATAATAGAATTTTACTAGTGCTACATGTTCTTCTCAGTATCACAAATGAAATAATTAGCACCACCTTTGGATCTTTTAACATGTATCAGCCAGTAATAAGTAACCTGTGCACCAACTAGGAGATCTGGAAAACATGCACTGTTAGGAATGCACTGCTATAGAGCCCAATATTTACATATATGTCCAGGGAAGTACTAGGTTCTTCTGCTGTTCCTCCAGGCTCCCGGACTTGCTCCAATGCTCTGGAATGGTGCTCACATCTAAAATAAAAACATTCAGCTCAGGAAGGATGGCTTACTGCCGCATCAAATGACTTACTGTGATCCTGTATATGCTGTAATTATGACACACCATACACATTGTATGACGCATATTAAAGCTGGATAAGTACTAATTTTGCCCTCTTCATGGACTGGCCACACTCACTCCAAAATCAAGCATTTGGAAACCCCCCTCTAGGAATCCTGCGTTTGCCACTGCCGGACTCGGATCACTGCCCAGATCGCAAAGTTCGGACCGGACTCGCTCATCTCTAGTAAAAATAAAGCTGTGCAGTGTTTGTGAGCTACATGCAAAAGCAGCCAGTATTTATCCCACATGCAAATACAGATGTCCTCCTACAACTATTCCTTTTGTGCCTCACGGCGTGAGACGCATGGCGTGACTTAAATGGGTAGCGGATGGTTCTCAGATGTTCATATTTTTTTCCAATATTGGAGTATCATTAGAATTTTATCCACATACAGCAGAGGTTCCCAAAGTCTGCCATTACAGTCCACGTTTTAGGGATATCCAAGCTTGAGTCCAGATGGTTAAATCAAATGGATTGAGGTACTACTTAAGTCACCTGTGCTCAAGCATGGCTATCCCTAAAACATGGACTGTAATGGCGGACTTTGGGAACCTCTGACATACAGTGTTGTAACTGTACAGGGGCATTTTAAAAGAGGAGGGGGCCCGTGTGCAAACTCAGGGCCTGATTCAGACCCAGTCGCCATGAGCGTACGCTCGCTCAATGCGTATGCAAATATTTGAAAGTGACACGGCGGGGAGCGATTGCTCGCCAAGGCATAAGCACACCCATCTTACTTGTACGAGCATTCACTTTGTGTATGCAGACTCCCCTTAGCAAATGCAGAGATGCCCACTGCCCACATCATCTCCAGGAAGTTTGTGAAAACATTGGTACATCGACCACTATCGGATGTGAACGCAGCGCTTGTGGTAGCTTCTTTCTACCGCATGGGCATTCTAACCCATTCGGGATAGTGAGTGCCGGGATCCTGAGCGCTGGCATCCTTTGGCAGAGATAGAGAAAATGTTGAAAGATGTCATTTCATACTGAATCTAATTGTATAATACAGTTAGTGTCCCTTTAATGAAACATTCATAGATAACAAGATATTTATTTATGTGATATTCAAACGGGTTGGGTACAAAATACCCTGGAAGCCGACACATCATAATCCCGATGCCGGATGGTAAGTATATTTAACCCTCTCCTCTCCCCCCACTAACCCTAATCCTCCATTGGGGCTGCCTAACCCATATCCTCACTTGGGGCTGCCTAACCCTAAGACCCGGTAAGTGTGGTGCCTAACCCTAAATCCCCCCTGTGGTGCCTAACCCTAATCCTCCCTTGGGGCTGCCTAACCCTAAAACTTGGGGGTGGTGCCTAACCCTAAATCCCCCCTGTGGTGCCTAACCCTAATCCTCCCTTGGGGGTGCCTAACCCTAAGACTCGGTAAGTGTGGTGCCTAACCCTAACTCCCCCCTGTGGTGCCAAACCCTAATCCTCCCTTCCCCTAGCCTAAATGTAACTCTCCCAGGGTGTGCAATAACCATAAGTCCCCCCAGGGGTGCCTAAACCTAACCATCCCCGCGACTAACAGGTCACGATGCCTGGCTAACCAACGTTTGGTATGCCGGGCGTAGGGATTTCGACATGGGGCTAATGATAGGTGCCGGTATTTGCCTATTTTTAGTCCCATGCCAGGCTTTCAGTGTTGGGATTCTGGTGGTCGACATTTCAACCGCCGGCATCCTGACTACATCCCTATTCAAACAGGTGACTTTAAGTGGAATTATTTACGACAGAGCTCATTGGTTAAAGTGTGACTGTAGAGCCTTTTTTGCTTTGCAAAAGCGCTGTTCTACGTACCCTCTAGGTGCATTTGATGTGGGTATATGCAAACAAATATGGTTCCAATAAAAAAAAATACAAAGTTATAAATGTAAGCTGGACTATGATGCAACTTTACCTGCACGGGCACCAGAGTGGGGGGAGGGGGCGACTTGCCCCCCCCAAAACATTTGTGCGTCGGCAGTTTTTGTAGTGGATCATAAGGAGCAGGGTTACCATCAGCCCTTTCCAGCTGCTCCCCCTCCCCACAGCCCTTCTCAGCCCACCGCCCCCCCACCCCACCACCACCACCTGGCTCCAAACCCTACATGGGCTAGTAACTGTGGGCTGGCCCCTCCTCTGAGACCAGCCCAGGCCCTTTTCCCCTCCCACTTTATATATTCCTCCCCTGTTCCCTCACAACACCACCATAGTACTTTCAGTCTCCCCTCATGGCCCAAAGAGCCCCACCTATTTGCTGCACCCAGACCCCCCCTTCTTGATCCCCAGACCTCCACATGACCTCCACCTCCCCTTCCCCACATGCGTGAGAGTCAGCCCTGTTCATACTTACGCATCATTGCTGATCTGTGGGGCTAATCAGCGTTACACGTAACTCAGCCACTACAAGAACAGGAACTACGACTGGCAGAGGATTAAGGAGGGGAGAGAAAAAATAAACAAAGTGCAACAATATTAATTAAGAGTAACGTAAGACTTTTGCAAGCACTGAACACACCAAAAATAGAACAAAGGCCACTTTTTGATATACCAGTTATTCATGTCCTCAGTAATGACAATAATTAAATTGATACAATGTAAAAAAGAAATGCATTTGAAGTCATCTTGTTCTATTTTTATAAATAGCATCAAAGACTAGTTCATGAGACTACTGATGTGGCTAGAGGGTTGCAGGATAAACCCAAACGTCTTGGATGCATCTCCAAGAGATCTCTGTGAGTTACAAAACTCCAAACCACGCACTGCCGATGTCGCTGTACATAAACTGTGGTCTGGAATAAAGAACGCACCTCATTTACAAGACTATTCCTGAAGCCTTGAAAAGGTAAAAAAAAAAATATATATATATATTGTTAAAATAGGTTATAAATAACTCAACAGAGACTGCCATGAAATCTGTATCTGCAGGAGACTAATGATAGCTTTTTACATCTTTCGTGGTTGCAATGTGTCATATGTAAGTGCATATTATTGTGATTTAACTTTCAAAGAGAAAGTATTTTTTAACTATGATTTTCGAGCTAAATTATTGGGGTTCCGGACTATAGGCAGAGAGTAACTAGTTAGACAATGTCTAGATAGACAGCAGGGGGTAAATTTACTAAAGGTCGATTTGTTGCTCGATTTGAGGAGTGATTTAGCACTTCTCAAATCGACTCAAATCGAATACAGTGAAAAACGTTTTTTCACTGTATTTACTATGATTCGATTTGTTTTGCGATTTGCAAAACAAATTAGATTTGAGTCAGTTTTGAAGAGTGATTTGCAGTTCGATTTGACATGTTCATGTCCAAATCGAACGGCAAATCACCCTTCAAAACGAACTGCAAATCTCCGACAAACTAACTGCTTCATGCTTTCACTTTCAGCATGAGCAGTTTGTTGTCAGACAGATACTTGCAGACATCAGTGAGATGCCTGCATGTATCTGCCTGGAAAAAGTGTTGTAAAGAGTTAAAATAAAAAAAAAAAAAAACGTGAGGTCACCCCCTAAATCAGAACCAGCCCCGGACTGCTGAAACCCAGTTCTGGTTGACTAAGCACAGGGAAAAATGATGTAGGGTCTCCCTGTACTCAGTACAACCAGCACTGGGCTATGGGAAGCAGGGCTGGTTCTGGATTTACAGGGAAAAATTTACAGGTTCCCCTGTAAATCACAGAACCAGCCCTGGACCCTTTCTAACGGGGGGCTGATGCCACAGCCAGGGGAGCCCTATCACCGGGCCCCCCAGCTGCAGCATCAGCCCTGACCGTTAGTCAGCCCAAGCCAATGATCCCTGGGGAGTTGGAGACCCCTTCAAAAAAAGGAGTCTCCCTCTCCAGGACACTCCTAGCCTGGGCTGATAGCCCGGGGCTATCTCCGCCACCCCTGGGTGGCGGGTTGATTGTGTAGGTGTTGTGTAAAAATAGATAAAAATAAACATTGTCTTTCCAGTAGAACTGCAGGTCCCAGCAAGCCTCCCCCGCATACTGGTACTTGGAGAACCACAAGTACCAGCATGCGGGGCACTAAGGGCCCACTGGGACTTGTAGTTCACCTGTAAAGAAATGCTACAAGAAACACACACACACCTTACAAAGTATAAGCTTAATACATACATACATACACACACACTCACACATACTCACCTATATTACCTCCAGTGGTCCCCTTGTCCAGTAGGCATCCATGGGTTAAAATAAGAAAACTAAAAACCGGACTAAGGAGTAATCATTCTAACAAGAATGATTACTCCTTCCTGAATGAAACTCACAGATGCGGCTTCCTCCTTTGAAGCCCCGTGTCTGTGTGTTCATTGGCTGAGAGAGGTCAGGTCCCGCCTCTCAGCCAATGAACGGCTCCCTCCATTGAAGTCAATGGTGGGAGCCGCAGGATAAACTTTAGTTACCCTGCGGCTCCCAACATTGTGTACAATGGAGGAGCCGTTCATTGGCTGAGAGGCGGGGCCTGACCTCTTCAAAATAAAATAAACACTTCGTCAGAGGTTCATGTGGTTAACTGCAGATTCAGCACTCTCACAGAGTGTTTATTTTAATATTTATTTTGCTGTAGAACTACAGATACCAGCGGGCCTGTAATGGATGATGAAATGCATAAGGGTGTGGCTTGATTTGGAGATGACCGCATGTGGATGGAGCTGCTCTGCTTGTGGTAATCAACCCCATGTTCTAATCACCTGCGGTGGTCTGACCGCTAATGTTGGTACGCGCATTTTACTTTAATGCAGTTTATATGTTTGTAATAAAAATGTTTTGATGCACTATGTTGCGCCCCGTATATCTTTATTTGGTTTCAGATATATATATATATATATATATGTATATATACTAGCTGGAGTACCCGGCGCTGCCCGGGATTTTAAGAATGTTTGTATACACATCATCCTCCAACCAACCTCTCATTAGGCAGGCCTCACGAAAAGTGTGACAAACTTCCCCATCAACAGTCCTAAGGTCTTCGAAGGAAGTAGGACCTGTAACGGTGTAAAACAAACTTCGGAGATAGAAGCATTCAAAATTTGTAGGATGTACAGTGTAAACACGGCCAAGAGCTTCTGTTGCTCTGATACCAGGATGACCATCTACAGCGACTCCCTGTTTTCTGTGCAGAAAAACTTAGAGAGAAGCATTCCATGTGTAATATTTGGCAGCTCACAGTACAGCAGGGTCCATGCAAAATCAACATTTTGACACAGTTGGAAGAAAGAAGTAAATGTTGTTGCGTAATTTGTTATAGTCAGAGAGCTGAGAATGCTTGCAAAGCCTGCTAAAGCTCTCTTTGATAATAAACATTAAGATCCTGACAAAACTTGACAACACAAAACGCTTGCTCCGAGGCCCTACCCATATACCGTGAGGCCCCACAATGAGCGTCCAGCAAAAATTGTGGTTTTAAATTAATTGAAAATTAACAGTAATTAATTTCAATTTAAAAAGTTTTTAGTTGCCTCTGCCGTATTTTAATATGCTCGTATGTAAAATGGCACGATCTTCGCTTGGAAACTGTGGATTTGTATAAAAAGACAGAAGTACAGAAGGACAAATTTTCACTTTCATATAGTAGAGAAGATAGAAAAAAAAATAGTTTATAAGTTAAATTATTATTATTATCCTTTATTTATATGGCGCCACAAGTGTTCCGCAGCGCCTTACACAGTACATAGAACTAACAGGTGAATAAGTAACTTACAGTACATTACAGTGCAGGACAAGGACAGGATTTATGTACATTGCTGCAATAGCGATTAAAGCACTCACAATAAGCTGCCAGGAGTTGGCAGTCACGTGTTAGGTGGCCTTATGGGGAGTAAAGAGTAGAAGAAAATGTAAAGAGAAGCACATGAGGGAAGAAGTCCCTGCTCGTGAGAGCTTATATTCTAAAGGGGAGGCGCAGACAGACAGGCGTGACACAGAAGGGGAAGATAGGGAGGAAAGAGCATGGGGTGGGTTAGGATGAGTGCTGGAAGGCCTTGATGATGTAGTGGGTCTTGAGAGCCCATTTGAAGATTTGTAGA
Organism: Taudactylus pleione; assembly: GCA_031769625.1. NCBI lineage: Eukaryota > Metazoa > Chordata > Amphibia > Anura > Myobatrachidae > Taudactylus > Taudactylus pleione. The sequence goes on from JAUIMM010000358.1 coordinate 909,116, forward strand.
GAGGTGGAGAGTCTGATAGGGAGAGGGAGAGCATTCCAAAGGTAGGGAGCAGCACGGGCAAAATCTTGGATGCGGGAATGGGAGGAAGTAATCAGCTGGCAAGAGAGGCGACATGCATTTGTTGAGTGAAGTGGACGGGTGGGAGTGTGAGGGGAGAGAAGGTCAGAAATGTATGCGGGAGAGGATTTGGTGAGGGCTTTGTAGGCGAGTGTAAGAATCTTGAATTGGCATCTGAAGGGGAAGGGGAGCCAGTGTAGGGCTTGAAGGAGAGGGGAAGCATATGTAGAACGTCTGGAGAGGAAGATGAGCCGAGCAGCAGCATTGAGAACCGATTGTAGTGGAGAGAGGGGAGAGATTGAGAGGCCAGCTAGGAGAAGGTTACAGTAGTCCAATCTGGAGATGACCAGTGAGTGGATGAGGGTTTTAGTGGCATCCTGGGTGAGGAATGCTCTCTTCCTGGAGATATTTTTTGGGTGGAAACAGCAGGACTGCGAGAGGTGCTGAAAGTGTGGTTTAAAGGAGAGGGAGGAGTCTAGGATAACTCCAGGATAGTGCACTTTGGGGCTAGAGGACATAGTTGTGCCATCAATAGTTAATGAAATTGTGGGAAGTGATGTAGTGGAAGAGGGTGGGAAGATGATCAGCTCAGTCTTAGACATGTTAAGTTTAAAAAAGTGCTGGGACATCCATGAAGAGACAGCAGAGACAGTTGGATATACGGGTAAGAAGTGAGGCGGAGAGCTCATGGGTGGAAAGGTAAATTTGAGTATTATCTCTCTTCCTGGAGATATTTTTTGGGTGGAAACAGCAGGACTGCGAGAGGTGCTGAAAGTGTGGTTTAAAGGAGAGGGAGGAGTCTAGGATAACTCCAGGATAGTGCACTTTGGGGCTAGAGGACATAGTTGTGCCATCAATAGTTAATGAAATTGTGGGAAGTGATGTAGTGGAAGAGGGTGGGAAGATGATCAGCTCAGTCTTAGACATGTTAAGTTTAAGAAAGTGCTGGGACATCCATGAAGAGACAGCAGAGACAGTTGGATATACGGGTAAGAAGTGAGGCGGAGAGCTCATGGGTGGAAAGGTAAATTTGAGTATTATCAGCATAGAGATGATATTGGAGGTAAAAGGAGTTAATGAGTTCACCTAAAGAGGACGTATATAGGGAGAAAAGGAGAGGTCCAAGAACAGAATCTTGGGGAACTCCTACTGTTAGTGGAAGTGGGGTGGAAGAGGCGTTTTGAGAGGACACAGGGAAGGAACGATCAGAGAGGTAGGAGGAAAGCCAGAAGAGGGCAGTGCCATGTAAACCAAGAGAGTAAAGGATTTGCAGGAGGAGAGGGTGGTCTACAGTGTCAAATGCAGCAGAGAGGTCAAGGAGAATGAGCAGAGAGTAGTGGCCCTTGGATTTGGCAGCAAGGAGGTCATTGCCGACTTTCGTGAGGGCAGTTTCAGTGGAGTGGAGAGAATGGAAGCCAGATTGAAATGAGTCAAGGAGGGAGTGGGACGAAAGAAAGGTGGTAAGGCGGTTGTAGACAATACAAATAGGAGTTTGGAAGCAAAAGGGAGAAGAGAGATGGGTCGATAGTTGGAAAGTATGTTAGGATCAAGGGTAGGTTTTTTAAGACTGGGGGAGGCAAGGGCATGTTTGAATGCAGAAGGGACAGTGCCATATGATAGGGAGAGTTTAAGGAGGTGAGCAAGATGGGAACAGGCAGAAGGAGACAGGTAGAAGAGGAGACGGGAAGAGATAGGGTCAAGAGGGGAGGTGGAAGGAGGGGAGGACCGGATGAGGGCCATGACTTCCTCTCCAGAAGCAGGGGAGAAGGATGTCAGAGTTGGTTAGTAATTCCGTACCTGACCTGAACAGGGTGAATGCTATGCAAAAATTGTGGTTTTTCATTAATTAAAAATTAACAGTAATTAATTTCGATTTCACATTTTTTTAGTTGCCTCTGCGTGATTTAATACGCTCGTAAGTAAAATTTCACGATCGTGGCTTGTAAACTGTGGATTTGTATAGAAAGACAGAGGAGAAATTTTCGCTTTTATATAGTAGAATACATCTGATACAATAATATTTAAGCAACAGGGATCTGCCACCGCATTCATATATTTTAAAAAGAGCTATTATAATAAATGATGCTGACCCCATCAGAGTGCCTGGTAATATTTAGTTATGAAGTAGAGGGGAAGCTGAAAATATCATTATTTTAAATATCAAAATAGTTTATAAGACTAAAAACAACAATGTTAATCCCTGTTATTTTCATTAGGTAACTTGGCTTATTTTTTTTGTGGAATGTCACTTTTTAACTTGCAAATGTGTTACAGATTACATTACATATAGCAAGAAAGCAATTGTTAGACCTTCCTTGCGGTTTTCATATTTTTTTTTTTGCAAAATATCAGCGTTTAATGGCACATGACACAGGCGTTACAGGGGGCGTCTGCAAAGAACTCTCTGAGAAAACAAATCAAAAAAAGAATTTGCTACAAAGAGCAGTAATGTACTAATGTTCATATCCAGAATTCATGATTTCGACTGTTCCCTATACGGTGCATGAGAACGTTGTGGCAACGGTTTTGTGACAGCTGAATTCACACCCGGTGCTGAGATTTTTTGGTGGATGTGCCATTGACTTTAGCAGTGCTCAGTTCATCATCAGATGACATAACATCTTGGGCATTAGTGGGGTACAGGGCTGGAAGTAGACTTTTTGGTGCCCTGGGCCAGAATGAGCTACCCCCCCCACCCCTTTCAAATAGGCACATAAGGTGCATGTTTGAGAGATGGCCAGATGGAGGGGGGTGTGACTAGAGGGGAGGTGGCCAGATGGAGGGGGTGTGACTAGAGGGGAGGTGGCCAGATGGAGGGGGTGTGACTAGAGGGGAGGTGGCAAGATGGAGGGGGGTGTGACTAGAGGGGAGGTGGCCAGATGGAGGGGGGGTGTGACTAGAGGGGAGGTGGCCAGATGGAAAGGCAGTCAGGCAGGGAGAAGATGGGGGCAGAACCGGCTCCAGGCACATTCGACCAGTGCGGTCGACCAGGGGCGCACACCTCCCAACCTTTCCCGATTTCAGCGGAACAGTCCAGTTTTTCAGGCACTGCCCTGCTGTTCCACCTGCGGGTCAAAGTGTCTCGCGGGTGGTCGGGAGGTTGGGCACCTCCGGTGCCGGACATCGGAGAAGAGAATGGATCGATTCAGTGCAGGAAGAGGGCTGGGGGCAGCCCAGCTGCTGATGAAGTGCTGGGTTCATCCCCTGCCTGATGTGAAATGGGAGATATGCCATACGGGCACGCCCCCAAATAATGTCATTTAGAGGGGGTGGCCTATGGTAATTAGGCCATGCCCCCATTTTTGGTTGTACGCCGTGCGCAGGTAACGAGCACCTCAGTCCCGTTCTGCACAGGGCGTGGCTTGTCCTGGAGTCGGCCCTGGATGGGGATGGCCAGGAATCAAAAAAGGAAATTACAACTGAAAATTAATCTAAACAAAAAATTGACAGCCACAGCCGAACAGTGGCCCCTGCCCTGCAGTGCCCTGTGCCATGGCACATGCCGCATTTCCTTAGTTATGGCACTGTGTGGGGACATTGAAGGTGTAGGAAGCACACAGGATGATCCACTCGAGGCTTACATTGTGCACACATACTCTGGGGCGCTGAGTGTGGAGTGGGTGCAAAGTGGGGCTGGGACTATCTAGGTGCCCAGGAGTGCAGAGAAGGTATACCTGAGGACACCATGGCCAAATCAGGCACAGCCTGAAACTGGGCATAGCCTGCCCTCCCTGATGTGGCCACATCTCCAGTACCAGAGCCTTGCACCTAAACTTCACCACATCCTGCTAAGTAGGGGAAGTACCAGAGACCGCCATGTGGGAGTGCATCTTGGAAAAAAATACACGCATTTGTGCAAAAAATACAAGGCAGTGGTGTCCTTTTGTGGCTCATGAATGTCACTTACTAAGCTTATAACAAGGGCTGGGCTGGGCCCCCTCCGCCAGGCTGGTACCAATTTATGGGATTGGGCCACAAAATGGCTGCAGCCGCGCATGAGACAGGCAGAACAAGCGACCATGAGACAGGCAGAACAAACTCCCCGGCTGCTATGATTGTAATATGAAAACAGTCAGAGAGGCCACTAGGCATCTTCTGTCTGTCTCCCAGCCACATACACATGCCTGTCCTACAGCATCCGGTGGCTGTGCTGTTACCCTAAGTTCCGATTGGTGGATGGCTCTGGCCATCCACCTATCATAGTTGTGGGATGTCTCCCCATGCTGATTGGTTGATGGCTGGAGCGATCCCCAATCAGAGATCAGAAGGCTGCAGGGAGAGATATCTATGGACCGATGGGAGGTTAATGCTGGTTACACACTGCGATATATATAAACCCGATATCAGGTTGGCCCTGCAGCACAGCCGATGCCGATATATCTGAAAGATATATCATTACATTTGGCTGTGCGTACGGGCCACCCACTCGTACACTGGCTGCAGGGACCGCTGATACTGACATCTAAACTGGGCTGGCATTTAAATTGAAGTGCCCGCCCAGTTGTGATGTCAGCCCAGACACACAGTTTTGCCGATTGGTGTGTATAGCTTACCAATTGGCTGCTCTGACAGCGGATCGATCTGCTGTCTGATCCGTCGTCTCAGTTTGTACCCAGCATTAGGATGCATTTTGGGTCGCCCCATAGACCTGAGGTCTGATCTATAGTATTAAGTGGGTGGGATGTTTTCAGATCTGGGGCATAATTTGCAAAGAGGGAAGCAGTATATGCAGATTTGGGGTAATTTTTTTATAAGAAGGGGATGATAAATTTGGGGATGATTTTTAATGAGGAGGAGGAGACAGAGGGCCTGATTCAGAGCCGGACGCTCTGACCAGAGCGCTCGCTCTGAATCAGGGCCCTTCTACCTAAACTTCGAGCGGCCTCCTGGCCACCCACAGCATATGCGAGCGGCCAAAAAGATGGTCGCGATGGTCAAGACCATCGCGACCATCGGACTTGTGACGAGACCCTGCGGTAGGGTCTCGGTGACCGCAAGCCCTGGAGTGATTTTCGCTCTATCAGAGCCAAAATCACTCCCACTGACATCACTAGTGATGTCAGTGGGGACGGACCCAGACGGTAGTCGTTCCCATGGGAACGCCTCCGTCTGGCAGCCACGCCCCCGGCACGCCCACCAAAGGGGGCGTGCTGTCAATCAACATCGACAGCACGCCCCCTTTGGTGCGAGACCCGGAGCGACGGCTTTCCGGTCGCTAGCCGGGTCTCGCGCATGCGCACGATGGAGCAGCCTTGCACTAGGGCACCATCGACCCGCTTGCGAGTGCTCAGCGCTCGCGAGCGGGTCTGAATCAGGCCCTGAATCTATTCTGTATTTTTTGGTTCAGATCTGAGGTATTATTTGTGGGAGATGTGTGGGTAGGGGGGCAGTGGCGTCACATTGGTGACACCCGGTGCGGACTCAAGAGAGGATAGTAGAGCACCTGGCATCAAACAAGGGACGTGGCCTCACAGGTAGGGGTGTGGCATCACATCCGGGGGGTGTGACCTCCCCACCTGAATCCCTGTTTTCTTATGGTACCTGATTAAATTGGCCGATTGTTGCATACTACGCATGGGACTGCGATCACAGTGACTACGCAAAAGAGTGATTGACAGGAAGTGCCGTTTGTGGTTGGTGTGCCAGTGAGTTTTAATGCCGTTGCAGGGGCGTGCATAAATTATCCACTGAGATGGCCTACACAGCCTGAGGTCTGATAGCGTGCGCTGAAATTAGTAATTCCTGAGTAAGGTCAGAGCTTGTGCTAGTGTGCGTGAGGCTGCGATGGTACTCGATTGTACCGATGGTTTCGCAGTCTTGCTAAGCAATACTGATGTGTAAGGTAAGATGGGCGTTCTTGTGTAGTGCTGCGTATGGCATAGCGATCAAAATGAATTAGCATACTATCGCAGTTGAACTGCGTGCGCTGTTGCATTCGCATTTGCGTTCCGTTATGAATCAGGCTCCATGTCAGGAGCCGAGAGCTGCAAGTAATGCTACAGTGCACCACCCAGCTCCTGTCACTGAGCCTCGGCGAGGGACACCTGGATGCGACCCGCATCCCTGGTGACGCCACTGAGGGGAGGAAAATCTGCAGCATGATTTTTAATGAGGGACAAGGGGGATCAAATCTGAAGTATAACCTTTAATGAAGCATATCAATTTTTTATGAGGCAAACACCAGGGTTCATGATTTTTAATAAGGGAAGTGGAGGTCACTAGAATAGTCTTTGCTTTGTCAGATGGGACTGGTTGGTTTTGCATTGTTTACCTCTTTGACATAACAGTTTTCTATATATTGCAGTAGCCACTTAATCTACACCCACGTTAGATGAACCACTCCTGCGAGATTTGTGTCATCGGGCTGAAAGTGACCAGCCAGCCCCTGATTATTACCCATTAGTATGTTAGGGTTTAGAACTGCATGTGATACACAATTATACCAACAAAACAATGCTGGCAATGCAAAGCCATTCGTTAAACAAAAAACCAATTATTATTATTATTATTTTTTTCTTTTTCTTTATTTGCTTTGCTAATATTGGCAAGCTTTATTGATATAGTTGCCAGAGACATTATGTGGCTTTGCAAAGCTATATGCAATGACAGCATGCAGGCATCCCTTGACAATGCTCTGACTGCCTCGCATCTAAAGCCGAGCCTGCAAGCCTGGGATCTTAGGAATGGTTTTCTCAACAGGGAATTCATCGCCCGAGAAGAGCATCCTTTTCATGTGCAATATTACCACACACATAGAGGGATCATTCCAAGCTACAATTAAATATAAAGCAGACTTCACAGCTGAGTGCAACATTTTATCATTTTATTTCATGTTTTGTAATAGGAACCCTGTGAATAATTGATTTCTGCATGTTTCAATTTTCTCACATTACTGTGTGGGACAATTGTTTTATTACATTGTGTTTTTTTTTTGTACATTTCCTTGTGCAGTTGTAAGTATTTTACTCATCTTTATTTGATTTATATCCCATTTCGAGTTTTATTCATTTGGACATCTCCCACAGTTTAATGAATGCATGAGTCTCTCTATGCTGTAGGATAATCCGCTGTAAAATACAGACGATTTATATTTTAAAGGTGCATTAGCCCAGAGCATTCATTTCATATTACTCTCTGTCTCCAGCTTTTGCGTGTGCTCCCAGTTTTGAAGTTGCCTAGGCTAGAATAACGGGTAGCCAAACAGCTCGATGGTGTTTTCACAGCAGCACAGAGTGTTTCAAAGACCGACTTATCCGTCATTTTTGCAATGTAATTACAGAGCAAAGTGTGGCTAAATAAGAGTGATAGGGGCAGATGTATGAAGCTCTGGAAAGTGATAAAGAGGAGAGTGGTAAACAACCAGCCACTTAGCTGTCAACGGTCATGTTACAGGCTGTGGGCCTGATTCAGACCCGCTCGCGAGCGCATAGCACTCGCAAGCGGGTCGATGGTGGGCCATTAAGCACACACGTGCGCGAGCCTCGGAGAGAGTGAGAAATTCACTTGCTCTGGGGCTTGCTACAAGACGGGGCGGCTGTCGATGTTGATCAGCAGCTTGCCCCATTTGGTAGGCGGGTAGGGGGGGTGGCTGAACAAACGGTTTGTGGGCGGCCCTTCTGACATCACTCGTGATGTCAGTAGTGGACTTCCGGGTCTATTAGAGCTGGAAGTCCACTTGGCATTGCGAGTGCTGAGACCCTACCACAAGGGTCTCCTGGTAATGCCGATGGTCGCGATAATCGTGACCATTGCCAAGCCACTCGCACAAGCTGTGGGTGGTCACCCGCAGCTGTGCGAGCTGCCTGGAGGCTGGAATTTAAAAATAATAGGGATGCCCTGATTCAGAGCGAGCGCACGCAAATAGCGTGCGCCTCTGAATCAGGCCCTGTGTTTGAAAAATGACAGTTAGGAGCTGATTGGTTGGTAGTTTATCACTCTCCACTTGATCACTTCCCAGAGCTGCATACATCTGCCCCATAATGTCGGGAGGGGAATGGAAGCATGTCGGAAGCCATAGATTCAACTTGGTAGTGGGAGGGGGTGGTCCCCTCGGCATCCTAGTCTCCCTCACTGCTTTTGACCTTGTGTGAATGGGAAATGTTATCTTTTGATTCTTTGTCAGGCTGGGATGTGCCTCCGCGTTGTGACATCACAGGCCTCCGGCGCACTCCCAGCCTCCCAGGATAGCACTAATGTAGATAAACAGCAGCTGGCATCATCACAGGAATGAAGCTACCATATGCTGTTCTTCCAAGTCACTGTCCGGCACCTAGCATGGGGGTGCATGTGGAAAGCACAAACACTGAGTTAGTGACATTATGACACTTATTTGGTGTTTTAGGCCTCCGCTAAACCTTGATACCCTGGATGGCGTCCTATTTTCGTCCAGAGGTAGCGCCAGGGCCTGCTTCCGGAAACACAGCGTAATTATGTCAGGTTCTGTTCTTACATCTTGCAAGGTATAACGTTACGATAGTGCCGCGTAATCATCTGGAACACCATGCTCCCATGTCTGGGATATTTTGTTATTCTTGCATTATTTCTGCAATATTTTCAAGCGAATACAATTCTTGGGCGTTAAATCACTGATTGTGGGTTTTTGTAGCTTGAGGTGAGACCTGCACTTGTATCGCAAACCTGCATTTCATAGGGGTAACGAGAAACAACTCGCACCCCTACAGTACCTGATTAGCCTCACCTGATTAGCCTCGGTCAGTGGCTTTCATCCTTCAGCGATGAGCAGAGAGGAGTGGCGAGGAACACATAGCAGCTACGTAGATCCCTCTCCTTTAGAATGTAAGCTCTCACGAGCAGGGCCCTCATCCCTCACGTGCTTCTCCTTCCCTTACTTATACTATTGTGTACTCCTAACTCCCCACAATGGCACCTAACACTCGGTTGCTGACGCCCTGCTGCTTATTTCAGTGTTATGCACCATGTCCTTGTCCTGCATTGTTTTATACTATTAATAACTGTTTTTCTTGTGTGCTCATTTCTTTGTGTACTTTGTAAGGCGCTGTGGAACCCTTGTGGCACCATATAAATAAAGGATAAAATAATAATAATAGATTCATACGAAAAGAGTCTCTTGCAACTTATAATACAGCAGCATAATAAAAAAAAACACATAGATATTTATTAAAATGTATTTATATATCATTAGTATATTTAGCTGCCTAAGGATGTGTTAGGCATATGTGCTTGTGTAAGGACTTGCAGGGATTGGACTTCCCTTGGTGACGGGCTGCAAGCTCAAACATTTTCATAAACATATGAACAAAATCCTCATGCATTTACTTGCCAGATACAGAGCTTTTCATTGGTGGTGATAGTGCCGACAGCAGGGTTGGACTGGCCCATGGGAGTACAGGGAAAATCCCCAGTGGGCCCCACTACCTGAGGGCGCCAACCAATCCTCTAGGGGTGGAGCAGGACCATGGATGAACTTGGGTGCTTGATTTGTTTCTATGTACACTACGCCAAGATCAGCCATCTTGCCAATCAGAGTGGGTGGTCCTGACACACCTCTGCTCCCTCCTTTATAAGGGGCCATGTTCATTGCATGTCCTCCCAAATGGTTGGCCAAGTCTCTTTGTTGTGGCTGACCACACCACTTAAGCTTGGGCCCCTACCACTGCATTCCCTGGTGGGCCCTTCATGCTCCAGTCCGAAACTGGCCGACAACAGTCGCCTTTCAGTCTTGAATACATATATGACATTAATATTGCCACACAGCTGGTACCATGTATAATATGGTTAAGACCGAGTGTAAGGGGGGCATTGTATATGTGGCCATTTTCCTGGTGTTTTGCGCATGACCAGTAGGGAAAACACCGGGATAATGGCTTCGGCGCCATTTTCCCGGTGACCTGCGCATTCGCTGTAGACTCTGGGCACACTCTAGTGCCCTGAGTCTACCGGTGCGGCCACCAGAAAGAGAGGACGGGGCCCCAGACAGATACTGCACACGGGCCCCCTCCTCTCTTGAAACGTCCCTGTACATACTGTATATGAGGATATTAGAGCTAATAAAATACAGAAGGCCAAGTGCCGTAATACAGGTCACAGAACTCCAAGGGGAATTCTGTTCATCAACAGCATCAGCTGCAACTCAAATATTGCTGGACGGACAACCGCACAAAAAACCAGCCACCAGAGGACGCTGTGCCGATGGTCTCGTTGCTCTGTGACCGTAGCATGGCTGTGCTGTACAGTCTTGTTTGTATCCCGTTTGTCTGTGTGCGATTTTTGCTCTGCTATGTTCTAGTAAAGTTTACTCCCACGAGGTCCTGCTGAGCGCTGAAGCTTGAATGTAAAGCAGATCCTGCAGCAGGTTATTGCCCCAGAAACACATCACAGATCAGTGAACAGACTACAACAACAAAGCAGCCTGACATGAGGAATGCTTTAGAGGCACTGTCATTTGCAGGCTGTGTGAAACAAGATAGACAGGTAACACTGAGCTCATTCTTGGCTAAAGATGGCAGTTATCAGCAATGGAAGATAAAGCATTCTTGACGACTTTTTCAATGGTCCCCCGAACGGTGTCACCTGCATCCTTGCCCAGAGCCATTGTGCACCAGTGGGTGGTGGTGGTGCCACGATGAACCAAGTCATCTTCAATCGTGGCATCAAGTCCCCCCCCCACCGGTCCTCCCAGTTGACCAGTAAAGTGGGTATAATCTGGGTGGCTGTAGAGCTCCCTGAAATTTGGTAGCCATTCGTAGAGAGCAGGCAAGTACTGTATGTCAACTCAGCAAAGACTAAGATTACGGTGCTGCCTTACTCGGAGTGTATTGTATTAAACCACAATGGGTTAAATCGCAGTTATGAACCGATTTACCCTGAATAATATATATATATATATAATTAAAAACAAAGCAACATAACAGAAAAAATAAAAATATATCAGTTTAATAATTAGCATATCCCAGCAGCAGCCAAAGTATATTGCACTTAATAAACGGTATTCCTCTTCAGCAGTTACATAAATACACTGTTTATTAAATGCCATATATTGTACTTTGTCTGCTGGATCACATTACAAGTGAGCACAGAACTTGTCTTAAATAACACAGAAATGATTTATTGTGCAGTCAGACCAAGCTTAAGGAGTTGGACAAGGACCTCAAATATTCTCCATTGTTTAGAGAAATATCCAGACTGTAACAGTAATAGGTCTGCGGTGTGTACTGTACCTACTATGGAGCCATTAATTGTGTCATCGTTGCCCAGCCGCTGCGACGTTTTGACATGATTCATGATATTGCATCTCTTGTATCACATTGCGTCATGGCGCCACTTGTCCCACAAACATTACCGGAGAAGTGGTGGTACCGGTGTGATGAATGGGTATTGCTCAATTTCTTGGGAGCTGGGAGACTTTCCCCTAAATCCGGGAGTCTGCTGCAAATTCCTGCACAGTGGACAAATAGGGTCCTACATTTCAGGGAAGAAGCAGGTAAGACTCATAGGATGCCACAGGGGCTGATAGTGAGACCTACACCTGTTGCGTAGTGTAACTTCATAAAACGTCTCTGCCATGCTCAGAGAACCATCTGCCCGCAGATTGGCACCTATGCCCAGTCATGCTTGGAGATACAGGACAGTGGAGGAAACAAGCTTATTTGTTATTATTTGAGATATTTTTTTTGGGGGGGGGGGGAAGTTTCACTGAAGCCTAATAGCGAATGTGTATATCACAAGCAAGATCAATGGTTAAAAACATGGGTGCAAGTATTTGTGATGCATACCGGAAGTAACCATACCACGTTCTGCTGCGGTGTACCCGCACGCATCTTGCGATAGTTGCAACTTAGGACGGTATTCAATTAGTTTTGCACCTGCAATAAAGTTCCGCATGCCAGACTTTTCGTCTACATCGTGTCTTTCAGCCGCAAAAACTTATCCTGCGCGTCCCCGCTATTCGCCGTATTCAATTCCAAAAGACGCAATAAAAGAGACACGGGAAGTCAGAACAGGAGGAAAGTGGTGTCAGAATCGGGGAAATCAGCCTAAACCCCCCCAAAAAAAGATGCAGAAACATTGGGGATCAATGTAGTAGTACATGATTAGTCCTAATAAAACTGTTTTGGGGTACTTAAGTTGGTACAATTGCCTCTAATTAGCGTCTTTGCACAAGTGGTGAAGAATGGCATAAAGCAGTATTTTTTGGAGAATATAAGTAGTCCTGGCAAATTTGGGGTACATGAAAATGGGTGCTAGCATATTGTAATGTCGCTAAAGTGAAGTTTTAATAAAAGTGAAATTCCTCCGTCATAAAAGCACCTCCAATCCCCCAAAACACTTGGCCCCTTCTTAGAGCACCCCCAGAACCTTATTTCACTAGTTTTTGAAGTTGTCATTCCACTTTGTGCTTTTTCGCCCCCAAAATGAAAGTACTTTTTTCGGGTGTTCTAAAGTTTTTTTCAGGAATTTTTTGACGCAGTTGTCCTTTGGGGGGCTGTCCCAAGGGTTCTGAGAGGCTCACCCACCTTTGCCCCCTAAAATAAAAATGTTGCACTTTTTTTTCTCCACCTATTCAGAGGCGAATCTTTTTCGCGTATTTCATTGCATTGACTTTCCACGTATGCGAAAAGCGGGTGGAATTGAATACGGAGATAAGTTTCCGACAGTCGAAAAACTCAATCGGCGATACTTTTTTACGGATCTCGGCTTTTCGCGTCTAATTGAATACGAGCCATTCTACATGCTTGTAATCGCGGCTTATTAGTAATAAATAGCCAATACTGTAGGCGCAGTTTTACCAAGCGAGAGAGGATCTACAAAATCAACAAACCACATTTCAGCTTTGGATATTGATGAGAGCCCTTATCATAGTTCAATGGCCTTATTGTAAGATAAAAAGTCGCACATAACCCTCTGTCATCTATTGCAGCACGTTTGCACCTCCTGCGTAAAGAAATGACGTCTATGCCAATGTACGAAGCCTTTCCTGTGGACATCTGTTTGTCTGTTGCTGCTCCTATGCAGTTACGTTCATTGCCACTGCCCGAGAATTGACTTCTGTAGTTTGGCGTAAGCCTGTTTCCTGGCAGGCATAGGGCTGGCAGCCTGTAGCTGAGCTCCATCATTAGCACAGCCTTTGTGTAAAGTATCAAAAAACTGTGATAATTCAGGAACAATCATTTAGGTCACAGTGTAAGGCCCTTTTCTCTGGAGATATCCTCAAGCACAGTAGACTGCACACCGGCCTGCTCCTTGGATAAAATGCTTCTTCCTCTAATTTTTTTTTTTTTTTTGCTTGAAGGAGTGCTCCAGACTTCTTTTTGTAGAGGCAGCACATATACACTACACTAATTCATTAACCACAACAAATATCTGTTATTTTATTCGATTTTTAGCACCTGTATTAGTCTACATTTGATTGGTTGTTGGGTAAAGCTAACTCTCGATTCCACCATCATAGATGTCTATGTGAATGGCAGTAAGCGTCGTTATACCGGATAAAGATGGCAAAGTCTCTCATTTCTCTGGTGTTATTTCTTTGATAAATTGTAGTTCACAACTATTTTTTTTTTTAAAAGGTGATAAACAGTTTTTCTGTACTGAAGACGCAAAATCATTAACCAAAATCCATGGTCATGTCCAGCTTACAGTAAACAAAATATCCCTTTACTACCAGTGACGTAACACCCAAAAATGGGGGAAGGAAAAATTGATTTATAAGAAGTCCTGCCCTGAGCTGTCCAGACCCATCGCAACCCTCATCCAATCGCTCAGTCCACGCCTGTTTTCTGGTTAAGGTTTTTCTGGGTCTGTAAATAGGGATGGTCCTTCCAAGATTGAAAATAATGAGAAACATGCAGTGGGTCCTCTGCCCAACTCATAGAGAACTCCTTAAGTTTTAATACTTATCTCCCTTAGTGCTCAGATTTCGTCATGCACACAGTGTAAACAAGCAAAATGGGATATTTTCTGGATACTAATAGCTTAGCATCCAGTATCCTTTCGTTTTACTTGAAGAGGAGTAGAATAATAGGTGGGTAGTAAAGAATTCCTCCTGTATGCAGCTAGTTCATCTACCAGTACCATCTGGTCCACAAAAGCACGCACTAACAAATTATTGAACTGCGCTTATAAGGAATGTATACATAATAAAACACTTGTTGTAATATGGTAACATATTACAACAAGACCGGCCGCAGTCCAGGGCACGTGCAGCCCGCGGCACTACACATTAAAATAAAAACGCCGGCGGAGGTGTGTTTGTTTTAGCACTGCAGCTAATCAGACAGACTCTTATTGGCTGCTGCACCCAGGCCGGAGCCGGGCTGGAGCTCACTCATGAGCACCGCCTTCCAGGGGCGGTTCTAGAGAGATGGGGGCCCGTGTGCAGTCTTAGTCATGGGCCCCCTCCTCTCCGTCCAGTGGCTGGCAGCACACTGAGCGGTGCGTTGCCAGTGCCGCATTTATAGACTCTGGGCCCCTGCCGCCTTCCAGCTCCCGCACTGGGTGAAGGGAGAGACATCATGACAGGACTGGAGCAGCAGACAGTGCGGCCGGAGCAAATTCTGTGTTGTGTGTGTGTCTGTGTGTGTCCAATGTGTAAAAGGCACTACTGTATATTGAGCACTACTAGGGGCACTATATAAGGGGCATAAATGGGGGCAATATGTATTGGGCACTAATGTGGGCACTGCATATGGGGCACTACTGGGTGCACTATATTTTGGGCACTACTGTGGGCACTGCATATGGGGCACTACTGGGGGCACTGTATAAGGGGCACTTTATATTGGGCACTTCTGGGGCACTGCATAAGGAGTACTACTGGGGACACTGTATAAGGGGCAATATATTGGGCACTACTAGGGGCACTACATAACGGGTGCTAATGGGGGCACTGTATAAGGGGCACTACTGGGGGCACTATAAATTGGGCACTGCATAAAGGGCATTATCTAAGGGGCACTATATAAGGGCCACTACTGGGGGAACTGTATAAGGGACACTACTGGGGCACTCTATGAGGGGCACTACTGGGGGCACTATATATTGGGCACTACTGGGGGCACTTAATACTGGGGCACTACTGGGGGCACTGTATAAGGGGCACTACTGGGGGCATTATTGGGGCACTACCGGGGGCACTATATATTGGGCACTATTGGGGGCACTGCATAAGGGGCATTATTGGTGGCATTGTATAAGGGGCACTATATATTGGGCACTACTGGGAGCACTGCATAAGGGACACTGCATAAGGGTCACTACTGGGGAACTGTATATTAGGCACTGCATAAGGGACACTGCTTAAGGGGCATTAATGGGGCACTGCATAAGGGGCACTACAACAGGGGGCATTGCATAAGGGGCACTGCATAACGGGCACTACTACAGGGGGCATTACCTAAGGGACACTGCTACTGGGGACAATGCATAAGGGACACTGCTACAGTGGGACTACTACAGTGGGCATTAAGGTGCATATCTCATCTCCACCACTGATTTATAGCTAAGCACTGAATTTATGGGGCCAACTGCCAGCCCATCGCCAACAACTCAAGGTTTAGATGGGGCAAACTGCCAACCCATCACCATCAACTCAAGGTTTAGATGGGGCCAACTGCTAGCCTACCACCATCAACTTAAGGTCTAGATGGGGCCAACTGCCAGCCCATCGCCAACAACTCAAGGCTTAGATGGGGCCAACTGCCAGTCCATCACCATCAGCTCAAAGTCTAGATGGGGCCAACTGCCAGCCCATCACCATAAACTCAAGGTCTAGATAGGGCCAATTGCCAGCCCATCACCATCAACTTAAGGTATGTAAACTCTCCTCCCAATGACACACAAGAAGCCCACCTGGACCAGTGGTGCTACTGACCCCAGAAGGGTAAAATCAGCCTATCCTGTTTATTGGTGGGGGGGCATCCATACAGTACAGCAAGACAGCCACTGCTACCAGTCTTTCCCCGCAAAGAAAGCCAACAATAAAACCAAAAAAAAAGGGACTGTGCGAAAGAACTCAGCATGAAGAGACTTACCAGCACAGGGAGTAATATGAATATGACACTAGCCTTTAGGTGTCATCTGTGCTAGACATACTGAATGTCTTCTGTCTCCACTATATGCTGCCTCTACAAAATGGAGCCTGGAGCACTCCTTCAAAGCAGGAACCCGAAAAAAAGCACAGAATAAAGGGTGAGGCATTTTATTCAAGTGGGCACATGTACAATCTCAGTGTCGTCCCCCCTCGCACCAGTGCAACACAGGGAATGCTCATGCGCATATCTCCAGGAAAATGGTGTCAGTGACATTTTCCTGGTGATTCCTCTATGAGGTGTGATGTCGAAATATGATTTAGGGGCCTGTGTGTGCTGTGAACCCATTGCAAATACACCCGTGAACATAAGCGCTGATAATCAATACAAGATTTCACTTATTTATATGATGCCCAAACTGGTAAATCATAAAATGACTTAATAATATACATCAATCAACCATAATGAAGTTGGGCAATATCACAGTGAAATATCCACATATATAATCACTCTGTTTAAACGTCCAGTATATTTTCAACATGTACTGTGGTCACATATTTATAAATATCACTTGATGTGATGTGTGTTTGTCAGAGTCAGTGTATGTGTGTTTGTTTGTCAGAGTCAGTGTATCTGTGTTTGCCAGAGTCAGTGTATGTGTGTTTGTCAGAGTCAGTGTATGTGTGTTTGTTAGAGTCAATGTATGTGTGTTTGTTTGTCAGAGTCAGTGAATGTGTTTCTCAGAGTCAGAATATGTATGTTTGTCAGAGTCAGTGTATGTCTGTTTGTTTGTCAGTCAGTGTATGTGTGTTTGTTTGTCAGAGTCAGTGTATGTCTGTTTGTCAGAGTCAGTGTATGTGTGTTTGTCAGAGTCATTGTATGTGTGTTTGTTACAGCCGGTGTATGTGTGTTTGTCAGAGTCAGTGTATGTGTGTTTGTTAGAGTCAATGTATGTGTGTTTGTTTGTCAGAGTCAGTGAATGTGTTTCTCAGAGTCAGAATATGTATGTTTGTCAGAGTCAGTGTATGTCTGTTTGTCAGAGTCAGTGTATGTGTGTTTGTCAGAGTCAGTGTATGTGTGTTTATTTGTCAGAGTCAGTGTATGTGTGTTTGTTTGTCAGAGTCAGTGTATGTCTGTTTGTCAGAGTCAGTGTATGTGTGTTTGTCAGAGTCAGTGTATGTGTGTTTGTCAGAGTCAGTGTATGTGTGTTTGTTAGAGTCAGTGTATGTCTGTTTGTTAGAGTCAGTGTATGTGTGTTTGTCAGAGTCAGTGTATGTGTGTTTGTCAGAGTCAAAGTATGTGTGTTTGTTTGTCAGAGTCAGTGTATGTGTGTTTATCAGAGCCAGTGTATGTGTGTTTGTCAGAACCAGTGTATGTGTGTTTGTCAGAACCAGTGTATGTGTGTTTGTTTGTCAGTCAGTGTATGTGTGTTTGTTTGTCAGAGTCAGTGTATGTCTGTTTGTCAGAGTCAGTGTATGTGTGTTTGTCAGAGTCATTGTATGTGTGTTTGTTACAGCCGGTGTATGTGTGTTTGTCAGTGTATGTGTGTTTGTCAGAGTCAGTGTATGTGTGTTTGTTAGAGTCAGTGTATGTGTGTTTGTCAGAGTCAGTGTATGTGTGGTTGTTTGTCAGAGTCAGTGTATGATTGTTTGTCAGAGTCATTGTATGTGTGTTTGTCAGAGTCAGTGTATGTGTGTTTGTTTGTCAGTGTATGTGTGTTTGTCAGAGTCAGTGTATGTGTGTTTGTTTGTCAGTGTATGTGTGTTTGTCAGTCAGTGTATGTGTGTTTGTTTGTCAGAGTCAGTGTATGTGTGTTTGTTTGTCAGAGTCAGTGTATGTGTGTTTATCAGAGTCAGTGTAGGTGTGTTTGTCAGAGTCAGTGTATGTGTATTTGTTTGTCAGAGTCAGTGTATGTGTGTTTGTCAGAGTATGTGTGTTTGCCAGATTCAGTGTATGTGTGTTTGTTTGTCAGAGTCAGTGTATGTGTGTTTGTCAGAGTCAGTGTATGTGTGGTTGTTAGAGTCAGTGTATGTGTATTTGTTTGTCAGAGTCAGTGTATCTGTGGTTGTTTGTCAGAGTCAGTGTATGTGTGGTTGTTTGTCAGAGTCAGTATATGTGTGGTTGTTTGTCAGAGTCAGTGTATGTTTGTTTGTCAGAGCCAGTGTATGTGTGTTTGTCAGAACCAGTGTATGTGTGGTTGTTTGTCAGAGTCAGTGTAAGTTTGTTTGTCAGAGTCAGTGTTTGTGTGTTTGCCAGAGTCAGTGTATGTGTGTTTGTTTGTCAGAGTCACTGTATGTGTGTTTGTCAGAGTCAGTGTATGTTTGTTAGTCAGAGTCAGTGTATGTGTGTTTGTCAGAGTCAGTGTATGTGTGTTTGTCAGAGTCAGTGTATGTGTGTTTGCCAGATTCAGTGTATGTGTGTTTGTTTGTCAGAGTCAGTGTATGTGTATTTGTCAGAGTCAGTGTATGTGTGTTTGTTTGTCAGAGTCAGTGTATGTGTGGTTGTTTGTGTCAGAGTCAGTGTATGTTTGTTTGTCAGTGTATGTGTGTTTGTCAGAACCAGTGTATGTGTGGTTGTTTGTCAAAGTCAGTGTATGTTTGTTTGTCAGAGTCAGTGTATGTGTGTTTGTCAAGGTCCGTGTATGTGTGTTTGTTTGTCAGAGTCAGTGTATGTGTGTTTGTCAGAGTCAGTGTATGTGTGTTTGTCAGAGACAGTGTATGTGTGTTTGTCAGAGTCAGTGTATGTGTGTTTGTCAGAGTCAGTGTATGTGTGTTTGTCAGAGTCAGTGTATGTGTATTTGTCAGAGTCAGTGTATGTGTGCAGTGGTATCCCTTCCCTCCCATATATGCACCCCCAAAAAAATCTCACAAAGAGGATTTGTTCTGTTCCTCGTTCCTGAAAACAATTGCTAGTGTTTGTGTAAAGGAATTTTAAAAAATAGTGTGTTTTCTAAACATTCTATATCATCGTATAGTTTATATAAAACGGCCATCCTGTTTGCCACTGCTTCTTTTTTAAACTGCTGTGTGTTTGTGCCACTGCTCTGTGGCTTATTTTAGCCAGCCAGCTCGCTGCAGCCTTTGGCCAATATGGGTGAAAACAATATTGTGAGCTGTGAGGCAAAATTGACTGGAAATTACTGGAAATAAATGTTATTGATGTTAATAATACTGCAGGAACAAAAACAGTCCCAAAATACATTATTTTAGCTGTATCAATTTTGAAGAAATCCAAAACCGAGACAGAAAAGAACCAAAACACTTGCCAAAAATAAAAAACAAAAACTTTGAGGTTTGTTTTTCCAAAACCAAAACACGGGGATCTGCACATGGGGGTGGCTAGAAAAATGCAGGTGTGTTGGGGCATTAGAATATTTTTGCTAGTCTGCTGCGTATGACATCACATTAGTGAAGGGCAATGTGTGCATCTCTGTTTCCAGCCCATAGTTATAAGTCATACTTGCCTACATCTGAAGTTTCCTCTCCGGGAGAGGCCTGGAGAGGAGATGCAGGTGGGCGGTGATGGGGGGTGGGTCCAGACTATTTGTGTCACTAGGTCCAGCCCTCTCCTGGCAAAATGTTGCCAATCACGCCAGGGGCGTCTTTAGAGAGGAGGGATGCCATGTGCATCCCCCATCACGGGCCCCCTCCTCTCACTCCGGCAGCCAGCAGCCAACTGACACGGCTGGCCGGCCACCACAGAATCAATAGACTCCGGGCACTAGAGTCTATTGCGCATGCGGAGATCGCTGGGGAAATGTCGCGGCCACCATTTTCCCGGTGATTTTCTTACAGCGTATGCGCAAAATGCCCGAAAAATGGCCTCGGTGGCCATTTTCCGGCATTTTAGCAACGCTGGACCTCGGAGAGCTAAGTTTTACATAATATGGGTGCAGGGTGTGTGGTGCGGGCCACCCCTGTACCCGGGGGTCCGTGTGCACCGCACGCCCTGCACCCATTATAGATAGGCCCCTGATTCACGCATATTTGAATATGGTGCAGGGTCATAGAATCGCATCACTAAGCCACACCCCTTACTCACGAACTGCAGATTTCCTGTATTATTTTCCCCATTTGGCTCATTTCACTTGGAAGAAGGCTGGATGTGGCAGGAGTACCTACTCTTCCAGGGGTGCGGGGGACTAGCCACAAAATCGCGAGCCTCCCTCAGGTTCTGGGAGAGTAGGGAAGTATGTTCTAAGTATATTCTACTATTGGTTTGACTTGCTGCCCCTAAACATTTGTTTTCATGTTTCTTATCTCCCATTTATTTAATCTTAGCTTACTTTTTGCATTATTTTCCTTCTCATGTGATTTCTGTTTATTCCATATGCAGGATACTATTACATTCCGATCAGTGGTCATGCAGCCTCTGTTGAAATATTCATCACCTCGGTACGTTCCACCTGATGTCTACGGAACTGAGCAAATCTAAATTATGTATCCCTTTACTTAAAATGATATTTCAAATTAATTTCTACACTTTTATACCTATGCCTCAGCTGAAAGATATTAATGTAGAAAGGCCAATAACGTCCCGCCAGCCTGCTAGCATTAGATCATTCCTTGGGATTAATTACAGTTTTTAAGAAAGCTTTTATAAAATGCATTACAATTTTCATTCTTTATACCAGCAGGATTCTAAAATGTGTCAGTAGGGTTAAGTGATAAGGGAGAAAGTCTTATATTCCAAGTACACTCTGAGAAGATTTAGAGAAACATTATAAAAAGTGAATCCTGTACGGGGGCAATTACATTTTAGTTTATTTTTTTTTGTTAAAGTTTCTTTTTTTTTCACCATAAAACTTTCATTGCTGTTCAGATAGGATTCGCCATAAGGTTATAATGTAATATTGAAGGCTGTTGCGTTTCACAGCACAATGGGATGCATTGGCACATAGCCCCAGCCACCCATATAGCACAGAGAGATATATTTTTTTGGGGGTGGAATGTCTATCTAAGGGCAATAATATGTTCCACAAAGATTTCTAATTATTAACAGCGTTGACGAGTTTTGTGGCTTCAATAAATCCATAAAGTATTTCTATTGTTACACTGGATTGTTTTGATGTACTCAGTAGAGGAAAGATAATTAAACTCCCTTTGTCATCTCTAGTTGAACTAAAATAATCTAATCCATCAGTTGATGTCTAACATTTTCCTCATTTGGTTTTGAGATTTGTTCTAAGGACAACTTGATGTCAGTTCGAGGTCTAAATATCAGCCATGCTTCTCATTATCAGACATCAAGATGTTTTGTGTTTGTCTCTATTGTTATTCCCTCTCCAGAAGAAATGCAACAAGTACATATTTAATTTTATATCAATGGCAGTTACGCAGCACGATGTTTGTGTACAAATATATATATATATATATATATATATATATATACTAAGGATACTGCCTTTGAACCTCTATATACCCATGCCTATACCTTCTAATATCCTTCCTATAAACCTCTAAGGATGACGCTAATTTGCGTACGCAGTCATACAGTAAATAAGACTCCAGACCTAGAACATGTGGTTCCAAAGCACAAAGTATTATTCAAGTAAAAGTACAGCAGTTACACGCTATGATCCTCATATAATCTTAGCGCAAAGAGATTATACAGACCCAAGTACAATTATACATACGCAGCGCTCTCTGGTCCAGATGTTAGGCATCAGCAAGAAACCCCTCATCAATCAGCAATCAGCACAAAGACTAGTAACCCAGGGTCAGCACACATATTTATACCCCCCAGAAATAAACAACACAATAGAGAAGTTTGTTGCTAATACCATTGGTCCTAAAGGAGAGGGCATATGTTACAAGGCATTTAACAGGTTGATTCAAATAGACGCAACCCAGCCTCTAACAACTGGGGGTCTCTGGTTTCCTGCCTCATGCAACATCCTAACAGTTGTTTATATAATGTACATTTTGTTGCTTGAAGTCTCTGCGGTCCATAAGTTGAGAATGCATGATGCGATCTCCACACCGCTGGTACCGGAATACTGTTGAAAGAGTACGCATCAGTACAATACCAATCACGACTTACTTATCATGTATAAAACCTTAGTTACCAAATAATCTTTATTTCACAGCATTTATGCTAAATGAACAAACTTAAATCTTACACTTTAAAGCTTATTAAACCTTTTATGTGAATATGTAATGTGTAAGTATGCGGAGAGTTATGTAAAGACGCTAGTTAACTTGGGGCAGATACGTACGCATGAAGCTAATAAACAGCATTTTCATACAGGATCTTATGCATTCGCTAATATGCGATTAGTTAACAGCGCAATTGTGCGTATTAATGTGTGTATGAGAAATGGTGCACTTAAATCTAAAGTGAACACCAAGCAGTGTGGAATGCTGAGCCTTATAGTTCCATGACTTGCTCATGCCCCAGCAGCCCCCACCCTTTTCAGGCTCTAAAATACTGGTCTTTGTTCTCCCAGGGCCTGTGTGGATGCAAATTAGCACAGCTACAAGACCCAAACCTCAGATAACACTCTTGGCTTTGAAGGTATTTTATTGTAGGAAGCCTGCTAATGTAAAGTGCTACAAAAGACCCTCTTGCTGTATTTGAGCAGGGCCACCTGGAGTGAGAGCAGACATTATGTCCATGAAGGTTGTCTACACAGGCTAGTTGTCACGTGCCATTTGCTCTGTTTAGCTAATGCAATCCAATTTTGACATACTGTACAGCCATTTCTGAAAAATATCCTTTAGGGGAATTATAGTAATATACACTTTATCCAGAGCACCCAAACTACGTAAAGTCATGAAATGGGTTTTTGATGAATCGCCGTAACTTATGGCGATGGTCACAGATGCAATCGCATGATGCTAATAGTAATATTGCCACATGTACTAAAATGTGAGTTTATCTAAAATGGCGCTTAGGCGGCCATTCGCAAAATGGCATCTTGCGATCTCTTTTCCAAGATGGCGTCTTGCGGCCAGTCGCAAGATGGTGTCGCTGCGATTCAATTTTAAACTGATCTTGTCTCAGCCAATATTCCAGCTTCGACAGCCCACCCTTTGATAGTGAACAACATGCTATCACAATCTGATTTTAAAATATAATTCAGGCTTACATTTATATACTATTTAGTGTTATTATGGGATGGCACAAGGTGGTTCTTAACCCATCAATAATGTGTCTCTGAGTGGGGACATAAAACTACTATTATACGCACACTGTGGATCTTGGAAGATCATGTGAAAGGTGTGGGGATACACCAGTCCTATAAAGGCAGTCTTGAAGGGGATTTGAGACTTTACATTATCTGGGATGTTTTTAAAAATAACATTTCAATAATACATTATATGCATGTCTAAATACAATACATTAAATGATGGTATTTCCTAGTTCAGGGTTTTAATGCAGTTCTGTATTTACCTCAGTAATCATACTGACCACCATCATAATTTCGTTCTTTAGTTTTACTCTATTTTTACATTTTCCACACTTCAACACAATAGGAACACACCAGACACATATGGCAATTATTATGATGACAATCAGTATAAGGATTAAGAATTTGCCTATACTGGCAATCATTTCCTGGACCCATTCCCCTAGACCTAAGAATCATTTCACTGGGTTCAGCCATGAAACCCATCCTTCTATCTTCTCCCTTACTTCAGCCACTGAAGTGTTATGGTTCTTACGAAACTCAAATTTTAGCTGCAGAATTTCATCCATCTTCCGGTCTATCACCTCCTTGGGGTCGTTGGTATCATTGGTGACATAGGTGCAACATTTTACTCCAAATTACGCAATACCCTCCAGTAACAGCAGTTAAATAATTTAACACTAGCCTGTGTTGCACCAGTTCTTTCTTGTACGCTTGCAATTCTCTCCCTGTATACCTGAATGTGTCATCGTACATCTCGTGATATTATCTATCAATTTAGCAAGTTCCTGAATATATCTAAAGTTTAATGTACGCCGAGCGATCCTGTGGGATCCAATGCGACTAAAACTTGAAAGCCACTTGTCTCACTAATTAACTGAGTGGCTTTGTGCACGTCACCCGGTATCATATTACGTTTGCCTCTGTGTTCATATTGTGTGTGAAGATATGGTGACGGTGTGTTTTTATGTATACCAAGCATTTCAACAAGTGTGAGGGTCATAACTTCTGGGACTACTCTTCCCAGGTAACACAAACCTTCGGAACTCGGGGAGAGCCACTTATACGCTTTTCTTCCACATATAAAATTTACATTATCAGGGAGAACATAAGGAATGGTATGCACATTTCCCTTGCAAACAATACTATTTCTGGGTCTTCCATCTGGTACATGCAAGTTTCTGGCTCTATTATTTTAGCACAATAACCATCTGGTACCTTACCAATAATTTCTTTGGTGGAACTCAATGTATACTGATACCTAAAATGTTTCCCACTAGATTTAATTGAGCGTAACAGATCATGGTTTATGGACTCATTATCAGCTCTTTGTGAGAAGGTCATCGTCTGATTATTCCCCGTCACTTCCCAACTCCCAGGTTTATTGGAGTTGGTTATGTTTAAACACAAAAGTGATCTATCTACTTGGAATTGATATAGTTTGAAATGAGGTGGTTTGGATGAGAGAAATTTTCCATCCAATGTTTTCCCTTTTTGTAATTCTAAAATTTCTGTGATATTCAGTGGAAATGGCACCAATCCTACATTATGCTATCCCTGTGGCACATGTGAACACACCCAGCAATCAGTTTGATTTAACACTTTGCCTACCATGCTATGATAATCCTCTAAAGGATACCCACCCCAGTACGGGTTATATTTAGGTTGGCACCGTTGGATACAGTTCTCATCAACTAGGGACCCACAAAGCTCACAAATACAGGAATCTTCAGATGATAAACCTCCACACTGTCCCCGAGTATCTGGAATGACAGCTCTCTTAACAATAACAGTACTAAGATTGGTCAGACACTCCCCTGATTGGCATTGCACTCCTCCAGACTCCACTCCATCAGCACTGCCATCAGCTCCCATTTCCTCAATTGGTCTCCCATCACAGAAACTGGATATTCCCTAACCGACACGGATGGTGAACACTCTAAAAGAGAATACGAAAATTAACACAGCAGGCCCGTCCATTGTCACAACAAGACCTGCAAATTTCTCTTAGTTCAGGTATCTCACTACAACCTTTTCAATCCTCCCGGAACAAGCTCGCGAGCGACAGGTCCACGCTATCAGCCTTGTCTCCAACTTGTTTCTCCACTGGTTGATTGACCTTTTTGCAGTGAGTGGAATGGACCCAGGTATCTCTCTCAGCCACCTTCAAAGATGTAGTACTTGTCAGCAGCACCTGGTACGGACATTCCCACCGATCAGTCAAACAACCTGAACGCATGAAATTTCTGATCATAACATATTCTCCTGGTTCAACATCATGACAGTTAGTTTCAGGCATATCATGGGACAACAATTTCAGTTTCTGCTGCTGTTGCTTTAACTGCTTACTCATTGATATAAGATACTTTACAGTTACCTCGTTGTTACCCTTCAAGTCTTCCTGTGGACTTATAATCAAATGAGGTTGTCTACCGAACAGTATTTCAAATGGGGACAGATTTAGAGGGGGTCTAGGAGTGGTCCTTATGCTATGTAGGACCAAAGGTAACGCTTCTGGCCATCCTAGTCCAGTCTCTACCATTATTTTATTTAACTTATTTTTAATAGTCCCGTTCATCCTCTCTACCTTGGCACTGGCTTGCGGTCGGTAGGAGGTGTGAAGTCGGCTGTTAATACCCATCAGCTTACACATATTTTGGAAAACATCACCTGTAAAATGAGTACCCCTGTCACTCTCGATGATTTTAGGGATACCGTACCTGCATACAAATTCCTGGACTATTTTCTTGGCAGTAAACGCAGCAGTATTAGTGGCTGCTGGGTAGGCCTCAACCCAATTAGAAAATACATCAGTGCACACTAATACATACTTAAGATTCCTGCAGGGTGGTAATTGGATGAAATCAATTTGTATCACCTGGAAAGGTCCATCAGTCGGTGGAATGTGGGACGGTTCGGTAGGGATCGCTTTCCCTATGTTCTTCCTCAAGCAGGTCAGACAGGACATTGCTATCTTTTCTGCTTGTGAAGAAAAACCTGGTGCGCACCAGTGTTGTCTCTCACCAACTTGCACATACCTTGTTTTCCCAGATGAGTCAGACCGTGTGCTGCCTCAGCCAGGCTGGGGTAATATGCCTTGGGGGCTACTGGTTTACCTTGTCCGTCCATCCAGAGCCCAGAGGACTCTTGCCCACATCCCTTGGACTTCCAAATGGATTTTTCCTGAATTGAACACAAATTTTGCATCTCAATTAATTTCAGCATATCAATTGTTTGGAAATACATAATTTTTTCAGTGGGAGAAAACATTTTTAACCCTGCTGCCCATTTTGCAGCTTCATCGGCTATGTTGTTGCCCAGTGACACCGGATCATCCTCACATGTATGGGCTTTACATTTAATTACTGCCACCGCTTTGGGCAGTTGGATTGCTTGTAAAAGACGTTTTATGTGTCGGGAATGTGCAACTGGTGTGCCTGCTGCTATCATAAAATTTCTCAGACGCCATAGAGCCCCAAAATCGTGCACCACCCTGAACGCGTACCTCGAGTCAGTGTAAATGTTAGCAGATTTGCCTGCTGCCAGTTCACATGCTCTAGTTAGTGCTACTAACTCTGCCACCTGGGCTGAGTGAGGAAGACCAAGAGGTTTAGCTTCTATGATGCCTGTGTCATTTACAACAGCATAACCTGTACATAATTCAGCTGTGTCAGTTTGTCTATGACAACTCTCATCCGTATAAAAAGTCACATCCACATTCTCTAAAGGTGTGTCGTGTATGTCAGGTCTAGCAGTAAAGGTCTGATTCAGATATTCCATACAATCCTGCATATCATTATGTCCGCTGAACTCACTTCCCGCCAGGAACTCGCCTCCTTCCACCCTTTGTACATCATGTTGTACATATGGTAAATACGTTGCTGGATTCAGCGTGCTGCAATGTTTAACAGTGATGTTTGCGGGTGCAATTAGAGCTAGTTCCCATTTGGTAAACCTAGCCGAAGAGATGTGTCTGGTTTGAGCTGAGTTCAACAGAGCAGATACAGCATGGGGAGTGTAGACAATCATATCATGACCCAATACTACGTCCTCACTTTTACTCACCAATAAAGCGGTAGCTGCTACACTTCTCAAACAAGTGGGGAGTGATCTTGCCACAGTGTCCAATTGGGCACTGTAGTATGCTACGGGCCTACTGGCATCACCATGTTTCTGTGTAAGGACACCTGCAGCACAACCATCGGCTTCCGTACAATACAAATCAAAAGGTTTTTCATAATCAGGTATTCCCAATGCAGGAGCTTTTGTCAGACTATCCTTAAGATTAAGAAAAGCCTGTTCTGTTTCCTCTGTGTGTATGACACGATCGGGCTTTGAGGAAGTGACTAATTCCTGTAAAGGCAAGGCCAAAATAGAAAAACCTGGGATCCACATTCTACAGTATCCACACATTCCCAAGAAGGTACGAATTTGCTGTTGATTCTGCGGCAGTGTCATGTTCTGTATGGCTTGGATTCTATCATTTGTAAGATTTCAAAACCCCTGGGTTAGGCAGTGTCCCAAATATTTTACTCTGGATTGGCACAGCTGTAGTTTGTCCTTAGCCACTTTGTGTCCTGTATGCGAGAGATGAAGCAACAAAAGTTTAGTATCATTCAAACATGACATAAACGAGTTAGAACATAGCAATAAATCGTCCACATATTGAATTAGAACAGATCCATTGGCAGGTTGAAAAGATTGTAAACAGTCGTGCAATGCCTGGGAGAAGGTACTGGGGCTGTTTATGAAACCTTGGGGTAACCGTGTCCATGTGTATTGTACACCTCTGTATGTAAATGCGAATAGATACTGACAGTCAGGGTGGAGAGGCACAGAGAAGAAAGCAGAACAGAGGTCAATGACAGTGAAATGGGTTGCATTTGGTGGGATCTGCATCAGGATGACAGCTGGATTTGGCACTACAGGGAATTGGCTCTCTACTACCTTATTAACACCTCTAAGGTCTTGGACCAGCCTATAACCCCTCCCACCACTCTTCTTAACTGGGAAGATGGGACTGTTGGCTGCACTAGCTGTACGAACTAAAATTCCCTGTTGCAATAATTGCTCAATTAAATCGCTCAATTATTGGAAAAACCCCTAATTCTACCTCCTGTTTTAGTGGGTACTGGGGAATTTTTGCCTACCGCTTTTTAAATTTACCATTACAGGGTTTACGTTTGCCATTAATCCAGTGTCCTGTCCATCCTTAGTCCAAAGGGCATCTGGAATTTGGGACAACATTTCATCTACCTGAGATGGATTTTCATTTAAACTTGTAGAGTGATACATTATCCTTTGGGGAGTGTCCAACATATCCAGCACCTCGTGTGCAACTCTCTCTGGGATATCTAAAAATACACCATCAGGGGTGCAATATATAACACATCCCATCTTACATAACAAGTCTCTACCCAACAGGTTAGTAGGAGTCACAGCAGCCAGAAGGAAAGAATGCATGGTAGGCAATGGCCCAATAGTAACCTCTGTGGACTTTGTTAAAGGATAATGTTCCACTTTACCTGTTACACCCATTGTTGGTACTGTCTCGTTGGTCACCTGTAAATTAATGGGAGATTTTATCACTGACCTGGTCGCCCCTCTGTCTACAAGAAAAGGATATTCAGTACCAGCTACATCAACCATCATGACTGGTTCTTCCCTAGTACTTCCCGTTAACATGACTATCTGTAGACTACAGGTATGACCTGACCACTAGCATTGGCTACCATTCTCCAATAAAGCATTTACGGCCACAATTGGAGCTGGTGCCTGCTGGACATTTGCTGGTCTCTGTGCATATCCCTTATGGGGATGTCCAGGTCTTCCCTGATTTGGGGTTCCTACTCTTTTTACTGTACAGTTTCTACTTAAGTGTCCTGTTTGTTTACAATTAAAACATGTTCGTGGATCAGGTGAAGACACGTGTTGTTGTGAGGTTTGAGCAGAGGGTAAAGGTGGTGGATATGGGTAAGGATAGGGAGGGTAAGGGTATTGTGGGGGATATGAGGTTTGTGAGTAGTATGGGACCTGTGGTTGTATAGGGTTTTTGGAATAGAGCCATGTTTGTTGTTGCGTGGGGTTAGTGAGGGCATATAACTGTTCAGGTGTAAGTGTGTGTGCATATGCGAGTGTGTCTGTTGGCTGTGATGTTACCGTCATTCCCTCCAGAGCTTGTATACTGATAGCCATTAGCTTTTCGCTCTGGGTCTCTCTCTTCTTTGAGATGTTTTTATCATGTTCTATAGCAGATTCTATGAGGGTATCTATTGTGACTCCCCTCCAGCCAGGTTGTGAGGTCTGAACCCGAGTCTTTAAATTCTCTTTCAGACCGTCCATGAGTACCGTGACTATCATTCCCCTGTGGTGAGTGCTATCTTTAATATCTTCTAACCCAGTGTACTGGGTGATAGCCTGCAGAGCCCGATCGCAATAATCTTCTGCAGATTCACTCTCCATTTGCTTAATGCTGAAAATTTTGTTCCAGTTAACTACTACCGGAAAATATATACCCAATTGAGTTACAATGCGGGAAATGTTACCTTGGTTTACTTGGTCTGTTAAGGGAACGTCACCATCCAATACACAATCCGTGATAAATGTTGTCACGTCGGTATTGCGTGGTAGACAGGCCCTTAACACCACACACCAATCTTTATTAGTTGGCTCATGAGAACTACCCAAATTTCTCAAAAATCTTTGACATTTGGCTAGTTCCTTTTTGGGATCGGGGAAATCATTTATGATGGAATTTAGTTCTGCTCTTGTCCAGGGACAATGCATTACCACTTTCCTCATGGGCACTACACCGTTCGCATCTGCATTTCTATTCCGAACGGTTATTCTCCGAATGGGATGCAGACTGGCAGCGCTGCTACCTTTGACATTGTTACCTGGCTGGGGGTTTTATCTGTTGCTGCTACATATGGTATTAACAACTTCCTCTACGGGTGCAGAGGGTGTTAGCACTTCCCTTACTGTTACTGATGGAGATGACGGCACCACTTGTGATTGTGGTGATGCAGCATCTATCATCATGGGAAATGGCAGACATTACAATAGGCCATATCATGAACATTTTCTTTATAGTTGCTTAAGAGAGGGTAC
Organism: Taudactylus pleione; assembly: GCA_031769625.1. NCBI lineage: Eukaryota > Metazoa > Chordata > Amphibia > Anura > Myobatrachidae > Taudactylus > Taudactylus pleione. Next base: position 939,422 of record JAUIMM010000358.1, read on the forward strand.
AAATTGCTTGTTGCATTTTTATGGGTATTTTTGGTAACTGTACTTGCACCTTCATCCACATAAGGTGGAGGTGGTGAGCGTGAACTACTGGCAATACTCTCCACAATGCTACCTTTGTGCACGTGCGCGCCATTTTGCGGCTCGCCCATATTGCAATTCAGCGTCGCGGATGTATTCTCTGGCAAAGCGCTCGCAACGCTAGTTTGCGTTGCTTACACATTTTTAAGCCACGCATCCCCTTTATGCTGCCACAACTTTAAACATTCATAATATTTGACCTTTTTCTCTTGGGAGTGCATCAGACTGATGTGATCCCGGACATTATCTAGTACATTTTTTTCAAAACTACCAATTCTGGGAAACGGTCTAACACTCTTCATCGTCATTTTAAACCATACATCACAATACCTTATCGCATAAGTACCGTACTTAGTATGCATAATATGACGGGCCGATCCAAACGGCGCTTCCATTAGCAGCACATCATTGTCTAACATCTCTATTGTTTGCATGGCCCCCATTCTGAGACAACTTCTATGCTTTTCAATAAAGATTTAAACTGGTGAAAGACAATCAAGATACTTTCACTTACCTGTGGACGATTTAAACGGCAGCACCCTGGATAAGATTTGAAAAAGGCAACTTCCACACCCGGATAAGATTTAGTAAGGCAACTTCCACACCTATTTAAGTTTAAGTCGGCTACTTCCATGCACCTCTCTACAACAAAGACAACATGTACACCTGCTACTGTGTATAGAACAGTAAGCTGCTTACCGAGCGACTAGCACTTAGCCCTTAAAGGTCATACGGTACCTCTAACTGTAGGGAACAAGTTACCCCTACCAACAGATACTCACTGTAACACACTTTTTCCTGCGCAGAAAAATACACGGTAACCCAGATAATGATAACAATTGAAAAATGTAAACCTCAACGGCATTATTTAAACACGTGGCAGCACAACCGGAAGTACGTATACGCTATTGTGCGACCAGTCACATACACAATAATGTGACTACCACACAACCGTATGACAACTTTTTAGCTGCGTACACAAAAGTGCATCTTTACTGTGCGCAAAACTGCGACTCAGCTGCGTGTTCAATACTGCGGCACCCCTTTAAATGTTAGGTTCTATCAACAAAGGAAAACAAACTTTTTCCTCTCTTGTCCCTGGATTCTAGTCAGCTTCCTTGTCTCACATGAAAACAGATAGCGATCTATCAGCACAAAGCGGTTGCAGGTAAACCCTGCATGTCGCCACTTCACCCTTTGCTGAGATATCGATAACCGTATGTGCCGTGAGTAGGTAAGTGACTTCACTATGAACCACCAACTAAGGATACTGCCTTTGAACCTCTATATACCCCTGCCTATACCTTCTAATATCCTTCCTATAAACCTCTAAGGATGACGCTAATTTGCGTACGGAGTCATGCAGTAAATAAAGACTCCAGACCTAGTCCTAGTCCGGATGTGGTTCCAAGCACAAAGTATTATTCACATAAAAGTACAGCAGTTACACACTATGATCCTCATATAATCTTAGCGCAAAGAGATTATACAGACCCAAGTACAATTATACATACGCAGTGCTCTCTGGTCCAGATGTTAGGCATCAGCAAGAAACCACTCGTCAATCAGCATTCAGCACAAAGACTAGGAACCCAGGGTTAGCACACATATTTATACCCCCCAGAAATAAACAACACAATAGAGAAGTTTGTTGCTAATACCATTGGTCCTAAAGGAGAGGGCATATGTTAGAAGGCATTTAACAGGTTGATTCAAATAGACACAACCCAGCCTCTAACAACTGGGGGTCTCTGGTTTCCTGCCTCATGCAACATCCTAACAGTTGTTCATATAATGTACATTTTGTTGCTTGAAGTCTCTGCGGTCCATAAGTTGAGAATGCATGATGCGATCTCCACACCGATGGTACCGGAATACTGTTGAAAGAGTACGCATCAGTACAATACCAATCACGGCTTACTTATCATGTATAAAACCTTAGTTACCAAATAATCTTTATTTCACAGCATTTATGCTAAATGATCAAACAAATCTTATACTTTAAAGCTCATTAAACCTTTTATGTGAATATGTAATGTGTAAGTATGCGGGGAGTGATGTAAAGATGCTAGTTAACTTGGGGCAGATGCGTGTGCATGAAGCTAATAAACAGCATTTTCATACAGGATCTCATGCATTCGCTAATATGCGATTAGTTAACAGTGCAATTGTGCGTGTATGAGAAATGGTGCACTTAAATCTCACTTAAACTAAGTGAACACCAAGCAGTGTGGAATGCTGAGCCTTATAGTTCCATGACTTGCTCATGTCTCAGCAGCCCCCACCCTTTTCAGGCTCCAAAATACTGGTCTTTGTTCTCCCAGGGCCTGTGTGGATGCAAATTAGCACAGCTACAAGACCCAAACCTCAGATAACACTCTTGGCTTTGAAGGTATTTTATTGTAGGAAGCCTGCTAATTAGGGGTGTGCACCGGCCACTTTTCGTGTTTTGGTTTTGGATCTGGATCTTTCTTCGTGTTTTGGATCTGGATTGGTTTTGCCAAAACCACCCTTCCGTGTTTTGGGTTCTGGGTTTTGTGTTTTGGATCTGTATTTTTTTTAAAAAAAGCATAAAAATAGCTAAAATCACAGAATTTGTGTGTTTTTCTGCTCCTATGCTATTATTAACCTCAATAACCTTAATTTCCACTAATTTCCAGTCTATTCTGAACACCTCACACCTCACAATAGTGTTTTTATATCCAAAAGGTTGCACCGAGGTAGCTGGATGACTATGCTAAGAGATATGAGTGGGCGGCACAAACACGTGGTCCATCTAGGAGTGACACTGCAGTGGCAGACAGGATGGCAGTTTGAAAAACTAGGCCCCAAACAGTACATAATTAAAAGAAAAAAAAGAGGTGCAAGATGGAATTGTCCTCCCACCCACCCTTATGTTGTATAAACAGGACATGCACACTTTAACAAACCAAACATTTCAGCGCCAGGGTCTGCCACATGACTGTGGATGAAATGATTGGTTCGTTTGGGCCCCCACAAAACAAGCTGGCAATTAATCTGTCCCTGCACAAACTGGCTCTACGGAGGCAAGATGTCGTCCTCATCCTCCGATTCCTCACCCTCTTCAGTGTTGTGTACATCCTCATCCTCACAGAGTATTAATTCGTCCCCGCTGGAATCCACAACCACAGGTCCCTCTGTACGTTCTGGAGGCTGGTCTCCCTGGAAGAGTTGATAATTCATTTTATGAACATCATCTTCTCCACATTTTGTGGAAGCAACCTCCTACGCCTTTTGCTGACAAGGTTACCGGCTGAACTAAACACTCTTTCGGAGTACACACTGGAGGGGGGACAACTCAGGTAAAATAGAGCCAGTTTGTACAGGGACCTCCAAATTGCTTCTTTTTCCTGCCAGTACAGGTACGGACTGTCTGACATGCCTACTTGGATGCTGTCACCGATGTAATCCTTTAACAGACAGACGCACGCTTGTCGCTGCTGCTTTAAGGATGCAGGTGCGGCTACAGCCCACACATTTCACAAAGACAGAAAAAAAAAAAAGAATTTTTTAATTGTTTGTGGAGCGCACTTTGAGGGTTACACCACCCTTTAACAGACAGACGCACGCTTGTCGCTGCTGCTTTGAGGATGCAGGTGGAATCTAGATCGGATTTGGAACCGGGGACACACTACCTCCATCAATTGTCTAAATTCCACTGCACTAATGGCGGATACCGGTCCCACGTCTAACACCAACATAGCAGTCAAAGCCTCAGTTATACGTTTTGCTTCAGGATGACTGCTGTCGTACTTCATCCTCATCGCTAGGGACTGTTGGAGGGTCAATTGTTTAGTAAAAGTGGTGGTGTTCCTTTGTTGATGCACGTGCAGCCACAGTGCACACAAGTCACAACCACAGAAAATATTTTTTTCTTGGTTTGGACTGGAGTGTACTTTGGGGGTTACAGCACCCTTTAACGGTCAAGCCAGCCGGCCCTTTACTTATGACACAGGCGCACGCTTGGCACTACTTTGTTGATGCACGTGCGGCTACTGCGCACACAATTCACAAACACAGAAAATATTTTTTTATTTGGTTTGGAGTCTACTTTGGGGGTTACAGCACCCTTTAACGGTCAAGCCAGCCGGCCCTTTACATATGACACAGGCGCACGCTTGGCACTACTTTGTTGATGCACGTACGGCTACTGCGCACACAATTCACAAACACAGAAAATATTATTTTTTTTGGTTTGGACTGGAGTGTACTTTGGGGGTTACAGCACCCTTTAACGGTCAAGCCAGCTGGCCCTTTACTTATGACACAGGCGCACGCTTGGCACTACTTTGTTGATGCACGTGCGGCTACTGCGCACACAATTCACAAACACAGAAAATATTTTTTTTGGGGGTTTGGACTGGAGTGTACTTTGGGGGTTACAGCACCCTTTAATGGTCAAGCCAGCTGGCCCTTTACTTATGACACGGGCGCACACTTGGCACTACTTTATTGATGCACGTGCGGCTACTGCGCACACAATTCACAAACACAGAAAAAATATTATTTTTTTAGCACTTGTGGGGAGCACCCCTGAAGGACAGAGCACCCCCTGGACAACACTACAGCACCCCTTTAGGACTGGGACACTGCACAGGACTTTGGAGTGGACACAGCCCCTATGGAGAACTGACTGCACAACACAGTCCACCCAGCCCCTATGGACTTTGAAGTAGTGGACACAGCCCCTATTAACAACAGCAGCACAGCACAACACAGCCAGCCCCTATGGACTTTGAAGTAGTGGACAACAGCAGCACAGCACAGCACAGCACAACACAACACTACTCTGCATTACACTACACTACACAGCCCAGCCAGCCCTAACTCCCACCCTCCCTCTTCACTGTCCACAGCCGAGTGAGAAAATGGCGCTGACGTGGGTACCTTATATAGGATCCAAAACCCGCGAGACCCGGAAGGCGGGATGATGACGTTTTGCCTCGATTTCAGATCCGAGTCAGGCGGGAAAAGTCGAGCCTGACTCGGATCGGCCTCGGATCGGGGGGGCTCGGGGGGGTTCGGATTTCAGAAATCCGAACCCGCTCACCCCTACTGCTAATGTAAGGTGCTACAAACGACCCTCTTGCTGTATTCAAGCAGGGCCACCTGGAGCGAGAGCAGACGTTATGTCCATGAAGCTTGTCTACACAGGCTAGTTGTCACGTGGCCATTTGCTCAGTTTAGCTAATGCAATCCAATTTTGACATACTGTACAGCCATTTCTGAAATATATCCTTTAGGGGAATTATTAATAATATACACTTTGGGCCTGATTCAGAGCCGGACGCTATTTGCGCTCGCTCGTTCAGAAAAAGGGGGCGGCTATTTAAATTGAGCGCTCGCTCTTTGCGGTCTGTTGACGCCTCTATGTCTGAGCGAGCGAACGAAACATGTGCTCGCTATTTTGTAAAGACGCCCCTGGCCGCTCGCATCCTACGTCATATCCGCTATTTATTTGATTAATCGAGTACATCGAAAGGCATCTGAACTGCTCGCAGTGCTTGTAGTAGGATTTTCCTACCGCAAACATGCGAACAGTTCAGGCTAAGAAACAACCAAGTGACGTGGTCGATGACGCTGCTTTGTTAATTATGCACACCCTTAAAACGCCCGTTTTGACCGTTTGGCACGCCTGCGTTTGGATCACCACTCCCCGTTTTCAAGCACCTTCCCCTGTTACCACCCACAAACGCCTCATCCTGTCACTCAAATTAGCAGGCACTCGCTATTTTGCGAGCGCTCTATTTCCGACCGCAATGACTGGTTGGCGCATGCGCATTACGACCCATACGCATGCGCAGATGTGCGAACATAGCTCGGAGTGAACGAGCGGCCGCTTACGAGCGGCTCTGAATCAGGCCCCTTATCCAGAGCACCCAAACTACGTAAAGTCATGAAATGGGCTTTTGATGAATCACCGTAACTTTTGGCGATGGCCACAGATGCAATCGCATGATGCTAATAGTAATGGCGTCTTGCGATCTCATTTCCAAGATGGCGTCTTGTGGCCAGTCGCAAGATGGTGTTGCTGCGATTCAATTTTAAACTGATCTTGTCTCAGCCAATAATCCAGCTTCGACAATATATATTAGAAAAAGAGAGAGGAGACAAGCGCCGTACCACAAGTACACTTGTATAGTAAGCGTAACAGTAAATCTGTCTTTTGGACAGGGATCCCTCATGTTCCACCTTTCTACTTGATCTCTCTCTCTCTCTCTCTCTCTCTCTCTCTCTCTATATATATATACTTATACACAAAACATATCGTGCTGCGTAACTGCCATTGATATAAAATTAAATATATACTTGTTGCTTTTCTTCTGGAGAAGGAATAACAATCGATATATATATATATATATATATATATATACAGTGCATATATATATATATATATATGTCACAGACACGGGTGGCTGAATTTGTATCCCAGATCTAGTGTCTGGGTCTGGTGTTCCGGATGCAGCTATGTGCTGAAAGCTTGGGCGTTTAATGTAATTCCTGCACATATAGTAGCCCAGTCTCAGTGGTTCTAGAGTTTTGGAAGCAAAACTTGGCTGAAATAATAGATGAAGAAGGACGGCCATTACACGCTAAGCCAAAGTCCGCCCTAACTCTAGAGAAAGTTATTTAGTTATTCGTGCAGAATCTGAAGAGATGTGGAGTGGTTCTCTGGCTGGTTCTGAGAAGTGAGGATAGGACTCAGGGTGGTTATCGTAGAAGAGATGTTAGCTAGACTCTGAGCATGTACTGGAGAAGTGTTGACTGGACTCCAGGTTGTTACTGGAGAGACATAGACTGAACTCTGGGCTGCGACCGGAGAGACATAGACTAGACACTGGGCTGGTACTGGAGAGACACAGGACCTAGGGCCTGATTCAGACCCGGTCGCAAGCACTGAGCTCTCGCAACTGGGTCGATGGTAGCCCACAGCGCATGCGCACGACGGAGCCAGCTCCGTCGTGCGCATGCGCAAGACCCGGCTATCGACGGGCACTCCGTCGCTCCGGGTCTCGCACCAAAGGGGGCGAGCTTTCGATGTTGAGTGACAGCTCGCCTCCTTTGGTGGGTGGGCCAAGGGGGTGGCTACCCAAACGGAGGCGTTCCCATGAGAACACCTGCCATTTGGAGGTGGCCCCACTGACATCACAAGTGATGTCAGTGGAGAGCGTCTGGCTCTGTTAGAGCCGAAAGCTCTCTGGGGCTTGCGATGAATGAGACCCTACCATAAGAGTCTCATAGCAAGCCCGATGGTCGCGATGGTCTTGACCATCGCGACCATCATCATGGCCGCTCGCTATAGCTGTGGGTGGTGCGGAGCCTCTTGCACCGGGAAGGGCTGCACTGTCTGGAAGATCCTGAGGATTCTACGAGCGGCTGTACAGACTGCAGGGTGCCTGCCTGGACCATCCAAAGTGTACTCTTGGCAGCACTGCAGCAGCGATACTAGCCAGACGCAGGGGCCGAGGGGAAGCGATCCGTGCAATGGCACCACTCGCACACCCCTAGTTATGGCCCTGCCTGTTACAGGTAATGTGTACAATCCGCTCTATAAAAATAATAACACAATTTAGTGATTTTGGCAAAGAAGAAAGCAATTACAGTGGGCTGCTGCGCCCATGGAAACTATGCCTCAGTGGTTGGATATTAATGTCAAACAACTGTCAAACACGTTTGTTTTAGATTAGGATGTTCTTATGCATTAGTTATTAAGTTATCATTCCATGTGTTAACGTTTTTTTTTTAAACTAAATATATCATCATCTTGTAAAGACATAAAAATAGGCAGCACGTTCTACATAAATGTGACACCGTTTCCATACAGAGAGCAAGTCAACTAATCTGAATTTGCAATTAGATTATGTGCCGTAGAACTGATACAATTACCTGCCTTCCCTATGAACAAAACTAGTAAAAGATGTTTGTTTGACCCTCTTTAATGTTTCACATACCTCCTGAAAGTAATGGGACTCCCTGGCGGTATTCAATGCGCATAAAACGGATTTCACGTATTTACTTTTTCTAAATACATTTATTACTTCCCCTATAGATTGTAAGCTTGCGAGCAGGGCCCTCTTACCGCTCTGTGACCCAGTCTTGTTTTTTTTTTATTGTTTTTCAATTGTAAAGCGTAACGGAATTTGCTGGTGCTATTATAAGTAACTGTTAACAAATACAATAAATCCCAAGATATTTATTTCCATTGTTCGTTTACTGCACAAAAGTTCAGCAACCTATTGGATTTGGTTTTGCAGGATAAGATTATTGAATGAAGAAGTGGGCGCTCACCTTTGAATGCGCTAGACGGGCCAGCGAGCTGACTTGTGCACATAAAAAGGCATTGCTGATGTGCTCCTGTTGTAGCTCATCAATGAATCTTACAGTAATGTAACCTTGCAGCCTTAGGCAACTGCCTCAAGTACCTTGCCCTACAGCCATCCCTGAAACCAGTAGACCTGTGGCAGGCAGCGTGCCGACAGCAGGCCCCCTGACGAGCCCCCAGCTCTGTCCTCCTATTCTGACTCTGACCCTCTGCTTATGTCATAAGTCAGAATGGGAGCACAGAGCTGCAACTACTGACTTACGTGAACATAGCAGAGTGTTGCCTTTCATTTAAAAAACTGAGGAGAAAGAGTTAATACATAGGCAGGAAGGCGTACAGTATTAGCGCCACATGGTAACATCTTTAAAATATACTTTTACAGTAAAATGAATGCGTAAAAGGTAATGAATTGCGATTAACAAAGCAGAATTGTTGGGTTCACGTACACACAAAACTGAAGGGCCATTGATGATAGGTTGTGTACAGAAATGTATCCTGTAACTAATGCCAACCAGTAAGACATTTGCTTCAGTGTCCTGAGTACAATGAGAATAAGATCACCCTTATCCTGTGACCCAGTTGTTCATGAATGTGTCCTATAAGTTAGCTCGGTGATTGGTGACCAAACACACTACAAGGGCCCTCTAACCTTCAAGATGACCACATATTACCCGTAACCTCAGTAAGAAGATAAATAATGCATTTATTCAAAGTAAGAGTTGCCACATGCCCTTAAAACAGGTCCCACGTGTGCACTTAAACACCCCTCAAAGTTCCACACATGCCCCTCAAGCTCCCCCCACCAGGAAACACCCCTCAGACACCTCATGATGCACACTCACTCAGAACACCCACATATAACCGTTTTGTTGAAAGAGGAGTAGCGCACACTGCAGTCTTTTTGTCCCTACAGGGAGGCTGCGTGCCCTGTTCCAAGATGGCCACTAAGCTCACAACTGAGCATGTGCAGGGACCATCTTGCCTGTACTCTGTAGAGTGACATGGTGGGAGATAGAAGTCTCCTACTTAGCTCCTATCAGAGACCTGTCCTATCAGTTACCTGCCTATGAAGCTGTTCCAGCATCCTGCACCACTACCTGTTTGCAGCATACCGTCACTGGCTGGTGAGCTGTATAGAACCCTGCTTCGCTAAAGCTCCGCTCCATCACCAGTGTGCATGTAACAGTGAGTACGGCTGTACCTACTATCTCTAAATAAACCATCACCACTGGTTAAGTAACTGGGCTGCTCATAGTGTGAGTCATCTGCTGTTGTGTGCCTACACAACTCTGCAATATCAACACTTGCACATCATTTCCAACACCTTTAATATCCCAAATTGAGTGAATCTCAGTGGGGCATACTGTAGGAGCTGGGTTAGATGAAGCATAAATTAGAGAAAGGGACAGACTGGTCATATATCAGAAAAGTAAAATAATCCTGCGCACTGAGCTCTTTAAAGGAGGTAAGCTGCTAACAACTTATAGGTATCCCCACCTATATATATTAAACATGAATAAAAAAAGTTTTTTGTAGCGCTCAACCCTCTCGTTCCGTCCAATAATATATGACTGGCTAATTGTCAAATAAATGACTAATTATCATTAAATTGAAACAAATAGATTCTGATGGTGTAAATTGAGTACCATATGAAAAAGATAAGATATTGATATCTCACTAGTATGAAAATCCCAATTGGTAGGAATGTACAATGTAACAGAATGGTAACCAGTACGCGTGTGTATCAAAGTATCACAAAAATATTTATTCACTAAACCAAGGATAGTTAAAACTGGTGCACAAATATAAGATGGTCTCTGTATCTTTCAACCATGTAGGATGAGTGGTAAATCGGAAATCCAATGGTTAAATAGTTCCTGTCCAATGTCACTGCATAATCAAAACAAAACAAAACAAAACAATCTGCGGCGTCCCGCTAATATAGAAAAATGATAATGGTTGATGAATTACGGTGTCTGGCATGATATTCCTGGGGTCAGGGAGTACGGTGTAGCCTTGATGGGGAGAGGCTAGTTCTCTACAGTGTGTGTAGCTAATTGGCATCAATGTCGGAGGGTGCCCGATATGTCACGCCACCTCCGACATACAACGCCACAGCGTGCGCTGAGGTTGGGGGCCGGGACACCACGGTCACACCGCTCGTGAGAGTAATGTGCCGTGTGTCTCCCTTTGCCGACCTGGGACTCACCTCTCTACCCTGAAGGGCACCGCTCCTAGCCCTGCCGGCTCAGGCCTCCACACTTCTGTGATGCTGTCTTCCCGGGTTGGTCACATGACTACGACGGTGTTGTACGTTGATGTCTCTTGGAAACAGTAGCGTCCTGTGAGGCCAGTGCCTGCTGACTCCGAGTCCGGGAACGGAAGCTGTCAGCCCCCCGCTGCTCCTGCTGAGCAACAGCAGCCAAGATCTACCTGCCGACGCCTATCTACCTGCTATCGGCGGCGTCGGCAGGTAGATCTTGGCTGCTGTTGCTCAGCAGGAGCAGCGGGGGGCTGACAGCTTGCGTTCCTGGACTCGGAGTCAGCAGGCACCGGCCTCACAGGACACTACTGTTTCCAAGAGACATCAACGTACAACACCGTCGTAGTCACGTGACCAACCCAGGAAGACAGCGCCGCAGAAGTGTGGAAGCCGGAGCTGGCAGGGCTAGGAGCGGTGCCCTTCAGGGTAGAGAGGTGAGTCCCAGGTCGGCAAAGGGAGACACACGGCACATTACTCTCACGAGCGGTGTGACCGTGGTGTCCCGGCCCCCGACCTCAGCGCATGCTGTGGCGTTGTATGTCGGAGGTGGCGTGACATATCGGGCACCCTCCGACATTGATGCCATTTAACTACACGCACTGTAGAGAACTAGCCTCTCCCCATCAAGGCTACACTGTACTCCCTGACCCCAGGAACATCATCCCGGGCACCGTAATTCAACCATTATCATTTTTTCTATATTAGCGGGACGCCGCAGATTGTTTTGTTTTGTTTTGTTTTGATTAAGCAGTGACATTGGACAGGAACTATTTAACCATTGGATTTCCGATTTACCACTCATCCTACATGGTTGAAAGATACAGAGACCATCTTATATTTGTGCACCAGTTTTAACTATCCTTGGTTTAGTGAATAAATAATTTTGTGATACTTTGATACATACGCGTACTGGTTACCATTTTGTTACATTGTACATTCCTACCAATTGGGATTTTCATACTAGTGAGATATCAATATCTTATCTTTTTCATATGGTACTCAATTTACACCATCAGAATCTATTTGTTTCAATTTTAATGATAATTAGTCATTTATTTGACAATTAGCCATTCATATATTATTGGACGGAACGAGAAGGTTGAGCGCTACAAAAAACTTTTTTTATTCATATATCAGAAAAGAACTTGTGATGGAATGGGTGGAGAGGGGGGGGGGCGGGCTGACAAAGGCTCATTGGGCCAAGTACAGTAGCTAAATCATAACATTCATCTACAGTATGTGAGAAATATTGTTAGAAGTTTCCAATACCCCAGCAGTGCTGACACAATACACCGAGGTTTGCCTATTAATACGGTGAGATGTAAAAATGTGACATAACTTCACAAAAATAGGTGGAATCAATTAATTTAGTTACTGTCAGTTAAAAGTTATTTTTTTGTTTGATTAATAAACCTTTACCTATTTACAGCATGTGATTGAAGTTGCCTCTTTAATGGCAGATACAGTACTTGTTTAACTGAAGAACAGAATTTCAGCACAAGTTTTTTTTCTTTAATAAGTATCTACAAGCCGGGTGTCTGAGAGCTGCTTTAGTTTTGATCATGAAATCACCCAGAAATCTTAGCTGCAGTATTGAATGTTCCTGATTACTTATTGCCAGGATTACTGTATAATGTGATAGACGCACAGTATATGCTTTAACCTTCATCCTACTAGTGGGAAATAACTACTGTTTAGCATTGCTTGGAGCTCATTAGATAGGATTTAGAAAATCATTAAAATATTGATTCCAGTTACTTTATACATCATCACATGTTATTAAGGAAATTTAAAACAGATTTATACGTTGGGAGGAGAGGTGCCAAAGTAGAACTTTATGAAAGTTTATGACACATTCAGAGACTGCAAATTGAATTTTAGCCATGCAAAAATACGAATCAGGCCAGCCTGTAATGAAGAGATCGATAGTAAATTTATATGAAAAATATATAAAACACATCATTGAGGGTTTTTTTTTTAGATGCGTTTTATATTTAGAGGCTTTCGGAGTCCAGGTAATTATCCAGCCCAAACCATGGCAGATTTATTGTAAAAAGTATAATATATGCCTCTGGGTAACAGTGAGCACAAGTCAATAATGTAGAACCAAATGCTCAGGCTCCAGCTGTATTTAAATACGTTTGGCTAAATATTACATTTATATTGATATGTAGAAAATGTTTATGGTTGATGACAAAGCCGGGCTCTTGTTAAATAAATTCATTATTAAGGTAAGCAATTAGGGGACACATTTGAAATAGATTAGCTTGGTCAGGGCTGGAGAAGTGCAATCAAAACTATGTAATGGGGTTATTTGTGAAAACTGTTGCAAAAGTGATTGAAGAAATAAGGTGCTGTAGCCCAGAGCTTCTCAAAGTGTGTGCGACACCTTAGTGTGTCACGGGTTGGTTCATAAAGTGTGACGCACAATGAAAGTGCAGTGAAAAAAAAAAAAGTTTATTCCCGCAGGACACGCTCTAGATAATCAGCAGAGCAAGGGAAGGAGAGTGCTTTCCTGCCCTCCCCCCTGCTCCAGTATATGCTTCTACCAATCAGCAGAGTAAAGGGAGGAGAGTATATTTTCCCCACTCGAGCCCCTTCGCCAGAATGTGCTCTTGCCAATTAGCATGGCAAGGAAAGGAGAGTGTGCTTTCCCACTCCCCCCCCCTGCTCCAGGACACGCTCTGGCCAATCACAAGTGCAAGGGGAGGAGAGTGTGCTTTCCCGCTCTCCCCCCCTGCTCCAGGACATGTTCTGTCCAATCAGCAGAGCAAGCGGAGGAGAGTGTGCTTTCCCACTCCCCCCCCCCTTGCACTAGAATGCGCTCTGGCCAATCACAAGTGCAAGGCGAGGAGAGTGTGCTCCCCTCTCTCCCCAGAGATCCAGGGCGTGCTCCAGCCAATCAGCAGAGCTCCAAACTGCTCCACTGGGTACGGCATGGACTTGTCAGAACATATTACCACCCACCCCCAGGTGTCCTGCAGCATCAGGCAGGAGCCATGAGCAGACAGGCAGCCGCGGCAGTGCAGATGTCTCAGTATCATGACCAGGGTCAGATTAAGGTTGTTGGGAGCACTGGGAATAAACCTGTCAAAATTATACTGTATACTGGTAATGTTATTTAAAAGTATAATGTGCAAATACTCCCAGCACTGCAAGAGCTCCAAGTTCACATTATTGCACATTATGCCACAGTGCCCCCAAACACTGATAATGTAGCTACAGTATGTGTGAGGGCATCCTGTGTGGGGGGACCCCTGGGCCAATGCTCTGCTCAGTTGTTAATCCAGCACTGATAATGATGTCTGTCACGGTTAGGAGCCAGGAGCAGCAGACACAGACTCAGTAGGACGGAAGACTAAGAGGAAATGAAGAGGAAAGGAGGCCAAAGGTAAGTAACCTACAATGGTAAAAGAGAACGGGGTGGAACAGAGGCATTTGGCATGTAGACAACTGTTGGGAGTCTGTATTTTGGATACAATAAGGTCATTTACATGAATTAATATCTTTAGAATTTTGCTGCACATATGTGGATGTCACTCTTCAGAGTGTCATGTATGTGGATGTCCCTCTTCAGTGTGTCATGCAAGTGGATGCCACTCTTCAGTGTGTCATGTATGTGGATGTCCCTCTTCAGTGTGTCACGTATGTGGATGTCACTCTTCAGTGAGTCATGTATGTGTATGTCACTCTTCAGTGAGTCATGTATGTGTATGTCACTCTTCAGTGTGTCACGTATGTGGTTGTCACTCTTCAGTTAGTCATGTATGTGGATGTCCCTCTTCAGTGTGTCATGTATGTGGATGTCACTCTTCAGTGTCTCATGCATGTGGATGTCCCTCTTCAGTGTGTCACATATATGGATGTCACTCTTCAGTGTGTCATGTATGTGGATGTCCCTCTTCAGTGTTTCACGCATGTGGATGTCCCTCTTCAGTGTGTCACATATGTGGATGTCACTCTTCAGTGTGTCACGTATGTGGATGTCCCTCTTCAGTGTGCCACATATGTGGAAGCCACTCTTCAGTGTGCCATGTTTGTGGAAGTCACTATTCAGTGTGTCACATACGTGGATGTCCCTCTTCAGTGTGTCACATATGTGAATGTCCCTCTTCAGTGTGTCATGTATGTGGATGTCCCTCTTCAGTGTTTCATGCATGTGGATGTCCCTCTTCAGTGTGTCACATATGTGGATGTCACTCTTCAGTGTGTCACGTATGTGGATGTCCCTCTTCAGTGTGCCACGTATGTGGAAGCCACTCTTCAGTGTGCCATGTTTGTGGAAGTCACTATTCAGTGTGTCACATATGTGGATGTCCCTCTTCAGTGTGTCACATATGTGAATGTCCCTCTTCAGTGTGTCATGTATGTGGATGTCCCTCTTCAGTGTGTCACGTATGTGGATGTCACTCTTCAGTGTGTCAAGTATGTGGATGCCACTCTTCAGTGTGTCATGTATGTGGATGTCCCTCTTCAGTGTGTCAGCTATGTGAATGTCACTCTTCAGTGTGTCATGTATGTGGATGTCCCTCATCAGTGTATCATGTATGTGGATGTCCCGCTTCAGTGTGTCATGTATGTGGATGTCACTCTTCAGTGTCTCATTTATGTGGATGTCCCTCTTCAGTGTGTCATTTATGTGGTTGTCACTCTTCAGTGTGTCATGTAAGTGGATGTCCCTCATCAGTGTGTCACGTATGTGGATGTCCTTCATCAGTGTGTCATGTATGTGAATGTCACTCTTCAGTGTGTCATGTTTGTGGATTTCCCTCATCAATGTGTCATGTATGTGGATGTCCCTCTTCAGTGTGTCACATATGTGGATGCCCCTCTTCAGTGTTTCACATATGTGGATGTCACTCTTCAGTGTGTCATGTTTGTGGATGTCCCTCTTCAGTGTGTCATGTATGTGGATTTCCCTCATCAGTGTGTAATGTATGTGGATGTCACTCTTCAGTGTCTCACTTATGTGGATGTCCCTCTTCAGTGTGTCATGTATGTGTATGTCCCTCTTCCGTGTGTCATGTTTGTGGATGTCCCTCTTCAGCGTGTCACATATGTGAATGTCCCTCTTCAGTGTGTCATGCATGTGGATGTCACTCTTCAGTGTGTTATGCATGTGGATGTCACTCTTCAGTGTGTCATATATGTGGATTTCCCTCATCAGTGTGTTATGTATGCGGATGTCCCTCTTCAGTGTGTCACGTATGTGGATGTCCCTCTTCAGTGAGTCACTTATGTGGATTTCCCTCTTCTGTGTGTCATGTATGTGGATGTCCTTCTTCAGTGTGTCATGTATGTGGATGTCCCTCTTCAGTGTGTCATGCATGTGGATGTCCCTGTTCAGTGTGTCACGTATGTGGATGTCTCTCTTTAGTGTGTCATGTATGTGGATGTCCCTCTTCAGTGTGTCACGTATGTGGATACCGCTCTTCAGTGTGTCATGTTTGTGGATGTCTCTATTCAGTGTGTCACGTATGTGGATGTCCCTTTTCAGTGTGTCACGTATGTTGATGTCCCTCTTCAGTGTGTGATGTATGTGGATGTCCCTCTTCAGTGTGTCACTGATGTGGATGTCACTCTTCAGTGTGTCATGTACGTGGATGCCACTCTTCAGTGTGTCATGTATGTGGATGTCACTCTTCAGTGTGTCATGTATGTGGATGTCACTCTTTAGTGTGTCACGTATGTGGATGTCCCTTTTCAGTGTGTCACGTATGTTGATGTCCCTCTTCAGTGTGTGATGTATATGGATGTCACTCTTCAGTGTCTCATGCATGTGGATGTCCCTCTTCAGTGTGTCACGTATGTTGATGTCCCTCTTCAGTGTGTCATGCATGTGGATGTCACTCTTCAGTGTGTTATGCATGCGGATGTCACTCTTCAGTGTGTCATGTATGTGGATTTACCTCATCAATGTGTCATGTATGTGGATGTCCCTCTTCCGTGTGTCCCGTATGTGGATGTCACTCTTCAGTGTGTCACATATGTGGATGTCCCTCTTCAGTGTGTCTCGTATGTGAATGTCCCTCTTCAGTGTGTCATGCATGTGGATGTCACTCTTCAGTGTGGTATGCATGTGGATGTCACTCTTCAGTGTGTCATGTATGTGGATTTCCCACATCAATGTGTTATGTATGTGGATTTCCCTCATCCGTGTGTCACGTATGTGGATGTCACTCTTTAGTGTGTCACATATGTGGATGTCCCTCTTCCATGTGTTACGTATGTGGATGTCCCTCTTCAGTGTGTCACGTATGTGAATGTCCCTGTTCAGTGTGTCATGCATGTGGATGTCACTCTTCAGTGTATTATGCATGTGGATGTCACTCTTCAGTATGTCATGTATGTTGAATTCCCTCATCAGTGTGGTATGCATGTGGATGTCACTCTTCAGTATGTCATGTATGTGGATTTCCCTCATCAGTGTGTTATGTATGTGGATGTCCCTCTTCAGTGTGTCACGTACTTGGATGCCACTCTTCAGTGTGTCACGTATGTGGATGCCACTCTTCAGTGTGTCATGTATGTGGATGTCCCTCATCAGTGTATCATGTATGTGGATGTCCCACTTCAGTGTGTCATGTATGTGGATGTCACTCTTCAGTGTGCCACATATGTGGAAGCCACTCTTCAGTGTGCCATGTTTGTGGATGTCCCTCTTCAGTGTGTCACATATGTGAATGTCCCTCTTCAGTGTGTCATGTATGTGGATGTCCCTCTTCAGTGTGTCACGTATGTGGATGTCACGCTTCAGTGTGTCACGTATGTGGATGCCACTCTTCAGTGTGTCATGTATGTGGATGTCCCTATTCAGTGTGTCAGCTATGTGAATGTCACTCTTCAGTGTGTCATGTATGTGGATGTCCCTCATCAGTGTATCATGTATGTGGATGTCCGCTTCAGTGTGTCATGTATGTGGATGTCACTCTTCAGTGTCTCATTTATGTGGATGTCCTTCTTCAGTGTGTCATTTATGTGGATGTCACTCTTCCGTGTGTCATGTATGTGGATGTCACTCATCAGTGTGTCACGTATGTGGATGTCCTTCATCAGTGTGTCATGTATGTGAATGTCACTCTTCAGTGTGTCATGTTTGTGGATTTCCCTCATCAATGTGTCATGTATGTGGATGTCCCTTTTCAGTGTGTCACATATGTGGATGCCCCTCTTCAGTGTTTCACATATGTGGATGTCACTCTTCAGTGTGTCATGTTTGTGGATGTCCCTCTTCAGTGTGTCATGTACGTGGTTTTCCCTCATCAGTGTGTTTTGTATGTGGATGTCCCTCTTCAGTGTGTCACGTATGTGGATGTCCCTCTTCAATGTGTCATGTATGTGGATGTCCCTCTTCTGTGTGTCATGTTTGTGGATGTCCCTCTTCAGCGTGTCACATATGTGAATGTCCCTCTTCAGTGTGTCATGCATGTGGATGTCACTCTTCAGTGTGTTATGCATGTGGATGTCACTCTTCAGTGTGTCATATATGTGGATTTCCCTCATCAGTGTGTTATGTATGCGGATGTCCCTCTTCAGTGTGTCACGTATGTGGATGTCCCTCTTCAGTGAGTCACTTATGTGGATTTCCCTCTTCTGTGTGTAATGTATGTGGATGTCCTTCTTCAGTGTGTCATGTATGTGGATGTCCCTCTTCAGTGTTTCATGCATGTGGATGTCCCTTTTCAGTGTGTCACGTATGTGGATGTCTCTCTTCAGTGTGTCATGTATGTGGATGTCCCTCTTCAGTGTGTCATGTATGTGGATGTCCCTCTTCAGTGTGTCACGTATGTGGATGTCCCTCTTCAGTGTGTCACGTATGTGGATGTCACGCTTCAGTGTATCACGTATGTGGATGCCACTCTTCAGTGTGTCATGTATGTGGATGTCCCTATTCAGTGTGTCAGCTATGTGAATGTCACTCTTCAGTATGTCATGTATGTGGATATCCCTCATCAGTGTATCATGTATGTGGATGTCCCGCTACAGTGTGTCATGTATGTGGATGTCACTCTTCAGTGTTTCTCTTTTATGTGGATGTCCTTCTTCAGTGTGTCATTTATGTGGATGTCACTCTTCAGTGTGTCATGTATGTGGATGTCTCTCTTCAGTGTGTCATGTATGTGGATGTCACTCTTTAGTGTTTCTTGTATGTGGATGTCCCTTTTCAGTGTGTCACGTATGTTAATGTCCCTCTTCAGTGTGTGATGTATATGGATGTCACTCTTCAGTGTCTCATGCATGTGGATGTCCCTCTTCAGTGTGTCACGTATGTGGATGTCCCTCTTCAGTGTGTCATGCATGTGGATGTCACTCTTCAGAGTGTTATGCATGTGGATGTCACTCTTCAGTGTGTCATGTATGTGGATTTCCCTCATCAATATGTCATGTATGTGGATGTCCCTCTTCCGTGTGTCCCGTATGTGGATGTCACTCTTCAGTGTGTCACATATGTGGATGTCCCTCTTCCATGTGTTACGTATGTGGATGTCCCTCTTCAGTGTGTCACGTATGTGAATGTCCCTCTTCAGTGTGTCATGCATGTGGATGTCACTCTTCAGTGTGGTATGCATGTGGATGTCACTCTTCAGTATGTCATGTATGTGGATTTCCCTCATCAGTGTGTTATGTATGTGGTTGTCCCTCTTCAGTGTGTCACGTAAGTGGATGTCACTCTTCAGTGTGTCTTCTATGTGGATGTCCATCTTCGGGGTGTCACGTATGTAGATGACCCTCTTCAGTGTGTCATGCATGTGGATGTCCCTGTTCAGTGTGTCACGTATGTGGATGTCCCTCTTCAGTGTGTCATGTTTGTGGATGTCCCTCTTCAGTGTGTCATGTATGAGAATGTTCCTCTTCAGTGTGTCATGCATGTGGATGTCACTCTTCAGTGTGTTATGCATGTGGATGTCACTCTTCAGTATGTCATGTATGTGGATTTCCCTCATCAGTGTGTTATGTATGTGGATGTCCCTCATCAGTGTGTCACGTATGTGGATGTCCCTCTTCAGTGTGTCATATATGTGGATGTCCATCTTCTGTGTGTCACGTATGTGGATGACCATCTTCAGTGTGCCATGCATGTGGATGTCCCTGTTCAGTGTGTCACGTATGTGGATGTCCCTTTTCAGTGTGTCACGTATGTTGATGTCCCTCTTCAGTGTGTGATGTATGTGGATGTCCCTCTTCAGTGTGTCACTTATGTGGATGTCACTCTTCAGTGTGTCACGTACGTGGATGCCACTCTTCAGTGTGTCATGTATATGGATGTCACTCTTCAGTGTCTGATTTATATGGATGTCACTCTTTAGTGTGTCACGTATATGGATGTCACTCTTCAGTGTGTCACTTATGTGGATGTCCCTCTTCAGTGTGTGATGTATGCTGATGTCCCTCTTCATTGTATCACTTATGTGGATGTCCCTTTTCAGTGTGTCACGTATGTGAATGTCCGTCTTCAGTGTGTCATATATGTGGATGTCACTCTTCAGTGTGTCATGTTTGTGGATGTCCCTCTTCAGTGTGTCATGTATGTGGATTTCCCTCATCAGTGTGTTATGTATGTGGATGTCCTTCTTCAATGTGTCATGTATGTGGATGTCCCTCTTCTGTGTGTCATGTTTGTGGATGTCCCTCTTCAGCGTGTCACATATGTGAATGTCCCTCTTCAGTGTGTCATGCATGTGGATGTCACTCTTCAGTGTGTTATGCATGTGGATGTCACTCTTCAGTGTGTCATATATGTGGATTTCCCTCATCAGTGTGTTATGTATGCGGATGTCCCTCTTCAGTGTGTCACGTATGTGGATGTCCCTCTTCAGTGAGTCACTTATGTGGATTTCCCTCTTCTGTGTGTCATGTATGTGGATGTCCTTCTTCAGTGTGTCATGTATGTGGATGTCCCTCTTCAGTGTTTCATGCATGTGGATGTCCCTTTTCAGTGTGTCACGTATGTGGATGTCTCTCTTCAGTGTGTCATGTATGTGGATGTCCCTCTTCAGTGTGTCATGTATGTGGATGTCCCTCTTCAGTGTGTCACGTATGTGGATGTCCCTCTTCAGTGTGTCACATATGTGGATGTCACGCTTCAGTGTATCACGTATGTGGATGCCACTCTTCAGTGTGTCATGTATGTGGATGTCCCTATTCAGTGTGTCAGCTATGTGAATGTCACTCTTCAGTATGTCATGTATGTGGATATCCCTCATCAGTGTATCATGTATGTGGATGTCCCGCTTCAGTGTGTCATGTATGTGGATGTCACTCTTCAGTGTTTCTATTTTATGTGGATGTCCTTCTTCAGTGTGTCATTTATGTGGATGTCACTCTTCAGTGTGTCATGTATGTGGATGTCTCTCTTCAGTGTGTCATGTATGTGGATGTCACTCTTTAGTGTTTCTTGTATGTGGATGTCCCTTTTCAGTGTGTCACGTATGTTAATGTCCCTCTTCAGTGTGTGATGTATATGGATGTCACTCTTCAGTGTCTCATGCATGTGGATGTCCCTCTTCAGTGTGTCACGTATGTGGATGTCCCTCTTCAGTGTGTCATGCATGTGGATGTCACTCTTCAGAGTGTTATGCATGTGGATGTCACTCTTCAGTGTGTCATGTATGTGGATTTCCCTCATCAATATGTCATGTATGTGGATGTCCCTCTTCCGTGTGTCCCGTATGTGGATGTCACTCTTCAGTGTGTCACATAAGTGGATGTCCCTCTTCCGTGTGTTACGTATGTGGATGTCCCTCTTCAGTGTGTCACGTATGTGAATGTCCCTCTTCAGTGTGTCATGCATGTGGATGTCACTCTTCAGTGTGGTATGCATGTGGATGTCACTCTTCAGTATGTCATGTATGTGGATTTCCCTCATCAGTGTGTTATGTATGTGGATGTCCCTCTTCAGTGTGTCACGTAAGTGGATGTCCCTCTTCAGTGTGTCTTCTATGTGGATGTCCATCTTCGGGGTGTCACGTATGTAGATGACCCTCTTCAGTGTGTCATGCATGTGGATGTCCCTGTTCAGTGTGTCACATATGTGGATGTCCCTCTTCAGTGTGTCATGTTTGTGGATGTCCCTCTTCAGTGTGTCACGTATGAGAATGTTCCTCTTCAGTGTGTCATGCATGTGGATGTCACTCTTCTGTGTGTTATGCATGTGGATGTCACTCTTCAGTATGTCATGTATGTGGATTTCCCTCATCAGTGTGTTATGTATGTGGATGTCCCTCTTCAGTGTGTCACGTATGTGGATGTCCCTCTTCAGTGTGTCATATATGTGGATGTCCATCTTCTGTGTGTCACGTATGTGGATGACCATCTTCAGTGTGCCATGCATGTGGATGTCCCTGTTCAGTGTGTCACGTATGTGGATGTCCCTCTTCAGTGTGTCATGTATGTGGATGTCCCTCTTCAGTGTTTCATGCATGTGGATGTCCCTTTTCAGTGTGTCACGTATGTGGATGTCTCTCTTCAGTGTGTTATGTATGTGGATGTCCCTCTTCAGTGTGTCATGTATGTGGATGTCCCTCTTCAGTGTGTCACGTATGTGGATGTCCCTCTTCAGTGTGTCACGTATGTGGATGTCACGCTTCAGTGTATCACGTATGTGGATGCCACTCTTCAGTGTGTCATGTATGTGGATGTCCCTATTCAGTGTGTCAGCTATGTGAATGTCACTCTTCAGTATGTCATGTATGTGGATATCCCTCATCAGTGTATCATGTATTTGGATGTCCCGCTTCAGTGTGTCATGTATGTGGATGTCACTCTTCAGTGTTTCTCTTTTATGTGGATGTCCTTCTTCAGTGTGTCATTTATGTGGATGTCACTCTTCAGTGTGTCATGTATGTGGATGTCTCTCTTCAGTGTGTCATGTATGTGGATGTCACTCTTTAGTGTTTCTTGTATGTGGATGTCCCTTTTCAGTGTGTCACGTATGTTAATGTCCCTCTTCAGTGTGTGATGTATATGGATGTCACTCTTCAGTGTCTCATGCATGTGGATGTCCCTCTTCAGTGTGTCACGTATGTGGATGTCCCTCTTCAGTGTGTCATGCATGTGGATGTCACTCTTCAGAGTGTTATGCATGTGGATGTCACTCTTCAGTGTGTCATGTATGTGGATTTCCCTCATCAATATGTCATGTATGTGGATGTCCCTCTTCCGTGTGTCCCGTATGTGGATATCACTCTTCATTGTGTCACATATGTGGATGTCCCTCTTCCGTGTGTTACGTATGTGGATGTCCCTCTTCAGTGTGTCACGTATGTGGATGTCACTCTTCAGTGTGGTATGCATGTGGATGTCACTCTTCAGTATGTCATGTATGTGGATTTCTCTCATCAGTGTGTTATGTATGTGGATGTCCCTCTTCAGTGTGTCACGTAAGTGGATGTCCCTCTTCAGTGTGTCTTCTATGTGGATGTCCATCTTCGGGGTGTCACGTATGTAGATGACCCTCTTCAGTGTGTCATGCATGTGGATATCCCTGTTCAGTGTGTCACGTATGTGGATGTCCCTCTTCAGTGTGTCATGTTTGTGGATGTCCCTCTTCAGTGTGTCACGTATGAGAATGTTCCTCTTCAGTGTGTCATGTATGTGGATGGCACTCTTCTGTGTGTTATGCATGTGGATGTCACTCTTCAGTATGTCATGTATGTGGATTTCCCTCATCAGTGTGTTATGTATGTGGATGTCCCTCTTCAATGTGTCATGTATGTGGATGTCCCTCTTCTGTGTGTCATGTTTGTGGATGTCCCTCTTCAGCGTGTCACATATGTGAATGTCCCTCTTCAGTGTGTCATGCATGTGGATGTCACTCTTCAGTGTGTTATGCATGTGGATGTCACTCTTCAGTGTGTCATATATGTGGATTTCCCTCATCAGTGTGTTATGTATGTGGATGTCCCGCTTTAGTGTGTCATGTATGTGGATGTCACTCTTCAGTGTTTCTATTTTATGTGGATGTCCTTCTTCAGTGTGTCATTTATGTGGATGTCACTCTTCAGTGTGTCATGTATGTGGATGTCTCTCTTCAGTGTGTCATGTATGTGGATGTCACTCTTTAGTGTTTCTTGTATGTGGATGTCCCTTTTCAGTGTGTCACGTATGTTAATGTCCCTCTTCAGTGTGTGATGTATATGGATGTCACTCTTCAGTGTCTCATGCATGTGGATGTCCCTCTTCAGTGTGTCACGTATGTGGATGTCCCTCTTCAGTGTGTCATGCATGTGGATGTCACTCTTCAGAGTGTTATGCATGTGGATGTCACTCTTCAGTGTGTCATGTATGTGGATTTCCCTCATCAATATGTCATGTATGTGGATGTCCCTCTTCCGTGTGTCCCGTATGTGGATGTCACTCTTCAGTGTGTCACATAAGTGGATGTCCCTCTTCCGTGTGTTACGTATGTGGATGTCCCTCTTCAGTGTGTCACGTATGTGAATGTCCCTCTTCAGTGTATCATGCATGTGGATGTCACTCTTCAGTGTGGTATGCATGTGGATGTCACTCTTCAGTATGTCATGTATGTGGATTTCCCTCATCAGTGTGTTATGTATGTGGATGTCCCTCTTCAGTGTGTCACGTAAGTGGATGTCCCTCTTCAGTGTGTCTTCTATGTGGATGTCCATCTTCGGGGTGTCACGTATGTAGATGACCCTCTTCAGTGTGTCATGCATGTGGATGTCCCTGTTCAGTGTGTCACATATGTGGATGTCCCTCTTCAGTGTGTCATGTTTGTGGATGTCCCTCTTCAGTGTGTCACGTATGAGAATGTTCCTCTTCAGTGTGTCATGCATGTGGATGTCACTCTTCTGTGTGTTATGCATGTGGATGTCACTCTTCAGTATGTCATGTATGTGGATTTCCCTCATCAGTGTGTTATGTATGTGGATGTCCCTCTTCAGTGTGTCACGTATGTGGATGTCCCTCTTCAGTGTGTCATATATGTGGATGTCCATCTTCTGTGTGTCACGTATGTGGATGACCATCTTCAGTGTGCCATGCATGTGGATGTCCCTGTTCAGTGTGTCACGTATGTGGATGTCCCTCTTCAGTGTGTCATGTATGTGGATGTCCTTCTTCAGTGTGTCATGTATGTGGATGTCCCTCTTCAGTGTTTCATGCATGTGGATGTCCCTTTTCAGTGTGTCACGTATGTGGATGTCTCTCTTCAGTGTGTCATGTATGTGGATGTCCCTCTTCAGTGTGTCATGTATGTGGATGTCCCTCTTCAGTGTGTCACGTATGTGGATGTCCCTCTTCAGTGTGTCACGTATGTGGATGTCACGCTTCAGTGTATCATGTATGTGGATGCCACTCTTCAGTGTGTCATGTATGTGGATGTCCCTATTCAGTGTGTCAGCTATGTGAATGTCACTCTTCAGTATGTCATGTATGTGGATATCCCTCATCAGTGTATCATGTATGTGGATGTCCCGCTTCAGTGTGTCATGTATGTGGATGTCACTCTTCAGTGTTTCTATTTTATGTGGATGTCCTTCTTCAGTGTGTCATTTATGTGGATGTCACTCTTCAGTGTGTCATGTATGTGGATGTCTCTCTTCAGTGTGTCATGTATGTGGATGTCACTCTTTAGTGTTTCTTGTATGTGGATGTCCCTTTTCAGTGTGTCACGTATGTTAATGTCCCTCTTCAGTGTGTGATGTATATGGATGTCACTCTTCAGTGTCTCATGCATGTGGATGTCCCTCTTCAGTGTGTCACGTATGTGGATGTCCCTCTTCAGTGTGTCATGCATGTGGATGTCACTCTTCAGAGTGTTATGCATGTGGATGTCACTCTTCAGTGTGTCATGTATGTGGATTTCCCTCATCAATATGTCATGTATGTGGATGTCCCTCTTCCGTGTGTCCCGTATGTGGATGTCACTCTTCAGTGTGTCACATAAGTGGATGTCCCTCTTCCGTGTGTTACGTATGTGGATGTCCCTCTTCAGTGTGTCACGTATGTGAATGTCCCTCTTCAGTGTATCATGCATGTGGATGTCACTCTTCAGTGTGGTATGCTTGTGGATGTCACTCTTCAGTATGTCATGTATGTGGATTTCCCTCATCAGTGTGTTATGTATGTGGATGTCCCTCTTCAGTGTGTCACGTAAGTGGATGTCCCTCTTCAGTGTGTCTTCTATGTGGATGTCCATCTTCGGGGTGTCACGTATGTAGATGACCCTCTTCAGTGTGTCATGCATGTGGATGTCCCTGTTCAGTGTGTCACATATGTGGATGTCCCTCTTCAGTGTGTCATGTTTGTGGATGTCCCTCTTCAGTGTGTCACGTATGAGAATGTTCCTCTTCAGTGTGTCATGCATGTGGATGTCACTCTTCTGTGTGTTATGCATGTGGATGTCACTCTTCAGTATGTCATGTATGTGGATTTCCCTCATCAGTGTGTTATGTATGTGGATGTCCCTCTTCAGTGTGTCACGTATGTGGATGTCCCTCTTCAGTGTGTCATATATGTGGATGTCCATCTTCTGTGTGTCACGTATGTGGATGACCATCTTCAGTGTGCCATGCATGTGGATGTCCCTGTTCAGTGTGTCACGTATGTGGATGTCCCTCTTCAGTGTGTCATGTATGTGGATGTCCATCTTCAGTGTTTCATGCATGTGGATGTCCCTTTTCAGTGTGTCACGTATGTGGATGTCTCTCTTCAGTGTGTCATGTATGTGGATGTCCCTCTTCAGTGTGTCATGTATGTGGATGTCCCTCTTCAGTGTGTCACGTATGTGGATGTCCCTCTTCAGTGTGTCACGTATGTGGATGTCACGCTTCAGTGTATCACGTATGTGGATGCCACTCTTCAGTGTGTCATGTATGTGGATGTCCCTATTCAGTGTGTCAGCTATGTGAATGTCACTCTTCAGTATGTCATGTATGTGGATATCCCTCATCAGTGTATCATGTATGTGGATGTCCCGCTTCAGTGTGTCATGTATGTGGATGTCACTCTTCAGTGTTTCTCTTTTATGTGGATGTCCTTCTTCAGTGTTTCATTTATGTGGATGTCACTCTTCAGTGTGTCATGTATGTGGATGTCTCTCTTCAGTGTGTCATGTATGTGGATGTCACTCTTTAGTGTTTCTTGTATGTGGATGTCCCTTTTCAGTGTGTCACGTATGTTAATGTCCCTCTTCAGTGTGTGATGTATATGGATGTCACTCTTCAGTGTCTCATGCATGTGGATGTCCCTCTTCAGTGTGTCACGTATGTGGATGTCCCTCTTCAGTGTGTCATGCATGTGGATGTCACTCTTCAGAGTGTTATGCATGTGGATGTCACTCTTCAGTGTGTCATGTATGTGGATTTCCCTCATCAATATGTCATGTATGTGGATGTCCCTCTTCCGTGTGTCCCGTATGTGGATGTCACTCTTCATTGTGTCACATATGTGGATGTCCCTCTTCCGTGTGTTACGTATGTGGATGTCCCTCTTCAGTGTGTCACGTATGTGAATGTCCCTCTTCAGTGTGTCATGCATGTGGATGTCACTCTTCAGTGTGGTATGCATGTGGATGTCACTCTTCAGTATGTCATGTATGTGGATTTCTCTCATCAGTGTGTTATGTATGTGGATGTCCCTCTTCAGTGTGTCACGTAAGTGGATGTCCCTCTTCAGTGTGTCTTCTATGTGGATGTCCATCTTCGGGGTGTCACGTATGTAGATGACCCTCTTCAGTGTGTCATGCATGTGGATATCCCTGTTCAGTGTGTCACGTATGTGGATGTCCCTCTTCAGTGTGTCATGTTTGTGGATGTCCCTCTTCAGTGTGTCACGTATGAGAATGTTCCTCTTCAGTGTGTCATGCATGTGGATGTCACTCTTCTGTGTGTTATGCATGTGGATGTCACTCTTCAGTATGTCATGTATGTGGATTTCCCTCATCAGTGTGTTATGTATGTGGATGTCCCTCTTCAGTGTGTCACGTATGTGGATGTCCCTCTTCAGTGTGTCATATATGTGGATGTCCATCTTCTGTGTGTCACGTATGTGGATGACCATCTTCAGTGTGCCATGCATGTGGATGTCCCTGTTCAGTGTGTCACGTATGTGGATGTCCCTTTTCAGTGTGTCACGTATGTGGATGTCCCTCTTCAGTGTGTCACGTAAGTGGATGTCCCTCTTCAGTGTGTCTTCTATGTGGATGTCCATCTTCGGGGTGTCACGTATGTAGATGACCCTCTTCAGTGTGTCATGCATGTGGATATCCCTGTTCAGTGTGTCACGTATGTGGATGTCCCTCTTCAGTGTGTCATGTTTGTGGATGTCCCTCTTCAGTGTGTCACGTATGAGAATGTTCCTCTTCAGTGTGTCATGCATGTGGATGTCACTCTTCTGTGTGTTATGCATGTGGATGTCACTCTTCAGTATGTCATGTATGTGGATTTCCCTCATCAGTGTGTTATGTATGTGGATGTCCCTCTTCAGTGTGTCACGTATGTGGATGTCCCTCTTCAGTGTGTCATATATGTGGATGTCCATCTTCTGTGTGTCACGTATGTGGATGACCATCTTCAGTGTGCCATGCATGTGGATGTCCCTGTTCAGTGTGTCACGTATGTGGATGTCCCTTTTCAGTGTGTCACGTATGTTGATGTCCCTCTTCAGTGTGTGATGTATGTGGATGTCCCTCTTCAGTGTGTCACTTATGTGGATGTCACTCTTCAGTGTGTCATGTACGTGGATGCCACTCTTCAGTGTGTCATGTATATGGATGTCACTCTTCAGTGTCTGATTTATATGGATGTCACTCTTTAGTGTGTCACGTATATGGATGTCACTCTTCAGTGTGTCACTTATGTGGATGTCCCTCTTCAGTGTGTGATGTATGCTGATGTCCCTCTTCATTGTATCACTTATGTGGATGTCCCTTTTCAGTGTGTCATCTATGTGGATGTCACTCTTCAGTGTGTCATGTTTGTGGATGTCCCTCTTCAGTGTGTCATGTATGTGGATTTCCCTCATCAGTGTGTCATGTATGTGGATTTCCCTCTTCTGTGTGTCATGTATGTGGATGTCCTTCTTCAGTGTGTCATGTATGTGGATGTCCCTCTTCAGTGTGTCATGCATGTGGATGTCCCTGTTCAGTGTGTCACATATGTGGATGTCTCTCTTCAGCGTGTCATGTATGTGGATGTCCCTCTTCAGTGTGTCACGTATGTGGATACCGCTCTTCAGTGTGTCATGTTTGTGGATGTCTCTATTCAGTGTGTCACGAATGTGGATGTCCCTTTTCAGTGTGTCACGTATGTTGATGTCCCTCTTCAGTGTGTGATGTATGTGGATGTCCCTCTTCAGTGTGTCACTGATGTGGATGTCACTCTTCAGTGTGTCATGTACGTGGATGCCACTCTTCAGTGTGTCATGTATGTGGATGTCACTCTTCAGTGTGTCATGTATGTGGATGTCACATTTTAGTGTGTCACGTATGTGGATGTCCTTTTTCAGTGTGTCACGTATGTTGATGTCCCTCTTCAGTGTGTGATGTATATTGATGTCACTCTTCAGTGTCTCATGCATGTGGATGTCCCTCTTCAGTGTGTCACGTATGTGGATGTCCCTCTTCAGTGTGTCATGCATGTGGATGTCACTCTTCAGTGTGTTATGCTTGTGGATGTCACTCTTCAGTGTGTCATGTATGTGGATTTCCCTCATAAATGTGTCATGTATGTGGATGTCCCACTTCCGTGTGTCCCGTATGTGGATGTCACTCTTCTGTGTGTCACATATGTGGATGTCCCTCTTCCATGTGTTACGTATGTGGATGTCCCTCTTCAGTGTGTCACGTATGTGAATGTCCCTCTTCAGTGTGTCATGCATGTGGATGTCACTCTTCAGTGTGGTATGCATGTGGATGTCACTCTTAAGTATGTCATGTATGTGGATTTCCCTCATCAGTGTGTTATGTATGTGGATGTCCCTCTTCAGTGTGTAATGTATGTGGATGTCCCTCTTCAGTGTGTCTTGTATGTGGATGTCCATCTTCAGTGTGTCACGTATGTGGATGACCCTCTTTAGTGTGTCATGCATGTAGATGTCCCTGTTCAGTGTGTCACGTATGTGGAAGTCCCTCTTCAGTGTGTCATGTATGTGGATGTCCCTCTTCAGTGTGTCACGTATGAGAATGTTCCTCTTCAGTGTGTCATGCATGTGGATGTCACTCTTCAGTGTGTTAGGCATGTGGATGTCACTATTCAGTATGTCATGTATGTGGATTTCCCTCATCAGTGTGTTATGTATGTGGATGTCCCTCTTCAGTGTGTCACGTTTGTGGATGTCCCTCTTCAGTATGTAATGTATGTGGATGTCCATCTTCTGTGTGTCACGTATGTGGATGACCATCTTCAGTGTGTCATGCATGTGGATGTCCCTGTTCAGTGTGTCACGTATGTGGATGTCCCTTTTCAGTGTGTCACGTATGTTGATGTCCCTCTTCAGTGTGTGATGTATGTGGATGTACCTCTTCAGTGTGTCACTTATGTGGATGTCACTCTTCAGTGTGTCACGTACGTGGATGCCACTCTTCAGTGTGTCATGTATATGGATGTCACTCTTCAGTGTCTGATTTATATGGATGTCACTCTTTAGTGTGTCACGTATATGGATGTCACTCTTCAGTGTGTCACTTATGTGGATGTCCCTCTTCAGTGTGTGATGTATGCTGATGTCCCTCTTCATTGTATCACTTATGTGGATGTCCCTTTTCAGTGAGTCACGTATGTGAATGTCCCTATTCAGTGTGTCATGTATGTGGATGTCACTCTTCAGTGTGTCATGTATGTGGATTTCCCTCATCAATATGTCATGTATGTGGATGTCCCTCTTCCGTGTGTCCCGTATGTGGATGTCACTCTTCAGTGTGTCACATAAGTGGATGTCCCTCTTCCGTGTGTTACGTATGTGGATGTCCCTCTTCAGTGTGTCACGTATGTGAATGTCCCTCTTCAGTGTATCATGCATGTGGATGTCACTCTTCAGTGTGGTATGCATGTGGATGTCACTCTTCAGTATGTCATGTATGTGGATTTCCCTCATCAGTGTGTTATGTATGTGGATGTCCCTCTTCAGTGTGTCACGTAAGTGGATGTCCCTCTTCAGTGTGTCTTCTATGTGGATGTCCATCTTCGGGGTGTCACGTATGTAGATGACCCTCTTCAGTGTGTCATGCATGTGGATGTCCCTGTTCAGTGTGTCACATATGTGGATGTCCCTCTTCAGTGTGTCATGTTTGTGGATGTCCCTCTTCAGTGTGTCACGTATGAGAATGTTCCTCTTCAGTGTGTCATGCATGTGGATGTCACTCTTCTGTGTGTTATGCATGTGGATGTCACTCTTCAGTATGTCATGTATGTGGATTTCCCTCATCAGTGTGTTATGTATGTGGATGTCCCTCTTCAGTGTGTCACGTATGTGGATGTCCCTCTTCAGTGTGTCATATATGTGGATGTCCATCTTCTGTGTGTCACGTATGTGGATGACCATCTTCAGTGTGCCATGCATGTGGATGTCCCTGTTCAGTGTGTCACGTATGTGGATGTCCCTCTTCAGTGTGTCATGTATGTGGATGTCCATCTTCAGTGTTTCATGCATGTGGATGTCCCTTTTCAGTGTGTCACGTATGTGGATGTCTCTCTTCAGTGTGTCATGTATGTGGATGTCCCTCTTCAGTGTGTCATGTATGTGGATGTCCCTCTTCAGTGTGTCACGTATGTGGATGTCCCTCTTCAGTGTGTCACGTATGTGGATGTCACGCTTCAGTGTATCACGTATGTGGATGCCACTCTTCAGTGTGTCATGTATGTGGATGTCCCTATTCAGTGTGTCAGCTATGTGAATGTCACTCTTCAGTATGTCATGTATGTGGATATCCCTCATCAGTGTATCATGTATGTGGATGTCCCGCTTCAGTGTGTCATGTATGTGGATGTCACTCTTCAGTGTTTCTCTTTTATGTGGATGTCCTTCTTCAGTGTTTCATTTATGTGGATGTCACTCTTCAGTGTGTCATGTATGTGGATGTCTCTCTTCAGTGTGTCATGTATGTGGATGTCACTCTTTAGTGTTTCTTGTATGTGGATGTCCCTTTTCAGTGTGTCACGTATGTTAATGTCCCTCTTCAGTGTGTGATGTATATGGATGTCACTCTTCAGTGTCTCATGCATGTGGATGTCCCTCTTCAGTGTGTCACGTATGTGGATGTCCCTCTTCAGTGTGTCATGCATGTGGATGTCACTCTTCAGAGTGTTATGCATGTGGATGTCACTCTTCAGTGTGTCATGTATGTGGATTTCCCTCATCAATATGTCATGTATGTGGATGTCCCTCTTCCGTGTGTCCCGTATGTGGATGTCACTCTTCATTGTGTCACATATGTGGATGTCCCTCTTCCGTGTGTTACGTATGTGGATGTCCCTCTTCAGTGTGTCACGTATGTGAATGTCCCTCTTCAGTGTGTCATGCATGTGGATGTCACTCTTCAGTGTGGTATGCATGTGGATGTCACTCTTCAGTATGTCATGTATGTGGATTTCTCTCATCAGTGTGTTATGTATGTGGATGTCCCTCTTCAGTGTGTCACGTAAGTGGATGTCCCTCTTCAGTGTGTCTTCTATGTGGATGTCCATCTTCGGGGTGTCACGTATGTAGATGACCCTCTTCAGTGTGTCATGCATGTGGATGTCCCTGTTCAGTGTGTCACATATGTGGATGTCCCTCTTCAGTGTGTCATGTTTGTGGATGTCCCTCTTCAGTGTGTCACGTATGAGAATGTTCCTCTTCAGTGTGTCATGCATGTGGATGTCATTCTTCTGTGTGTTATGCATGTGGATGTCACTCTTCAGTATGTCATGTATGTGGATTTCCCTCATCAGTGTGTTATGTATGTGGATGTCCCTCTTCAGTGTGTCACGTATGTGGATGTCCCTCTTCAGTGTGTCATATATGTGGATGTCCATCTTCTGTGTGTCACGTATGTGGATGACCATCTTCAGTGTGCCATGCATGTGGATGTCCCTGTTCAGTGTGTCACGTATGTGGATGTCCCTCTTCAGTGTGTCATGTATGTGGATGTCCATCTTCAGTGTTTCATGCATGTGGATGTCCCTTTTCAGTGTGTCACGTATGTGGATGTCTCTCTTCAGTGTGTCATGTATGTGGATGTCCCTCTTCAGTGTGTCATGTATGTGGATGTCCCTCTTCAGTGTGTCACGTATGTGGATGTCCCTCTTCAGTGTGTCACGTATGTGGATGTCACGCTTCAGTGTATCACGTATGTGGATGCCACTCTTCAGTGTGTCATGTATGTGGATGTCCCTATTCAGTGTGTCAGCTATGTGAATGTCACTCTTCAGTATGTCATGTATGTGGATATCCCTCATCAGTGTATCATGTATGTGGATGTCCCGCTTCAGTGTGTCATGTATGTGGATGTCACTCTTCAGTGTTTCTCTTTTATGTGGATGTCCTTCTTCAGTGTTTCATTTATGTGGATGTCACTCTTCAGTGTGTCATGTATGTGGATGTCTCTCTTCAGTGTGTCATGTATGTGGATGTCACTCTTTAGTGTTTCTTGTATGTGGATGTCCCTTTTCAGTGTGTCACGTATGTTAATGTCCCTCTTCAGTGTGTGATGTATATGGATGTCACTCTTCAGTGTCTCATGCATGTGGATGTCCCTCTTCAGTGTGTCACGTATGTGGATGTCCCTCTTCAGTGTGTCATGCATGTGGCTGTCACTCTTCAGAGTGTTATGCATGTGGATGTCACTCTTCAGTGTGTCATGTATGTGGATTTCCCTCATCAATATGTCATGTATGTGGATGTCCCTCTTCCGTGTGTCCCGTATGTGGATGTCACTCTTCATTGTGTCACATATGTGGATGTCCCTCTTCCATGTGTTACGTATGTGGATGTCCCTCTTCAGTGTGTCACGTATGTGAATGTCCCTCTTCAGTGTGTCATGCATGTGGATGTCACTCTTCAGTGTGGTATGCATGTGGATGTCACTCCTCAGTATGTCATGTATGTGGATTTCTCTCATCAGTGTGTTATGTATGTGGATGTCCCTCTTCAGTGTGTCACGTAAGTGGATGTCCCTCTTCAGTGTGTCTTCTATGTGGATGTCCATCTTCGGGGTGTCACGTATGTAGATGACCCTCTTCAGTGTGTCATGCATGTGGATGTCCCTGTTCAGTGTGTCACATATGTGGATGTCCCTCTTCAGTGTGTCATGTTTGTGGATGTCCCTCTTCAGTGTGTCACGTATGAGAATGTTCCTCTTCAGTGTGTCATGCATGTGGATGTCACTCTTCTGTGTGTTATGCATGTGGATGTCACTCTTCAGTATGT
The DNA here is from genome assembly GCA_031769625.1 of Taudactylus pleione. Taxonomy (NCBI): domain Eukaryota; kingdom Metazoa; phylum Chordata; class Amphibia; order Anura; family Myobatrachidae; genus Taudactylus; species Taudactylus pleione. The sequence goes on from JAUIMM010000358.1 coordinate 973,474, forward strand.
CATGTATGTGGATTTCCCTCATCAGTGTGTTATGTATGTGGATGTCCCTCTTCAGTGTGTCACGTATGTGGATGTCCCTCTTCAGTGTGTCATATATGTGGATGTCCATCTTCTGTGTGTCACGTATGTGGATGACCATCTTCAGTGTGCCATGCATGTGGATGTCCCTGTTCAGTGTGTCACGTATGTGGATGTCCCTCTTCAGTGTGTCATGTATGTGGATGTCCCTCTTCAGTGTTTCATGCATGTGGATGTCCCTTTTCAGTGTGTCACGTATGTGGATGTCTCTCTTCAGTGTGTCATGTATGTGGATGTCCCTCTTCAGTGTGTCATGTATGTGGATGTCCCTCTTCAGTGTGTCACGTATGTGGATGTCCCTCTTCAGTGTGTCACGTATGTGGATGTCACGCTTCAGTGTATCACGTATGTGGATGCCACTCTTCAGTGTGTCATGTATGTGGATGTCCCTATTCAGTGTGTCAGCTATGTGAATGTCACTCTTCAGTATGTCATGTATGTGGATATCCCTCATCAGTGTATCATGTATGTGGATGTCCCGCTTCAGTGTGTCATGTATGTGGATGTCACTCTTCAGTGTTTCTCTTTTATGTGGATGTCCTTCTTCAGTGTGTCATTTATGTGGATGTCACTCTTCAGTGTGTCATGTATGTGGATGTCTCTCTTCAGTGTGTCATGTATGTGGATGTCACTCTTTAGTGTTTCTTGTATGTGGATGTCCCTTTTCAGTGTGTCACGTATGTTAATGTCCCTCTTCAGTGTGTGATGTATATGGATGTCACTCTTCAGTGTCTCATGCATGTGGATGTCCCTCTTCAGTGTGTCACGTATGTGGATGTCCCTCTTCAGTGTGTCATGCATGTGGATGTCACTCTTCAGAGTGTTATGCATGTGGATGTCACTCTTCAGTGTGTCATGTATGTGGATTTCCCTCATCAATATGTCATGTATGTGGATGTCCCTCTTCCGTGTGTCCCGTATGTGGATGTCACTCTTCATTGTGTCACATATGTGGATGTCCCTCTTCCGTGTGTTACGTATGTGGATGTCCCTCTTCAGTGTGTCACGTATGTGAATGTCCCTCTTCAGTGTGTCATGCATGTGGATGTCACTCTTCAGTGTGGTATGCATGTGGATGTCACTCTTCAGTATGTCATGTATGTGGATTTCTCTCATCAGTGTGTTATGTATGTGGATGTCCCTCTTCAGTGTGTCACGTAAGTGGATGTCCCTCTTCAGTGTGTCTTCTATGTGGATGTCCATCTTCGGGGTGTCACGTATGTAGATGACCCTCTTCAGTGTGTCATGCATGTGGATATCCCTGTTCAGTGTGTCACGTATGTGGATGTCCCTCTTCAGTGTGTGATGTTTGTGGATGTCCCTCTTCAGTGTGTCACGTATGAGAATGTTCCTCTTCAGTGTGTCATGCATGTGGATGTCACTCTTCTGTGTGTTATGCATGTGGATGTCACTCTTCAGTATGTCATGTATGTGGATTTCCCTCATCAGTGTGTTATGTATGTGGATGTCCCTCTTCAGTGTGTCACGTATGTGGATGTCCCTCTTCAGTGTGTCATATATGTGGATGTCCATCTTCTGTGTGTCACGTATGTGGATGACCATCTTCAGTGTGCCATGCATGTGGATGTCCCTGTTCAGTGTGTCACGTATGTGGATGTCCCTTTTCAGTGTGTCACGTATGTTGATGTCCCTCTTCAGTGTGTGATGTATGTGGATGTCCCTCTTCAGTGTGTCACTTATGTGGATGTCACTCTTCAGTGTGTCATGTACGTGGATGCCACTCTTCAGTGTGTCATGTATATGGATGTCACTCTTCAGTGTCTGATTTATATGGATGTCTCTCTTTAGTGTGTCACGTATATGGATGTCACTCTTCAGTGTGTCACTTATGTGGATGTCCCTCTTCAGTGTGTGATGTATGCTGATGTCCCTCTTCATTGTATCACTTATGTGGATGTCCCTTTTCAGTGTGTCATCTATGTGGATGTCACTCTTCAGTGTGTCATGTTTGTGGATGTCCCTCTTCAGTGTGTCATGTATGTGGATTTCCCTCATCAGTGTGTCATGTATGTGGATTTCCCTCTTCTGTGTGTCATGTATGTGGATGTCCTTCTTCAGTGTGTCATGTATGTGGATGTCCCTCTTCAGTGTTTCATGCATGTGGATGTCCCTGTTCAGTGTGTCACATATGTGGATGTCTCTCTTCAGCGTGTCATGTATGTGGATGTCCCTCTTCAGTGTGTCACGTATGTGGATACCGCTCTTCAGTGTGTCATGTTTGTGGATGTCTCTATTCAGTGTGTCACGAATGTGGATGTCCCTTTTCAGTGTGTCACGTATGTTGATGTCCCTCTTCAGTGTGTGATGTATGTGGATGTCCCTCTTCAGTGTGTCACTGATGTGGATGTCACTCTTCAGTGTGTCATGTACGTGGATGCCACTCTTCAGTGTGTCATGTATGTGGATGTCACTCTTCAGTGTGTCATGTATGTGGATGTCACATTTTAGTGTGTCACGTATGTGGATGTCCTTTTTCAGTGTGTCACGTATGTTGATGTCCCTCTTCAGTGTGTGATGTATATTGATGTCACTCTTCAGTGTCTCATGCATGTGAATGTCCCTCTTCAGTGTGTCACGTATGTGGATGTCCCTCTTCAGTGTGTCATGCATGTGGATGTCACTCTTCAGTGTGTTATGCTTGTGGATGTCACTCTTCAGTGTGTCATGTATGTGGATTTCCCTCATCAATGTGTCATGTATGTGGATGTCCCACTTCCGTGTGTCCCGTATGTGGATGTCACTCTTCTGTGTGTCACATATGTGGATGTCCCTCTTCCATGTGTTACGTATGTGGATGTCCCTCTTCAGTGTGTCACGTATGTGAATGTCCCTCTTCAGTGTGTCATGCATGTGGATGTCACTCTTCAGTGTGGTATGCATGTGGATGTCACTCTTAAGTATGTCATGTATGTGGATTTCCCTCATCAGTGTGTTATGTATGTGGATGTCCCTCTTCAGTGTGTAATGTATGTGGATGTCCCTCTTCAGTGTGTCTTGTATGTGGATGTCCATCTTCAGTGTGTCACGTATGTGGATGACCCTCTTTAGTGTGTCATGCATGTAGATGTCCCTGTTCAGTGTGTCACGTATGTGGAAGTCCCTCTTCAGTGTGTCATGTATGTGGATGTCCCTCTTCAGTGTGTCACGTATGAGAATGTTCCTCTTCAGTGTGTCATGCATGTGGATGTCACTCTTCAGTGTGTTAGGCATGTGGATGTCACTATTCAGTATGTCATGTATGTGGATTTCCCTCATCAGTGTGTTATGTATGTGGATGTCCCTCTTCAGTGTGTCACGTTTGTGGATGTCCCTCTTCAGTATGTAATGTATGTGGATGTCCATCTTCTGTGTGTCACGTATGTGGATGACCATCTTCAGTGTGTCATGCATGTGGATGTCCCTGTTCAGTGTGTCACGTATGTGGATGTCCCTTTTCAGTGTGTCACGTATGTTGATGTCCCTCTTCAGTGTGTGATGTATGTGGATGTACCTCTTCAGTGTGTCACTTATGTGGATGTCACTCTTCAGTGTGTCACGTACGTGGATGCCACTCTTCAGTGTGTCATGTATATGGATGTCACTCTTCAGTGTCTGATTTATATGGATGTCACTCTTTAGTGTGTCACGTATATGGATGTCACTCTTCAGTGTGTCACTTATGTGGATGTCCCTCTTCAGTGTGTGATGTATGCTGATGTCCCTCTTCATTGTATCACTTATGTGGATGTCCCTTTTCAGTGAGTCACGTATGTGAATGTCCCTATTCAGTGTGTCATGTATGTGGATGTCACTCTTCAGTGTGTCATGTATGTGGATTTCCCTCATCAATGTGTTATGTATGTGGATGTCCCTTTTCAGTGTGTCACGTATGTTGATGTCCCTCTTCAGTGTGTGATGTATGTGGATGTCCCTCTTCTGTGTGTCACGTATGTGTATGTCACTCTTCAGTGTGTCACTTATGTGAATGTCCCTCTTCAGTGTGTCATGTATGTGGATGTCCCTCTTCAGTGTGTCACGTATGTGCATGTCACTCTTCAGTGTGTCACGTATGTGGATGTCACTCTTCAGTGTGTCACGTATGTGGATGTCCCTCTTCAGTGTGTGATGTATGTGGATGTCCCTCTTCATTGTGTCACTTATGTGGATGTCCCTCTTCAGTGTGTCACGTATGTGAATGTCCCTCTTCAGTGTGTCATGCATGTGGATGACACTCTTCAGTGTGTTATGCATGTGGATGTCACTCTTCAGTGTGTCATGTATGTGGATTTCCCACATCAATGTGTTATGTATGTGGATGTCCCTCTTCCGTGTGTCACGTATGTGGATGTCACTCTTTAGTGTGTCACGTATGTGGATGTCCCTCTTCCATGTGTTACGTATGTGGATGTCCCTCTTCAGTGTGTCATGTATGTGAATGTCCCTCTTCAGTGTGTCATGCATGTGGATGTCACTCTTCAGTGTGGAATGCATGTGGATGTCACTCTTCAGTATGTCATGTATGTGAATTTTCCTCTTCAGTGTGTTATGTATGTGGATGTCCCTCTTCAGTGTGTCACATATGTGGATGTCCCTCTTCAGTGTGTCATGTATGTGGATGTCCACCTTCAGTGTGTCACGTATGTGGATGACCCGCTTCAGTGTGTCATGCATGTGGATGTCCCTGTTCAATGTGTCATGTATATGTGGATGTCCCTCTTCAGTGTGTCATGTATGTGAATGTCCCTCTTCAGTGTGTCACATATGAGAATGTCCCTCTTCAGTGTGTCATGCATGTGGATGTCACTCTTCAGTGTGTTATGCATGTGGATGTCACTCTTCAGTATGACATGTATGTTGATTTCCCTCATCAGTGTGTTATGTATGTGGATGTCCCTCTTCAGTGTGTCACGTATGTGGATGTCCCTCTTCAGTGTGTCATGTATGAGGATGTCCATCTTCTGTGTGTCACGTATGTGGATGACCCTCTTCAGTGTGTCATGCATGTGGATGTCCCTGTTCAGTGTGTCACGTATGTGGATGTCCCTCTTCAGTGTGTCATGTATGTGGATGTCACTCTTTAGTGTGTCACATATGTGGATGTCCCTCTTCAGTGTGTGATGTATGTGGATGTCCATCTTCAGTGTGTGATGTGTGTGGATGTCCCTTTTCCGTATGTCACTTTTGTGGATGTCACTCTTCAGTGTGTCGCATATGTGGATGCCACTCTTCATTGTGTAATGTATGTGGATGTCCCTCTTCAGTGTGTCACGTATGTGGATACGGCTCTTCAGTGTGTCATGTTTGTGGATGTCTCTATTCAGTGTGTCACGTATGTGGATGTCCCTCTTCAGTGTGTGATGTATGTCTATGCCCCTCTTCAGTGTGTCACATATGTGGATGTCCCTGTTCAGTGTGTCACGTATGTGGATGTCCCTCTTCAGTGTGTCATGTATGTGGATGTCCCTCTTCAGTGTGTCACGTATGAGAATGTTCCTCTTCAGTGTGTCATGCATGTGGATGTCACTCTTCAGTGTGTTATGCATGTGGATGTCACTCTTCAGTATGTCATGTATGTGGATTTCCCTCATCAGAGTGTTATGTATGTGGATGTCCCTCTTCAGTGTGTCAAGTATGTGGATGTCCCTCTTCAGTGTGTCATGTATGTGGATGTCCATCTTCTGTGTGTCACGTATGTGGCTGACCATCTTCAGTGTGTCATGCATGTGGATGTCCCTGTTCAGTGTGTCACGTATGTGGATGTCCCTTTTCAGTGTGTCATGTTTGTGGATGTCCCTCTTCAGTGTGTGATGTATGTGGATGTCCCTCTTCAGTGTGTCACTTCTGTGGATGTCACTCTTCAGTGTGTCACGTACGTGGATACCACTCTTCAGTGTCTGATTTATATGGATGTCACTCTTTAGTGTGTCACGTATATGGATGTCACTCTTCAGTGTGTCACTTATGTGGATGGCCCTCTTCAGTGTGTGATGTATGCTGATGTCCCTCTTCTTTGTATCACTTATGTGGATGTCCCTTTTCAGTGTGTCACATATGTGAATGTCCCTCTTCAGTGTGTCATGTATGTGGATGTCACACTTCAGTGTGTTATGCATGTGGATGTCGCTCTTCAGTGTGTCATGTATGTGGATTTCCCTCATCAATGTGTTATGTATGTGGTTGTCCCTTTTCAGTGTGTCACGTATGTTGATGTCCCTCTTCAGTGTGTGATGTATGTGGATGTCACTCTTCAGTGTGTCACTTATGTGAATGTCCCTCTTCAGTGAGTCATGTATGTGGATGTCCCTCTTCAGTGTGTCACGTATGTGCATGTCACTCTTCAGTGTGTCACGTATGTGGATGTCACTCTTCAGTGTCTCACATATGTGGATGTCCCTCTTCAGTGTGTGATGTATGTGGATGTCCCTCTTCAGTGTGTCACTTATGTGGATGTCCCTCTTCAGTGTGTCACGTATGTGAATGTCCCTCTTCGGTGTGTCATGCATGTGGATGTCACTCTTCAGTGTGTTATGCATGTGGATGTCACTCGTCAGTGTGTCATGTATGTGGATTTCCCACATCAATGTGTTATGTATGTGGATGTCCCTCATCCGTATGTCACATATGTGGATGTCACTCTTTAGTGTGTCACAAATGTGGATGTCCCTCTTCCGTGTGTTATGTATGTGGATGTCCCTCATCAGTGTGTCACGTATGTGGATGTCCCTCTTCAGTGTGTCATGCATGTGGATGTCACTCTTCAGTGTGGTATGCATGTGGATGTCACTCTTCAGTATGTCATGTATGTGGATTTTCCTCATCAGTGTGTTATGTATGTGGATGTCCCTCTTCAGTGTGTCACATATGTGGATGTCCCTCTTCAGTGTGTCATGTATGTGGATGTCCATCTTCAGTGTGTCACGTATGTGGATGACCCTGTTCAGTGTGTCATGCATGTGGAAGTCCCTGTTCAGTGTGTCACGTATATGTGGAGGTCCCTCTTCAGTGTGTCATGTATGTGGATGTCCCTCTTCAGTGTGTCATGTATGAGAATGTCCCTTTTCAGTGTGTCATGCATGTGGATGTCACTCTTCAGTGTGTTATGCATGTGGATGTCACTCTTCAGTATGTCATGTATGTGGATTTCCCTCATCAGTGTGTTATGTATGTGGATGTCCCTCTTCAGTGTTTCACGTATGTGGATGTCCCTCTTCAGTGTGTCATGTATGTGGATGTCCATATTCTGTGTGTCACGTATGTGGATGACCCTCTTCAGTGTGTCATGCATGTGGATGTCCCTCTTCAGTGTGTCACGTATGTGGATGTCCCTCTTCAGTGTGTCATGTATGTGGATGTCCCAATTCAGTGTGTCACTTATGTGGATGTCACTCTTCAGTGTGTCATGTACGTGGATGCCACTCTTCAGTGTGTCACGTATGTGGATGCCACTCTTCATTGTGTCATGTATGTGGATGTCCCTCATCAGTGTATCATGTATTTGGATGTCCCGCTTCAGTGTGTCATGTATGTGGATGTCACTCTTCAGTGTGCCACATATGTGGAAGCCACTCTTCAGTGTGCCATGTTTGTGGAAGTCACTATTCAGTGTGTCACATACGTGGATGTCCCTCTTCAGTGTGTCACATATGTGAATGTCCCTCTTCAGTGTGTCATGTATGTGGATGTCCCTCTTCAGTGTGTCACGTATGTGGATGTCACTCTTCAGTGTGTCACTTATATGGATGCCACTCTTCAGTGTGTCATGTATGTGGATGTCCCTCTTCAGTGTGTCAGCTATGTGAATGTCACTCTTCAGTGTGTCATGTATGTGGATGTCTCTCATCAGTGTGTCAGCTATGTGAATGTCACTCTTCAGTGTGTCATGTATGTGGATGTCCCTCATCAGTGTATCATGTATGTGGATGTCCCGCTTCAGTGTGTCATGTATGTGGATGTCACTCTTCAGTGTCTCATTTATGTGGATGTCCTTCTTCAGTGTGTCATTTATGTGGATGTCTCTCTTCCGTGTGTCATGTATGTGGATGTCCCTGTTCAGTGTGTCACATATGTGGATGCCCCTCTTCAGTGTGTCACATATGTGGATGTCACTCTTCAGCGTGTCATGTTTGTGGATGTCCCTCTTCAGTGTGTCATCTACGTGGATTTCCCTCATCAGTGTGTTTTGTATGTGGATGTCCCTCTTCAGTGTGTCACGTATGTGGATGTCCCTCTTCAGTGTGTCTTGTATGTGGATGTCCCTCTTCCGTGTGTCATGTTTGTGGATGTCCCTCTTCAGCGTGTCACATATGTGAATGTCCCTCTTCAGTGTGTCATGCATGTGGATGTCTCTCTTCAGTGTGTTATGCATGTGGATGTCACTCTTCAGTGTGTCATATATGTGGATTTCCCTCATCAGTGTGTTATATATGCGGATGTCCCTCTTCAGTGTGTCACGTATGTGAATGTCCCTCTTCAGTGAGTCACTTATGTGGATTTCCCTCTTCTGTGTGTCATGTATGTGGATGTCCTTCTTCAGTGTGTCATGTATGTGGATGTCCCTCTTCAGTGTTTCATGCATGTGGATGTCCCTGTTCAGTGTGTCACGTATGTGGATGTCTCTCTTCAGTGTGTCATGTATGTGGATGTCCCTCTTCAGTGTGTCACGTATGTGGATACCGCTATTCAGTGTGTCATATTTGTGGATGTCTCTATTCAGTGTGTCACGAATGTGGATGTCCCTTTTCAGTGTGTCACTTATGTTGATGTCCCTCTTCAGTGTGTGATGTATGTGTATGTCCCTCTTCAGTGTGTCACTGATGTGGATGTCACTCTTCAGTGTGTCATGTACGTGGATGCCACTCTTCAGTGTGTCATGTATGTGGATGTCACTCTTCAGTGTGTTATGTATGTGGATGTCACTCTTTAGTGTGTCACGTATGTGAATGTCCCTTTTCAGTGTGTCACGGTTGTTGATGTCCCTCTTCAGTGTATGATGTACATGGATGTCACTCTTCAGTGTCTCATGCATGTGGATGTCCCTCTTCAGTGTGTCACGTATGTGGATGTAACTCTTCAGTGTGTCATGCATGTGGATGTCTCTCTTCAGTGTGTTATGCATGTGGATGTCACTCTTCAGTGTGTCATGTATGTGGATTTCCCTCATCAATGTGTCATGTATGTGGATGTCCCTCGTCCGTGTGTCCCGTATGTGGATGTCACTCTTCAGTGTGTCACATATGTGGATGTCCCTCTTCCCTGTGTTACGTATGTGGATGTCCCTCTTCAGTGTGTCACGTATGTGATTGTCCCTCTTCAGTGTGTCATGCATGTGGATGTCACTCTTCAGTGTGGTATGCATGTGGATGTCACTCTTCAGTATGTCATGTATGTGGATTTCCCTCATCAGTGTGTTATGTATGTGGATGTCCCTCTTCAGTGTGTCTTCTATGTGGATGTCCATCTTCAGTGTGTCACCTATGTGGATGACCCTCTTCAGTGTGTCATGCATGTGGATGTCCCTGTTCAGTGTGTCACATATGTGGATGTCCCTCTTCAGTGTGTCATGTATGTGGATGTCCCTCTTCATTGTGTCACATATGAGAATGTTCCTCTTCAGTGTGTCATGCATGTGGATGTCACTCTTCAGTGTGTTATGCATGTGGATGTCACTCTTCAGTATGCCATGTATGTGGATTTCCCTCATCAGTGTGTTATGTATGTGGATGTCCCTCTTCATTGTGTCACGTATGTGGATGTCCCTCTTCAGTGTGTCATGTATGTGGATGTCCATCTTCTGTGTGTCACGTATGTGGATGACCGTCTTCAGTGTGCCATGCATGTGGATGTCCCTGTTCAGTGTGTCACGTATGTTTATGTCCCTCTTCAGTGTGTGATGTATGTGGATGTCCCTCTTCAGTGTGTCACTTATGTGGATGTCACTCTTCAGTGTGTCACGTATGTGGATGCCACTCTTCAGTGTCTGATTTATATGGATGTCACTCTTCAGTGTCTGATTTATATGGATGTCACTCTTTAGTGTGTCACGTATATGGATGTCACTCTTCAGTGTGTCACTTATGTGGATGTCCCTCTTCAGTGTTTGATGTATGCTGATGTCCCTCTTCATTGTATCACTTATGTGGATGTCCCTTTTCAGTGTGTCACGTATGTGAATGTCCCTCTTCAGTGTGTCATGTATGTGGATGTCACTCTTCAGTGTGTCATGTTTGTGGATGTCCCTCTTCAGTGTGTCATGTATGTGGATTTCCCTCATCAGTGTGTTATGCATGTGGATGTCCCTCTTCAGTGTGTCACGTATGTGTTTGTCCCTCTTCAGTGTGTCAAGTATGTGGATGTCCCTCTTCCGTGTGTCATGTTTGTGGATGTCCCTCTTCAGCGTGTCACATATGTGAATGTCCCTCTTCAGTGTGTCATGCATGTGGATGTCACTGTTCAGTGTGTTATGTATGTGGATGTCACTCTTCAGTGTGTCATATATGTGGATTTCCCTCATCAGTGTGATATGTATGCGGATGTCCCTCTTCAGTGTGTCACGTATGTGGATGTCCCTCTTCAGTGAGTCACTTATGTGGATTTCCCTCTTCTGTGTGTCATGTATGTGGATGTCCTTCTTCGGTGTGTCATGTATGTGGATGTCCCTCTTCAGTGTGTCATGCATGTGGATGTCCCTGTTCAGTGTGTCACGAATGTGGATGTCTCTCTTCAGTGTGTCATATATGTGGATGTCCCTCTTCAGTGTGTCACGTATGTGGATACCGCTCTTCAGTGTGTCATGTTTGTGGATGTCTCTATTCAGTGTGTCACGAATGTGGATGTCCCTTTTCAGTGTGTCACATATGTTGATGTCCCTCTTCAGTGTGTGATGTATGTGGATGTCCCTCTTCAGTGTGTCACTGATGTGGATGTCACTCTTCAGTGTGTCATGTACGTGGATGCCACTCTTCAGTGTGTCATGTATGTGGATGTCACTCTTCAGTGTGTCATGTATGTGGATGTCACTGTTTAGTGTGTCACGTATGTGAATGTCCCTTTTCAGTGTGTCACGTATGTTGATGTCCCTCTTCAGTGTGTGATGTGTATGGATGTCACTCTTCGGTGTCTCATGCATGTGGATGTCCCTCTTCAGTGTGTCACGTATGTGGATGTCCCTCTTCAGTGTGTCATGCATGTGGATGTCACTCTTCAGTGTGTTATGCATGTGGATGTCACTCTTCAGTGTGTCATGTATGTGGATTTCCCTCATCAATGTGTCATCTATGTGGATGTCCCACTTCCGTGTGTCCCGTATGTGGATGTCACTCTTCTGTGTGTCACATATGTGGATGTCCCTCTTCCGTGTGTTACGTATGTGGATGTCCCTCTTCAGTGTGTCACGTATGTGAATGTCCCTCTTCAGTGTGTCATGCATGTGGATGTCAGACTTCAGTGTGGTATGCATGTGGATGTTGCTCTTAAGTATGTCATGTACGTGGATTTCCCTCATCAGTGTGTTATGTATGTGGATGTCCCTTTTCAGTGTGTCACGTATGTGGATGTCACTCTTCAGTGTGTCTTGTATGTGGATATCCATCTTCAGTTTGTCACGTATGTGGATGACCCTCTTCAGTGTGTCATGCATGTGGATGTCCCTGTTCAGTGTGTCACATATGTGGATGTCCCTCTTCAGTGTGTCACGTATGTGGATGACCCTCTTTAGTGTGTCATGCATGTAGATGTCCCTGTTCAGTGTGTCACGTATGTGGAAGTCCCTCTTCAGTGTGTCATGTATGTGGATGTCCCTCTTCAGTGTGTCACGTATGAGAATGTTCTTCTTCAGTGTGTCATGCATGTGGATGTCACTCTTCAGTGTGTTAGGCATGTGGATGTCACTCTTCAGTATGTCATGTATGTGGATTTCCCTCATCAGTGTGTTATGTATGTGGATGTCCCTCTTCAGTGTGTCACGTTTGTGGAAGTCCCTCTTCAGTATGTAATGTATGTGGATGTCCATCTTCTGTGTGTCACGTATGTGGATGACCATCTTCAGTGTGTCATGCATGTGGATGTCCCTGTTCAGTGTGTCACGTATGTGGATGTCCCTTTTCAGTGTGTCACGTATGTTGATGTCCCTCTTCAGTGTGTGATGTATGTGGATGTCCCTCTTCAGTGTGTCACTTATGTGGATGTCACTCTTCAGTGTGTCACGTACGTGGATGCCACTCTTCAGTGTGTCATGGATATGGATGTCACTCTTCAGTGTCTGATTTATATGGATGTCACTCTTTAGTGTGTCACGTATATGGATGTCACTCTTCAGTGTGTCACTTATGTGGATGTCCCTCTTCAGTGTGTGATGTATGCTGATGTCCCTCTTCATTGTATCACTTATGTGGATGTCCCTTTTCAGTGAGTCATGTATGTGAATGTCCCTATTCAGTGTGTCATGTACGTGGATGTCACTCTTCAGTGTGTCATGTATGTGGATTTCCCTCATCAATGTGTTATGTATGTGGATGTCACTTTTCAGTGTGTCACGTATGTTGATGTCCCTCTTCAGTGTGTGATGTATGTGGATGTCCCTCTTCTGTGTGTCACGTATGTGTATGTCACTCTTCAGTGTGTCACTTATGTGAATGTCCCTCTTCAGTGTGTCATGTATGTGGATGTCCCTCTTCAGTGTGTCACGTTTGAGAATGTTCCTCTTCAGTGTGTCATGCATGTGGATGTCACTCTTCAGTGTGTTATGCATGTGGATGTCACTCTTCAGTATGTCATGTATGTGGATTTCCCTCATCAGAGTGTTATGTATGTGGATGTCCCTCTTCAGTGTGTCACGTATGTGGATGTCCCTCTTCAGTGTGTCATGTATGTGGATGACCATCTTCAGTGTGTCATGCATGTGGATGTCCCTGTTCAGTGTGTCACGTATGTGGATGTCCCTTTTCAGTGTGTCATGTTTGTGGATGTCCCTCTTCAGTGTGTGATGTATGTGGATGTCCCTCTTCAGTGTGTCACTTCTGTGGATGTCACTCTTCAGTGTGTCACGTACGTGGATGCCACTCTTCAGTGTCTGATTTATATGGATGTCACTCTTTAGTGTGTCACGTATATGGATGTCACTCTTCAGTGTGTCACTTATGTGGATGGCCCTCTTCAGTGTGTGATGTATGCTGATGTCCCTCTTCATTGTATCACTTATGTGGATGTCCCTTTTCAGTGTGTCACGTATGTGAATGTCCCTCTTCAGTGTGTCATGTATGTGGATGTCACACTTCAGTGTGTTATGCATGTGGATGTCGCTCTTCAGTGTGTCATGTATGTGGATTTCCCTCATAAATGTGTCATGTATGTGGATGTCCCTCGTCCGTGTGTCCCGTATGTGGATGTCACTCTTCAGTGTGTCACATATGTGGATGTCCCTCTTCCGTGTGTTACGTATGTGGATGTCCCTCTTCAGTGTGTCACGTATGTGATTGTCCCTCTTCAGTGTGTCATGCATGTGGATGTCACTCTTTAGTGTGGTATGCATGTGGATGTCACTCTTCAGTATGTCATGTATGTGGATTTCCCTCATCAGTGTGTTATGTATGTGGATGTCCCTCTTCAGTGTGTCTTCTATGTGGATGTCCATCTTCAGTGTGTCACCTATGTGGATGACCCTCTTCAGTGTGTCATGCATGTGGATGTCCCTGTTCAGTGTGTCACATATGTGGATGTCCCTCTTCAGTGTGTCATGTATGTGGATGTCCCTCTTCATTGTGTCACGTATGAGAATGTTCCTCTTCAGTGTGTCATGCATGTGGATGTCACTCTTCAGTGTGTTATGCATGTGGATGTCACTCTTCAGTATGCCATGTATGTGGATTTCCCTCATCAGTGTGTTATGTATGTGGATGTCCCTCTTCATTGTGTCACGTATGTGGATGTCCCTCTTCAGTGTGTCATGTATGTGGATGTCCATCTTCTGTGTGTCACGTATGTGGATGACCGTCTTCAGTGTGCCATGCATGTGGATGTCCCTGTTCAGTGTGTCACGTATGTTGATGTCCCTCTTCAGTGTGTGATGTATGTGGATGTCCCTCTTCAGTGTGTCACTTATGTGGATGTCACTCTTCAGTGTGTCACGTACGTGGATGCCACTCTTCAGTGTGTCATGGATATGGATGTCACTCTTCAGTGTCTGATTTATATGGATGTCACTCTTTAGTGTGTCACGTATATGGATGTCACTCTTCAGTGTGTCACTTATGTGGATGTCCCTCTTCAGTGTGTGATGTATGCTGATGTTCCTCTTCATTGTATCACTTATGTGGATGTCCCTTTTCAGTGAGTCACGTATGTGAATGTCCCTATTCAGTGTGTCATGTATGCAGATGTCACTCTTCAGTGTGTCATGTATGTGGATTTCCCTCATCAATGTGTTATGTATGTGGATGTCCCTTTTCAGTGTGTCACGTATGTTGATGTCCCTCTTCAGTGTGTGATGTATGTGGATGTCCCTCTTCTGTGTGTCACGTATGTGTATGTCACTCTTCAGTGTGTCACTTATGTGAATGTCCCTCTTCAGTGTGTCATGTATGTGCATGTCAATCTTCAGTGTGTCACGTATGTGGATGTCACTCTTCAGTGTGTCTCGTATGTGGATGTCCCTCTTCCATGTGTTACGTATGTGGATGTCCCTCTTCAGTGTGTCATGTATGTGAATGTCCCTCTTCAGTGTGTCATGCATGTGGATGTCACTCTTCAGTGTGGTATGCATGTGGATGTCACTCTTCAGTATGTCATGTATGTGAATTTCCCTCTTCAGTGTATATGTATGTGGATGTCCCTCTTCAGTGAGTCACATATGTGGATGTCCCTCTTCAGTGTGTCATGTATGTGGATGTCCACCTTCAGTGTGTCACGTATGTGGATGACCCTCTTCAGTGTGTCATGCATGTGGATGTCCCTGTTCAGTGTGTCACGTATATGTGGATGTCCCTCTTCAGTGTGTCATGTATGTGAATGTCCCTCTTCAGTGTGTCACATATGAGAATGTCCCTCTTCAGTGTGTCATGCATGTGGATGTCACTCTTCAGTGTGTTATGCATGTGGATGTCACTCTTCAGTATGACATGTATGTGGATTTCCCTCATCAGTGTGTTATGTATGTGGATGTCCCTCTTCAGTGTGTCACGTATGTGGATGTCCCTCTTCAGTGTGTCATGTATGTGGATGTCCATCTTCTGTGTGTCACGTATGTGGATGACCCTCTTCAGTGTGTCATGCATGTGGATGTCCCTGTTCAGTGTGTCACGTATGTGGATGTCCCTCTTCAGTGTGTCATGTATGTGGATGTCCCTTTTCAGTGTGTCACTTATGTGGATGTCACTCTTCAGTGTGTCACGCACGTGGATGCCAATCTTCAGTGTGTCATGTATATGGATGTCACTCTTCAGTGTGAGATGTATGTGGATGTCACTCTTTAGTGTGTCACGTAAATGGATGTCACTCTTCAGAGTGTCACGTATGTGGATGTCCCTCTTCAGTGTGTCATATTTGTGGATGTCACTCTTCAGTGTGTCGCATATGTGGATGCCACTCTTCATTGTGTCAAGTATGTGGATGTCCCTCTTCAGTGTGTCACGTATGTGGATACCGCTCTTCAGTGTGTCATGTTTGTGGATGTCTCTATTCAGTGTGTCACGTATGTGGATGTCCCTTTTCAGTGTGTCACGTATGTTGATGTCCCTCTTCAGTGTGTGATGTATGTCGATGCCCCTCTTCAGTGTGTCACATATGTGGATGTCCCTGTTCAGTGTGTCACGTATGTGGATGTCCCTCTTCAGTGTGTCATGTATGTGGATGTCCCTCTTCAGTGTGTCACGTATGAGAATGTTCCTTTTCAGTGTGTCATGCATGTGGATGTCACTCTTCAGTGTGTTATGCATGTGGATGTCACTCTTCAGTATGTCATGTATGTGGATTTCCCTCATCAGAGTGTTATGTATGTGGATGTCCCTCTTCAGTGTGTCACGTATGTGGATGTCCCTCTTCAGTGTGTCATGTATGTGGATGACCATCTTCAGTGTGTCATGCATGTGGATGTCCCTGTTCAGTGTGTCACGTATGTGGATGTCCCTTTTCAGTGTGTCATGTTTGTGGATGTCCCTCTTCAGTGTGTGATGTATGTGGATGTCCCTCTTCAGTGTGTCACTTCTGTGGATGTCACTCTTCAGTGTGTCACGTACGTGGATGCCACTCTTCAGTGTCTGATTAATATGGATGTCACTCTTTAGTGTGTCACGTATATGGATGTCACTCTTCAGTGTGTCACTTATGTGGATGGCCCTCTTCAGTGTGTGATGTATGCTGATGTCCCTCTTCATTGTATCACTTATGTGGATGTCCCTTTTCAGTGTGTCACGTATGTGAATGTCCCTCTTCAGTGTGTCATGTATGTGGATGTCACACTTCAGTGTGTTATGCATGTGGATGTCGCTCTTCAGTGTGTCATGTATGTGGATTTCCCTCATCAATGTGTCATGTATGTGGATGTCCCTCGTCCGTGTGTCCCGTATGTGGATGTCACTCTTCAGTGTGTCACATATGTGGATGTCCCTCTTCCGTGTGTTACGTATGTGGATGTCCCTCTTCAGTGTGTCACGTATGTGATTGTCCCTCTTCAGTGTGTCATGCATGTGGATGTCACTCTTCAGTGTGGTATGCATGTGGATGTCACTCTTCAATATGTCATGTATGTGGATTTCCCTCATCAGTGTGTTATGTATGTGGATGTCCCTCTTCAGTGTGTCTTCTATGTGGATGTCCATCTTCAGTGTGTCACCTATGTGGATGACCCTCTTCAGTGTGTCATGCATGTGGATGTCCCTGTTCAGTGTGTCACATATGTGGATGTCCCTCTTCAGTGTGTCATGTATGTGGATGTCCCTCTTCATTGTGTCACGTATGAGAATGTTCCTCTTCAGTGTGTCATGCATGTGGATGTCACTCTTCAGTGTGTTATGCATGTGGATGTCACTCTTCAGTATGCCATGTATGTGGATTTCCCTCATCAGTGTGTTATGTATGTGGATGTCCCTCTTCATTGTGTCACGTATGTGGATGTCCCTCTTCAGTGTGTCATGTATGTGGATGTCCATCTTCTGTGTGTCACGTATGTGGATGACCGTCTTCAGTGTGCCATGCATGTGGATGTCCCTGTTCAGTGTGTCACGTATGTTGATGTCCCTCTTCAGTGTGTGATGTATGTGGATGTCCCTCTTCAGTGTGTCACTTATGTGGATGTCACTCTTCAGTGTGTCACGTACGTGGATGCCACTCTTCAGTGTGTCATGGATATGGATGTCACTCTTCAGTGTCTGATTTATATGGATGTCACTCTTTAGTGTGTCACGTATATGGATGTCACTCTTCAGTGTGTCACTTATGTGGATGTCCCTCTTCAGTGTGTGATGTATGCTGATGTCCCTCTTCATTGTATCACTTATGTGGATGTCCCTTTTCAGTGAGTCACGTATGTGAATGTCCCTATTCAGTGTGTCATGTATGTGGATGTCACTCTTCAGTGTGTCATGTATGTGGATTTCCCTCATCAATGTGTTATGTATGTGGATGTCCCTTTTCAGTGTGTCACGTATGTTGATGTCCCTCTTCAGTGTGTGATGTATGTGGATGTCCCTCTTCTGTGTGTCACGTATGTGTATGTCACTCTTCAGTGTGTCACTTATGTGAATGTCCCTCTTCAGTGTGTCATGTATGTGCATGTCAATCTTCAGTGTGTCACGTATGTGGATGTCACTCTTCAGTGTGTCTCGTATGTGGATGTCCCTCTTCAGTGTGTGATGTATGTGGATGTCCCTCTTCAGTGTGTCACTTATGTGGATGTCCCTCTTCAGTGTGTCACGTATGTGAATGTCCCTCTTCAGTGTGTCATGTATGTGGATTTCCCACATCAATGTGTTATGTAAGTGGATGTCCCTCTTCCGTGTTTCACGTATGTGGATGTCACTCTTTAGTGTGTCACGTATGTGGATGTCCCTCTTCCATGTGTTACGTATGTGGACGTCCCTCTTCAGTGTGTCATGTATGTGAATGTCCCTCTTCAGTGTGTAATGCATGTGGATGTCACTCTTCAGTGTGGTATGCATGTGGATGTCACTCTTCAGTATGTCATGTATGTGAATTTCCCTCTTCAGTGTATATGTATGTGGATGTCCCTCTTCAATGTGTCACATATGTGGATGTCCCTCTTCAGTGTGTCATGTATGTGGATGTCCACCTTCAGTGTGTCACGTATGTGGATGACCCTCTTCAGTGTGTCATGCATGTGGATGTCCCTGTTCAGTGTGTCACGTATATGTGGATGTCCCTCTTCAGTGTGTCATGTATGTGAATGTCTCTCTTCAGTGTGTCACATATGAGAATGTCCCTCTTCAGTGTGTCATGCATGTGGATTTCACTCTTCAGTGTGTTATGCATGTGGATGTCACTCTTCAGTATGACATGTATGTGGATTTCCCTCATCAGTGTGTTATGTATGTGGATGTCCCTCTTCAGTGTGTCACGTATGTGGATGTCCCTCTTCAGTGTGTCATGTATGTGGATGTCCATCTTCTGTGTGTCACGTATGTGGATAACCCTCTTCAGTGTGTCATGCATGTGGATGTCCCTGTTCAGTGTGTCACGTATGTGGATGTCCCTCTTCAGTGTGTCATGTATGTGGATGTCCCTTTTCAGTGTGTCACTTATGTGGATGTCACTCTTCAGTGTGTCACGCACGTGGATGCCAATCTTCAGTGTGTCATGTATATGGATGTCACTCTTCAGTGTGAGATGTATGTGGATGTCACTCTTTAGTGTGTCACATAAATGGATGTCACTCTTCAGAGTGTCACGTATGTGGATGTCCCTCTTCAGTGTGTCATATTTGTGGATGTCACTCTTCAGTGTGTCGCATATGTGGATGCCACTCTTCATTGTGTCAAGTATGTGGATGTCCCTCTTCAGTGTGTCACGTAGGTGGATACCGCTCTTCAGTGTGTCATGTTTGTGGATGTCTCTATTCAGTGTGTCACGTATGTGGATGTCCCTTTTCAGTGTGTCACGTATGTTGATGTCCCTCTTCAGTGTGTGATGTATGTCGATGCCCCTCTTCAGTGTGTCACATATGTGGATGTCCCTGTTCAGTGTGTCACGTATGTGGATGTCCCTCTTCAGTGTGTCATGTATGTGGATGTCCCTCTTCAGTGTGTCACATATGAGAATGTTCCTCTTCAGTGTGTCATGCATGTGGATGTCACTCGTCAGTGTGTTATGCATGTGGATGTCACTCTTCAGTATGTCATGTATGTGGATTTCCCTCATCAGAGTGTTATGTATGTGGATGTCCCTCTTCAGTGTGTCACGTATGTGGATGTCCCTCTTCAGTGTGTCATGTATGTGGATGTCCATCTTCTGTGTGTCACGTATGTGGATGACCATCTTCAGTGTGTCATGCATGTGGATGTCCCTGTTCAGTGTGTCACGTATGTGGATGTGCCTTTTCAGTGTGTCATGTTTGTGGATGTCCCTCTTCAGTGTGTGATGTATGTGGATGTCCCTCTTCAGTGTGTCACTTCTGTGGATGTCACTCTTCAGTGTGTCACGTACGTGGATGCCACTCTTCAGTGTCTGATTTATATGGATGTCACTCTTTAGTGTGTCACGTATATGGATGTCACTCTTCAGTGTGTCACTTATGTGGATGGCCCTCTTCAGTGTGTGATGTATGCTGATGTCCCTCTTCATTGTATCACTTATGTGGATGTCCCTTTTCAGTGTGTCACGTATGTGAATGTCCCTCTTCAGTGTGTCATGTATGTGGATGTCACACTTCAGTGTGTTATGCATGTGGATGTCGCTCTTCAGTGTGTCATGTATGTGTATTTCCCTCATCAATGTGTCATGTATGTGGATGTCCCTCGTCCGTGTGTCCCGTATGTGGATGTCACTCTTCAGTGTGTCACATATGTGGATGTCCCTCTTCCGTGTGTTACGTATGTGGATGTCCCTCTTCAGTGTGTCACGTATGTTATTGTCCCTCTTCAGTGTGTCATGCATGTGGATGTCACTCTTCAGTGTGGTATGCATGTGGATGTCACTCTTCAGTATGTCATGTATGTGGATTTCCCTCATCAGTGTGTTATGTATGTGGATGTCCCTCTTCAGTGTGTCTTCTATGTGGATGTCCATCTTCAGTGTGTCACCTATGTGGATGACCCTCTTCAGTGTGTCATGCATGTGGATGTCTCTGTTCAGTGTGTCACATATGTGGATGTCCCTCTTCAGTGTGTCATGTATGTGGATGTCCCTCTTCATTGTGTCACGTATGAGAATGTTCCTCTTCAGTGTGTCATGCATGTGGATGTCACTCTTCAGTGTGTTATGCATGTGGATGTCATTCTTCAGTATGCCATGTATGTGGATTTCCCTCATCAGTGTGTTATGTATGTGGATGTCCCTCTTCATTGTGTCACGTATGTGGATGTCCCTCTTCAGTGTGTCATGTATGTGGATGTCCATCTTCTGTGTGTCACGTATGTGGATGACCGTCTTCAGTGTGCCATGCATGTGGATGTCCCTGTTCAGTGTGTCACGTATGTTGATGTCCCTCTTCAGTGTGTGATGTATGTGGATGTCCCTCTTCAGTGTGTCACTTATGTGGATGTCACTCTTCAGTGTGTCACGTACGTGGATGCCACTCTTCAGTGTGTCATGTATATGGATGTCACTCTTCAGTGTCTGATTTATATGGATGTCACTCTTTAGTGTGTCACGTATATGGATGTCACTCTTCAGTGTGTCACTTATGTGGATGTCCCTCTTCAGTGTTTGATGTATGCTGATGTCCCTCTTCATTGTATCACTTATGTGGATGTCCCTTTTCAGTGTGTCACGTATGTGAATGTCCCTCTTCAGTGTGTCATGTATGTGGATGTCACTCTTCAGTGTGTCATGTTTGTGGATGTCCCTCTTCAGTGTGTCATGTATGTGGATTTCCCTCATCAGTGTGTTATGTATGTGGATGTCCCTCTTCAGTGTGTCACGTATGTGGTTGTCCCTCTTCAGTGTGTCAAGTATGTGGATGTCCCTCTTCCGTGTGTCATGTTTGTGGATGTCCCTCTTCAGCGTGTCACATATGTGAATGTCCCTCTTCAGTGTGTCATGCATGTGGATGTCACTCTTCAGTGTGTTATGTATGTGGATGTCACTCTTCAGTGTGTCATATATGTGGATTTCCCTCATCAGTGTGTTATGTATGCGGATGTCCCTCTTCAGTGTGTGATGTATGTGGATGTCCCTCTTCAGTGTGTCACTTATGTGGATTTCCCTCTTCTGTGTGTCATGTATGTGGATGTCCTTCTTCAGTGTGTCATGTATGTGGATGTCCCTCTTCAGTGTGTCATGCATGTGGATGTCCCTGTTCAGTGTGTCACGAATGTGGATGTCTCTCTTCAGTGTGTCATATATGTGGATGTCCCTCTTCAGTGTGTCACGTATGTGGATACCGCTCTTCAGTGTGTCATGTTTGTGGATGTCTCTATTCAGTGTGTCACGAATGTGGATGTCCCTTTTCAGTGTGTCACATATGTTGATGTCCCTCTTCAGTGTGTGATGTATGTGGATGTCCCTCTTCAGTGTGTCACTGATGTGGATGTCACTCTTCAGTGTGTCATGTACGTGGATGCCACTCTTCAGTGTGTCATGTATGTGGATGTCACTCTTCAGTGTGTCATGTATGTGGATGTCACTGTTTAGTGTGTCACGTATGTGGATGTCCCTTTTCAGTGTGTCACATATGTTGATGTCCCTCTTCAGTGTGTGATGTATGTGGATGTCCCTCTTCAGTGTGTCACTTATGTGGATGTCACTCTTCAGTGTGTCACGTACGTGGATGCCACTCTTCAGTGTGTCATGTATATGGATGTCACTCTTCAGTGTCTGATTTATATGGATGTCACTCTTTAGTGTGTCACGTATATGGATGTCACTCTTCAGTGTGTCACTTATGTGGATGTCCCTCTTCAGTGTTTGATGTATGCTGATGTCCCTCTTCATTGTATCACTTATGTGGATGTCCCTTTTCAGTGTGTCACGTATGTGAATGTCCCTCTTCAGTGTGTCATGTATGTGGATGTCACTCTTCAGTGTGTCATGTTTGTGGATGTCCCTCTTCAGTGTGTCATGTATGTGGATTTCCCTCATCAGTGTGTTATGTATGTGGATGTCCCTCTTCAGTGTGTCACGTATGTGGTTGTCCCTCTTCAGTGTGTCAAGTATGTGGATGTCCCTCTTCCGTGTGTCATGTTTGTGGATGTCCCTCTTCAGCGTGTCACATATGTGAATGTCCCTCTTCAGTGTGTCATGCATGTGGATGTCACTCTTCAGTGTGTTATGTATGTGGATGTCACTCTTCAGTGTGTCATATATGTGGATTTCCCTCATCAGTGTGTTATGTATGCGGATGTCCCTCTTCAGTGTGTGATGTATGTGGATGTCCCTCTTCAGTGTGTCACTTATGTGGATTTCCCTCTTCTGTGTGTCATGTATGTGGATGTCCTTCTTCAGTGTGTCATGTATGTGGATGTCCCTCTTCAGTGTGTCATGCATGTGGATGTCCCTGTTCAGTGTGTCACGAATGTGGATGTCTCTCTTCAGTGTGTCATATATGTGGATGTCCCTCTTCAGTGTGTCACGTATGTGGATACCGCTCTTCAGTGTGTCATGTTTGTGGATGTCTCTATTCAGTGTGTCACGAATGTGGATGTCCCTTTTCAGTGTGTCACATATGTTGATGTCCCTCTTCAGTGTGTGATGTATGTGGATGTCCCTCTTCTGTGTGTCACTGATGTGGATGTCACTCTTCAGTGTGTCATGTACGTGGATGCCACTCTTCAGTGTGTCATGTATGTGGATGTCACTCTTCAGTGTGTCATGTATGTGGATGTCACTGTTTAGTGTGTCACGTATGTGGATGTCCCTTTTCAGTGTGTCACGTATGTTGATGTCCCTCTTCAGTGTGTGATGTATATGGATGTCACTCTTCGGTGTCTCATGCATGTGGATGTCCCTCTTCAGTGTGTCACGTATGTGGATGTCCCTCTTCAGTGTGTCATGCATGTGGATGTCACTCTTCAGTGTGTTATGCATGTGGATGTCACTCTTCAGTGTGTCATGTATGTGGATTTCCCTCATCAATGTGTCATCTATGTGTATGTCCCACTTCCGTGTGTCCCATATGTGGATGTCACTCTTCTGTGTGTCACATATGTGGATGTCCCTCTTCCGTGTGTTACGTATGTGGATGTCCCTCTTCAGTGTGTCACGTATGTGAATGTCCCTCTTCAGTGTGTCATGCATGTGGATGTCAGACTTCAGTGTGGTATGCATGTGGATGTCGCTCTTAAGTATGTCATGTATGTGGATTTCCCTCATCAGTGTGTTATGTATGTGGATGTCCCTCTTCAGTGTGTCACGTATGTGGATGTCACTCTTCAGTGTGTCTTGTATGTGGATGTCCATCTTCAGTGTGTCACGTATGTGGATGACCCTCTTCAGTGTGTCATGCATGTGGATGTCCCTGTTCAGTGTGTCACATATGTGGATGTCCCTCTTCAGTGTGTCACGTATGTGGATGACCCTCTTTAGTGTGTCATGCATGTAGATGTCCCTGTTCAGTGTGTCACGTATGTGGAAGTCCCTCTTCAGTGTGTCATGTATGTGGATGTCCCTCTTCAGTGTGTCACGTATGAGAATGTTCCTCTTCAGTGTGTCATGCATGTGGATGTCACTCTTCAGTGTGTTAGGCATGTGGATGTCACTCTTCAGTATGTCATGTATGTGGATTTCCCTCATCAGTGTGTTATGTATGTGGATGTCCCTCTTCAGTGTGTCACGTTTGTGGATGTCCCTCTTCAGTATGTAATGTATGTGGATGTCCATCTTCTGTGTGTCACGTATGTGGATGACCATCTTCAGTGTGTCATGCATGTGGATGTCCCTGTTCAGTGTGTCACGTATGTGGATGTCCCTTTTCAGTGTGTCACGTATGTTGATGTCCCTCTTCAGTGTGTGATGTATGTGGATGTCCCTCTTCAGTGTGTCACTTATGTGGATGTCACTCTTCAGTGTGTCACGTACGTGGATGCCACTCTTCAGTGTGTCATGTATATGGATGTCACTCTTCAGTGTCTGATTTATATGGATGTCACTCTTTAGTGTGTCACGTATATGGATGTCACTCTTCAGTGTGTCACTTATGTGGATGTCCCTCTTCAGTGTGTGATGTATGCTGATGTCCCTCTTCATTGTATCACTTATGTGGATGTCCCTTTTCAGTGAGTCACGTATGTGAATGTCCCTATTCAGTGTGTCATGTATGTGGATGTCACTCTTCAGTGTGTCATGTATGTGGATGTCCTTCTTCAGTGTGTCATTTATGTGGATGTCTCTCTTCCGTGTGTCATGTATGTGGATGTCCCTCATCAGTGTGTCACGTATGTTGATGTCCCTCTTCAGTGTGTGATGTATGTGGATGTCCCTCTTCTGTGTGTCACGTATGTGTATGTCACTCTTCAGTGTGTCACTTATGTGAATGTCCCTCTTCAGTGTGTCATGTATGTGCATGTCACTCTTCAGTGTGTCACGTATGTTGATGTCCCTCTTCAGTGTGTGATGTATGTGGATGTCCCTCTTCTGTGTGTCACGTATGTGTATGTCACTCTTCAGTGTGTCACTTATGTGAATGTCCCTCTTCAGTGTGTCCTGTATGTGCATGTCACTCTTCAGTGTTTCACGTATGTGGATGTCACTCTTCAGTGTGTCACGTATGTGGATGTCCCTCTTCAGTGTGTGATGTATGTGGATGTCCCTCTTCAGTGTGTCACTTATGTGGATGTCCCTCTTCAGTGTGTCACGTATGTGAATGTCCCTCTTCAGTGTGTCATGCATGTGGATGTCACTCTTCAGTGTGTTATGCATGTGGATGTCACTCTTCAGTGTGTCATGTATGTGGATTTCCCACATCAATGTGTTATGTATGTGGATGTCCCTCTTCCGTGTGTCACGTATGTGGATGTCACTTTTTAGTGTGTCACATATGTGGATGTCCCTCTTCCATGTGTTACGTATGTGGATGTCCCTCTTCAGTGTGTCATGTATGTGAATGTCCCTCTTCAGTGTGTCATGCATGTGGATGTCACTCTTCAGTGTGGTATGCATGTGGATGTCACTCTTCAGTATGTCATGTATGTGGATTTCCCTCATCAGTGTGTTATGTATGTGGATGTCCCTCTTCAGTGTGTCACGTATGTGGATGTCCCTCTTCAGTGTGTCATGTATGTGGATGTCCACCTTCAGTGTGTCACGTATGTGGATGACCCTCTTCATTGTGTCATGCATGTGGATGTCCCTGTTCAGTGTGTCATGTATATGTGGATGTCCCTCTTCAGTGTGTCATGTATGTGGATGTCCCTCTTCAGTGTGTCACATATGAGAATGTCCCTCTTCAGTGTGTCATGCATGTGGATGTCACTCTTCAGTGTGTTATGCATGTGGATGTCACTCTTCATTATGACATGTATGTGGATTTCCCTCATCAGTGTGTTATGTATGTGGATGTCCCTCTTCAGTGTGTCATGTATGTGGATGTCCCTTTTCAGTGTGTCATGTATGTGGATGTCCATCTTCTGTGTGTCACGTATGTGGATGACCCTCTTCAGTGTGTCATGCATGTGGATGTCCCTGTTCAGTGTGTCATGTATGTGGATGTCCCTCTTCAGTGTGTCATGTATGTGGATGTCCCTCTTCAGTGTGTCACTTATGTGGATGTCACTCTTCAGTGTGTCACGCACGTGGATGCCACTCTTCAGTGTGTCATGTATATGGATGTCACTCTTCAGTGTGTGATGTATGTGGATGTCACTCTTTAGTGTGTCACGTATATGGATGTCACTCTTCAGTGTGTCACATATGTGGATGTCCCTCTTCAGTGTGTCATGTTTGTGGATGTCACTATTCAGTGTGTCACATATGTGGATGTCCCTCTTCAGTGTGTGATGTATGTGGATGTCCATCTTCAGTGTGTGATGTGTGTGGATGTCCCTCTTCCGTATGCCACTTTTGTGGATGTCACTCTTCAGTGTGTCGCGTATGTGGATGCCACTCTTCATTGTGTCATGTATGTGGATGTCCCTCTTCAGTGTGTCATGTATGTGGATACCGTTCTTCAGTGTGTCATGTTTGTGGATGTCTCTATTCAGTGTGTCACGTATGTGGATGTCCCTTTTCAGTGTGTCACGTATGTTGATGTCCCTCTTCAGTGTGTGATGTATGTCGATGCCCCTCTTCAGTGTGTCACATATGTGGATGTCCCTCTTCAGTGTGTCATGTCTGTGGATGTCACTATTCAGTTTGTCACGTATGTGGATGTCCCTCTTCAGTGTGTCACGTATGTGGATGTCCCTCTTTAGTGTGTGATGTATGTGGATGTCCCTCTTCAGTATGTCACTTATGTGGATGTCACTCTTCAGTGTGTCACGTATGTGGATGCCACTCTTCATTGTGTCATGTATGTGGATGTCACTCTTCAGTGTGTCATGTATGTGGATGGCACTCTTTAGTGTGTCACATATGTGGAACTCACTCTTCAGTGTGTCACAGCAGTACCCATAGTACCCAGACTGCCAAGATTTACTATAACTTTATAGCCCATAGCAACCAAACGGATTCTGGCTATCAATTACCAGAATGTACTAGTGATAGCTAGAATTTGATTGGTTGTATTGCTATGGGCAACTTCTTTTCTTTTCCTGTTTAGATGGTATAGTAAGTCTCCCCACCTGCCTTTTTACTATTCTTGTGTCCTCATAGACCTATGCTCAAATTTCACCAAAGACTTTGCGACTAAATCTCCCCTTAAGTCCCACCACACACATTTGTACAAAACATGTGTCTTATTTGGATCAATAATACCACAAGTGTAAATTGTTGGGTACCCTGGGCAATGGCGCTGGCGTGCAGCTGCTGCATGCGTCTTAACGCTAACCCTGGTATAAAGACTGCGGACCAGTACAAGTGAGCCGCATGGCGCAAAACTCATTAACGTATGAGGGCACATCGGTAGTAGCACCTAGAAAATAAGCGTCTTATGGCTACACTCTTTTTGCGCGGTGTGCAGCGTGCCAGACTCCATAAGTGTCCGGATTTACATAAATGTTCTAATAACATTATTGCTTATTAAATACATAGCTCACAATAGCAATAATATAAAAATAAAATTGAATGTTTTAATAAACGCATCGAGCCTCATATCGAGTTAGCAGTAAATACAGCTAGAAGGCAGCAGCAAAAGTCATGATGTGTGCAGGGGGACACATGTAAAGTGTGGGGACTGATTTACATGGGCTGGGGGCTGTGAACTTGCTCTACTGTAAATCACAGCGATAGAATATAAAAGCAGCATTTTCCCTGCATGCAAAAAAAAGTTGGAATGTTGGTATAAAAATAATCACTCAACCAGGGACTACAACGAAATGATTCAATTCATATCCATTCTATCATAGGAATCAGACTTGTTTATGTTATGTTATTATTACAAAGGTTTCGTTGCACCTGAAGAAGCACGAAGCAATCTGACATGGTTCAGATTTCCACTTTTCCTGGCGGTTTGGAGAATCTGAAATGATGAACGAGATAACAGTTGTTGTATCACAGTGTCATAAAAAGATGTAAAAAACAACAACTATGGGAACAAATTGAAAGTTCTAATTGATCTGTTTTCAAAGTATATTTGTTTGAATTTTTCTACCTGAGACCAAAATAAGAAGCTTCAATCAGCAATAGAAATGTTTGCCTGAATCGAGAAGATTTCTGTGAACTGACCAACAGTAAATTTACTCACTGGCAAAAGTTCAAATACTCAAGAACAACCCCCTCATCCCCCCTATACACACACAAAAACATCCAGGAGCTGATTTTGGATGCCACGGCAGCTGTGTCTCTCTTTTACGCGTGTAGCGTGTGAGACTTTATGCTGATAGCGCTGCAAGCCCTTCCCTGGTGTACATCTGTACGTCTGCATGTGCAAGGACTAAGACGCCTACTTTGAGCGCCTTTAGATGCTGAAATACTGCTTGGTGTGCAACCGTCAGTTGCACCATCAAAACTTGCACAGCCCCATGCTAGGTACAATTTTTCTATCAGAGTATGGCACAAGGAGATGGGTCTGAGTGCCGGGAGCCTGTCTCACCCCCTACTCACTGTAACTCTCCCCTCATTACACTAAGCTTCAGTGTCCATTGATTCTCCTACCTGCATCACTGTGTCTTCTCTTTGCACGGCTGACAGAGCTCCAATTTTTGAACACTGCAGTGCACTTCCTGGTCACATGACACATCCAAGGTATCCATCAGTGCTCAAGGCACACCCCCCATACTCAGAGGCATGCCTCTATTAGCTCTCTTACTGCCCGTGGTGTGGCCCTGCTCGTAGTTCTACAAGCAGTGTCTGACTATACAGAAGCGAGGCTGAGCTGTTGCTGCCTCCTTCGCTCGTCGCGTCTGGCGCATGCGCACGACGGAGCTCCCTCCGTCGTGCACATGCTCAGTCCAGAACATCGACCCACTTGCGAGCGGACAGCCGCTTGCGAGTGGGTCTGAATCAGGCCCAAGGTGCGGGCAGTGGTGCACCCATCTACTTAAAGCCCATGTTATCCTCTATAACAAGCCTAGCCAACCTGTGACTCTCCAGCTGTTGTGAAACTACAAGTCACAGGATACCCACCCACTGGTCAGCTTGTAAAGCATGCTGGGACTTGTAGTTTTACAACAGCTAGAGAGCCACAGGTTGGCCAGGCCTGCTCTAGAATCTCAGATAACTACAGTATTTATCTTAACACATGCAAGAAAGCTAATTTAACAGCAGGCCTCTGTTATACCATTTAGCATATTGAGGTGATTGAAATGTACACTCTTTATCTCATTGATCTTTATATAACTTTACATGAATTCAGAGCATGGACCCCCTCTGACAGAAACGATTTATTGTGACTTTAAGGGGTCAATCCTATTAGGTGCGAATGGCAAGGTGTGATGTGCAAGTTGTTATTTTCACTTCAAATTCACATAGCGAATTCAGGGCCTGATTCAGAGCCGCTCGAAAGCGGCCGCTCATTCGCTCCGAGCGATGTTCGCACAACTGCGCATGCGTATGGGTTGTAATACGCATGCGCGAACCAGTCATTGCGGTCGGAAATTGTGTGCTCGCAAAATAGCGAATGCCTGCTAATTTGAGTGACAGAATGAGGCGTTTGTGGGTGGTAACAGGGGAAGGTGCTTGAAAACGGGGAGAGGAGATCCGAACGCAGGCGTGCCAAACGGTCAAAATGGGCGTTTTAAGGGTGTGCATAATTAACAAAGCAGCGTCATCGACCACGTCACTTGGTTGTCTTTTAGCCTGAACTGCTCGCATGATTGCGGTAGGAAAATCCTACCACAAGCACTGCGAGCAGTTCATACGCCTTTCGATGTACTCGATTAATCTAATAAATAGCGGGGATGACGTAGGATGCAAGCGGCCAAGGGGGCGTTTTTAAAAAAAATAGCAAGCGCATGTTTCGTTCGCTCATTCAGACATAGAGGCGTCAACAGACCGCAAAGAGCGAGCGCTCTATTTAAATATCCGGCCCCTTTTTCTGAACGAGCGAG
Organism: Taudactylus pleione; assembly: GCA_031769625.1. Taxonomy (NCBI): domain Eukaryota; kingdom Metazoa; phylum Chordata; class Amphibia; order Anura; family Myobatrachidae; genus Taudactylus; species Taudactylus pleione. Next base: position 1,003,293 of record JAUIMM010000358.1, read on the forward strand.
CGCAAATAGCGTCCGGCTCTGAATCAGGCCCTCATTTTCCAATCCAATGAGCAACTCGCACAGATCAGTCAGACTGAATTCTCAACTTTCCACTCGCACCTCCCTGAGTGTGAGAGATGGAAAGGAAAATCTTTATTTTAAGGTTAAAATGTGGGGACACTGGGTTTGATTCAGAGCTGGACGCTCTGAAAGAGCGCTTGCTCTGAATCAGGGTGTTTTTTTTTTGTGCGGCCTTCTGGCCACTTGCATAGCTGTGGGTGACCACCCACAGCTATTGCGAGTGGCCAAATAATGGGGCTTGTGATGAGACCCTTGTGGAAGGGTCTTGTTCCCCCAAGCCCCAGTGAGCTTCTGGCTCTTAATAGAGACGGAAGCTCACCAGTGACATCACTCATGATGTCAGTGGGCCCCCAAATGGCAGGCGTTCCGTCGGGAACGCCTCCGTTTGGTCAGCCACCTCCCCTGCCCGCCTCCAAGTCAACAGCCGCCCCCTTTTGGTGGAAGACCCAGAGCGACGGAGTACCCGTCGCTAGCCGGGTCTCGCTCATGCACACATCGGAGCTGGCTCCAGCGTGCGCATGCGCAGTGGCCAAACATCGACCTGCTCGCGAGCGCATAGCGCTTGTGAGCGGGTCTGAATCAGGCCCACTGTGCTGACCTGCTTGGACACCCCCCCTAATGACCAATTAGGCATTTGGAAGTTTCCAATTAGCTTATTTAGTCCAATAAATACATGTCATTTTTTTGGGAAGAAAAAAAAGGTTCCTCAAATTACCCCAAAATCACCCTTTTTCCTACTTTTTTCATTTAATTAGTTTTCTTGCATTTAAGAAAAACCTACAGCACCTTCCTAATGCCCACAAACAGCCTTCCATATGGTCCTGCTAATGAAATTATCCATTTTGGGGGATCCAGGATGGTCTCCCCACATTTTCATGCATTTCTCGCAAAACTGATATGCCATTCAATTCGCACCCCTCCGCTGCGAGTAGTGCGAATAGGCATTTTTAATTGGATTGGAGAAATCTCGGGAGCGCGCATCACTGTGAAGTGTGCGAGTTTCAAGAAACAAACTCGCTACTCGCCATTCACACCTAATTGGATTGCGCCCTAAGAGCGAAACATAAAAACAATGCATTGATAACACTATTGCGTTCGGTAATAGCAAGCCATCGAAATAAGAACAACAGGACAGAACCTCTTGTTGCTGTAATATTGGTCACATGACACATTGTCATGCACCCAGAAGGGACATATCTGCTGATGGCAGCTTACATCAAGCACCTTCTCTAGTCCATAAACAAGCAGCGTTTGATTTAACACTGGAATACATCAATATTGTTGCCCGTACAGCACAGAGCAACATCTCTTATTATTTCCAGGCTTCGACCTGCATTGAAATTCTGCTACAAAAGGTAACATAAAAAAATACATAGAAATATATAAATAAATATTGTATTGACTGAATGTAGTTTTGAGAACATTAAGAAAGTGGTTTCGGCTTTCAGACCTGATAAGATGCTGCCTGCTGCTGTGCTGAGCTACAATCACCTTGGGGGCTAGGAAGAAGAAAGACCGCTCCTGCAAGAAAATTTGCTTTTATTGTATGGTAACCTCCAGCTGCCTATTTACAGAGATCATTAAACTCCCCATTGTCTTTCAGTTACTCATAATGTTACATGTTAACTCGTTATTCCTGTTGCATAAACCGATACGTTCTAAGCCATTATTGCAACAATGCTCAATCTACAAACAATACAGAAACTTTGTAAAGAGAAAAAAAAATACAGTACATAAAAATATGTTCTAGTAAATGAAATATCATTGTACCTTACTGTAATTTTATTACAAAGATTACATTTCTGAAGTCGCACGGAAAAGCAGAAAATCGTTTGCTACCAACGATATTAAAATACTATATATTATTTTCTAGTCTAATAATGGCAAAACCAAAACAGATATATTGGGCCAAATGTAATAGGTAGTCTGTTTTGGTAAATTGCGAGTTTGGTGCTAAACTCGCAATTTTTCACAACTCTCCAATGTAATAGGGTGTCTGTTTTTCAGAGTTACTAAAACTCTCCATTCTCAAACTCGCATCCAGATATTTTCACATTGAAAACAATCAACTCGCCCAATGTAATAGAGTGTCTGTTTCAGACTCGCAAAAAAAATATTACCAAAAGTCCCCAAATAATAGACCTGCTTCAGGCTAGCAAGTACATCCTGAGCAGGTCAGATTAACACAGAAACATACACATATCCATGAGATATGTACATGTTTCTGTGTGTACTTATGTAAAATGTTTTTAAATAAAAAAAAAATGACGTGCACCCCCTCCCCAAAAGCATAACCAGCCCCGGGCTTTATAAAGCCTGTTCTGGTTCTAAAAATACAAGGGCCAAAATGCGTAGGGGGCCCCTGTATATTAAGAACCAGCACAGGGCTTTGTTGAGCTGGTCCTGGTTCTGGAAAATCAGGGGACAAAACGAGTAGGGGTCCCCTGAAAATTCCAGAACCAGCACCGAACTCTGTCTAGTGGGGGGATAATGCCACAGCCAGGGAAAACCTTTCACCGGTTTCCCCGGCCAAAGCATTATCCCTGACCACTAGTCAGTCCAGGCCGGGGATCCCTGAGGAGTTGAGGACCCCCCCAATAAAGGGGTCCCCCTCTCCAGGGCACCCCAGGCCTAGACTGATAGCCCGGGGCTATCCCCGGCACCCTATGCCCGTGGGTGCCGGGTTGATAGTGTTAGTGTAAAGTGTAAAAATAAAGTTTCCATATTGTCTTTAGTTGTAGAACCACAAGTACCAGCAAGCCTCCCCTGCATGCTGGTATTTGGAGAACCACAAATACCAGCATGCGGGGCATTACGGGCCCGCTGGCACTTGTAGTTCCACAACTAAAGAAATACATTCCCTGATTGGCTGGCGGCCCCTTCACTGACCGGGCACATGTGTGCCCCGGTCATTTACACGGAGCAAAGGTATGTGTACACACATACCTTTCCTAGTCCGGCATGGATTGTTTTTTTGCGTTTTTTTATTTAACCCCTGGATTGCCAGTGGACGTGATCGACGCATAGGAGAGGTGAGTATGGATTTTTTTTTCAGGTACACCCCTATGGATTACTTCGGATACTAGGTGAGTATGTGTGAGTGTGAGTGTGCATGTATGTCTTAATAAAATTATACATTCACGGTGTATGTTTGTTTATTTACGTATTTCTTTAGTTGTGGAACTACAAGTGCCAGCGGGCTCGTAATGCCCCGCATGCTGGTATTTGTGGTTCTCCAAATACCAGCATGCAGGGAAGGCTTACTGGTACTTGTGGTTCTACAACTAAAGACAATATGCAAACTTTATTTTTACACTTTACACTATCAACCCGGCACCCACCTCCCCAGGGTGCCGGGGATAGCCACGGGCTATCAGTTAACGATACTAGATCAGAACCTCTATATACCCATGCCTGTACCTTCTAAAATCCTTCCTATAAATCTCCAAGGATGACGCTAATTTGCGTACGCAGTCATACAGTAAATAAAGACTTAGACCTGGAATCTGTGGTTCCAAAGCACAAGTGTTATTTAAGTAAAAGTTCAGACAGTTACACGCAATTGATCCAGACACAATTTAGGCGCAAAAGGAATTATACAGACCCAAGTACAGTATACATACGCAGCGCTTCCGGACCCGAAGATAGGCATCAGCAAGAGACCCCTCGTCATTCAGCACGAAGACTAAGAACCCAGCGTTTGAGCACACATATTTATACCCCCCCAGAATAGACAGGACAATAGAGAAGTTTGTTGCTGATATCATTGGTTCCCAGGGGAGAAGCATCTGTTAAAGAGCATTTAACAGGATGGTTCAAATAGACTCTCCCTGCCTCTAACAGCTGGGGATCTTTCCCTTCCCGCCCCCTGCAACATCCTAACAGTTGTTCATGAAATATACATTTTGCTGCTTGTAGGCTCTGCGATCCATAACTCGAGAATGCATGATGCGATCTCCCCACTGATAACACCAGAATACTGTAAAAAGAGTACGCATCAGTATGAAACCAAACATGACTTGTTTAGCATGTATAAAACCTTAGTTATCAAATATCTTTATTTCTCAGCATTTAAACTAACTGAACCAACTTAAATCATATACTTTAAAGCTTATTAAACCTTATGTGTGAATATGTAATGTGTGAGTATTCAGGTTTTGATATAAGGATGCTAGTTAACTTGGGGCAGATGCGTGCGCATAAAGCTAATAAAACAGCGGTTTCATACAAAGTCCTATGCATTCGCTAATATGCGACTAGTTAACAGCGCATTTGTGTGTATTAATGTGTGTATGAGAAACGGTGAACGATGCAATCGCATGGTGCTAATAGTATTATCGCCACATGTACTAAAATGTGAGTTTATCTAAAATGGCGTTTGGGCGGCTATTCGCAAAATGGCGTCTTGCGATCTCATTCTCAAGTTGGCGTCTTGCAGCCAGTCGCAAGATGGTGCCATCATGATTAAATTTTAAACTGAACTTGTCTCAGCCAATTATTCAGCTTCGACAGTCCACCCTTTGATAGCAAACAACATGCTATCACAATCTGCTATTAGAATTTAATTTAGGCTTAACATTTACATATTATTTAGTGTTATTATGGGATGGTACAAGGTGGTTCATAATCCATCAATAATGTATCTCTGGGTGGGGACATAAAACTACTATTATACGCACACCGCGGATCTTGGAAGAGCATGTGAAAGGTGTGGGAATGCACCAGTCTTATAAAAGCAGTCTTGAAGGGGAATTGAGACTTTACATTATCTGAGGTGTTCTATAGATAACATTTCAATAATACATTCTATGCATGTCTAAATTTATTACATCAAATAATAGTATTTCCTAGTTCAGGGTTGTAATGCAGTTCTATATTTACCTTGGTATACATATTGTCATTACTGACCACCATCATAGTTTCATTCTTACGTTTTACTCTGTTTTTACATTTTCCACACTTCAATACAATAGGAACACACCGGACGCATATGCCAATTATTATGATGACAATCAGTATAAGGATTAAGAATTTACCTATGCTGGCGATCACTTCCTGGACCCATTCCCCTAGGCCTGAGTACCATTTCACTGGGTTCAGCCATGAAACCCATCCTTCTATCTTCTCCCCTACTTCAGCCACTGAAGCATTATGGTTCTTATGAAATTCCCACTTTAGCTGCAGAATTTAATCCATCTTCCGGTCTATCACCTCCTTGGGGTCGCTGGTATCATTGGTGACATAGGTGCAACATTTTACTCCAAATTGGGTGGCTAACATTACACAATACCCTCCAGTAAAAGCAGTTAAATAATTCAGCACTAGCCTGTGTTGCACTAATTCTTTCTTGTACGCTTGCAATTCTCTCCCTGTATACCTGAATGTGTCTTCATACATCTCAGTGATATTATCTATCAATTTAGCAAGTTCCTGGATATATCTAAAATTTAATGTACCCCGAGCGATCCTGGTGGGATCCAATGCGACTAGAACTTGAAAGCCAGTTGTCTCACTGATTAACTGAGTGGCTTTATGTACGTCACCAGGTACCATATTTCTTTTGCCTCTGTGTGCATATTGTGTGTGAAGATATGGTGACGGTGTGTTTTTATGTATACCCAGCATTTTAACATGTGTGAGGGTCATAACTTCTGGGACTACTCTTCCCAGGTAACACAAACCTTCGGAACTCGGGGAGAGCCATTTATACGCTTTTCTTCCACAGATGAAATATACATTATCAGGGAGAACATAAGGAATGGTATGCATCATTATCATTATACACATTTCCCTTGCAAACAATCCTATTTCTGGTTCCTCCATCTGGTACATGCAAGTTTCTGGCTGTATTATTTTAGCACAATAACCATTTGGCACCATACCAATAATTTCTTTGGTGGAACTCAATGAATACCGATATCTAAAATGTTTCCCACCAGACTTAATGGAGCGTAACAGATCATGGTTTATGGACTCATTATCAGCTCTTTGTGAGAAGGTAATCGTCTGATTATTCCCCGTCACTTCCCAACTCCCGGGTCTATTGGGGTTGTTTATGTTTAAGCACAAAAGTGATCTATCTACTTGGAATTGATGGAGTTTGAAATGAGGTGGTTTGGATGAGAGAAATTTTCCATAGGTTGGCACTGTTGGATACAGTTCTCATTAACTAGGGACCCACAAAGCTCACAAATACAGGAATCTTCAGACGATAAACCTCCACACCTTCCCCGAGTATCCGGAATGACAGATCTCTTAACAATGACTGTACTAAGATTGGTCAGACACTCCCCTGATTGGCATTGCACTCCTCCTGACTCCACTCCATCAGCACTGCCATCAGCTCCCATTTCCTCAATCGGTCTCCCATCACAGACACTGGATATCCCCGAACTGACCAGGATGGTGAACACTCTAAAAGAGAATATTTAAATGAACACAGCAGGCCTGTCCATTGTCACAACAAGATCTGCAAATTTCTCTCAGTTCAGGTATCTCACTACAATCTGTTCAGTCCTCCTGGAACAAGCTCGCGATCAACAGGTCCACGCTATCAGCTTTGTCTCCGACTTGTTTCTCTACCAGTTGATTGACCTTTTTGCAGCGAGTGGAATGAACCCAGGTATCTCTCTCGGCCACCTTCAAAAATTTAGTACTCGTCAGCAGCACCTGGTATGGACCCTCCCACCGATCAGTCAAAAAACCTGGTATCCACATTCTACAGTATCCACACATTCCCAAGAAGGTACAAATTTGCTGTTGATTCTGCGGCAGTGTCATGTTCTATATGGCCTGGATTATATCTGTTGTAAGGTGTCGAAACCCCTGGGTTAGGCAGTGTCCGAAATATTTTACTCTGGATTGGCACGGCTGTAGTTTGTCCTTAGCCACCTTGTGTCCTGTTTGTGAGAGATGAAGTAACAAAAGTTTAGTATCATTCAAACATGACATAAACGAGTCAGAACATAGCAATAAATCATCCACATATTGAATTAAAACAGATCCATTGGCAGGTTGAAAAGATTGTAAACAGTCGTGCAATGCCTGGGAGAAGATACTGGGGCTTTCTATGAAACCTTGGGGTAACCGTGTCCATGTGTATTGTAAACCTCTGTATGTAAATGCGAATAGATACTGACAGTCAGGATGGAGAGGCACAGAGAAGAAAGCAGAACAGAGGTCAATGACAGTGAAATGGGTTGCATTTGATGGGATCTGCATCAAAATGACAGCTGGATTTGGCACTACAGGGAATTGGCTCTCTACTACCTTATTAACACCTCTAAGGTCTTGGACCAGCCTATAACCCCTCCCACCACTCTACTTCACCGTGAAAAATGGGACTGTTGGCTACACTAGCTGTATGAACTAAAATTCCCTGTTGCAATAATCGCTCAATTATTGGAAAAACCCCTAATTCTACCTCCTGTTTTAGTGGGTACTGGGGAATTTTTGGAGCTTGCCTACCGCTTTTTAAATTTACCATTACGGGACTTATGTTTGCCATTAATCCAGTGTCCTGTCCATCTTTAGTCCAAAGGGAATCTGGAATTTGGGACAACATTTCATCTACCTGTGATGGAGTTTCATTTAAAACTGTAGAGTGATACATTATCCTTTGAGGAGTGTCTAACATATCCCGCACCTCGTATACCATTCTCTCTGGGATATCTAAAAATACACCATCAGGGGTGCAATATATAACACATCCCATCTTACATAACAAGTCTCTTCCCAGTAGGTTAGTTGGAGCCGCAGCAGCCAGGAGAAAAGAATCCCTGGTATGCAACGGCCCAATAGTAACCTCTGTGGACCTTGTTAAAGGATAATGTTCCACTTTACCTGTTACACCCATTGTTGGTACTGTCTCGTTGGTCACCTGCAAATTAACGGGAGATTTTATCACTGACCTGGTCGCCCCTGTGTCTACAAGAAAAGGATATTCAGTACCAGCTACATCAACCATCATGACCGGTTCTTCCCTAGTACTTCCCGTTAACCTGACTATCTGTAGACTACAGGTATGACCTGACCCCTAGCGTTGGCTACCATTCTCCAATAAAGCATTTACGGCTACAATTGGAGCTGGTACCTGCTGAACATTTGCTGGCCTTTGTGCATATCCCTTATGGGGATATCCAGGTCTTCCCTGATGTGGGGTCCCTACTCTTTTTACTGTACAGTTTCTACTTAAGTGTCGTGTTTGTTTACAGTTAAAACATGTTCGTGTATCGGGTGAAGACATGTGGTGTTGTGAGGTTTGCGCAGAGGGTAAAGGTGGTGGATATGGGTAAGGATAGGGAGGGTAAGGGTATTGTGGGGGATAAGAAGTTGGTGGGTAGCCTGGGACCTGTGGTTGCATCGGGTTAGTGGGATAGAGTTGTGTTTGTTGTTGCGTGGGGTTAGTGAGAGCACATACTTGTTCCGAAGTGAGTGTGTGTGCAAGTACAAGTGTGTCTGTTGGCTGTGATGTTACCGTCATTCCCTCCAGAGCTTGTATACTGACAGCCATTAGTTTTTCGATCTGGGCTTCTCTCTTTTTGGAGATGTTTTTATCATGTTCAATGGTGGTTTCTATGAGGGTATCTATTGTGAGTCCCCGCCAGCCAGGCTGTGAGGTCTGAACCTGAGTTTTTAAAATCTCTTTCAGACCGTCCACAAGTACCGTGACTATTATTCCCCGGCGGTGAGTGCTATCTTTAATATCCTCTATCCCAGTGTTCTGGGTGATAGCCTGCAGAGCCCGATCACAATAATCTTCTACAGTTTCACTCTCCTTCTGCTTAATGGTGAAAATTTTGTTCCAGTTAACTACTACTGGAAAATATATACCCAATTGAGTTACAATGCGGGAAATGTTACCTTGGTTTACTTGGTCTGTTAAGGAAACGTCACCATCCAATACACAATCCGTGATAAATTTTGTCACGTCGGTATTGCGTGGTAGACAGGCCCTTAACACCACACGCCAATCTTTATTAGTGGGTTCATGTGAACTACCCAAATTTCTCAAAAATCTTTGACATTTGGCTAATTCCTTTTTGCGATCGGGGAAATCATATATGATGGAATTTAGTTCTGCTCTTGTCCAAGGACAATGCATTACTACTTCCCTCGTGAGCACTATACCGTTTGCATCTGCATTTCCATTTGGAACAGTTATTGTCCGAATGGGATGCAGACCGGTAGCACTGCTACCTTTGACCTGGTTACCTGGCTGGGGGTTTAATCTGCTGCTGCTACGTATGGTATGAACAACTTCCTTTACGGGTGCAGAGGGCATTAACACTTCCCTTGCTGTTACCGATGGAGATGGAGGCACCACTCGTGATTGTGGTGATGCCGCATCTATCATTTGTACAGCATGGGAAATGGCAGACATTACAATAGGCTCATCATCCACATCATGAACATGTTCTTTATAGTTGCTTAAGAGAGGGTGCAAGTAGCTTGTTACATTTTTATGGGTATTTTTGGTAACTGTACTTGCACCTCCATCCACATAAGGTGGGGGAGGTGAGTGTGAACTGCTGGCAATACTCTCCACGATGCTACCTTGCCGCATGGACGCTGCATTTTGGGGCTCGCCCATATTGCAATTTAGCGCCGCGGACGCATTTTCTGGCAATGTGCTCACGACGCTAGTTTGCGTCGTTTGCACATTTTTAAGCCACGCATCCCCTTCATGCTGCCACAGTTTTAAACATTCAAAATATTTAACCTTTTTCTCTCGGGAGCGCATCAAACTGATGTGATCCCGGCCATTGTCTAACACATTTTTATCAAAACTACCAATTCTGGGAAACGGTCTAACACTCTTCCTCGTCATATTAAACCATAAATCACAATACCTTATTTCATAAGTACCGTACTTAGTATGCATGATACGACGGGCCGATCCGATCGGCGCCTTCCATTAGCAGCACATCATTGTCTAACATCTGTACTCTTTGCGCGGCTACCATTCTGAGACAACTCCTACGCTTTTCAATAAAGATTTAAACTGGTGAAAGACAATCAAGATACTTTCACTTACCTGTGGACGATTTAAACGGCAGCACCCTGGATAAGATTTGAAAAAGGCAACTTCCACACCCGGATAAGAATTAGTAAGTCAACTACCACACCTATTTAAGTTTAAGTCGGCTACTTCCACGCACCTCTCTACAACAAAGACAACATGTACACCTGCTACTGTGTATAGAACGGTAAAACTACTTACCGAGCGGCTAGACTAACCCTTGCACCTAGCCCTTAAGGATCATATGATACCCTTAACTTTGTTCAACAAATATTCACTGTTACACACTTTTTTCCTGCGCAGAAAAATAAACGTTAACCCAGATATTGGTAACAATTGAAAAAAAAAATAAAATAAACCTCAACGGCTTTGTTAAAACACGTGGCAGCAGAACCGTAAGTGCGTATACGCTATTGTGCGATCAGCTGCATACACAATAATGCGACTACCACACAACCGTATAATGACTTTTTAACTGCGTACACAAATGTGCGCCTTTGCAATGCACAAACCTGCGACTTAGCTGCATACTTAGTACTGCGGCACCCCTTTAAACGTAAGGTTCTATCAACAGAGGAAAACAAACTTTTTCCTCTCTTGTCCCTGGATTCTAGTCAGCTTCCTTGATTCACACGGAGATGGATAGCGATCTTTCAGCACAAAGCGGTTGCAGGCAAACCCTGCATGTGGCCACTCCACCCTTTGCTGAAATATCTATAGAAGTATGTACCGTGTGAGCAGGTAAGTGACTTCACTACGAGCCCCCAACTAACGATACTGGATCAGAACCTCTATATACCCCTGCCTGTACCTTCTAAAATCCTTCCTATAAACCTCTAAGGATGATGCTAATTTGCGTACGCAGTCATACAGTAAATAAAGACTTAGACCTGGAATCTGTGGTTCCAAAGCACAAGTGTTATTTAAGTAAAAGTTCAGACAGTTACACGCAATTGATCCAGACACAATTTAGGTGCAAAAGGAATTATACAGACCCAAGTACAGTATACATACGCAGCGCTTCCGGACCCGAAGATAGGCATAAGCAAGAGACCCCTCGTCATTCAGCATTCAGCACAAAGACTAAGAACCCAGCGTTTGAGCACACATATTTATACCCCCCCAGAATAGACAGGACAATAGAGAAGTTTGTTGCTGATGTCATTGGTTCCCAGGGGAGAAGCATCTGTTACAGAGCATTTAACAGGCTGGTTCAAACAGACTCTCCCTGCCTCTAACAGCTGGGGATCTTTCCCTTCCCGCCCCCTGCAACATTCTAACAGTTGTTCATGAAATATACATTTTGTTGCTTGTAGGCTCTGCGATCCATAACTCGAGAATGCATGATGCAATCTCCCCACCGATAACACCAGAATACTGTAAAAAGAGTACGCATCAGTACGAAACCAAACACGACTTGTTTAGCATGTATAAAACCTTAGTTAGCAAATATCTTTATTTCTCAACATTTAAACTGAACCAACTTAAATCTTATACTTTAAAGCTTATTAAACCTTATGTGTGAATATGTAATGTGTGAGTATTCAGGTTTTGATATAAGGACGCTAGTTAACTTGGGGCAGATGCGTGCGCATAAAGCTAATAAAACAGCGGTTTCATACAAAGTCCTATGCATTCGCTAATATGCGACTAGTTAACAGCACAATTTTGTGTATTAATGTGTGTATGAGAAATGGTGAAAGATGCAATCGCATGGTGCTAATAGTATTATCGCCACATGTACTAAAATGTGAGTTTATCTAAAATGGCGCTTAGGCGGCCATTCGCAAAATGGCATCTTGCGATCTCATTCTCAAGATGGCATCTTGCGGCCAGTCGCAAGATGGCGCCGTCGCAATTAAATTTTAAACTGAACTTGCCAATTATTCAGCTTCGACACAGTCTAGGCCTGGGGTGCCCTGGAGGCCGGGGAAAGAGTTGAAAAGTTTTCCCTGGCTGTGGCATTATCCCCCCGCTAGAAAGAGTTTGGTGCTGGTTCTGGAATTTTCAGGGGACCCCTACTCGTTTTGTCCCCTGATTTTCCAGAACCAGGACCAGCTCAACAAAGCCCTGTGCTGGTTCTTAATATACAGGGGCCCTCTACGCATTTTGGTCCCTGTATTTTTAGAACCAGAACAGGCTTTATAAAGCCCGGGGCTGGTTATGCTTTATGGGAGGGGGTGCACGTTTTTTTTTTACACACACACAGAAGCCATCATGGATCAAACTGATGTGTGATGGCTTCTCTAAAACTCGCACCTTTTAATGCTACTCGCAAATGCGAGCTGAAAAGTTTGCAGGTTATTGAATTTGCGAGTTTCAGTATAAACTCGCACTTTTTAAAAGTGCGAGAAAGTGCGAGTTTGTACTGTTACTAAAACAGACACCCTATTACATTTGGCCCATAAAGTTTAAAACACATTTGAATCACAGATCCAGATAAGGGGAGCAGGACGCAGTTAAGGCCCCCATGCACGGTGCAATTTGGCAGCCGATCTAACGGATTGGTACGATATTGCTGCTATATCGTACCGTGTGTGGGCATGATATCGGCCAGTGCTCGCTCCCGTGGGATTGTACATAGCACCTCCAGATCTTACTGCATGTTCACTTGATCTGGGGATGCGTTGTACGATCCCATGCATCGCTATGCAGGTGGGGGAGGGGGGTACCGGCATATTGGGCGGTCAGCCATGCGATCGCTCCGTGTGTGGGGCCTGTCCGATATGTCGGCCATTGGATCGCAAGTCGCATCGCAAGGTGCATATCGCACTTAGTATGGGGATCTTTAGGGGTAAGATACGGACACAGCTGGAGCAACACAATAGGCCTGACTCAGAAATGGAAAGACTTGCACAGCTGGACTCTAGCGGTTGTACAATACCATACAGCTAAAATACTAATGCTGCAGAAGACGTCTGAAGAGAAGAGACACCTCCTGTCAGCATTCGCGATGCTGATGCAATGCTTGTTTCAGACAGATCTCTTGCACCCAGCAGCTGGTGGGTGCAAGTGTAGCGTTACTAAGGGTGACAGCTGCATTTGATGCTGGAATAATAGTGGGCAATGTGACCATGCACATGAAGCTGCATGGACACTTGCATAGAGGATGCACACATTCGCATGGTAGTATATTTGGCTGCCAAGGACTTCCTCTCTTGTGACCGTTTTCCGTCCCACTTAGAATCAGGCCCTATGGGTGCAAATTTGCTACTGGACAAACCATGTCATGATGTAAAGGTGCAAATGCAACAGATTGTGGGAAAACGTTAGCTGGAATTGCATTGAGCTCAGAAATACACTGCAATCTAGAGTTCAGCTACAGAACAGTAGAGCGTCCTTGTCACAACTGTACAAACTGTCTGCACAATTTTAACCCCCTGCGCAACATCATTTTGCCAATGTCCAAAACTATATAATCTATCCTTATTTCCGCCAAATGCAAATGAGGCCTAGAGTGTCTGGGTTGTGCAAGTTCCACACATCTGCTAAACTAGGAATTTACAGAACTCACTCTTCTAACAGGATGTAGTCATAATCCCAGCTGTCGGGGATGATGGTGCTCAGAATGCGCCAGAATCCCAACACCAGTCAGAATCCCGGCACTGGCATCTCGATGGTAAGTAGTGGGGTTAGGGGGAGGTTTAGGGTTAGGCACTAGAGGGGAGGGTTAGGTACTAAGGGGAGGGTAAGGCACTAAGGGTGAGGGTTAGGGTTAGACACGGGGGTACAGAGTAGGTTTAGGGTGTGGGGATTGAGGGGTCAGGGTAGGGGCGCAGGAATACTAACACCAGTCACAATCCCGGCACTGGCATCTCGACGGTAAGTAGTGGGGTTAGGGGAAGGTTTAGGGTTAGGCACTAGTAGGGAGGGTTAGGGTTAGGCACTAGGATGGAGGGTTAGGCACTGGGGGGGAGAGTAGGTTTAGGGTGCGGAGAGAGAGGGCTAGGGGCTGGGGTTTGGGTAGAGGCGCCGGCATCCTAACATCAGTCACAATCCCGGCACCGGTATCCCGATGGTAAGTACTATAGTGCGGTTAGGGGTCACGGTAGGGGCGCTGGCATCCCAACACCAGTCACAATCCCAGCACCGGTATCCCGATGGTAAGTACTATAGTGGGGTTAAGGGTCACGGTAGGGGCACCGGCATCCTAACATCAGTCACAATCCCGGCACCGGTATCCCGATGGTAAGTACTATAGTGGGGTTAGGGATCAGCGTAAGGGCTCCGGCATCCCAACACCAGTCACAATCCCGGCACTGGCATCACGATGGTAAGTACTATAGTGGGGTTAGGGGTCAGGGTAGGGGCGCCGGCATCCCAACACCAGTCATAATCCCGGCACCGGCATCCCTATGGTAAGTACTATAGTGGGGTTATGGGTCAGGGTAGGGGCGCCGGCATCCCAACACCAGTCACAATCCCGGCACCGGCTTCCCGATGGTAAGTACTATAGTGGGGTTAGGGGGAGGATTAGGGGTTAGATACTATGGGGAAGGGTTAGGCACTAAGAGGAGGGTTAGGCACTAGAGGGGAGGGTTAGGGTTAAGCACTGGGGAGAGTAGGTTTAGGGTGCGGGGGGAGGGTTAGAGTTGGGGCAGTGGTCAGGGTAGGGGTACTTAACTATAGGCATTGGGATTGTGACCCAGTTGAGATGCCGGTGTTGGGATTCTGACCGCTGGGATCCCGAGCGTCAGCTTCCCATACTCAACCCGTTCTAACAAAATACATTAAAATTATGTCAATTAACCAAAATACATGTAAGTGGTAAAAACAATATAAGTATATTATCAATAGCACTATTATATTAATACTAATGCTAAATATTAATTATAGTGCTTCATCCAAATATAACAGCAGTTATTTAGTTTATGCTGTTTAAAATAATTCATGCTATTCACCAGACTGAAAATGAAAACCAAATGATTTGGAATTCAGTCTGGCGTGGCCACGAGTTAGTGACTTATTGCCGCAGCCCCTCATTGTTCTGCATTGGTAATTTGTCTTAATTTATGACAGAGCCAAAAAAAAAATAATATTATTTTCGTGTTAACTCTTTAAAGACAGAGTAAAAGCTTTTTACAGACGTTGATATCAGCATTCTGTCTGCTGTCTGAGTATCGCATTTTACCAGCCATGAGAAGCCTAGTGTTCCAAAGCCTATGGAAGCCCACGTAGCTGTAACATACATTCAATGGAAACACTGTTTTCCCGTCACATGGGAGCGCTTCAGCTGTAAAAACACTGCCTGCCAAGTGAGAGATACGAGGCAGTGCCAAGCTGACCCTCCTGCCCTCCGCTATCCATGCAGACAGAGGTTCTGCAAAGGGAAATAGTTGGTGTGGTAGTGTTCTGCTAACACAATGGTGGTTCACAAACTCAGGGGGAGATGTACTAAACTTGGGAGAGAGAAAAAAGTGGATAGAGATAAAGGCCCTGACTCAGACCCACTCGCAGGTCTGAATGGCGTTTTTTTGTTTTTTAGGTCCTGCCCTCTGGCCGCTCGCTAAGCTTTTGCGAGCGGCCAGGTGATGGCCGCGATGGTCGCGACCATCATGACCATCGGGCTTGCGACGAGACCCTTGTGGTAGGGTCTCATCTGCCACAAGCCCCAGTAAGCTTCCGGCTCTAATAGAGCCAGAAGCTCACTACTGACATCACTGGTGATGTCAGTAGGGCCGCCCTCAAACAGCAGGTGTTCCTTCGGGAACGCCTCCGTTTGGCCAGGCACCCCCCCACCCCACCTACAAAACGGGGCGAGCTGTCGATCAACATCGACAGCCGCCCTGTTTTGCTGCAAGCCCCGGAGCGAGTGATTTCTCGTGCACTGCCCAGCCATCGACCCACTTGCGATCGCTACATGCTTGCGAGCGGGCCTGGATCAGGCCCAAAGTACCAACCAATCAGCATCTAACTGTCATATTTCAAACAAGTGACAGGTAGGAGCCGATTGGTTGGTGGGAGTGTCATTGTAGTGCTGCCGACCTGTAGCCCAACCTCTGTGGTTTTGTTGAGGTCAGAAGAAAATAGTTACGCAGACGCATGGATGCTCACATAGACGGGCTGATACTGGCATTAGCATAAACTAGTACGCAAAAGCGCCACCGGATGTGGCCGCAAATGCTTGTTTTTATAAACTGCCTATTGTCTGAATATGTTTTATACAGGTGTTTATGATAAACCAAAACTTAAATAACATGAATAAAAACACTGAGATTTACTGTCGGGGAAAAGGGGAAGCTTTATAGAACTAATAGTAGGATGCAAGCAGGGGGTAATGTTGGACAAGAAAAAAAAAGAATCGCCCTACACAGCAGTGTAGCTATCTGCTCACTACCCCAGTCAGTCCTAGATGGGGGGGAAGGGGCTTCTGCCAGCCTATCACACACTGAAGGGATCCAAACTCCCCTCCCAAAGACACACAATAGCCCACCAGGACCGGTGGTGGCGCTGATCCCAGTAGGGCATAGTCAGTCTAACCCGTGTATTGTCGGGGGGAGCATCTCAAGATCTACAGACGAGACAGCCACTGCTACCGTTCTTTCCCGAAATAATGCCTGCAACTGAGATAACCCAATAGGACGGGCGGGAATGTGCAAAATCCGAAAGACCTCCCCAGCACAAAAACTACTAGAAAACGACATAACTATACCCACAAACACAGCCCTAAACCACTGATTGACTAACTACAAACTGGCCATAACACAGAACAAACACAGCAATACATTAACCAGTGATGTGCGGTCAGGTAAGCCAGGCGAGACACAGCCTTTCCTGTCATACTCAGGTATACTCCAAAGTTTTTACTACAAAAATTGTAAGAAAAAATGTAAAGAAAAAAATATTATAAATATCTCCTTTGTATTATTCTAATCATTTTTATAGTCAGAACTCTGGAGTAAAAAGTATATGGCAGGTGAGGCACCTTTTCCCGCATATCTCTGATGAAAACACACCAAATTTCCAGCACTATATATACTGCTTCACAATTGGAACTAGACAGTAATAAAACCAGACTGGGTAATAATAGACAGTGAGAGAGAGGTAAGAGGGCCCTGCTTGCAAGCTCATAAAAGACCAATTCAAACTAATTTAAATTTTATATTATGAAATTTATCCACAGCATCAATAAATATTATTTTAACGATGTGTTTTGAAATAAATATACATCTATATACTGTACATGAATTATTTTTAGCATTTCTTTGCTTAACTCTTGCATTTCTTTGTATTACTGTAAATAAAGATAATTCATGAAATTAAGCTTTTTTTTTTTTTTTTTTTACAAATATTTTTAGAAATATGGCTGAACGATTTTCGAACAGATCAACCAGATGCTATTACTAGTGTAGTGGGGACTTTTTTATATTATTAAGTTTCTGCGAGAGATTGGCTGATTGCTTCTGGATCCCACCCAATGATAGTATGTAAATAATTATTGTGGCAATATAGGGAGACACTACCATGTATATGTATATATTAGGGGTGTGCACCGGCCACTTTTCGTGTTTTGTGTTTTGGTTTTGGATCTGGATCTTTCTTCGTGTTTTGGATCTGGATTGGTTTTGCCAAAACCACCCTTCCGTGTTTTGGGTTCTGGGTTTTGTTTTGGATCTGTATTTTTTTTTTTAAAAAGCATAAAAACAGCTAAAATCACAGAATTTGTGTGTTTTTCTGTTCCTATGCTATTATTAACCTCAATAACCTTAATTTCCACTCATTTCCAGTCTATTCTGAACACCTCACACCTCACAATAGTGTTTTTATATCCAAAAGGTTGCACCGAGGTAGCTGGATGACTATGCTAAGAGATACGAGTGGGCGGCACAATCACGTGGTCCATCTAGGAGTGACACTGCAGTGGCAGACAGGATGGCAGTTTGAAAAACTAGGCCCCAAACAGTACATAATTAAAAGAAAAAAAAGAGGTGCAAGATGGAATTGTCCTTGGGCCCTCCCACCCACCCTTATGTTGTATAAACAGGACATGCACACTTT
Organism: Taudactylus pleione; assembly: GCA_031769625.1. Lineage (NCBI taxonomy): Eukaryota > Metazoa > Chordata > Amphibia > Anura > Myobatrachidae > Taudactylus > Taudactylus pleione. The sequence continues at coordinate 1,021,372 of JAUIMM010000358.1, forward strand.
AACAAACCAAACATTTCAGCGCCAGGGTCTGCCACACGACTGTGGCTGAAATGATTGGTTCGTTTGGGCCCCCACAAAACAAGCTGGCAATTAATCTGTCCCTGCACAAACTGGCTCTACGGAGGCAAGATGTCGTCCTCATAATCCTCATCCACCGATTCCTCACCCTCTTCAGTGTTGTGTACATCCTCATCCTCACAGAGTATTAATTCGTCCCCGCTGGAATCCACAACCACAGGTCCCTCTGTACGTTCAGGAGGCTGGTCTCCCTGGAAGAGTTGATAATTCATTTTATGAACATCATCTTCTCCACATTTTGTGGAAGCAACCTCCTACGCCTTTCGCTGAGAAGGTTCCCGGCTGCACTAAACACTCTTTCGGAGTACACACTGGAGGGGGGGCAACTCAGGTAAAATAGAGCCAGTTTGTACAGGGACCTCCAAATTGCTTCTTTTTCCTGCCAGTACAGGTACGGACTGTCTGACATGCCTACTTGGATGTTGTCACCGATGTAATCCTTTAACAGACAGACGCACGCTTGTCGCTGCTGCTTTAAGGATGCAGGTGCGGCTACAGCCCACACATTTCACAAAGACGGAAAAAAAAATAAGAATTTTTTTCTTTTTTGTGGAGCGCACTTTGAGGGTTACACCACCCTTTAACAGACAGACGCACGCTTGTCGCTGCTGCTTTAAGGATGCAGGTGCGGCTACAGCCCACACATTTCACAAAGACAGAAAAAAAAGAAGAATATTTTTATTGTTTGTGGAGCGCACTTTGAGGGTTACACCACCCTTTAACAGACAGACGCACGCTTGTCGCTGCTGCTTTGAGGACAGTATCATATGCAGTGACAGTAGACTTGTCAGAAATTGTTGGCACGTCCTTCAGTCCGGACCAGATGTCCAAACCGGCCCTTGACTTATGACACAGGCGCACGCTTGACGCTGCTACTGTGTTGATGCACGTGCAGCTACATCGCACACAAGTCACAAACACATAAAAAAAATAGTTTTTTTATTTTTTGGAGCACTTTGAGGGTTACACCACCCTTTAACAGACAGACGTACGCTTGTCACTGCTGCTTTGAGGATGCAAGTGCGGCTACAGCCCACACAATTCACAAAGACAGAAAAAAAAAGAAGAATATTTTTATTGTTTGTGGAGCGCACTTTGAGGGTTACACCACCCTTTAACAGACAGACGCACACTTGTCGCTGCTGCTTTAAGGATGCAGGTGCGGCTACAGCCCACACATTTCACAAAGACGGAAAAAAAAATAAGAATATTTTTATTGTTTGTGGAGCGCACTTTGAGGGTTACACCACCCTTTAACAGACAGACGCACGCTTGTCGCTGCTGCTTTGAGGATGCAAGTGCGGCTACAGCCCACACAATTCACAAAGACAGAAAAAAAAAGAATTTTTTTTATTGTTTGTGGAGCGCACTTTGAGGGTTACACCACCCTTTTACAGACAGATGCACGCTTGTCGCTGCTGCTTTAAGGATGCAGGTGCGGTTACAGCCCACACAATTCACAAAGACAGAAAAAAAAAGAAGAATATTTTTATTGTTTGTGGAGTACACTTTGAGGGTTACACCACCCTTTAACAGACAGACGCACGCTTGTCGCTGCTGCTTTGAGGATGCAGGTGGAATCTAGACAGGATTTGGAACCGGGGACACACTACCTCCATCAATTGTCTAAATCCCACTGCACTAATGGCGGATACCGGACGCACGTCTAACACCAACATAGCAGTCAAGGCCTCTGTTATACGTTTTGCTTCAGGATGACTGCTGTCATACTTCATCCTCATCGCTAGGGACTGTTGGAGGGTCAATTGTTAAGTAAAAGTAGTGGTGTTCCTACTTCCTCTCTGGGATGATGAACAACTCCCAGCAGCAGCAGCAGCACTAGGAGGAAGTGGTTCTTGATCTTTCCCTATTTTATTTTTATCGGAGAAAGTTTGGTCCTCCATTTATGTTATATTGATATATACGTGCGGCTAAAGCGCACACAAACACAGAAAATATTTTTTTATTTTTGCTGGAGAGTAGTGCACTTTGTGGGTTACACCACCCTTTAAGAAATGAGCCAGCCGGCTCTTTACTTATGGGACACAGGCGCACGCTTGGCGCTGCTCCTTTGTTGATGCACATGTGGCTACTGCGCACACAATTCACAAACACAGAAAAAAATTTTTTTTTTGGTTTGGACTGGAGTATACTTTGGGGGATACAGCACCCTTTAACGGTCAAGCCAGCCGGCCCTTTAGGACTGGGACACTGCACAGGACTTTGGAGTGGACACAGCCCCTATGGGGAACTGACTGCACAACACGGTCCAGCCAGCCCCTATGGACTTTGAAGTAGTGGACACAGCCCCTATTAACAACAGCAGCACAGCACAACACAGCCAGCCCCTATGGACTTTGAAGTAGTGGACACAGCCCCTATGGACAACAGCAGCACAGCAGAGCACAGCACAACACTACTCTGCACTACACTACACTACACTACACAGCCCAGCCTGCCCTAACTCGCACCCTCCCTCTTCACTGTCCACAGCTGAGTGAGAAAATGGCGCCGACGCCGGTACCTTATATAGGATCCAAAACCCGCGAGACCCGGAAGGCGGGATGATGACGTTTTGCCTCGATTTCAGATCCGAGTCAGGTGGGAAAAGTCGAGCCTGACTCGGATCTGCCTCGGATCGGGGGGGGCTCGGGGGGGTTCGGATTTCAGAAATCCGAACCCGCTCACCCCTAGTATATATATATATATATTTATAAATCTGGATTTTCTGGCTCTCTCTGCACACTGCGGAGATCTGACCCCGTTGATCGTCATGAAGATGATTGTAACCACTATCTTCTACACAAAGTCACACAATCGGCGGCACTCAGGGATTTAAAAGACACAACAGACCACCAGGTATCAAAAACATGGTGGTCTGTTGTGTCTTTAAAATCCCTGAGTGCTGCCGATTGTGTAACTCTATATATATATATATATATATGCATCCATTAATATTTGCATTGTGACATTTGATTTTTAAAGGGAAAGACAAATGTTTATAATTAATTGAATTTGACTTCAGCTTTATTTTGTAAAAATATCAATAAAATAAAATATATATAGAATATGTATAAAAATATATATAGAATATAATAAATAATATATTACTGTTCAGATATTATTTTATACGTACAAATTGGTCAATGTGACATTAACTACTATCACTGTCAAAAACCTTATATATATACAGTATATAGCTTCATGCTACTGTTTTTTCCTGACATACATCTAGCACTTCATGCTACTTTTTTTTCCTGACATAATTCTAGCGCTTCATGCTACTGTTTTTTCCTGACACAAATCGAAACGCTTCACGCTACTATTTTTCCTGGCATAAATTTAGCACTTCATGCTACAATGTTGCAGATCTGTGCACATCTCCAGATGCATCTGGCATAGCATATAAAAGGAATTGTACCTTTTTTCAGAAACGTTTTATGTCTTCACTTTTGATATAAAACGAGACGAACTCTTCATTAGCTCCCAAGTGAGGGTGGAGCAAAAAAACCCCATATATATATATATTTGAAATTAACCTATTAACCTCACCTCATAATAGACTTCACTTTAGCTTCCATTGTGAGTAGAACTTTACCTTTTCTTTCTCATGTTTTACTGTACTATCAGATGTATTCTCTCTTTATATCCTGAGTGTTAATTATTGATGATAATCAAGGCTTTAGCATTTTACGCATCCTGTGAATTTCCTGGAGTAATTATTTTATTTATCATCACTTAATTTAGTGAAGCTTTTCATTACTTTGCTGAAATTGCACCTAATAATGCCCTTGTAGTCATGAACACGCAAAAAGCATCCAATTAAGAACTGGATGAGTCTGCTATACCCATGGGCATATCTTTAATGGATGCAGGGTGTACATTGGATACTGCAAATCCTGCACCCACAGACGATACTTATCTGTCCACCAGCATCGCTGATATCACCAGGAAAATACCACAAGTTCTCCATTTTCCTGGAGATCAGCACATGCGCAGCAGAACAATCACTGGGAAAATGGCGCTGCCATCATGTAGCCGGAGACCAGTGCATGCACAGTAGACTCTGCCACATGCCTATGAGAGAAAGGGGGGGGCTGCACATGGGCCCCCTCATGTCTTAATGAGCCCCAGCCATGTCTCAAGACAAGGTCTGTGCTGGTGTAAAAGTCAAGTCTCTTTAATGATTGAGAATGACCGTGTGCCCCTCTGTGAGACTAGGAACACAACACTTTGCCAGGAATTCCCCTTACTCGGCTCAACCATACCACCCAGCATTGGGCTGATTCTAAATCGGGATGGCGGGTATGCAGGGGGCATGGCTGTTCTCCAGTGGGAGTGTCCACTTCCAATGTGGACTTATTTAAAAGGCAAAGTCTATTTTTTCCCCCCCTCATCCCGGTGACAGGGTCATAAAAAGTACGGAAGTGGAAAATCTGCCACTTGACCTCAAATTGAGACATAACTCTAGACAGCACCCAAAACTGGGAGTCTCTTGCCAAAATTGGGACAGTTGGGAGGTATGGCTCAAATACTTACTTTAATCTGAGCCGTTGTCTCCTCCTTCACCTTCTTTAACCCATGCCCTTTGGTGAAATGTAGGTGCCTTTTTAAAATTAAGACTGCACCATGTCTCAGTCATTTTGTATTTATAAGTGACCTCCAGTGTATAAAATGTTATGTACTTATTTCAAAAATATTATATAAATAATTATAAATATTTTATATTGTGTTTTTTATTGGTAGCTAAGACTTATTTTTAGCTAACATTTTGATAAAAAATTGTTTTGGAGAGAAATAATTTTGGGAGGGGGCACAGATGGGAGGAGTCTGTGTGCTTATTTTTGCTTGTCATCGGACATTGATTTAAGCTACCCCATGCTCATGAAATTAAAGCACTCTCCAGATAAATACTTTATACAATAAATGTTCAATTGGATCTTTTTTTACACCACATAAAAAAATAATATATTTTTATAAGATAAATTTATTTTAATTCAGAATTGGTTCCAACTTTGTCACCAATTTTAGTGCATGTCCAACGGAATTGTGGAAATATTAAGCTCACTTTTGTGTAATGTGGAAGTTTTGGCTCGGCAAACTCCAAGGTCTTTCCAAAAAAAGACCTTAGACTCGTGCCATCTGCAAATATTTTTTTTCCTCGATTAAATCTATGGAAAAAAACACTCATCTGCTGTATCGCTGCTGTTCCATCAATTTGTACTATTACCATAATTTGCTCCTCAAATAAGACCATTGGTTTAGTTAGTTATCCAATTTAGGATTATACTTTGGTTGCCAACAAAATCAAACCTTTTTAAAATGAAGGGCTATTTTTCAGGAGATTCATGGAAAGCGCTGTAATTCTGATTTTCAGGACAAAATCTGTTTTCCTGTCATTAGTGTCTTAAATTGCCGTCATCTGTTTTAGCTGTTTAAAAGTAGAAAAAAAAGGGAAAGAGAAAAGAAAGAAACTATTCATAGTATCAAAAGATGAAAATATGCAGCCACATTTACGTTAAATTCAGTCAATGCCTGGGCCGCATGAGATGAGCAGAGATGAGCAGAGTCTCAGTGAAATTTTGGGCAAAACAAGATTTTTGGTGGAACAAACCGTTTCAAAGAGGTGTTAGGTTTCGGCAACACAATTTCCAAGTTGTATACTTGCAATGTCATTCTGTGTTACACTGTTTTTTGTGGGGAGATTTATCAAAGCTTGGAGAGACAGGGGCAGAACTGTGGAAGACAATGGAGGCGCCTGCCGCCGGGCGCCAGCCCTGAAGGGGCACCTCCTCCATTGTCCACAATATATTCACCCCACTTAGGGCTGTAAATATGTACCCGGAGTGTACCATCACGTCCGCCCAATACATGGCACCTCTTCCTGGCACCTGAGAAGCTACCATAACCATATACTAATGGAGGGCTCCATGTCAGGCCAACAGATGAAGCTTCCATCTATCTGTAGCCTGTCTCCGTTCATTAATGTTGCTGCTCCTCAGCAGCTTCTCATGCCAGTGTGACTCTGGCGCCCCCCCCCCCCTCACCCACAACTCCCCGTCCCACTCCTCCCGGGTGGCAGTTCTAGCTGCGGATCTGTGTGGCTGGCCTGAGCATAAATGTGGCTGCAGATCTTCCAGGAGCTGGTGGTCATCAAGGATGCACCAGACGGAGCTGCGGGTAAGAGGGCATGGGAGGCGGGGGCCCGGGGCACCAGCGACTGAGTCTGGGGGCAGCTCTTTGGTGAAGCAACTTCCCGGCATGTGAAGCAGTCGGCAGTAGACTGGGCATTTTGTGATTTGTAGTTCCATCAGAATAGCAGTCTTACAGTATCTTGACTCAAACTCAGTCCTCAAATCCCCCACATCAGGTGGTTTTCCCCTCCATCAGGGGTATGAGGAGGGCTCCCAACCTCACATCAGATGGCTTTCTCCTCCATCAGGAGGACTCTGAGCCTCATGCAAATTGCACCATACAGGTTACTATCTTATCTGTGACGCATAGCTGGATATAACTACCTGAAAAATATATATGTATATGCAAATTTACTTTAGTTAATACATAGGCCTAATAGAAAACAATTCACATTTTCTATATTAGTGTTTTTGTGCGCATAGATAGATGGATGGATAGATAGATATGAGATAGATAGATAGATATGAGAGATAGATAGATAGATAGATAGATATATAGATAGATAGATAGATAGATAGATATGTGATAGATAGATAAATATGAGATAGTTAGATAGATAGATAGATAGATAGATAGATAGATAGATAGATAGATAGATAGAAAGATATGAGATAGATATGAGACAGCTAGATAGATAGATAGATATGAGATAGATATACAGATAGATAGATAGATAGATAGATAGATAGATAGATAGATAGAAATATATGAGATAGATATGAGACAGCTAGATAGATAGATAGATAGATAGATAGATAGATATGAGACAGATAGATAGATAGATATGAGATAGATAGACAGATAGATATAAGACAGAGAGATAGATAGATAGATAGATAGATAGATAGATATGAGATAGATAGATAGATAGATATGAGATAGATAGATAGATAGATAGATAGATAGATAGATATGAGGTAGATATATATGAGATAGATAGGTAGATAGATAGATAGATAGATAGATAGATAGATATGTGATTGATAGATAGATGGATAGATAAATATGAGATAGATAGATAGATAGATAGATAGATAGATAGATAGATATGAGATAGATAGATATGAGATAGATAGATAGATAGATAGATAGATAGATAGATAGATAGATAGATAGAAATGAGAGAGATAGATAGATAGATAGATAGATAGATAGATAGATAGATAGATAGATATGAGATAGATAGATATGAGACAGAGAGATACATAGATATGAGATAGATAGATAGATATGAGACAGAGAGATAGATAGATATGAGATAGATAGATAGATAGATAGATAGATAGATAGATAGATAGATAGATAGATAGATAGATAGATATGCACCATATTTATTTTCTCTTTTTTTTAGGGGAGATGGGGCAAATTATAACTTGCCTCCGGGTGTCTGGGATGAACTTACGCCACTGTGGAGAGCGATAAAGTGGAGATAGATAAAGTACAGGCCAATCAGCTACTAACTGTCATTTTTCAAACACAGGTTAATGTACTAAGCTTTGGAGCGATAAAGTGGATGGAGATAAGTACCAAACAATACAGTTCTAGCTGTCATTTTTCAAACACAGACTGTAACATGACATTTAGGAGCTGATTGGTTGATATTTTATCTCTCTCCACTTTATCTCTCTCCAAGCTTTGATAAATCTTCCATATCTGTACATTCATATTCATATTACTCAGCATTTATATCCTACCAACAGAGCATATGACTTGCCGTTCATTCTAGTGGTCACTGAGGAACCAGATTATTTTGTTTTTTTGTTGACAAAATGAAGGAGGGTAGTAAAGGAGCCCCAAAACAGTATATTGCCTAGGGATCCATGGGGTACTAATCAGGCCCTCATACATTGTACTTTGTGGAGTGATTTGCAGGAATGGGGAACCTCAGGCTCGGGGGCCTTATAAAGCCCCCGTAATCATTTGGTCTGGCCCTCTGAGCTTTTTTCTGCTAGGCCTCATCTGTGAAATTATTATTTCTATAATTGTACAGAGAGTTTTATTTTGGCTTCTATATTTATGGTCACTTTATTGGACTTGTCTAGTCCAGATAGAGCAGATCAGTGTTGGCCGCCATCTTTTTATTTTATTAATCATTGAGCGCCAAAATATTCCGCAGCACTTTACGATTGGGAACAAACACATTTATAAGACGAGTCTGTCGGCAGACAAAGATTAATGGTGCATACACACGATCAGATTTTTCCTTCAGATATGAACGATAACGATTTAAAAATCGTTCAGTCGTTCATATCTGAAGGAAAATCGTTCATATCTGACATACCTGAACGATGGACGATCAACGATGCGCGTTCCCGTTTGTCAGATACGATATCTGACATCTGATGGGTTTGCAGTCAGACTTGGACGATTCCATTCATTTTAATGCAGTCAAAAATCGTTCAATCGTTCAAATTGTTCAAATCGTTCAAAACTTTGGTAAAATCGTTCACATCGTTCAAATCGTTTAATCGTTCAGTCGTTCATCTGACAAATCTGACAAGTCTGTCAAATCTGACCGTGTGTACACTCCATTAAATGTAGTAGCTTGCGAGTTCTTTGGAGCACCTGGATTTTGGAGGTCTTGGCTGTAGATTTAAAGCTGCAATAATTTATCCGGCAAATCCAACCTGGTTGTCCCTTTGAAATTATTGCCACTTTAAGGGGTCTATTTTCTAAGCAGTGTTAGGAGACAGAGTGAAAAGTGATAAGGTGCCAGCCAATCAGATCCCAACTGCCATCTCACAGGCTGTGTTTGAAAAATGACAGTTGGGAGCTGATTGGCTGGCACCTTATCACTTTTCACTCTGTCTCCTAACACTGCTTAGTAACTAGACCCCTTAGTCTGCAGATGGGATCGCCGCTCCACAGAACTTGCAACCTATTGCATATTGTATACCCCTTTTGAGGTCGGAGGGCCCTGCTCGCAAGATTACAATCTATGGGAAAATAGGAGTTTGATTCATGAGGTCAAGTTCAACATTTTGCTTACTGGAGCTGCCAGATTGTGCTGGGAGTAGCAATTCCTGGGGTTATGTGATCCAGCAGTTCCTTTACAGTACACGGAAAATGAGCTGAAGAACAGAAATTATATTTTTATGCAGTTGGTAGTGATACAGTGACTAATAAAAGTGCTATTACTGCAATGGGAAATTCATTTAACCACAGTAATAAATGAAAATGATGGTGTTTTATTTAGATTAAAACCCTTGGTAATTATTGATAAGGACAGTCCTTAAATAAGCATTGTGGCACCGCACTTGTTAATGAGATCTGAGCAGCCTGTATATACATCAGAATGCACGCGTTAGAATAAAAATTATTATAAAAAAAGATTTTTTTTCAGTACAGAGACCTAGAGTTTGCCTGCAGCTACCTGAGCGGAACAGAAGTTCTACACAAAATATAAACTAAATTATTAAAATGATGTAACACTAAGAAGCTCAACATTCCAAGAGTGATATCTTCATTGATGCCAAGTCGCATTCCAAAAATATTGGAAACCTAATTCTAAGACACGGTGCATGATCCACAGCTAACGCCATTTAGAACGCAACCGCTGTGCGAAAATATGCAAATGCACAGACAATGAGGAATTTATTAGGACGCCCACCTGTGGATTGGCAAATCCGAGCCTCACAGTTCTGAGTAGGCCTATGGCTCCCAGCATGGCCGCATATAATGACACGCTGGATCCACTTTCACTGCATATGGCAGGTGCACAGACCCAGGCTGTGACGTTCCCCCGAAAACTGTTGCGTGGCGCCTGCGTTCTTTTCTGCCACTCCTAGTTACCGCCCCCAATTGCTCCCTGACTGACAGTCACTCTGTGAGTAAACACTCGCTGTGAGTGACTACGGTAATGCACTTTGACGAGCGTGCAGTGAGACTTATACCATGCGCAGATTGCCAATAATCGCTCAGGGCAATAGGTCCAGGAAAATTTAGGAGAGACTAAGCCTGGCTGCCGCATTCATGGTAGTTATTAAGCTTTCCTCCACTTTGCCATCAACGACTTTCAGACATTGGGGATAGACCCTAGAATTAGACCCACTGGCAACGATGAGTTGTATCCTGTGCAGCAGGCATCAGACCTACTGTGAGAAATGGCCAGCGCACAGCAGGAGGCGCAAAAAGCCGGCAATGGTTTCCTGCCAACCTTAGTTGAGCATCATATTAGATAGGAGATAAAAAGGGATAATACACCTGGCACGTTTTGCTATAACTACCTGATTCACCACATGGGTTAAACTCCTTGATTACCCTACTGATTTGTTTGTATTTGATTTGTATGTTTTGTCTATATATATATATATATAGGGATGTGCAGGTTCTACTCGGTTCCGTTCGTTTTTTTTTAACTGAATCTTATTGGGTATCAGCTGGCACGAGTTTTGGATAGCCAATAAGATTCGGTAAAAAAAAACGAACGGAACCGAGTAGAACCGAGCCTGCACATCCCTAATATATATATATATATATATATATATATATATATTTATTTATTTATTTATTCTGTAGCTAGTAGCTAGTGTATTTTTATAAGAATAAAAGTTGCATTCTCATTTCTCTATGTACTAATTATTAGTTTTTTTCAAGAGTGCCCCCAACAAGAGAGTATTGTTTTTCTCATTAGTGTTATCCATTTATACCTTTTATAAAGGTGCACCACCAGTATTTCTCATGATTTATACAAATCTTATCAGATCAGATGTTGAATTCCTATGGCAGCATATTAGAAACCCCTGGGGCTGCTTTGTGATCAGAAATGAAGGGACCGTGGCAGACTTTTGTGGGTATCCCCTGGATATTGGTGTTTTCAGGGAATATTCCACAAATATTGTTTAATAATTATCCCTTGTACAGTATATGTACACGGGATGCAGTTATGAGACCGGCGGCCGCCAGTCTCAATCCCGACAGCACAATCCCGGCAAGGGATTTAACATAGGTGTCAAAATACTGACGTCTATGTTAATCCCGATGCCGGAACGCCGGACCGATCGTCCTCTCTGCTGGGTAAGTATACACTTAGCCCGGGGTTGGGGGTTAAGTTTAGGGACCCCCGGGGAAGGTTAGGGTTAGGTTTGGGGAAGGGGGGTTAGGGATAGGCACTAGCGGGGGAGGTTAGGGTTAGGCCAGGCTTGCCGCTCCCGGCCCCCCGGAAGGCAGGCAAGCCTCCCGGAAGTCTCACACCCTCCCCACCTCTCCCCTGAAAAAAACAGAAATCCCTGCAGCGGGGGGCCCGGTGACGCGATTCGCGCAGAATTGCGTCATCGTGGCCCCGCCCCTTGCTTCACAATGCCGAAAATCACGATGACGCGATCGTGCGGCTCCGCCCCCGGCTCCGCCCCCAGTGTGACCCAAAATGGCCACTCCGCCCCCAATGGCCGCCACCCCCCCGCTATTAGCCAACAATCAGCTCCCTCCCGGAAGGCTGGAGCTGATTGTCGGCAAGTATGGGTTAGGCACCCACCGGGAGGGTTACGTTTGGGGTGCAGGGAGGGGGGTTAGGTTTAGGGTGCAGGGAGGGGGGTTAGGTTTAGGCACCCATGGGTGGGAGGTTAGGTTTAGGCACTAGGGAGGGAGGTTAGGGTCAGGCACCCCCAAGGGAGGGTTAAGAGGGTGAGGGGGGTTAGCATACTTACCACAGGGCGTCGGGATCTTCACCTGTCTTCACCACTCTTGAGTCGCCGGTATTTCAGTCCCATTCCTATGTACTGTATATACATATTTATAACTAGAATAGAAAAGAACAGACTGTTACAAAAATGAGAGTATATGTCCCACATATTCTGATAAGATATTAAAGTGGAGATGTACTAAGCTCTGGAAAGTGATAAATTGGAGAGTGATAAGCTACCAGCCAATCAGCTACTGTCATATTACAGGCTGTGTTTGAAAAATGACAGTTAGGAGATGATTGGTTGGTAGTTTATCACTCTTCAATTTATCACTTTCCAGAGCTTAGTACATCTGCCCTTTAAAACCGTTACATATATATAATTGAGAAAATATCTAGTAACTGTTTTAATTAGGTAAAGCAATGTTTTAGATTTTATTTGTGCTTTCAATTAAGTGTAATCCAGGGATGGATATTGGATATTAAAAAGTGTCAGTAAACTGCCTCTTTATTTTCTGACATACATAAGTCACAAACAATCTATGAAGTCATAGATTTGCATGGATGTAAATAAAAAAATATATCTGCTTTTACGGTTTGCATTGACGAGGCCATCCGGCTCACTTTGTCCTTTTAAATTGTTTTCGAAACAGATCAATTAGCTAGTTTGATTTTTGCCAAATTTATCTTGACCATCGTTGAAGCGAAGGTTACTATATTTCTGTGCCATTTAAAACAACAAGTACTGTAGGCCTTCCAAAAACAATAGACATATCTTCGAAGCAGAGCCCTTCTCAAATTAAGAAAATATTTGTATTCTTAGCGGCTAATAGGTATAATATTGCTGTAGATATGGTAATGCAGAACATCTCTCAGCAGGCTCCCGTTCAAACACAACAGAGACTGGCTTGTCAACCTTATTCAGAATCAGATGTTAATGATATTTTATGCTTTTGTTGAGTCTGTATACAGCAGCTACTGCACCTAGAAGGGGAAATGACTTCCATACCAGCTCTTGTGAGCCAAAACGTTTTCGATTTGGGGAAAGCTGGATGAGGTCCATATTTATACTTCGCAGAGAAGTGTAAAAGAAGAATTCAAGACGTCGTTCACCAAGCAGCCAATTCCTACGTTAGAGCTAAGGCGTAACTGCACTATGGAGCTAATATAGATTTAAAGAGCAACCTTCACCAGAATTAAAAATGTAATCCTGGATGGCGTGAAATGATGTAGTCTGAAATAACTAAATCATATTTACTGTAATTACAATGATCTTTTATTTTAAAGGTGCCGAAAATTTTCTGCAGAGCCATAAAAGGAATTTACAGTACACAGTAATAGTGTAGCGGCATATTCATAAGTACTATACCGTGTATAATTGACGTACAGATGTGACTTTTTTTTACTGTTACTCCAGTTGCGCCAAATAGCCCCTTTCGCTGGGCCAGGTCCTCTGTGACTCTGCCACTCCAATTATCTTTTTTGCACAAAATGTACTTCTTATTTGTGTAAATAAAACAACCAGGTACAACAGAACTGCAATGCTAGTGTACACTGGCCCTGATTCAGAGGCGCTCACTATTTGCGAGCACTCGCTCTGAATCAGGTCGGGATAGGTTTTTTTTTCACCGGTCTCCAGGCCACTTGCTAAGCTGTGGGTTACCACCCACAGCTTTAGCGGGCAGCCTGGCGATGGTCGCGATTATCGCGACCATCGGGCTTGCGATGAGACCCTTGTGGTAGGGTCTCGTCCACCGAACTTTCTGCTCTAACAGAGCAGGAAGTTCACTACTGACATCACCAGTGATGTCAGTACTGCCGCCCACAAACGGCAGGTGTTCCGTCGGGAACGCCTCCGTTTGTGGAGCCACCCCCCGACCCGCCTACAAAATGGGGAGAGCTGTCGATCAACACCGACAGCCGCCCCGTTTTGCTGCGAGCCCCGAGTGAGTGAAGTTCTCACTCGCTCCGGGGCTCGCGTGCGCACTGCCCGACACTTGACCCGCTTGCGAGCGCTATGCACTCACGAGCGGGTCTGAATCAGGCCCACTGACCACTGGGGTGTGCGACATTTGTACATCTGGGTGCGATTGAGCCTGAACCTGTGTCAGAAGGGCTTCCATGCAAGCAGCCACGGCTTTTCCTCAAGCCGAGTTACATTGTGCTTCATCTGCGAATCTGTACTTTGATAAAACCAATCCTGCATGGTTAATGTTACAGCCCATCATCTGTAGAACACTGGGGGTCATTCAGACCCGCTCGCGAGCGCAGGACGCTCGCAAGCGGGTCGATGTTACCCCACTGCGCATGCGCACGACGGAGGGAGCTCCGGGTCTCGCACCAAAGGGAGCGTGCTGTCGATGTTGATTGACAGCACGCCCCCTTTGGTGGGCATGCCGGGGGCGTGGCTGCCAGACGGAGGCGTTCCCATGGGAACGCCTACCGTCTGAAGCCGGCCCCAGTGGGAGTGATTTTGGCTCTGATAGCCAAAATCACTCCAGGGCTTGCGGCAGCGAGACCCTACCGCAGGGTCTCCATCGCAAGCCCGATGGTCGCGATGGTTTTGACCATCGCGACCATCATCATGGACGCTCGCATAAGCTGTGGGTGGTCACCCACAGCTATGCGAGCGTCCAGGAGGACGCTCCATTTTCATGGAGGAGAGCCCTGATTCAGAGCGAGCGCTCTGGTCAGAGCGTTCGGCTCTGAATCAGGCCCTCTGTGTGCATCTTTTTGCTGTGTTAGCGATTTGACTAAGATGCACAATATGAAAGTAAGAAACGGTATTGCATATGTACACCCAGTAAGTGAGGACATATTTGTAAATAGGAATAACATAAATCATTGAAATTACATAGTAGGTAGAACAAGGACATGGAGAGAGTACCGGGCAACTCACTATCTTGAAGGGCAGTGAGAAGTCACAGGGAGGGTGTCACGGGAGGATTAGTGGAGCTAGGAGAGGTCTTCAGGGCAGATTGCTGGTACTGGAAGGATGCAGGTTTCAGAGGGGTATGATTCATGAGTGGCCCGTTGGCAGGTGGTAGCGCCCAGACGGAGGTAAACCCGACAGTTATGCTGAGTACTGCCGACTGGTAACTGACTGGGGAGAAGTGCAGACTGTACGGCTTACCTGCCGACTTTCTGGCTGCTCCTTCTGGGAGGGAGCAGCCAGAACGGCAGCCCGGGGGGGCGTGGCTGGGACAAGGGGGAGTGGCCGGTCGGGTGACAGCACCTGTGGGTGTGGTGGCCGCGGGGTCATGCGATCACATTAGTTTGGCCCCGCCCCCGCAACACAATGCCTATAAAATAGGTATTGTGAAGCAGGGGGCGGGGCCAAATGTTGTGAATCGCGTCACCGGCCCCACCGCTGTGGGGGTTGCAGGGGTTACTGCGGGGGGGATAGGAGGGGTGGGTGGCAGCCGGGAGAATTGCCTGCCTTTCCGGGAGGTCTGGAGCGGCACCCGATTTTCGTGAGGCTCCCGACCAAATCGGGAGGGTAGGCAGGTATGCTGTTTGGATGTCAGCAGGAGTCCCCCTAGGGGTGGTAGCCCGGAGAAGCACTGCTGTCTCACAGAGGTCTGACAAGAGTAGCAGGAGTCTGGAGCAAACAAGGTCTGTGGATAGTAGCTAGGAACAGGTAACAGTAAGGGAGCACAGAGAATTAGTACCCATCTTGCACTGTGGTTAACATTGCACTGGCAAAGAAAGGACTGCTCAGCAGCCCTTAAATACCAAAGGAAGTGTATGGTTGCTAGGATTCCTGATAATGCTCTGGCTGGATTGGCTGAAATGAGTCACCTGATGAGATCCAAGATGGCGACGCCCATGTTGTGCTGCAGCGCTGCCTAAAGTGACCCAAACTGACACTTGCATTCAGAACTCTGTGTCTGTGTGACCCCGAAGTATGCAGCGCTGACCTCCAGATGCCCGCACCCCCGCCAGACGGACCCCGCCACAGCGTCCGAACAGGTAAGGCTCGCTGGCCCTGGACACACACAGCGCTGGTCGTGAAAGAGGGGAGGCAGTTTGGCACTCGATGAGTCAGTACACAATGTAAGAGCGAGCTCACAGGCGTTGAATGGACTTGAAAACAAAAGACAGGAGCACATGTTTTTCTGCTACGGTCAGGGGCAGTATCTGGAGCGCAGTAATGCGGCATACACTAATTCTGCCTAGAATATTTTAACAATGTACAGAATCTTCTTCCCAGTTCACCCTCCAACTGATCACCCATGCTCTTAGAAAGTAAGCTTTCATGGGCAGGGCCCTCCGTCCTCATGTTCCTCGCCAGCACTGTCTTTACTTCCAGTGTTCCTTGTCTCTTGTTTCCTAGTTACTTTCAGTGAGTCTACCTTTGTGTGCCCGACGTTCATTGGGTACAGGCTCTTTGAGTGCTGAACATCCTTCCCCTCAGGGTGCCCAACCTGTACTTGCCTGTAGACATACTGTAAGATTCCCAACCCTTGCTCTTCTTCTCTTTACTTTGTAGGTTTATTGCTCTGTGTTCCAATGATATGTGAGCTTATAATTACTGTATCTTTGATCAGAGCTGCCCAGACATATGGCGTGATGGGATGATACAGGGGGCATGGTCAAACCCCATATCTCTTCTCTCTATATATAAAATAAAGTTTCCAGTTCAGGGGTCTGTGTGTTCATTTGGGCAAATCTCTTGAATCACTGGAGGGACTTTGATGGGGTTTTTCACAATTTTATACAGCATTGGTCGAGGAAGGTTTAGGTGCATGAACCATTCATCTACGACAAAAGGGAGCAGAGCAGTGATGATTTTAGTGAAGCAGTCACAGAACAAAATCTTGCACCAGGCTTCTATACAGGAACTGCCCATGGTGCTGAAACAGTGTTGTGCTATGTGTGAGTGACTGACAACTCCTGCTGCTGCAGGTGCGAGGGCTGCACTCTAATTGGCTCTCTGTTACAGTGAGAGCCAATTAGAGCTAGCAACGTGACCTGTTACTTAGCAGCAGCCTAGAGAGGGGAGGGAGTCAGGTACTGAGCAGGATTACGTCTGCTGACGTCTGCTATGCCCTCATGCAGACACAGTAGTCAGAAATGAGCCAGGGGAGGCATAGCTATCATGGATTTAAAAGCAAACAAGAATCGGAACACCGCCAAATGATTTCCGTAGGAGCAAAAACATTGATGGTTAGTCACCATCGGAATCCGATGTCCATCCCTACGCTGAATCTGCAGGCAGAGTCCGGCCACCACTCCTCCACTGTGAAGTGCACCCTTTCCAGCGTGATGTTCCCACTCAGCCATACACCCTCGGTGAACAGGAGGAACCTCCCATGGAAGTCAGCGCTATTCTCGGACAGGGGCAACACGGCGAAAAACTAACTAATCATGCTGAAAATGAAAGCATGAAGCAGTTCTATTCACATGGGGCTTTGAAGTTCCTTTTGAAGTGGGACTTTCTGTTCGATTTGTACATGAACATGCAAAATCGAACATCAAATCACTGTTCAAAATTAAACCAAATCAAATTTGACTTAGAAAAAGGTTCTAAAATCGGATTTTAGTAAATGTGATTTATAACTGAGGCCTGACCCTTCTGGTTATTTACAGCAGGACACGTGAGCACATTTCAACACAAAAGCTGTTTCGCCTCCATCTTACAACTGCTTTTGTGCCCACGGTGCTCAGAGTTATAGATCTGTCCACTGTTTTTTTTATGAAATGACAGAACTTTAAACACAGAGACATTTCCTGACGCTGAATGATGACTACAGTATATCTGGGTAGTCCCTGATCATAGTGACCCATCTTCATGTGGATGGCAGGGTCGCCCATTATTTTTCCATCAGCTGGCATTATCAGTGTCGGGAATTATATCCATCAGAAACTGGCGTCCCACCACCATCCGCGCATGGCAAATGTCCACGACATGGCTCCCAGTTACCACTCAGAAACGTCCATTTTACGGAAAAGAGTGATGGATAGAGGGAACGGACTGTCCGCCCTATCAGTGTCTCCGTCTGTACGTGTATACTTGATTCCATTCATGCATGTTTGCAATTGCTGTTTGCGGCACATGCACAGTTTGCAGATATCCACAGCAGCCGTCAGCATTTGCAGTTGGATATATTTATCATATTGTCTGTAGTAGATATTGTAGCTATTCAAGTCAGCAACAATGGAGATAATGGGGCAGGGGGGGATATGTAGCACTTTATTATACCTACTGTGAATAAAGCAGGTTGGAGAGTATACTGGGAGCAGGAAACACATGGAATTGGCTATTCTTATGGTCTATGCTGATGGCCCATTGTACAACGGAGGTCTAGGCACTAGGGGAAAGGTTAGGGGGGTAGAGGGGAGGGTTAGGCTACTTACAAGCCCCAGTCAGGAATTAGGTCCTTCGGGGTTCCGCTGTCGGTATTGATCCGGCGGCTATTCAGCCGTCAGCATTAAATACCGATTCCGTAGACCTGTGATGTTTTATTGTGGCTGCTTTTGTACTTTTATGCTGCGTTACTGTGGATGCTGTTCTACTATTTTGCTGCTTTATTGTGGCTGCTGTTGTAGTATTGTGTTGCTGTATTCTTGTTGCTGTTGTACTTTGTGCTGCTTTATTATTTGCTGCTGTTCTACTATTTTGCTGTTTTATTGTGGATGATGTTGTAGTATTGTGCTATTTAATTTTTTATGCTGTTGCAATACTGTGCTGTTTTATTGTGGATAATTTTGTACTATTGTGCTTTTTTATTGTGGGTGCTGTTGTATTATTGTACTGTTTTTTTATTATGGCTGCTGTTGTACTATTGTCCCTTTTTTATTGTGGATGCCATTGTATTATTGTACTATTTTTATTGTGGATGCTGTTTTAGTACTGTGCTTTTTTGTTGAGGTGGCTGCTATACTATTGTGCTGTTTTATTGTGGATGCTGTTGTATTACTGTATTGTTTTATGCTGTTCAATTGTGGCTGCTTTGTACTATTGTGCTGTTTTATTGTGGCTGCTGTTGTACAATTGTGCTGTTTTATTGTGGCTGCTGTTGTACTATTGTGCTGTTTTATTGTGGCTGCTGTTGTACTATTGTGCTGTTTTATTGTGGCTGCTGTTGTACTATTGTGCTGTTTTATTGTGGCTGCTGTTGTACTATTGTGCTGTTTTATTGTGGCTGCTTTTGTACTATTGTGCTGCTTTAATGTGGCTGCTGTTGTACAATTGTGCTGTTTTATCGTGGCTGCTGTTATACTATTGTGCTGCTTTATTGTGGCTGCTGTTGAACTACTGTGCTCCTTTATTGTGGCTGCTGTTCTACTATTGTGCTGTTTTATTGTGGATGCTGTTGTACTATTGTGTTGTTTTATTGTGGATGTTGTTATAGTTGTTTTATGCTGTTCAATTGTGGCTACTGTTGTACCATTGTGCTATTTTATTGTGGATGTCGCTTTACTATTGTGCAGTTTTTATTAGGGCTTTTATTGAACTACTGTTATTTTTTTGTGTCAACTATTGTACTACTGTATTTATTTTTTTTATTGTTGTTGCCATTGAACGATTGTGCTCTTTATATTTTGGCTGCTGTTGAATTATTGTGCTGATTTTGTTATGACTGTTGTACTATTGTGCAGGTTTTTGTTTGCCGTTGTACTATTGTGCTCTTTATATTATGGCTGCTGTTGTATTATTGCTCTGTTTTTATTGTGTCCACTGTAGCACTATTGTGCTGTATTTATTGTGCATGCTGTTATACTATTGTGCTGTATTTATTGTGGATTATGTTATACTATTGTGCTGTTTTAGTGTGGATTATGTTATACTATTGTGCTGTTTTAGTACGGCTTATGTAGTTCTATTGTGCTGTTTGTTGATTAAATAAGAATTTGAGTCCAACATAAACCTCTAAACTGTTTCCAATTCATTCTTTATTAGATGAAAGTGTTTAGAAGTATCTTTGAGCTACATGCTTGCTGTTATATTATCTGATATTTACAATGAGGAAGATGTATGAAACATCATCCTGGCTTTATTCCCCACGCATATCTTTTACATATCCAGTTTGTTCCTTACGTCCGGCACCAGACGATCCATCACGAAGAGAGGCAGCTGACTGGGAACAATTTGTCATCCCCTAACAACATTGTGCATGCCTCTCTCCTCTTGTCTTGTCACTGACTGATACATGGCGCTGGCATTCGCGCTCAGCGGTCCTCCGTTACACAGTGCCGTAGTGTAAGTATCTCACTGCATCTCCCCAATGTTTGCTTATCAGGATTACAGAATTTATGTTCAAGGATTTACAGTAACTGAAGAAAACCTCTTATAATAATAATAATAGTAAACCGAACTTCTACACAGGGTTTATTTTAAACACAGATAACAATAAGTGAAATATCGGAGATATAATTCTACAGAAAATCTTAGTAATGTGCATATTTGCATTTAGTAATATAAATGGAACTGGTTGTGCTGTTTATTCAGGGAAATGCTAATTAAAATTATTTATTACTCATAGGCTGCAGTGGAGCAATTAGCTTTTTTCTGCTAATTTATAATGGAAACTAGAAGACAACTTCATTATATTGTGCGACTTATAGCCTCTCATTGAAGGTAGTTTACTCAATAAACAAGTGATATTCTTCAAAGGTCACAGATTTTAAATTTAACAAAAAAATATTTATATATAGAAGAGTAGATGACAGCGGCACTTGGGGACTTATATTCATACTGTATATATACATACCTCCCAACATGACCCTCTCCAGGAGGGACACAATGCTCTGGTCCTGGACTTCCTGGTGAGAGGCGGGGCTGCAGCGCAGTTCAAAATTCAAATAGGGGAGTCACACCAACTGTCATCTCACACACTGCCCAACATCACTGGCTGGGACTCACTGGCAGTTGGTGTGACTCCCCTATTTCAATTCTGAACTGTGCTGCAGCCCCGCCTCTGGAGCCTCCACCAATCAAAAATTACCAGGGAAGTCCAGGACCAGAGCACTGTGTCCCTCCTGGAGAGGGTCATGTTGGGAGGTATGTATATATATATATATATATATATATGTATATATATATATATATATATATACTGTATATGTGATACCCCATAAGGATCTCATTTATGTAGATTTTTATGTGCTGCCCTGTGCTGGGGAATGTTCTGGATCTGCAGTGAGGAGGAACTCTAGGACCCAGGAGCAGCCAACTGTGAGCAGCACTACACTGCCTGAGATTGAAAGTAAAACCAAGGAAGAGAAAGAGGAGCGTGACAGGAGCCATAGGGGCCCATTTATCAAAGTGAATTTGAGGTAAATTTCACGAAAACACCTCCGATACCTGCTGCGATCCCTCCATTGCCGCCAGCAGCCGCCTCCCCCATAGGTTTCTATGGGGGATGCGATGCTGCAAAATGTATCCACATCGGGAACGCGTAGCATTCCCGATATTGGCCCCAGCAGCTAACGCTATCTACAGATAGCGTTAGCCGCTGTAGTCTATGTGGACTCACCGCATATCAGCCGGCGGAGGGATCTGCCAGATCCCTCCGCCGGCAATGGGCGCCGCTCATGTACAGTCCGCAGGACTGCACATGCGCAGAAGCCCCGACCCCCCTCCGGAGACATCGCAGGGACGGGCTCTTTTTCGGAGCCCGTCTCCCTCCATGTCCCGGATAATACATCCGGCAGATAGGATCGCATTTTGCAATGCGATCATGGGCGGTACTGCATGCCCTGATCGCATTGCAAAATGTGATCATTAATAAATGGGCCCCATAGTGTGTGCTGGAGAGTGCTGTGACTGAGGGCACAGAGAGCAGGGATCAGCCGCTGATCGGGGTGACTGTGAGGAGGAGACCCCTTCCATGTATGCAGCAGGACAAGAGAGGCTGATAGGACACAGATCTATTAAAGCTGCTGCAGCCCAGGGGAGAGGAGAGAGTGTGCATGCTGCAAAGACAAGCGCTGGCATCTGGACAGGTACCCCAAGCATTACAGCACATGTACCCCAAGCATTACAGCACATGTCACGTGAGAAGCACCACAGTAATGACTGAGATCAGTCAGCATACAGAAGTCTGTAATCTCAGGGCAGCCAGCTTACTGCTGTACAGTGAGAGAAGCCTGCAGCAGTATATACTGCCGTAGTTTATAACACAGAACTGTGCAGTGACCCCACAGGCAGAGACAGTGACGCC
The DNA here is from genome assembly GCA_031769625.1 of Taudactylus pleione. Classification (NCBI taxonomy): domain Eukaryota; kingdom Metazoa; phylum Chordata; class Amphibia; order Anura; family Myobatrachidae; genus Taudactylus; species Taudactylus pleione. The sequence goes on from JAUIMM010000358.1 coordinate 1,043,434, forward strand.
ATGTTGGATATCAGTAATACAGTTCAGTATCATCTATAAAGTTTGCGCACCAGCGAAAGGCTGTACAGTGAATTCTGAGTACTCACAGGGACATTGTGCTTTCTATTGAATTTATAGTTGAACCATTCGAGATTCTGCCAACTACAACTGCAACTTGTTATATTTAGTTTAACCACCTCTAACACATAGAGGGATCAGGTTGGCATGCATGTGTTTAGTCTGAGGTTTTATTAGAAGTATACAGTATGTATAGAGTGAATCTAAGCTTATTAATGTGATATCCTATATGTGTTCTAATGTTCATTTAGAATTGGCCTAGTAGAAAAGTGATCCAGAGTAATAAACCCCCATTTCTTTATATTGGTCTGGTTTCTGCGCTGGGTTCTGGGGGTCTCCTGTCTCTCTGCTGTGATAGGAGGAGCCTGAAAGAGGAACTGCACTGATCCGTGCCCAAGCAGATTCCAGAAAAAAAGCAGGTACGATCCACTCAGTGACATCCCACCAAATTGGGGGTGTTACATTACATATATAATATGTATATATATTTCAAACCATGTTTTTGTATACATTATAATTTAGGCATATGTAATTCAATCCAGATGGATAGACATTGTCCTATCATTATATTATCTATGAGGAGGTGTTTATCATTGGTTTGCTTACAGGCTGCGTCTTTTTGATGGACGTGCATGTCGACTGCCCGATTGATATTAGCTTGATGAGTCAATATATGAAAACTCTGTTAGTTACATCTTCATTTAAATTAATGGGTTATATGGTGACGTATACTTGTTTGTCTGCGTCACCGGGTCCCTAGTGTTCTTGTATATTACTTTGTGATTTGATTGATCCGGGCGCTAGCATCGACGGATGAAGTGCAGGAAGCCTTAACAGCGGTTGTCATGACTGCTGTATTAGCTTGCGTGCCACTTGACAGGAAATGGTACCGACTTGCGTTCCACTTGGCAGGAAGTTTGGGGAATTGACACGCACGCTAGCGGGGGATGCAGCTCGATTATACCTGTAAGGTTTGTTTTTATATATGTGTCTGTTAACATGTTTTTTTTCATTACTTTTCATTTTTTAGTTAGTCTTTGATTGGTATTATTGCACAATTACAAATGATGTCTTCATGTCTCTATATGTTTGTATTGTTTGTACTCACATGATTGTGAGGGAGGAGTCTCTTAATTGGACTCAGGTATATATTGATGCAAAGTACTACTTGGAATTGTACCTTGACAAAGGTCCATGGCTAGGACCGAAACGTCGGAGCTTTACTATGATGCTGTAAATTTTTTTTTTAAAAACATGAAATAAAAACTCATTTTAGAAGACTGGTGAGTGCACCCCCTTTGTTCATTTTTTGTATGCAGGGATACAGGTGATCCCTTTTGGGTGGCTACCCCAGCAATTGGATTTTCAGACGTGAGTGTGGACTAATACTGGACTTTATATATATGTGTATATATGTATATATTAGGGGTGTGCACCGGCCACTTTTCGTGTTTTGTGTTTTGGTTTTGGATCTGGATCTTTCTTCGTGTTTTGGATCTGGATTGGTTTTGCCAAAACCACCCTTCCGTGTTTTGGGTTCTGGGTTTTGTGTTTTGGATCTGTATTTTTTTTTAAAAAAGCATAAAAACAGCTAAAATCACAGAATTTGTAGGTTTTTCTGCTCCTATGCTATTATTAACCTCAATAACCTTAATTTCCACTCATTTCCAGTCTATTCTGAACACCTCACACCTCACAATAGTGTTTTTATGTCCAAAACGTTGCACCGAGGTAGCTGGATGACTATGCTAAGCGACACGAGTGGGCGGCACAAACACGTGACCCATCTAGGCGTGAAACTGCAGTGGCAGACAGGATGGCAGTTTGAAAAACTAGGCCCCAAACTGTACATAATGCAAAGAAAAAAAAGAGGTGCAAGATGGAATTGTCCTTGGGCCCTCCCACCCACCCTTATGTTGTATAAACAGGACATGCACACTTTAACAAACCAATCATTTCAGCGCCAGGGTCTGCCACACAACTGTGGCTGAAATGATTGGTTCGTTTGGGCCCCCACAAAACAAGCTGGCAATTAATGTGTCCCTGCACAAACTGGCTCTATGGAGGCAAGATGTCATCCTCATCCTCCTCATCCACCGATTCCTCACCCTCTTCAGTGTGTACATCCTCATCCTCACAAAGTATTAACTCGTCCCCACTTGAATCCACCACCACAGGTCCCTCTGTACCTTCTGGAGGCTGGTCTCCCTGGAAGAGCTGATAATTCATTTTGATGAACATCATCTTCTCCACATTCTGTGGAAGCAACCTCCTACGCCTTTCGCTGACAAGGTTCCCGGCTGCACTAAACACTCTTTCGGAGTACACACTGGAGGGGGGGCAACTCAGGTAAAATAGAGCCAGTTTGTACAGGGGCCTCCAAATTGCCTCTTTTTCCTGCCAGTACAGGTATGGACTGTCTGCCATGCCTACTTGGATGCTGTCACCGATGTAATCCTCCACCATTCTGTCAATGGTGACAGTATCATATGCAGTGACAGTAGACATGTCAGAAATTGTTGCCAGGTCCTTCAGTCCGGACCAGATGTCCAAACTTGGTCCTGCCTGTCCTGCATCACCGCCAGCGGGTTGCTTAGGATACCTAAGTTTTTTCCTGGCAGCCCCAGTTGCAGGAGAAAATGAAGAAGGAGCTGTTGACGTGTCACGTTCCGCTTCAGCTGACAGTGTGTTCACCAGCAGGTCTTTGCACCTCTGCAGGCTTGTGTCGGCCGGAAAGAGAGACACCACATAGGCTTTAAACCTAGGATCGAGCACGGTGGCCAAAATGTAGTGGTCTGATTTCAACAGATTGACCACCCTGGAATCCTGGCAAAGCGAATGAAGGGCTTCATCCACAAGTCCCACATGCCGAGCGGAATCGCTCCGTCTTAGCTCCTCCTTCACTTTCTCCAGCTGCTTCTGCAAAAGCCTGATGAGGGGAATGACCTGACTCAAGCTGGCAGTGTCTGAACTGACTTCACGTGTGGCAAGTTCGAAGGGCTGGAGAACCTTGCACAACACGGAAATCATTCTCCACTGCGCTTGAGTCAGGTGCATACCCCCTCCTTTGCCTATGTCATAGGTGGATGTATAGGCTTGTATGGCCTTTTGCTGCTCCTCCATCCTCTGAAGCATATAGAGGGTTGAGTTCCACCGTGTCACAACCTCTTGCTTCAGGTGATGGCGGGGCAGGTTCAAGAGTGTTTGCTGGCGCTCCAGTCTTCGGCACGCAGTCGCTGAATGGCGAAAGTGGCCAGAAATTTTTCGGGCCACCCAAAGCGTCTCCTGCACGCCCCTGTCGCTTTTCAGAAAATTCTGCACCACCAAGTTTATTGTGTGAGCAAAACATGGGACGTGCTGGAATTTGCCCAGATGTAATGCCCGCACAATATTGGTGGCGTTGTCAGATATCACAAATCCCCAGGAGAGTCTAAGTGGGGTAAGCCACTGGGCGATGATTTCCCTCAGTTTCTCTAAGAGGTTGTCGGCGGTGTGCCTCTTACTGAAACCGGTGATACACAGCGTAGCCTGCCTTGTAACGAGCTGGCGTTTCTGAGATGCTGCTACTGGTGACGCTGCTGCTGTTGCTGCGTAAGGTGATACATCTACCCAGTGGGCTGTCACAGTCATATAGTCCTTAGTCTGCCCTGTTCCACTTGTCCACATGTCCGTGGTTAAGTGGACATTGTGTACAACGGCATTTTTCAGGACACTGAGGACACTTTTTCTGACGTTTCTGTACAGTCTCGGTATCGCCTGCCTAGTGAAGTGGAATCTAGACGGTATTTGGAACCGGGGACACACTACCTCCATCAATTGTCTAAATCCCACTGCACTAATGGCGGATACCGGACGCACGTCTAACACCAACATAGCAGTCAAGGCCTCAGTTATACGTTTTGCTTCAGGATGACTGCTGTCGTACTTCATCCTCCTCGCTAAGGACTGTTGGAGGGTCAATTGTTTAGTAAAAGTAGTGGTGTTCCTACTTCCTCTCTGGGATGATGAACGACTCCCAGCAGCAGCAACAGCAGCAGCGGCAGCAGTAGGCGTAGCAATGCAGGATCCTCCAGAGGAATCCCGGATAGGAGAGTCAGTCATGCCAGTGACATGGCCTGCAGGACTACTTCCGATCCTGACTAAGGAGGAAATTGACGAGGAGGGAGTTGACGGTGTGGTTTGCAGGCGCTTGGATACAACAGGACAACGGGATTTAGGTGTCCCTGGACTGCTTACGGTCTTAGCCAAAGTTTCTGAACTTGACAGTAACTTTTTATGAACGCGCTGCAGGTGCCGTATAAGGGAGGATGTTCCTAGGTGGTTGACGTCCCTACCCCTACTTATTTCACCTTTACATATGGTACATATGGCAAGACAGTTGTTGTCCGGATTTGGATAGAAATATTGCCAGACCAAAGAGGTGGAATGTTTGGTCTTCTGCCCAGGCATGACCGTGATGGGCTTTTTCATCCCACGGACAACAACTGTCTCCCCCGGAGCCTGATTTAAACAAACCACATCACCATCAGAATCCTCCTCGCCAACTTCCTCCTCAGCGCCAGCTACACCAGTATCCTCATCCTGTTGTACTTCAACAGTGACATCTTCAATTTGCATATCAGCAAGTGGACTGTGGGTGCTCCTTTCAGCACTTGCAGGGGGCATGCAAATGGTGGAAAGAGCCACCTCTTCCCGTCCAGTGCTGGGAAGGTCAGGCATCGCAACCACCACCACACTTGGACTCTCCTTGGGGATTTGTGATATCTTCTTAGAAAGCACAGCTCTTCGCTGTGCTTTTGCCAGCTTAACTCTTTTGATTTTTTTAGTGGGAGGAGGGCTTCCATCGTCATGTGAAGCTGAACCACTAGTCATGAACATACTAGGGATCGACCTTAGCCGTTCCTTGCCACTCCGTGTCGTAAATGGCATATTGGCAAGTTTACGTTTCTCTTCAGCTGATTTAAATGTCTTTTTCAAGGTCATTTTCCTGAACTTTGCCATTTGGGATTGTATGTGCCCTCTACTATGACATTGGGCATCGGCCTTGGCAGACGACGTTGATGGCATGTTATCGTCTATGTCATGACTAGTGGCAGCAGCTTCAGCACTAGGAGGAAGTGGTTCTTGATCTTTCTCTATTTTATTTTTATCGGAGAAAGTTTGGTCCTCCATTTATGTTATATCGATTTGATATATACGTGCGGCTAAACACAGAAAATAATTTTTTTTTTGGTTTGGACTGGAGTGTACTTTGTGGGTTACAGCACCCTTTAACGGTCAAGCCAGCCGGCCCTTTACTTATGACACAGGCGCACTCTTGGCACTACTTTGTTGATGCACGTGCGGCTACTGCGCACACAATTCACAAACACAGAAAATAATTTTTTTTTGGTTTGGCCTGGAGTGTACTTTCGGGGGTTACAGCACCCTTTAACGGTCAAGCCAGCCGGCCCTTTACTTATGACACAGGCGCACGCTTGGCACTACTTTGTTGATGCACGTGCGGCTACTGCGCACACAATTCACAAACACAGAAAATAATTTTTTTTTTGGTTTGGACTGGAGTGTACTTGGGGGTTACAGCACCCTTTAACGGTCAAGCCAGCCGGCCCTTTACTTATGACACAGGCGCACGCTTGGCACTACTTTGTTGATGCACGTGCGACTACTGCGCACACAATTCACAAACACAGAAAATAATATTTTTTTTGGTTTGGACTGGAGTGTACTTTCGGGGGTTACAGCACCCTTAACGGTCAAGCCAGCCGGCCCTTTACTTATGACACAGGCGCACGCTTGGCACTACTTTGTTGATGCACGTGCGGCTACTGCGCACACAATTCACAAACACAGAAAATAATTTTTTTTTGGTTTGGACTGGAGTGTACTTTCGGGGGTTACAGCACCCTTAACGGTCAAGCCAGCCGGCCCTTTACTTATGACACAGGCGCACGCTTGGCACTACTTTGTTGATGCACGTGTGGCTACTGCGCACACAATTCACAAACACAGAAAATAATTTTTTTTTTGGTTTGGACTGGAGTGTACTTTCGGGGGTTACAGCACCCTTAACGGTCAAGCCAGCCGGCCCTTTACTTATGACACAGGCGCACTCTTGGCACTACTTTGTTGATGCACGTGCGGCTACTGCGCACACAATTCACAAACACAGAAAATAATTTTTTTTTGGTTAGGACTGGAGTGTACTTTCGGGGGTTACAGCACCCTTTAACGGTCAAGCCAGCCGGCCCTTTACTTATGACACAGGCGCACGCTTGGCACTACTTTGTTGATGCACGTGCGGCTACTGCGCACACAATTCACAAACACAGAAAATAATTTTTTTTTTGGTTTGGACTGGAGTGTACTTTCGGGGGTTACAGCACCCTTAACGGTCAAGCCAGCCGGCCCTTTACTTATGACACAGGCGCACGCTTGGCACTACTTTGTTGATGCACGTGCGGCTACTGCGCACACAATTCACAAACACAGAAAATAATTTTTTTTTTGGTTTGGACTGGAGTGTACTTGGGGGTTACAGCACCCTTTAACGGTCAAGCCAGCCGGCCCTTTACTTATGACACAGGCGCACGCTTGGCACTACTTTGTTGATGCACGTGCGACTACTGCGCACACAATTCACAAACACAGAAAATAATATTTTTTTTGGTTTGGACTGGAGTGTACTTTCGGGGGTTACAGCACCCTTAACGGTCAAGCCAGCCGGCCCTTTACTTATGACACAGGCGCACGCTTGGCACTACTTTGTTGATGCACGTGCGGCTACTGCGCACACAATTCACAAACACAGAAAATAATTTTTTTTTGGTTTGGACTGGAGTGTACTTTCGGGGGTTACAGCACCCTTAACGGTCAAGCCAGCCGGCCCTTTACTTATGACACAGGCGCACGCTTGGCACTACTTTGTTGATGCACGTGCGGCTACTGCGCACACAATTCACAAACACAGAAAATAATTTTTTTTTTGGTTTGGACTGGAGTGTACTTTCGGGGGTTACAGCACCCTTAACGGTCAAGCCAGCCGGCCCTTTACTTATGACACAGGCGCACTCTTGGCACTACTTTGTTGATGCACGTGCGGCTACTGCGCACACAATTCACAAACACAGAAAATAATTTTTTTTTGGTTAGGACTGGAGTGTACTTTCGGGGGTTACAGCACCCTTTAACGGTCAAGCCAGCCGGCCCTTTACTTATGACACAGGCGCACGCTTGGCACTACTTTGTTGATGCACGTGCGGCTACTGCGCACACAATTCACAAACACAGAAAATAATTTTTTTTTTGGTTTGGACTGGAGTGTACTTTCGGGGGTTACAGCACCCTTAACGGTCAAGCCAGCCGGCCCTTTACTTATGACACAGGCGCACTCTTGGCACTACTTTGTTGATGCACGTGCGGCTACTGCGCACACAATTCACAAACACAGAAAATAATTTTTTTTTGGTTAGGACTGGAGTGTACTTTCGGGGGTTACAGCACCCTTTAACGGTCAAGCCAGCCGGCCCTTTACTTATGACACAGGCGCACGCTTGGCACTACTTTGTTGATGCACGTGCGGCTACTGCGCACACAATTCACAAACACAGAAAATAATTTTTTTTTTGGTTTGGACTGGAGTGTACTTTCGGGGGTTACAGCACCCTTAACGGTCAAGCCAGCCGGCCCTTTACTTATGACACAGGCGCACGCTTGGCACTACTTTGTTGATGCACGTGCGGCTACTGCGCACACAATTCACAAACACAGAAAATAATTTTTTTTTTGGTTTGGACTGGAGTGTACTTGGGGGTTACAGCACCCTTTAACGGTCAAGCCAGCCGGCCCTTTACTTATGACACAGGCGCACGCTTGGCACTACTTTGTTGATGCACGTGCGACTACTGCGCACACAATTCACAAACACAGAAAATAATATTTTTTTTGGTTTGGACTGGAGTGTACTTTCGGGGGTTACAGCACCCTTAACGGTCAAGCCAGCCGGCCCTTTACTTATGACACAGGCGCACGCTTGGCACTACTTTGTTGATGCACGTGCGGCTACTGCGCACACAATTCACAAACACAGAAAATAATTTTTTTTTTGGTTTGGACTGGAGTGTACTTTCGGGGGTTACAGCACCCTTAACGGTCAAGCCAGCCGGCCCTTTACTTATGACACAGGCGCACGCTTGGCACTACTTTGTTGATGCACGTGCGACTACTGCGCACACAATTCACAAACACAGAAAATAATATTTTTTTTGGTTTGGACTGGAGTGTACTTTCGGGGGTTACAGCACCCTTAACGGTCAAGCCAGCCGGCCCTTTACTTATGACACAGGCGCACGCTTGGCACTACTTTGTTGATGCACGTGCGGCTACTGCGCACACAATTCACAAACACAGAAAATAATTTTTTTTTTGGTTTGGACTGGAGTGTACTTTCGGGGGTTACAGCACCCTTAACGGTCAAGCCAGCCGGCCCTTTACTTATGACACAGGCGCACGCTTGGCACTACTTTGTTGATGCACGTGCGGCTACTGCGCACACAATTCACAAACACAGAAAATAATTTTTTTTTTGGTTTGGACTGGAGTGTACTTTCGGGGGTTACAGCACCCTTAACGGTCAAGCCAGCCGGCCCTTTACTTATGACACAGGCGCACGCTTGGCACTACTTTGTTGATGCACGTGCGGCTACTGCGCACACAATTCACAAACACAGAAAATATATTATTTTTTTAGCACTTGGGGGGAGCACCCCTGATGGACAGAGCACCCCCTGGACAACACTACAGCACTCCTTTAGGACTGGGACACTGCACAGGACTTTGGAGTGGACACAGCCCCTATGGAGAACTGACTGCACAACACAGTCCAGCCAGCCCCTATGGACTTTGAAGTAGTGGACACAGCCCCTATTAACAACAGCAGCACAGCACAACATAGCCAGCCCCTATGGACTTTGAAGTAGTGGACAACAGCAGCACTACACTACACTACACTACACAGCCCTAACTCCCACCCTCCCTCTTCACTGTCCACAGCCGAGTGAGAAAATGGCGCCGACGTGTGTACCTTATATAGGATCCAAAACCCGCGAGACTCGGAAGGCGGGAAGATGACGTTTTGCCTCGATTTCAGATCCGAGTCAGGCGGGAAAAGTCGAGCCTGACTCGGATCGGACTCGGATCGGGGGGGCTCGGGGGGGTTCGGATTTCAGAAATCCGAACCCGCTCACCCCTAGTATATATATATATATATATATATATATACACACACGCACATGTAAATATATATATATTAGGGGTGAGCGGGTTCGGATTTCTGAAATCCGAACCCCCCCGAGCCCCCCCGATCCGAGTCCGATCCGAATCAGGCTCGACTTTTCCCGCCTGACTCGGATCTGAAATCGAGGCAAAACGTCATCATCCCGCCTTCCGAGTCTCGCGGGTTTTGGATCCTATATAAGGTACCCACGTCGGCGCCATTTTCTCACTCGGCTGTGGACAGTGAAGAGGGAGGGTGGGAGTTAGGGCTGTGTAGTGTAGTGTAGTGTAGTGCTGCTGTTGTCCACTACTTCAAAGTCCATAGGGGCTGGCTGTGTTGTGCTGTGCTGCTGTTGTTAATAGGGGCTGTGTCCACTACTTCAAAGTCCATAGGGGCTGGCTGGACTGTGTTGTGCAGTCAGTTCTCCATAGGGGCTGTGTCCACTCCAAAGTCCTGTGCAGTGTCCCAGTCCTAAAGGAGTGCTGCAGTGTTGTCCAGGGGGTGCTCTGTCCATCAGGGGTGCTCCCCCCAAGTGCTAAAAAAATAATATACTTTCTGTGTTTGTGAATTGTGTGCGCAGTAGCCGCACGTGCATCAACAAAGTAGTGCCAAGCGTGCGCCTGTGTCATAAGTAAAGGGCCGGCTGGCTTGACCGTTAAGGGTGCTGTAACCCCCGAAAGTACACTCCAGTCCAAACCAAAAAAAAAATTATTTTCTGTGTTTGTGAATTGTGTGCGCAGTAGCCGCACGTGCATCAACAAAGTAGTGCCAAGCGTGCGCCTGTGTCATAAGTAAAGGGCCGGCTGGCTTGACCGTTAAGGGTGCTGTAACCCCCGAAAGTACACTCCAGTCCAAACCAAAAAAAAAATTATTTTCTGTGTTTGTGAATTGTGTGCGCAGTAGCCGCACGTGCATCAACAAAGTAGTGCCAAGCGTGCGCCTGTGTCATAAGTAAAGGGCCGGCTGGCTTGACCGTTAAGGGTGCTGTAACCCCCGAAAGTACACTCCAGTCCAAACCAAAAAAAAAATTATTTTCTGTGTTTGTGAATTGTGTGCGCAGTAGCCGCACGTGCATCAACAAAGTAGTGCCAAGCGTGCGCCTGTGTCATAAGTAAAGGGCCGGCTGGCTTGACCGTTAAGGGTGCTGTAACCCCCGAAAGTACACTCCAGTCCAAACCAAAAAAAAAATTATTTTCTGTGTTTGTGAATTGTGTGCGCAGTAGCCGCACGTGCATCAACAAAGTAGTGCCAAGCGTGCGCCTGTGTCATAAGTAAAGGGCCGGCTGGCTTGACCGTTAAGGGTGCTGTAACCCCCGAAAGTACACTCCAGTCCAAACCAAAAAAAAAATTATTTTCTGTGTTTGTGAATTGTGTGCACTGTGGCTGCACGTGCATCAACAAAGGAGCAGCGCCAAGCGTGCGCCTGTGTCCCATAAGTAAAGAGCCGGCTGGCTCATTTCTTAAAGGGTGGTGTAACCCACAAAGTGCACTACTCTCCAGCAAAAATAAAATAATATTTTCTGTGTTTGTGTGCGCTTTAGCCGCACGTATATATATCAATATAACATAAATGGAGGACCAAACTTTCTCCGATAAAAATAAAATAGGGAAAGATCAAGAACCACTTCCTCCTAGTGCTGTTGCTGCTGCTGGGAGTTGTTCATCATCCCAGAGAGGAAGTAGGAACATCACTACTTTTACTAAACAATTGACCCTCCAACAGTCCCTAGCGATGAGGATGAAGTACGACAGCAGTCATCCTGAAGCAAAACGTATAACTGAGGCCTTGACTGCTATGTTGGTGTTAGACGTGCGTCCGGTATCCGACATTAGTGCAGTGGGATTTAGACAATTGATGGAGGTAGTGTGTCCTCGGTTCCAAATCCCGTCTAGATTCCACCTGCATCCTCAAAGCAGCAGCGACAAGCGTGCGTCTGTCTGTTAAAGGGTGGTGACACCCTCAAAGTGTGCTACACAAACTATTAAAATATTGTTCTTTTTTTTTCTGTCTATGTGAATTGTGTGGGCTGTAGCCGCACCTGCATCCTTAAAGCAGCAGCGACAAGCGTGCGTCTGTCTGTTAAAGGGTGGTGACACCTCAAAGTGTTCTACACAAACAATTAAAATATTGTTCTTTTTTTTTTGGTCTTTGTGAAATGTGTGGGCTGTAGCCGCACCTGCATCCTTAAAGCAGCAGCGACAAGCGTGCGTCTGTCTGTTAAAGGGTGGTGACACCTCAAAGTGTTCTACACAAACAATTAAAATATTCTTCTTCTTTTTTCTGTCTTTGTGAATTGTGTGGGCTGTAGCCGCACTTGCATCCTCAAAGCAGCAGCGACAAGCGTGCGTCTGTCTGTTAAAGGGTGGTGTAACCCTCAAAGTGTGCTCCACAAACAATAAAAATATTCTTTTTTTTTTCTGTCTTTGTGAATTGTGTGGGCTGTAGCCGCACTTGAATCCTCAAAGCAGCAGCGACAAGCGTGCGTCTGTCTGTTAAAGGATTACATCGGTGACAGCATCCAAGTAGGCATGTCAGACAGTCCGTACCTGTACTGGCAGGAAAAAGAAGCAATTTGGAGGTCCCTGTACAAACTGGCTCTATTTTACATGAGTTGCCCCCCCTCCAGTGTGTACTCCGAAAGAGTGTTTAGTGCAGCCGGGAACCTTGTCAGCGAAAGGCGTAGGAGGTTGCTTCCACAAAATGTGGAGAAGATGATGTTCATAAAATGAATTATCAACTCTTCCAGGGAGACCAGCCTCCAGAACGTACAGAGGGACCTGTGGTTCCAGCAGGGATGAATTAATACTCTGTGAGGATGAGGATGTACACACTGAAGAGGGTGAGGAATCGGTGGATGAGGAGGATGAGGATGACATCTTGCCTCCGTAGAGCCAGTTTGTGCAGGGACAGATAAATTGCCAGCTTGTTTTGTGGGGGCCCAAACGAACCAATCATTTCAGCCACAGTTGTGTGGCAGACCCTGGCGCTGAAATGATTGGTTTGTTAAAGTGTGCATGTCCTGTTTATACAACATAAGGGTGGGTGGGAGGGCCCAAGGACAATTCCATCTTGCACCTCTTTTTTTTCTTTGCATTATGTACAGTTTGGGGCCTAGTTTTTCAATGCCATCCTGTCTGCCACTGCAGTTTCACGCCTAGATGGGTCACGTGTTTGTGCCGCCCACTTGTGTCGCTTAGCATAGTCATCCAGCTACCTCGGTGCAACCTTTTGGACATAAAAACACTATTGTGAGGTGTGAGGTATTCAGAATAGACTGGAAATGAGTGGAAATTAAGGTTATTGAGGTTAATAATAGCATAGGAGCAGAAAAACCTACAAATTCTGTGATTTTAGCTGTTTTTATGCTTTTTTTCAAAAAAATACAGATCCAAAACACAAAACCCAGAACCCAAAACACGCAAGGGTGGTTTTGGCAAAACCAATCCAGATCCAAAACACGAAGAAAGATCCAGATCCAAAACCAAAACACAAAACACGAAAAGTGGCCGGCGCACACCCCTAATATATATATATATATATATATATATATATATATGCAGTCAGGTGCATAAATATTGGGACATTGACAGAATTTTCATATTTTGGCCTCTATTCACCACCACAATGGCTTTGAAATTAAACAAACAACATGTGCTTTAACTGCAGACTTTCAGATTTAATTTGAGGGTAATTACATCCAAATCAGGTGAACGGTGTAGGAATTACAATGGTTTCTATATGTGCCTCCCACTTTTTAAGGGGCCAAAAGTAATGGGACTATCAACTCAAAAGCTATTTCATGGACAGGTGTGGGCTATTCTCTCGCTATTTCATTATCAATTAAGCAGGTAAAAGGTCGGGAGTTGATTCTAGGTGTAATATTTGCATTTGGAATCAGTTGCTGTCGACTCTCAATATGAGATCCAAAGAGCTGTCACTATCAGTGAAGCAAGCCATCATTAGGCTGAAAAATCAAAACAAACCCATCAGAGAGATAGCAAAAACATTAGGTGTGGCCAAATCAACTGTTTGGAACATTCTTAAAAAGAAAGAATGCACCGGAGAGCTCAGCAACACCAAAAGACCCGGAAGACCACGGAAAACAACTGTGGTGGATGACAGAAGAATTATTTCCCTGATGAAGAAAAACCCCTTCACAACAGTTGGCCAAATCAAGAACACTCTCCAGGAGGTAGGTGTATATCTGTCAAAGTCAACAATCGAGAGAAGACTTCACAAGAGTGAATATAGAGGGTTCACCACAAGATGTAAACCATTGGTGAGCCACAAAAACAGGAAGACCAGATTAGAGTTTGCCAAACAACATCTAAAAAAGCCATTACAGCTCTGGAACAACATCCTATGGACAGTGAGACAAAGTACCAGAGTGATGGGAAGAGAAGAGTATGGAGAAGGAAAGGAACTGCTCATGATCCAAAACATACCCCCTCATCAGTGAAGCATGGTGGTGGTAATGTCATGGCGTGGACATGTATGGCTGCCAATGGAACTGGTAGCCTTTTATTTATTGATGATGTGACTGCTGACAAAAGCAGCAGAATGAATTCTGAAGTGTTTCGGGCAATATTATTTGCTCATATTCAGTCAAATGCTTCAGAACTCATTGGACGGCACTTCACAGTGCAGATGGACAATGACCCTAAGCATACCGCAAAAGCAACCAAAGAGTTTTTTAAGGCTAAAAAGTGGAATGTTATGCAATGGCCAAGTCAATCCCCTGACCTGAATCCGATTGAGCATGCATTTCACTTGATGAAGACAAAACTGAAGGGAAAATGCCCCAAGAACAAGCAGGAACTGAAGACATTTGCAATAGAGGCCTGGCAGAGCATCACCAGGGATGAAACCCAGCGTCTGGTGATGTCTATGCGTTCCAGACTTCAGGCTATAATTGCCTGCAAAGGATTTGCAACAAAGTATTAAAAAGTGAAAGTTTGATTTAGGATTGTTTAGTTTGTCCCATTACTTTTGGCCCCTTAAAAAGTGGGAGGCACATATAGAAACCGTTGTAATTCCTACACATCGTTCACCTGATTTGGATGTAATTACCCTCAAATTAAATCTGAAAGTCTGCAGTTAAAGCACATCTTGTTTGTTTAATTTCAAAGCCATTGTGGTGGTGAATAGAGGCCAAAATCTGAAAATTCTGTCAATGTCCCAATATTTATGCACCTGACTGTATATGTACATACACACATATATACACACACACATATATATTTTGATATAAATACATACACACGTGTATAAACATACACACACACATATACAGTGCATCCGGAAAGTGTTCACAACGAGTTTTCCACATTTTGTGTGCTCAAAAAATAACAATAATATTAAAATACACCCTGTAGATAATTTTGTCCCTAGTGTATGGAATAGGTGGTTAAAGGACTGGCTCCCAAGCCAAGGTTACTCGGCTAGGTATGATATTTTTCTAAAATTTGTTATTTAGTCACATGGATACGGGGTATACACAGTAGGATTATTTACAATAATAATCCAGTTCTATGGATATAATAAATTACATTAAAACATATTGTGTTGTCGTTCTTATAATATATATATTTGCTCTAAACACATATATATATAATATGGACTTTGGACCTACAGCCTAAAGTGGATCTTTCTACAGACCCGGACATTGCATAAAGCTAAGAGGATTGTTTGACCACTCAATCCATCATATGGTAATTATCGCTGAGTTCACATATTCAGTTGCTCGGGAGCCAGTCCTATAACCATCTATTCCATATAGGAGGGACAATATTATCTACAGGTTGTATTTTAATATTATTGTTATTTTTTGATTGTCTTAAATATTTTCCCAATTTTATGGTATAATAAATGAATGTGTTAATTTGATACTTCCGTTTCTCTGATACACTATTCATTTTTATATATCATAAGCGCCAGTTATCTTTGTATATATATTTGATATCTATTTAGGGACTGACAATCCCTTACTGGCTGCTACTTGGTAGCGCACTGTAACCCTTTGTTTATTGATTCTATGTAGATTTGTCACATACAGTGCCGCAACCATGAGTTGTTTTATTAATTTTACCGATAGAATATCCAGGAGGCAATCTTACCTCTCCCAGAGGGAGAACACTGATAAAATATTAATTCCTGAAAATATAGATCTGAAACAAGATCTATATAAGCTAGAGGACCTTTTGAAATTGGAATCTAGAAACAGACCAGATGGTATAAACTTACAACACTACATTGATAAAGGGATGGTCCAGAGAGGTCTTTGTTTATTTAAATCCTCTATTTTTCAGAAAGATAAAATATATCAACAGGAGTGGGATCAATTGTTGGATAACTGCTCACTTGCTTTAATGAAACTCATTGTGAAATATAGAACCTCAAGAGTTCACCAGATAGAAAGAGAAATTGAGGATCTAAAAGCGTCAATGGATAGATTTACCTCATTACCTGAATTTAAAGAGAAAGATCAGCTAATTAATGAACGAATAATGAAGTTTGAAAAATATCTGCTAGAGGTTGAACAAAAGAAATTTAAAAGGGATGTATTTGATTATCAAAATGATGAGGTAAGGAACTTTAGACACAAACATAAAACACAGAATGTAGAAAAATATATGAGTAGAGATAATACTATGAGAACAACGAGGAGAGAAAGAACTACATTTGAAAATGGAAGAAATGACCACCCCTTCAATTTCAATCAGCTTCGCCACAAAAATAGATTTGAGGTACTTAGCAACCCACCGGAAGATTCTTCCCAGTCTTCCTATAATCCTTTAGGTGCAAGGAAAAAAAGAGTATGATAGAGAAAGACCCATGAGATATAAAAACATTGGATACCCAAATGAAAAAATAATTTTTTTAGAGAGAGGTCCCACACACAGGAGCTGGGACTCACCCAATATGCCCACTCTCAGATACAAAACTCCTCCTAAAAGACAAAGAGCTATAAGCCCAGAGGAAGAAGAGGGGGGAAATAAAGGAGAAAAGAACCTAAGAAGGTTGTAGATAAAGAATTAGGTCCTCCCAAGAATGTCTATAATTTGTCCTCCCGTACACTAGACAAGGATGAATTGTCCCTTTTGAGCAAGGGTCTAAAGTTCTCACCCACTTGTGAACCCAATATTTTCGATCTGTATGTTGATTTGAACAGATGTGTTAGGACTTTATGCAGAAAAAGATTTGTTGCTAATAAAAATTTGGCCAAATATGATAGGGGTTTAGCACCAATTATCTTAGACAAGGATGATGATTTAATATTACAATCACTAAAAGAACTGTGGGAAGAAAACAATACACTAGATGAACCCATAACAGGAAATAAGGTAAATTACAAACAGGTCTATAACATCGATCAAGTATCAGATAAATTCAAAGTCTGAATTTTACCCTATAAGTGCTAAAAGTAGCAATATTGAAGCTTTCTATAGAGTTACAATGGATGATTTTAAGAAGTTATGTGCTAATAATAGGACCAAAATTAAATATAATAACAATCTGTCAAGGGAAGAAAAGAGAGCTCTAAAAAGTCTTACTCAAGACACCACTCTGACCATTAAGGAAGCGGATAAGGGGGGTGCCCTAGTAGTCATGAACAGGTGTGACTACATTAACGAGGTTTATACTCAATTGAGAGATACTAGATTTTATAAGATTTTGTACAAGGATTCTACTATAAAATATCTATCTCTTCTGAAAATTCAGTTGGATTTGGCAGTCTCTACAGGTATCATATCCAAAGAGGCACGCAGGTTTTTACTTATTCCTTTCCCCACTGTCCCCACACTTTATTGCCTACCCAAAATTCACAAGTCACTTACCTCACCCCCAGGTCGACCAATTGTTTCTGGTATTAATTCCCTAACTTCCATTCTTTCTTTCTATGTAGATTCTTTCCTACAGACCAGAGTGTGCTCCCTGAGGTCACACATCAAGGACACTACTGATTTTATTATCAAAATTAATTCCATCAAGTGGAAGGAGTCATATGCATTCCTAACACTTGATGTCACAAGCATTGTATACCCACATTCCACATGATTTGGGATGTGAGGCAGTCTCCAAAAGACTTAGAGAAGATGGTGACCAGGCCTTTGTACTAGATCTTATCTCTTTCATTCTAACACACAATTATTTTCTTTTCTTGACACTTATTATTTACAGATTATGGGAATGGTCATGGGGACCTGATTTGCGCACAGCTTTGTCAACCTCTACATGGGTGAGTTTGAATGGATCCATGTGTGAGGGGGTGGCTGGGTCGCGTCTCTTGTCTTCTATTGCCATTATATTGATGATCATTTTATTATTTGGGATGGGGATCTGTCGTCTGCCACATCTTTTGTAACTTCTCTCAACCTTAATGATTATAATTTACAATTCACTCACTGTTACCAAAAAACTTGTGTATACTTTCTGGATGTGACTCTTTAAATTATTGATAATAATATTATTACCTCTAATTATGTTAAGAGTGTGAATACCCATTCTTATCTAAACTATAAGAGTGCTCATTATGGCCCTCGGAAACAAAATATTCCAAAGGGCCAACTCATGTGACTTAGATGCAATTACACAAAAGTTGGGACTTTTTAGTTACAACAAAAGATATGCTGGATTCTTTCAGGAAGTGTGGATATCCAGATAACATCTTAGCACAAGCATATGTACAAGTCCTGGCCATGGACAGAGAAACACTGCTGCAGCCTAAAATGATAACATCTAATGACAGGGTGGAATCAGTTGAAAATAATAAACATTTGGCATTTGTATGCAAATTTAACAATAAAGCAACATAAATTAAAAATATTATAAGACACAACTATTCTATCTTGAAACAAGATTGGATTTTGGGAGACCTTATTCTGCCAGCTCCACAAATTGTCTATAAAAAGAATAGATCCTTAAAAACTATATTAGCACCTAGTCATCTCAAAACTGTTAAAAAACCTGCCAAGACAAATAAGGGCATAGAGTGATTGATACAAAGACCAAAAGGTTTTCATAGATGCGGCAAGGTTAGATGTCACATGTGCACCCATATGGATAGAAAAACCATTAACCGCCCCCTATACCAACACAAAAAGATCGATATGTCTTGAAAAGTTTCATGAATTGCGAGACCAAATATATTATTTATTTGCTCACGTGCAGTTGCTGCCTACAATATGTAGGCTGCACTACTAGATCATTACGAACAGGTTTCATGGAACATAGAATAAATATTTTAAATCAGACATTATAGCATAATCCATGTAAGTGACCCTAAATGTCTCTTGATTGTGGGTCTTGAATCGATTCCTCGGACCTCCAGAGGAAACTACAGTTTAATTCAATGCATCCTGTCTGTCTCAATCAGACTATTGAATTAAACTCTATAATATAGGCTCTTTTATTGGACTTTACAGATATAGACACTTTGTCTATTCCTTTTCATCTCTTGAACCCAGATATTTTATATACACTATCCATTATAGTATAGATCAAGATTATGGAATATATTTTATGTAACCATCATTCTCCATTAGGGAGATTAATTAATATATGACCAAAGGGTGAATAATTAGAAAAGATTTAAAGAGGGGGAGGGGGGGCTACAAACAAGGATGGTTACAGTCATAATATATACATTTCCATTGTATTATTAATTATGTTTATCCTATTTAAAACAGAAGTGGTAATAATCAATTATTATATATAAGTGTTTAGAGCAAAAGCTGTATATATATTATAAGAACGACAACACAATATGTTTTTAATGTCATTTATTATATCCATAGAACTGGATTACTATTGTAAATAATCCTACTGTGTATACCCCATATCCATGTGACTAAATAACAAATTTGAGAAAAATATCATACCTAGCCGAGTAACCTTGAACATTACAGGTTACCACATGATATGAGAGACCAACGGCTCATTTCTGGTTGCTGGGTAACGGCTTAAACAATACTAAAGACCAGCGTAATATGTCACATGACTGTACATGGTCATGTGACTACACACGGAGATATACGGAATAACATTTCTGGCTCTGTCACCTGGATACGAGCTAAACAATGCTCACAATAGGTCACTTTTTACATGTGACCCTAACAGGATCACATGATCGGGAGTATTGCGTCCTTGTGGGGATTAGAATCTTATAAGGATACGTAAGTTCACAGTTTTATCTGAATGATATAATTATTAAGTATGTAAGATTGCCTCCATCAGATCTGTAAACTTTTAAATCATGAGAAACGGATGTATTTATTATAAACGATACTCAGTTGTTTTAGATTCCTGCAATTTACATAGTATAAAAGGAGTCTCCATGTACATTAGAATCATGCTTCTGATGAAGCTGGATGCCATTGTTCCAGCGAAACGCGTTAAACCTAATACTACACCTGCAAATACATACCCTGCTACTACCTGTAAAGGATTGGAAGGTGCTCTACTACCATTGGAGCTATTATGGACTATGGACTGATCTAATAACTCCCGTATGGATTTTCGACCTACAGCCTAAAGTGGATCTTTTTACAGACCCGGACATTGCATAAAGCAAAGAGGACTGTTTGACCCCTCAATCCATCATATGGCAATTATCGCTGAGTTCACATATTCAGTCGCTCGGGTGCCAGTCCTTTAACCACCTGTTCCATACAGGAGGGACAATATTATCTACAGGGTGTATTTTAATATTATTGTTTTTTTTTGTCTTAAATATTTTCCCAATTTTATGGTATAATAAAAAATGTGTTAATCTGATACTTCCGTTTCTCTGATACACTATTAATTTTTATATATCATAAGCACCAGTTATCTTTGTAAATGTAAAACATAACACTAACAATTGAATTGCGAGTGGTGACCGACCTATGGGTGCCCTTAAAATCAAACCTTTCACCATGACTATTCCACACTGAAAAGTGGACTTGCTGCCCCCCGTGAGGGAGGTCCGGACATCCCAAAACATCTCCATGAAGGAGAGTGCACCCAACAAGTCAACTGCACCTGTGCTGATGATGAGCCAAACTTTCCCGCCAATATAGCAAATAACTACAAGTGCAGAGACAAAGGGAGGAAGGGTGGGGAATTTTTTCATGGGAAAGAGGCCTGAGCTCTGAAGTCAGAGTCTTAAATAATGTGAGCAAATCACCCTAAGATTGGAAAAAGCATAACAGGTGGCCACCACTCAAGCCAGCCCCCAGCCCATACTTACCTACTTTTTCTCCTGGGGGGCAGAAGCACATGGGCTGTGATGGGGCTGGGGCCTGATTTTTGTGTCATTAAGCCCCGCCCCTCATGGTAAATTGCTGTGAATACTGCATATTTAAATAGGGGGTGGTGCCAAATGATGACAAACTTATTTAGTTGCATCATTAAGCCCCTACTCAAGAACCTTGATCTCTGGGAAAATTCTCCCCATTTGGACCACTTCTCTAGGAAGTAGGCATGATGCAGGAGAAGTGACTACTCTTACGGGGATGCGGGGGGTAACCAAAAAAATTGGGAGCCTCTTGTAAGTTCCGGGACAGTAGGCACGTATGTCCCAGCCTCATGGTTTAAGCCAGTTGGTGGTGGCTTAATGATGCGTTCTATATAATCTGGGGCGGGACAAGTTGTATGATGCCGTCAATCACATCCTGACCCTTCTCACACACACAGAAAAGCTCCATTACAGACGTGTGCTCAATTCATCGCATCTCAGGATGTTTCCAGCTCTACAACACTACCCAGGAACACTGAGAGGAGGGGAGGAACTTATATTAATTACCCAAGCCTGGGCTTTTTGGAGGGGTCCGAAAAGGGCCCGGGTCTGATGCTGCCCCCCTCATTCTTACCTGTGAGCAGCCCAGCACACTCTGCTGCGTGCTGGGCTGCAGTGGGAGACTGCTCACTGCTGACGCTGAGCAGCAGTAGCAGTCTCCTCTCCTCTGCCTGTGGGGGGAGCAATCACACTGATCGTGCCCCCTCCCTCCTAGATTTGTGCCGGCCTGAGGGGCTCACAGCGCTTTCCTCCCCAGTGCACGGCGCTGCAAATAGGTGTTATTGAAATTTTTCTAAGGGGGCATGGCCACACCTCCCGCATTAAGCCACACCCCCTCTATAGTAATGGGGCTCGGAGAGGTTGTCTACAGCCCTGACACTACCATATAAGTCAGGTTTAAGACTAAACAAGCAGTGTAGAGTTGACATACAACTTCACAGGGTTATTTATAAAGAAAACATAATGTGCATTACCCTATGCATTCTAATAATGTAATCAACTGTCATATATCTAACAGAGAATAGTTTCATAACAGTGTTATGAATAAATTCGAAAGTCATATTTACGATATATACTATAATTAAGGACAAAGACAAATTCAGAATATAAAACACAACTTCAGCAGTTAATTAAATTAAATAAAACATTGGATATTTTCCCCCTTTTGAAAATCTTTTCCTGCTGCAGTCTAAATGCAAATGTTGCATAAATAATGCAAATAAACACATTCATAAAGATTACGGCGCTGCTGTCAACCCGCACAGTATAGTATTACATAAACCCCATGATATGGCAATTATATTGCGGTAAAGGCAAGATCCAGGCTGTACGTAGAATTTAGCCACGTTTGGACCATGCTTACCTACTCTCCCAGGACTGCCAGGAGCCTCCCGAAAATCGGATGCCGCTTCCGGTCCCCTGGAAGAGTAGGCCAGTCAACCAGACTGGCCGCCGCCCCCCGTGTCCCCCCCGTGGGCCCGCACGCGAAAGTGGGTGATCCGGGGGTGCGATGACGCAATTAACGCTGAATTGTGTCATTGTAACCCTGCCCTCTGCTTTATAATGCCTGTAATTTCAGCATTATAAAGCGGGGGGCAGGGACGCGGTCGCGCTGGCATACCCCCGCAATGCCCACTGCTGCACTGATCTGGCAAGTGATCGGTAAGTATGGTTTGTGCATTTAAAGCACATTTAAAGTTGGCATTTTCATATGTGTTCCCCCCTCGCTTTCATTTTGAGAGTAGAAGACTCATTATCCGCTTTGACAGGTGTAAAAGAAACTGGTTACATTCCCAGAAGTTAAAGAACCCTGAGCTGCAAGTTTGTGTTTTTTTAATTTAATAAGGTCCATAATGTCAGAGCTCCCACCATGGCTAACTGCAAACACAGCACTGCCCATCAGCAGTATCATTGTCGATCTCTTTACATTTTTTAATAAAAAGAAAATAATTTCCCAATTTATCAGTTTACTGACATTTTCTCTTAGGTACTGGCATTCTTTAATAATCATAAATGAGAACTATGAGCTTAATGCAAAATAGGATTTTACATAAATGATGGGAGATACTATTTTGGTTGAAAAGATCCAAGACCAAGTTGAAGTCCCACAGCTGCTACGCAGGCTTGCCTACCCTCCGATTTGGTCGGGAGCCTCCCAAATATCGGGTGTTGGTCCCGACCCCCTGGAAAAGCAGGCAAGCCTCCCGGCTGCCGCTTGCCCGCCCTCTACCTCATAGAAACCCCTGCAGCTGGGGGGGGGCAGTGACACAATTTGCGCTGAATCGCGTCATCGTGGCCCCGTCCCCTGCTACACAATGCCAAGTCCATGTTCAAATAACAAAAGTCCGAAAAGTATTCACAGCGCTTCACTTTTTGAACATTTTGTTATGTTCCAGCCTTATTCCAAATGGAATAAATAAATTTTTGTCCTCAAAATTCTACACACAATACCCCATAATGCAACATGTAAAAAGTTTTTTTGAGATTTTTGCAAATTTAATAAAAAACAAACTAAGAAATCTCATGTACATTGAGTCTTTGCCATGAAGCTCAAAATTGAGCTCAGGTGCATCCTGTTTCCACTGATCATGCTTGAGATGTTCCTACAGCTTAATTGGAGTCTACCTGTTGTAAATTCAGTTGATTGGACATGATTTTGAAAGGTATACACCTGTCTATATAAGGTTCTACACTTGACAGTGAATGTCAGAGCGCAAACCAAGCATGAAGTCCAAGGAATTGTCTGTGGACCTCCGAGACAGGAATGTCTCGAGGCACAAATCTGGGGAAGGGTACTGAAAAATATCTGCTGCTTTGAAGGTCCCAATGAGCACAGTGACCTCCATCATCTGTAAATGGAAGAAGTTCGATAGCACCAGGACTCTTCCTAGAGTTGGCCGGCCATCTAAACTGAGCGATTGGGGGAGAAGGGCCCTAGTCAGGGAGGTAACCAAGAACCCGATGGTCACACTGTCAGAGCTACAGCATTACTCTGTGGAGAGAGGAGAATCTTCCAGAAGGACAACCATCTCTGCAGCAATCCACCAATCAGGCCTGTATGGTAGAGTGGCCAGACGGAAGCACATGGCAGCCCACCTGGAGTTTGCCAAAATGCACCTGAAGGACTCTCAGACCATTGAGAAATACATTTCTCTGGTCTGATGGGACAAAGTATGGAACTCTTTGGCGTGAATGCCAGGCGTTATGTTTGGAGGAAACCAGGCACCGCTCATCACCAGGCCAATACCATCCTTACAGTGAAGCATGGTGGTGGCAGCATCATGCTGTGGGGATATTTTTCAGCAGCAGGAACTGGGAGACTAGTCAGGATAGAGGGAAAGATGAATGCAGCATTGTACAGAGACATCCTGGATGAAAACCTGCTCCAGAGTGCTCTTGACCTTAGACTGGGGCGACGGTTTATCTTTCAGCAGGACAACGACCCTAAGCACACAGCCAAGATAGGAGTGGCTTCAGGACAACTCTGTGGTGGCCCAGCCAGTGTCCAGACTTGAATCCAATTAAACATCTCTGGAGAGATCTGAAAATGGCTTGCACCGACGCTTCCCATCCAACCTGATGGAGCTTGAGAGATGCTGCAAAGAGGAATGGGCGAAACCACACAAAGATAGGTGTGCCAAGCTTGTGGCATCGTATTCAGAAAGACTTGAGGCTGTAATTGCTGCTAAAGGTGCATCAACAAAGTATTGAGCAAAGGCTGTGAATACTTATGTACATGTGATTTCTTAGTTTTTTTTTTTTTTTTATTAAATTTGCAAAAATCTCAAAAAAACTTTTTTACACGTTGTCATTTTGGGGTATTGTGTGTAGAATTTTGAGGACAAAAATGAATTTATTCCATTTTGGAATAAGGCTGTAACAAAACAAAATGTGGAAAAAGTGAAGCGCTGTGAATACTTTCCGGATGCACTGTATATATTTTTCTCCCATATATTGCAAGGTAAAGGTGCCTACACAATTACCGACTTGCTGACGATCTGACATTGGGCACGATTTCCCTTGAAACTCTCCCCGGCAGCTCTGCACACGATCTGCACACGATTTGGTGTCCAATCTTCAAACGATCTCTCCTGCATCCAGACTTTTTCCGGTGCATCGTGTCCTAGATGATGCAATGTGCGACCAGCGGGGACACGCATCGCATCGTGATCGTGAGTGGGGACTCACGATTTGGGCATTTTATACACAATCTGGTCGTGCGAACGCAGGCATGCCTGTGTGTTGGGACGCCTTTATTGTGGCGTGCATAATTAAGGCATTGCGGCTTCATACGCAGCCAGACAACTTGATGCACGCAGGAAGTGGCCAAAATCTTACACGACATCAGGTCAACCTCTATTGTGCGTATGGTTCCGATGGTTCTCGTTGTTACTAGGGGTGTGCACCGGCCACTTTTCGTGTTTTGTGTTTTGGTTTTGGATCTGGATCTGTATTTTTTTTTTAAAAAAGCATAAAAACAGCTAAAATCACAGAATTTGTGGGTTTTTCTGTTCCTTTGCTATTATTAACCTCAATAACCTTAATTTCCACTCATTTCCAGTCTATTCTGAACACCTCACAATAGTGTTTTATGTCCAAAAGGTTACATCGAGGTAGCTGGATGACTATGCTAAGCGACACGAGTGGGCGGCACAAACACGTGGCCCATCTAGGAGTGACACTGCAGTGACAGACAGGATGGCAGTTTGAAAAACTAGGCCCCAAACAGTACATAATGCAAAGAAAAAAAGAGGCTCAAGATGGAATTGTCCTTGGGCCCTCCCACCCACCCTTATGTTGTATAAACAGGACATGCACACTTTAACAAACCAATCATTTCAGCGCCAGGGTCTGCCACACAACTGTGGCTGAAATGATTGGTTCGTTTGGGCCCCCACAAAACAAGCTGGCAATTAATCTGTCCCTGCACAAACTGGCTCGGAGGCAAACGGAGGCAAGATGTCGTCCTCATCCTCCTCATTCACCGATTCCTCACCCTCTTCAGTGTTGTGTACATCCTCATCCTCACAGAGTATTAATTCGTCCCCGCTGGAATCCACCACCACAGGTCCCTCTGTACGTTCTGGAGGCTGGTCTCCCTGGAAGAGTTGATAATTCATTTTTATGAACATCATCTTCTCCACATTTTGTGGAAGCAACCTCCTACGCCTTTTGCTGACAAGGTTCCCGGCTGCACTAAACACTCTTTCGGAGTACACACTGGAGGGGGGCAACTCAGGTAAAATAGAGCCAGTTTGTACAGGGGCCTCCAAATTGCCTCTTTTTCCTGCCAGTACAGGTACGGACTGTCTGACATGCCTACTTGGATGCTGTCACCGATGTAATCCTTTAACAGACAGACGCACGCTTGTCGGTGCTGCTTTGAGGATGCAGGTGAGGCTACAGCCCACACAATTCACAAAGAGAAAAGAAAGAAGAATTTTAAATTTTTTTGGAGTGCACTTTGGGGGTTACACCACCCTTTAACGGACAAGCCAGCCGGCCGTTTACTTATAACACAGGCGCACGCTTGGCGCTGCTCCTTTGTTGATGCACGTGCAGCCACAGTGCACACAATTCACAAACACAGAAAATAATTCCTCCACCATTCTGTCAGTGGTGACAGTATCATATGCAGTGACAGTAGACTTGTCAGAAATTGTTGGCACGTCCTTCAGTCCGGACCAGATGTCCAAACCGGCCCTTGACTTATGACACAGGCGCACGCTTGGTGCTGCTGCTGTGTTGATGCACGTGCGGCTACTGCGCATACATTTCGCACACAAACACAGAAAAAAAAGAAGTGTTTATTTTTTGTGGAGTGCCCTTTGGGGGTTACACCACCCTTTAACAGACTTATGGGACACAGGCGCACGCTTGGCGCTTCTCCTTTGTTGATGCACGTGCAGCCACAGTGTACACAATTCACAAACACAGAAATATTTTTTTATTTTGCTTGGAGTGCACTTTGGGGGTTACACCACCCTTTAACAGAGGAGCCAGCCGGTCCTTTACTTATGACAGACAGATGCACGCATGGCGCTACTTTGTTGATGCACGTGCGGCTACTGCGCACACAATTCACAAACACAAAAAAATATATTTTTTAATTTTTTTTGGAGTGCACTTTGGGGGTTACAGCACCCTTTAACGGACAAGCCAGCTGGCCCTTTACTTATGGGACACAGGCCCATGCTTGGCGCTGCTCCTTTGTTGATGCACGTGCAGCCACAGTGCAGACAATTCACAAACACAGAAAATAATTTTTTATTTTGTTTGGAATGCACTTTGGGGGTTACACCACCCTTTAACAGACAAGCCAGCCGGCCCTTTACTTATGACACAGGCGCACGCTTGGAGCTACTTTGTTGATGCACGTGCGGCCACAGTGCACACAATTCACAAACACAGAAAAAATTTTTTATTTTGTTTGGAGTGCACTTTGGGGGTTACAGCACCCTTTAATGGACAAGCCAGCCGGCCCTTTACTTATGGGATATAGGCGCACGCTTGTCGCTGCTCCTTTGTTGATGCACGTGCAGCCACAGTGCACACAATTCACAAACAGAAAAAAATATATATTATTTGGAGTGCACTTTGGGGGTTACAGCACCCTTTAATGGATGAGCCAGCCGGCCCTTTACTTATGACACAGGCGCACGCTTGGCGCTACTTTGTTGATGCACGTGCGGCTACTGCGCACACAATTCACAAACACAGAAATTTTTTTTTTTGCACTTGGGGGGAGCACCCCTGATGGAAAGAGCACCCCCTGGACAACACTACAGCACCCCTTTAGGACTGGGACACTGCACAGGACTTTGGAGTGGACACAGCCCCTATGGACAACTGACTGCACAACACAGCCCAGCCCGCCCCTATGGACTTTGGAGGAGTGGACACAGCCCCTATGGACAACAGCAGCACAGCACAACACAGCCAGCCCCTATGGACTTTGGAGGAGTGGACACAGCCCCTATGAACAACAGCAGCACAGCACAACACAGCCAGCCCCTATGGACTTTTGGAGGAGTGGACAAAGCCCCTATGGACAACAGCAGCACAGCACAACACAGCCAGCCTCTATGGACTTTGGAGGAGTGGACACAGCCCCTATGGACAACAACAGCACAGCACAACACAGCCAGCCCCTATGGACTTTGGAGGAGTGGACACAGCCCCTATGAACAACAGCAGCACAGTACAACACAGCCAGCCCCTATGGCCTTTGGAGGAGTGGACAAAGCCCCTATGGACAACAGCAGCACAGCACAACACAGCCAGCCTCTATGGACTTTGGAGGAGTGGACAAAGCCCCTATGGACAACAGCAGCACAGCACAACACAGCCAGCCCCTATGGACTTTGGAGGAGTGGACACAGCCCCTATGGCCAGCAGCAGCACAGCACAACACAGCCAGCCCCTATGGACTTTGGAGGAGTGGACACAGCCCCTATGAACAACAGCAGCACAGCACAACACAGCCAGCCCCTATGGCCTTTGGAGGAGTGGACAAAGCCCCTATGGACAACAGCAGCACAGCACAACACAGCCAGCCCCTATGGACTTTGGAGGAGTGGACACAGCCCCTATGGACAACAGCAGCACAGCACAACACAGCCAGCCCCTATGGACTTTGGAGGAGTGGACACAGCCCCTATGGACAACAGCAGCACAGCACAGCACAACACTACACTGCACTACACTACACTACACTACACAGCCCAGCCAGCCCTAACTCCCACCCTACCTCTTCACTGTCCACAGCCGAGTGAGAAAATGGCGCCGGGTACTTTATATAGACTCCAAAACCCGCGAGACCCGGAAGGCGAGATGATGACGTTGTGCCTCGATTTCAGATCCGAGTCAGGCGGGAAAAGTCGAGCCTGACTCGGATTGGCCTCGGATCGAGGTGGCTCGGGGGGGTTCGGATTTTAGAAATCCGAACCCACTCACCCCTAGTTGTTACCGATGTTTCTGCTGTGTTTTGCGGACTATTCAGGCTTTGTGTAAAGGTAAAAGGGCGGCATTGTGTAGTGCTGGGCATCTGCGTCTTATGCTGCTGTTGCTGTGCGTATGCATTGATTAGCATATACACGCAGCATTCGAGTGCGTCTGTTCCCTCACATGCGTTCCTTGCTGAATCAGAATCTGTCTCTGGGTGGGATGTATCATGCACCGCAGAGCAGGGTTTATAAACGCCATTTGCATGTAGATTTGCTATTAAAATCACAAAGGACAGCTCTTCCGACAAGATTTTGATAAGTTCCCGGTTTATGACCAGGGAGTCCTTTTGTGCATGAATGGCCGTTGGTCAGTGTCTGTAGGCTTCTATGAGGCGCTCCATCTATAGATGGCCTCACCTGTCGGATACAAGCTCCAGAAAGTTCTGCTTTCCAGAGCTTGATACATGTGGGAAATGCGTTCAACCCTCGGCATACAGCAGTTTTCGGAGGTTAGACTGCATTTTAGTGTCAGTGCATCCCGCAATCTGGGTCTCTCTTTAAGGACGGTAGGAGCTGTTCAGGGTGAGATTGAACCTTCAAGATCAACACCGAAGTCCAGACTGTCCACATGCCATGACAGACGGGAAAAAAAGATGGCCGCATATGATGTCATGACGTCATAACATGCGGCTGGCTGCCAAGGACCACGGCCTTGTTGCCAGACCTTGCAGGAGCATCCACCCTCCTGCCCGGCTTCGTCTTGCGCTTTCCAGTGCTCACCGGCTTCTCACTCTTCTGCCTTCCAGTAACCTGGGACATTTGTGTATCCTGAAGACAGTTATCGGAACGCCAGAATGGAAAGCCAAAAACCAGTAGAATCTCAGGAAATCCAGGATCTATAGCATGACAATCAGCAATTTGCTCCCAAATGCCGGAAAATGGACAAAAACTGTTGTTTGAACAAATTGTTTAGATCAAACATTTAACAAACTTGTCTGACGACCATTTTCATCTGTTTTCTGGCATTTAGGAGCAAATTGCTGATCATTATTTACTCCCATACGTTACCAGGTTTTCATCCCAACCAATCAACTAGTTGGATGGTTCCACAGAAAGTCTTACGTGTGTATGCAGCTTAAGGGCCATATTTATCAACACTATGGTGCAAGATATCCTCCAAAAACAGCTGAAAAACAGGCAAAAAAGACACTTGGTGCAATCAAAGTCACATGGGACTGACGCACCGAGAGAGACCGTTTGGCGCAAATGCAGCATTAGTGTATCAGGGCACATCTGTAGCTGCGCCGGGTCTAAACTGTGAAGTAAAATGAATGCGTAATTTACTTGTTACTGATCGCTGGGTTGTGCCCGTGCTCCAAGCGACTCGAAAAAAAAATCTGTATTGCCTCGATATGCGGTGATAAGGAATCTTAATCTTCGGGGACAGGCTATGCATTATACTAAATATGCCCCTAAGAGCGCTCTTTCTAATCTGATTAATATAGTCCCCTACTATTTATTAAAAAAGTTAAAAAATAAAAACTTTGGTGTTTTACTTTCTGCTGTATCAGCTTCTTCAATATGCAAAATTGTTCTGTCTTGTCAATGTAGATTTTTATGTTCCTGCTTTTCCATTTGTTAGTACATAATTCATTTTAATTAAACTGGTAGCAGCGACCAGAAAAGGAGAGTGTGCCTCTACTAATTATATTTTACTTGCAAAACTGTTCTAATATCCTAAACTATTTTGGAATTGTAGGTATACATTTTAAATTTACAATTAAGTTTCCAAAGTTATCCAGCTTTTCGCTTTACCGCTTCCCCTAAATGTCCGCAGCAATGTTGTCCTGCAGTCTGTAATACATCATCAGGTGTAGTTCAGATAATAGATGACAGTGATGGGAATTCAAACTGTTTTTTTTTACTCAAACAGCATCAGTTCCCTGTGTTAATGATATTCATTTATAAAGCAACGGCTGTAAATGACCAATTACCATGCCGGCAGTTTTATTTCAGGTCTCAGATTTCTCCGCGCCTGCATAAATATATCTTTTCCCCTTAACTGAAATTCTAGAAACCAGATTACTTCATAAGCATATGGCAAAGCGTTGGAGTCTGTAAGATATGACATAATTCCGAAATAAATGGATATGCCGCCAGTAATAACGTTATGTAGAATGTTTATGATAATATTTTAGAACTGGGAAATCTAAAAACTAAAAAAAAAAAATTTTTTTTTTTTTACTACAGATCTTTAACTGGTAGTAACTTAAGGAACATAGAAAATCCAAAATTTACCAGGGAGTCAGCTCACTAGGATAGCCTGCCCGGTCCCTCCCCTCCACCCTTCAGTTCGGGTCCGCTGTCCTCTGTGTTGCTTAGGGCTGACATGCTTCATGCATGCACAAGTGTTGCCCAAAACCCGTCTCTGGGAGCATAATATTTGTTCATCTTGATGTGATACTCCATCCCACAAACCTGTGCTGCAAAGTAAGCAGAGGGGCCTATTCATGATGTTAATTATCGGGGTCTGAACTGACCCTGATAAGTAACATTATAATTCGCCGCTGCTGCTGGAATAATTCATCATTGCTCCGGCGCGGTGACAGCTGATGCAAAATCAGCTTTCCCCGCAAGCGGCTTCACTGCTCCTTTTCAGAGCACAATAGCCCCGGCGGAAGGAGGCCGGACAGGGGCGGAGGGAATCCGAAAGGATTGCTCTTCGCAACCCAGACCTTCTTCCCATAGGGAAGGAGTGGGTTGCGAGCCAGGAGCAATCGCCATCTGAAGATGGTGAATGCTCCCACATTCAAGCTCTGAAAATATTATATTTGCGGAGAGTGATGAATTCTGTCCCTTATACTAGTGTGTGGGGACAGCAGGTTATTCCGGGAGAGAAAGGTAAGCAGGAGATATCTGTGATACTAGTGTAGGGGGACAGCGGGCCATTCCGGGAGAGAAAGGTAAGCAGGAGATATCTGTGATACTAGTGTATGGGGACAGCGGGCCATTCCGTGAGAGGAAGGTAAGCAGGAGATATCTGTGATACTAGTGTGTGGGGACAGCGGGCCATTCCGGGAGAGAAAGGTAAGCAGGAGATATCTGTGATACTAGTGTATGGGGACAGCGGGCCATTCCGGGAGAGGAAGGTAAGCAGGAGATATCTGTGATACTAGTGTATGGGGACAGCGGGCCATTCCGGGAGAGGAAGGTAAGCAGGAGATATCTGTGATACTAGTGTGTGGGGACAGTGGGCCATTCCGGGAGAGAAAGGTAAGCAGGAGATATCTGTGTTACTAGTGTATGGGGACAGCGGGCCATTCCGCAAGAGAAAGGTAAGCAGGAGTGATCTGTGATACTAGTGTATGGGGACAGCGGGCCATTCCACAAGAGAAAGGTAAGCAGGAGTGATCTGTGATATCTCCTGCTTTACCTTCTTGATGAATGGCCCAATAACTTAGTTTTTACAATTGCAGATGAAAATGTGCAATTTCACCTGCTTTTGTAAAAGTAAAGTGATGATGATGAATAGGCCCAATATTCTTATCAAAAAAATACATGATTTGTGTTATAGAAGGATGAGTGTGTACAGCTGCTTCAATCTCATTACCATAGTGCCATTACTGGATTATACAGTACTATTGGTTTTTAATATAGTGTGCTGGAGAGTGGATGTAGTTTATATCCACGATATCGGGATCTCGGTGCTCAGAATACCGGTCCCGGAATCCCCACACCAGTCAGAATCCTGGTGCCAGGATTCCGACCGCCGGCATCACAACGGTAAGTATTGGGGGAGGGTTAGGGTTTAGGCACTAAGGGCAGGGTTAGGCTGCAGGGGGAGAGAGGGTTAGGGTTAGGCTGAGGGAAGGGAGGGCTAGGTTTAGGCTGCGGGAAGGGAGGGGAAGGGAGAGGGTAGTATACTTACCTGCTTCTGTCAGGATTATATCCTATTCGGGATACCAGTGACGGGATTCTGATCGCCGGCATCCCGTACCCAATCCCTGGAGAGTGGTGGCCATTTTCTTGTAGCACACATCCTCCTTAATTCAGTGTTTACTCCAGGGTGGGTGGAGAGTGATGACATCATCTCTTTGCTGTGCCGTCCTGACCCTTCCTCAGGGAGATTGCTAGACTCTTCAGGGAGTCAGGTAGCTCACACTATTTCAGAGAGTCTCCCTGGCATTAAGGGAGAGTTAGCAAGTATAAATATAACCCATATCTTATCTTTACTCATAGTCTACATAAACAGTATACTATAGTATTGTTTATAACAGCACTTACTTGTCCTAAAGCTCCTGTCTTGTCATAGTAAATCCTGTTTATGAATACCTCCTCCACCACTTCAGCTGCAGAGGTTTAAGCAAGGAAGAACAAAAACCCTATTTGTGCTTCTCAGTTTAAACACAATGATGGTGATTAAGGAGACCGCACAGATATGTTGCACGTGCGCAGGACCCAGTCTACGCCAGCACAGAACAGGTCCTGCGTAATCAGACGCAGAGCGGCATCAGACTGTCAGTGATTGACAGTCTGCTGCCATTTGTGGGCGGGGAGGGGGCAGCGATGGCCGTATCCCAAAACGGAGGCGTGTCGCCAGCGTTTGGGTTGGGAGAGGCCAGGATCTCCGTCAGCTGACTCAGATTTCCTGACCTCTTTTACTGAACTGCGATGACCGGCCTGCATGACCCCTTGGTCACTCAGCCGGCCAAGGATGACGCAGCTCGGATCATTAATGCATGCAGAAGGCATGGAGACTCCTGCTGCATTAACATAATAGCAAGGGCGGAATTGCAAAGCTGCTTGTGTGCGGCTTTGTAATTCCATCCATTGCTAAATAAGGTCGAACGACAATTAATTATTGAAGTGGTGAATGTGGACCACTGTAATCAATGAACCCCTTCCAGAAGATGGCAGGGCTTCAGGACAGGCAAGTGCTTTAAATACTCAAAAATTTATACAAATAATAATATGTATATAATTAAAAAAATAATAATCTAGTGGTTGTAGCCGAGGGGGGGGAAAAAAAACCTCCACAAAATTGGAATTAGCTTTTAATTGTATACAGCAATGCATCTGCTAACATATCCCTGCATAATGAAAACTATTATAAATGGGGCTTATCCTGGTGAAACAAGTTCAAGCCTAATTTAAGCATTTCATTTAAATGCAGGCACTATGTGGGACCGAGTCCCCATCCAGCACAATACATTGTTTCTGCAAATGGGATGACCTACTAATTAGAGAGCAAGAGAGTGTTTTTTGATGCACCTCTAATCAATTCATTATGGCTAATTAACAGCATAGCGAGACACGTGAAGGAAGCTTGTGAATAGGCTTCTCTTTTTTTTGTTGCTTTGCTTTATTTAAATACGCTCTATAAATAGTGTAACGTTTTTACATAAAATGGTAAAACATCGTCTTCATTAGCATACAGCTCATGTTACCTTGGCCCGTGTGACAGATTCTGCATATTTCCCTTCTGGGTAGTGTCGGCAGTTGTTGTATAATTCTGCTACTGGAACATACCCATTCTGACATCCTGTATGGAAAAAATATGATTGCAATACTTATACAATTTCAGCAGAGTTAACCAATTGTACTATCATTGTACTTTACATGAGTAACAAAAGTGTAACCAACATTTAATGTTATCACAAAACAGATATATATGCACAAATTAAAACATATCACATAATAAATACTTGCACAAAAATGTAAAAATACAGAATAAAGAACTCAGAAATCCCTCCAAAGGGTATTACTAAAACTCAATAGTCTTAGGTGGAATTAAACATATCTAATGTAATAAACCTGCACCAAGGTAAATGCATAGATCACAGTTAAATGATATACATAAACTGCATACTGGGCCTGATTCAGACCCACTTACGAGCGGCTGTCCGCTCGCAAGAGGGTCGATGGTCTGCACTGCGCATGCGCACGACGGAGGGAGCTCCGTCGTGTGCATGCGCGAGACGCGACGAGCGAAGGACTTTCCTTCGCTCGTTGTGTCTGATCAAAGGGGGCGTGCTGTCGATGTTGATTGACAGCACGCCCCCTTCGGTGGGCGTGCCGGGGGCGATCCTCCAAGACGGGGGCGTTCCCAAGGGAACGCCTACCGTCAGAAGCCGGCCCCACTGACATCACTAGTGATGTCAGTGGGAGTGATTTTGGCTCTGATAGAGCCAAAATCACTCCGGGCCTTGCGGTTCAGAAACTCAACCGCAGGCTTCGGCTCGAAGTGGCGATGGTCGCGATGGTCAAGACCATCGCGACCATCATCCTGCACACTCGTATATGCTGTGGGTGGTGACCCACAGCTATACGAGCGTCCAGGAGGACGCTCCATAATTATGGAGGTGGGCCCTGATTCAGAGCGAGCGCTCTGGTCAGAGCGTCCAGCTCTGAATCAGGGCCACTGTTGGTTAGTATGAAGTCCACTTGGTGGTGAGCTGGAGATCACCAAGTGACATGCACGGCTCCTAGCAGAAAATAACACAAAGTTTACACCACCGGCTGTGTATGTCAGACAATCGCCAGGAGGTTTACTTGTAGTGCAGGTGGTACAGAACTGGTGCAATATGGATGGTAGCAGTGTACATCCCTGCAGCACCGGTTGATCAGGCAGGTTCTTTGCCAGCATAGCCCACAAGCGTCTTGCGGTGATATCAGGATCTCCTTATTTGTAGTAGGATCCAAACGGTGGTGGAAAATAGGACTAGATGTATAAGCCTCCAATTAGTTTAGCTGACTGCGCAGAGCCATGTCAACAGGTTCTCCCTGCAAAGGGTGCAGTGTAAATCGTAGCGGTTTGCGTTCTAGTCGCACCTGTGGCCTAGGCTGGGTCTTTGTGGTACAAGGTCACCCTACTACTAGGTCACACTTTTAGCCTCAGTCGCTCTTATTGCCAGAGTCGCCAAGTGGTAGCCTTCAGTGTGTCTGTCGCACCAGGTACTGCTGCCTGCTTTGATCAATGATTTAGCCACCAAGGGACATACAGCGGGTAAAATAAGTACTGAACACATCAACATTTTTCTCAGTAAAGATATTTGTAATTTCACCAAATGTCAGCAACAACCCATGCAATCCACACATGCAAAGACATCAAACCATAGATGTCCATAAATTAAGTTATGTGTAATAATGTGAAATACCACATGGAAAAAGTATTGCACACGCTTACTAATATTTATTAAATACTTTGTACAAAAGCCTTTGTTGGTAATGACAGCTTTAGGACGCCTCCTGTATGGAGAAACTAGTCGCATGCATTGCTCAGGTGTGATTTTGGCCCATTCTTCCACATAAACTGTCTTCAAATCTTGAAGGTTCCATGGGCCTCTTCTACGAACTCTGATCTTTAGTTCTTTCCATAGATTTTCAATTGGATTCAAGTCAGGTGATTGGCTGGGCTCAGGTCCGTATTAAGGCCTGTGGGGGCCCCTGGGCAACTAAGTTTTGGGGGCCCCTCCAAGCCGCACAAAGCCTACCCCCGCCCCCCGAAAGCCCCACACAGAGCCTACCCCTCCTTTACATATAGGTCCCGTCTCCAGTTCAATATATGCATAAGTGGAGGGATATAATAAATTATATCTATATATAAATATATATATATATATATATATACACACACACACACAGTATATATATATATATATATATATATATATATATATACCTTCAACTTATGCATATACATATATTGAACTGGAGGCTGAGGCTGGGCCTATATGTAATATATATATATATATATATATATATATATATATATAGAAAAGGGGGCACTCACTAACTATCAATATTGATTCTAAATAAAGTTCAAACACCATGTAATAGAATTTATACTTACCCTCACAAACAGCCGCTAGGACAGTGGAGGAGAGGAGCTGCAGCTTACAGCACAGCTTGAAGTTGTGCGCGGTCTGTGTGCCCGGCGGTGCGGTCCTGTTGTTCCTTGGTGGATGGATCTCAGCGGCTCAGCGGCAGTACTCCAGGGTCAAGAAGGGGTGGTGGAGCGTCATGCGCATTGATGGCATTCCGCAATATGCGTCAGCTACGGACCAGGTGACAGGGCAGTCGGCTTTAACTTTTGGGGCGGAGATTTCATAGAATACACGGCGGCACACGGGCCGGGCTGGCCAGGTGCAGCCGCTGGGGGGGAGGATACAGGTGGTCAATTTATTTTTCTATTATCCGCGGACTGCGGCAGATGCCATTTTGTCCTTGGCTGTGTGTTTGGGACCATTGTTTTGCTGAATTGTCCACCCTCGTTTCATCTTCTGCATCCTGGTAGATGGCAGCAGATTTTTATCAAGAATGTTTCGGTACAGTTTTCCATTCATCCTTCCTTCAATGGTATGAAGTATGCCAGTACCGTAAGCTGAAAAACGGCCCCACACCATGATGTTCCCACCTGCAAACTTCACTGTTGGTATGGTGTTTTTGGGGTGATGTGCAGTGCAAATTCTCCTCCAAACATGGTGTGTATTTTGGCATCCAAAGAGTTCAATTTTGGTCTCATCTGACCAGACTATATTCTCCTAGTATTTTCACAGTCCAAATGTTGTGCAACAAACTTTAAACAAGCTTCAACATGCTTTTTCTTCAGCAATGGAGTCTTGCATGGTGAGCATGCATACAGGCCATGGCGGTTGAGTGTATTACTTATTGTTTTCTTTGAAACAATTGTACCTGCTAATTCCAGGACTTTCTGAAGTGGTTCTTGGCTCTTGGACAACTCTTCTGATAATTCTTTTCACTCCTCTGTCAAAAATATTGCGAGAAGCACCTGGTTGTGGCCGGTTTATGGAGAAATGATGTTCTTTCCACTTCTGGATTATGGTCCCAACAGTGCTCACTGGAACATTCAGAAGTTTAGAAATCCTTCTATAAATAATACCATCAGTATGTATTTTAACAATAAGGTTGTGAAGGTCTTCAGAGAGGTCTTTGCTTTTACCCATCATGAGATGTTTCCTGTGTGACACCTTGGTAATGAGACACCTTTTTATAGGCCATCAGTTGGGACTGAATCACCTTATATTAATTTGCACTTACAAGGGGCAGGATTGCTTTCTAATTACTGATAGAATTCAGCTGGTGTCTTGGCTTTTCATGCCTTTTTGCACCTCCGTTTTTTTCATGTGTTCAATACTTTTTCCCTGTAACATTAAACATTATTACACATAACTTAATTTATGGAAATGTATTGTTTGATTTCCTTGCATGTGTGGATTGCATGGGTTGTTGCTGACATTTGGTGAAAATGTCATTACAATAGCCCCATTACAAATATATTTACTGAGAAAAATGTTAATGTGTTCAATACTTATTTTACCCGCTGTTTACGGATCCCGCAGAAGATGTCAGATGTTGTAAGCAAAACTTATGGAGGGGTTCCTGAAAGAGAAGCACCGAATAGGAACCCTAACACGCTTCTTCCCATCACCGGGATTTCCTTAAAGTGGTGTGTTTATCCAGTGATGCCTGCTGCCATCTTGGAGAAAGCTCTAAGTGCATAAATGTCCTGTATGAGCCCAATGCTCGTGCCACTAAATTCCTGAGCATTTCCACTTCTGCTGCATACAGTCAGCAGTATGAGACCCATATGACTCTTAGAATCCAAGACCACACAACAAAATGTTGGCCAAAAGAATGCTCCAAGTAAGGTGATGACTGAAGAGTCATCTTATTTATATACAAGTACGTGATTATGATTATTCAGCTGTCTCTTGATAACAACCATACTGCATGGGGTTCTGATCATTGTTAATAGTTAATGAAAAAAATAAATTGAAGACCGAGATGTTTTTGAAATTGAAGAACGAGGCTGAGATGTTTGATACTGTTATGTGAGAAGCAGCTAGTTAAACTCTCTATGATAAAATATCTCTATACAGTATCATTGGCTAAGTCTGTCCATTCTCGGAGATGTTAAGCAGGTGTGGGAACTCTCAGGTGATGACATCCCTGACACTGGTGGGAGGGGTCAGAGCTCAGGCCAACCATCAGTAACTGTAATGTAGCTCTTACTAATAACTGTATTTTGGTCCCTCCTTTCATTAGCGCCATTCTAAAGGTGCCTACACACTTGGCGATGTGCTCACGATCCGACATCGTGTCCGATTTCCCCTTGAACTCTCCCCAGCAGCTCCCCGGCAGTCGTGGGCACGATTTGGTGTTAAAAACTGTCCAGTGCGACAAACGATCTATCGTGCCTCCTAACTATTCCAGTGCATCGTGACTGAGATTGTCAGATCTGCCCTACAGCACGGCAGATCTGAAGATGCGATGTATGACCTGCGGGGAGGCACATCGGTATCGTGATCGTGAGTGGACACTCACGATTTGGGCATATTTTACACGATTTGTCGCCACGATGCGTCGGAATCGGGCAAATCGTGTAAAATATCACTAAGTGTGTAGGCACCTTTAGGAGACAGTGGTAAGCTGGGAACATCCAGGAGACGTTTTAAAGAAAAGTGGTTTGTGAAACTGTAGGTCAGCAA